>JAUBNQ010000028.1:20645646-20662778 GCA_032353495.1 Ctenopoma kingsleyae | reverse complement strand
CACACACGCACACACACACACACACACACACACACACACACACACACACACACACACACACACACACACACACACTCAGTTTAGTACAGTCTCATTTCAGCACATGATCAAAAACTTAAAACAGTAACAAAGTGGAAATTAGGAGCATGTAGTGAAAATGTGTTTTTTAATTAAAACATATTCAGTCACTGCTGATACATTAGTTCCTCCTGCACCTTCATTTTTCTCTATTTGTTCAATGATTTGAAACAATTCTTTGCTGAAAATCAAATTACAGTTTTGGAGGGCACCCACATTATGAAACAATAAATGAAAAAAAAAAAAACATCAGAGCCTGAATGAAACAAAGGAAGCTCCCACATACTGTAAGCTTTAGAGTGGGAAATAAACGGTTTCACAACTCAACTCAACACAGCAGTAAAGTATGGGAGAAGTTTACTTTTAAATCATATCTGTGTCTCTTCGTCCGTTTAGAAGAGGCTGACAGGGAGCTTTTCCACACTGATGAAAATGCAAGTTCGTAGGAAACACTGAACAGTGGTAATTCCAGGGCATAAAAACGTTCATATCAACATTCATACCAACTATCCTGTTTCAGCACAAAGATATTGCTCAGCTGTCTGAAACTCTAGGTTATATATTTTCCTATTCTCCCTTTTTCTGCTGTGTTTTTTATTTTTGTAACTCAGTCTCGTTCTTTCAGACACCGTCTGTGTGACTTGGTGTCTGACAGAGAATCTGACATCAGATGCGGCAGTCTTAAAACTTCCCTACATTAATCTGCCTTGACATTCTAGCACTCCCTGGATAAGCCCCATCACAATACAGCTGAGTAAAAGATGCCTGAAAACTCACATCTCACCTTTACAACCTCGTCCTTTTCGTTATAGAATATCAAACGGGGATTCTTCTCCTCGGATGAATCGTACTCCAGGTTGTGGCTACACAGGAAAGAATGGATCAAGGGAAACAACAGGTAGGCAGTTTGTAGGCACATGCATCTGTTTTGCTATTTTTAGACTGACTCAATATGATTTCAACTTTGAAGAGCTTTGGAAAGCTCACATGGTTGGCACAGGAGTTGGCAGCTTCAAAGGAATATCGTTTTGTGTATGAAAGAGGTCATGAGAAAATTACTGATGTTCTTTTTCAGAAAGGTCGTGTCTTGGCTAAAAACAAGAGGGACATGAAAAAGAACATAAGGATACTACAAAGCCCATCGCTCCATGAGAAAATGATAGAGCTCAGGCATTTTCTTTATGGATCATCCAACCACGCTGGGGGCCTGCAGGGATGACAACAGACAGTTGTTTAAACAGCATGACAAATAGCATTGTGCACGCTTCTTTGTGTGATCCAGGGTGCCAGAAATAGGTTTTGTATCTCAGCAGAATACACACTGACATGACAGCACATGGCTTATCCCTCATCTTACTTATTTCCCCTTTTGCTTGTTGAATGCTATTACTGTGTCCCCTGTCCTCTTGTCAAGTGCATATTTAATTTCACACTCGTAAAGTTGTTTTCTCCATGCTGAGATAACAAAATCCCAAACATTATATGGACATGACAAGATGAAAGGTCTCCAGGTTCAATGGAGTTTGAATTGTACTCACCAGCAGTTTACCTCTGGCTATAACAAGCTTTTCTTCAGCCGCTGTGTCGTTGTTGGTTTGTGATGCCCGAACAGCGAGGGCAAGAGTGAGCGCCAACAAGGCCCACATTGTATGATGAATGTATATCTGTGAGTGCTTTTGCCTAAGTTATTATCCACAATACCGAACCCTGTGATCCACTTGGACAGTTTCACAGACTGGATAAGACCATTACCTACTCACACAGGGGAGGAGTACCCACCTGGACTGATTTCTTTTTACATTTCATGTTGTTTTCCAAAAAGTTCTTCGTAATCAAAGACCCTTGTCACCAGTTTGCCAACTAGATTATATGCATATATCCTTGTTGCTGTGGGCTTGATTATTTGGCTGTTTTTAAAAAAAATTTAAGACACTCAGAGGCCCCTGGCTTTAGATTTTATAGTTCCTTCCACATCAAATGTCATAAGTTCCACAGAAAGCGCATAACATCTGTGCTCTTATCACTTTTTCCCATATAGTAAACTTGCAGGTGGTTGATGGCCACTGAGGGTCAGGGGTCCTCTCACAACTGCTGACAGGTACAGTCCAGCTTTGGATATGTTCTCCTTTCTTTTTTTTGTTTGAGAAATGTATATGCTAGCTAAAAAGACATCTTGAGTCTCAGAGGATAGTTTCTGGTTGGTAAAGTGAAAAAATAAATGTGGATTTAAGAGGAACATTTCCAAAGTGTCCAGCATAAACTTGATGTCATGCAATGAAATCAACCTTCACTTTATGCCACATATAAGGTATATTTTATATATTTTTGTCATATCAATCTCATATTTACAACTATTAACTCTCCTTTTATCTCTTTTCTCGTCACCATACATTTTATTTTTATTATTACTGATTAATGGTGACAGGCAGTGTTGGCACATTTCCAGTCTATGCTAAGCTACAGTAATCACCCATTAGTTCAAAATGGTTACCACTTTAACAAGAGAGCGATAATGACCTTCACATAAGCACATTTTCTAAAATGTTTTTACACTTCCTAAATGCTGAATTCTTTATGCGGATGTTTTCAGATGCAGATCTACAGTATTTGGTAATAGCCATCCTCTTCTTCTGCTTTTGTTTGGTTATGTTTACTTTAAAATACATTTATGACGTTTTCACCAGTATATTTATTCACTGTATCCTACAGTAGTCATACTAACTAATACATTAGTTTTATTCAGATACAATGAAACCTCTAATGCATTGTTTATTACTCTATTTCTTTCCTTTTCCTTTCTTCTCCTACTCTTCTCTAACTCTAACTAAGAACTACACTTAATTCCATCGTGTATTCATGTATGAAATCAGATCTCATGACAGCACAGCACATTTGCACTGTGTTAACACCCTGGAAGAGGAAAACATCTCTCCCCTCCAAATTTACCCAACTCCTTTGTATTATTAAAAAGCAAATCCTCTAGGTCACCACATGAGGGCAGTAATGCACACGTGTACAGATGTTGGCAGTTTGGCGGGTAAAATGTACTTCCAAATCTTAGCCACAGACAATTATGTTTCCAACAAAAATAAACCATTCCTGCCTGGAATGCTGCAGCAAAACCATCTCTCTGTCTTTTCCAGACACACGGCTTTGCAGCTCTGAGTCCTGCGCTCTGCATGTACTGTTTGCGATTATGTGTCAAATGGCAGTAAAACAGTCCCCTGTTTTATAGGGTTTCCTCCCCCTAAATTTGCAGGCCTGTACACTTCTCATCCTGGTGCTTTACATTTGCCCTCTTGTTTCTCACACTGCATGTTTGGCCTGAAAAACAGTTGAGTTAGAGAAAGAATGAGCCGGTGACATGAGAGACGGGAGAAAACAATAAGAAGTGGGGGTAGAGTGATTTAGCTTTGTTTGACTCCTCAGTCTATATGTGTGGATGCGTACCATATGTGTTCACAATCAGCACGTTACATCACGTGGTGCCTGCCAAACGGGATGCTGTTATTATTAGTCTGCTGACAAAGGGGAAAATGCAGTCATTTATAACCAGAGGGTTAAGGAACAAAAACCTAGATGAAAACATTTGCAAACAAAATTTGCACTGAGCAACTTTTTCCAGTGGGAGATTCTAGCAAATTGCAACACTTGCAGTTGGCAAAAGATCAAACGAAACACCTCACTGTAATCCTACCTCCTTAAGAGGGCTCATTATAAAGACACACACACACTTCCTGTTTCTCCACAGCACCGGATGCTGCCTACCAGCCAGCAAGACGTTAGATTGTGTGTCTGCTCTCTGATGATAGGTGCACAGTCATTTGTAAGAAAGTACACTTGATGCTAATGTTTACTTCTCTGTGTCTTAATGTGGACATTTTTGTAAATCTATTTGTGGAGGAGAATGAATGAATGAATAAATATTTAACAGTTATTTCTGTGTCTGTATCTGCCTGTCTGTCTGTCTGGAGCCTCAGGGCAGCTGGGGGAAGCCTGCTGCCTGTCTGCCCTTTGCCCATAAAGAAGAGAGGCAGCACTGAAGGAAGTAAAGATCACGCTGAGGCCTAATTATAAGAACACAATGCTTTTAAGTGTGTGCTACTGTACACTGTAAAGCCAGTGGACGTAACCTTGTGTAATTTACTGATTGGGAAATTCGTTTATCCAGCTCAAAATGTAGAGCGACATCAAACAAAAAACAGAAAAAGTTCATTTCTGTGTTTATACTCTATCATTCTTTTAAGAAATGCTTATCCATATATACATGTCCTTTAAAAAATATATTTATTTAACTTCTGTTAAATAAAAACATCACAGTAAATTAAGCCATAAAAACAGGGGAATGGAGTGAAATGTTAATGCGTGACAGTAACTGTAAGCAAATTTACAGCTCATGGGCTAAACGAAAACGTCATTGAGTTTGATTTAGCTTGTGGTTAGCTTGAACCTTCGACCTAAAATAAGTGGCTCTGATTTTCCTCACACAAGGAGGCCACAGGAGGCTGTGCGACTCTGTTGGCCTTGGCACCGACTCTGTGTTGTGCAGGCATAGATGACAAGAGTGGTTTTCTGCCTGTGACCTTGTTTAGAGTGTCTTTACTAAAAAGGCTGATGGTGAAGGTGAGAGAGGACTTCTAATTTTCACTAGGTTTAGGGCCTATTTATTCAGATTTATCTTTGTGGTACTGTGTATATTTGACATCTCTTCTTCATGATTGAACGTAAGTGGGTTAATTTTCTAAGACATGCTGATGAACACATTTTTTTGTGCTCCTCAAAATTACTTGACTGCTCTAGAGAAAAAAATAGAAAAGAAGTACCTACCATAAAAGTAGAATACAGTTAAAATTAGGTCCAACTCAACCACTTGTTGCTTTCTTAAAAAGACTATTATTATATGCATCCACAGGGATCAAGGGATAAAGCTATTTCTCTAAACACCATCTGGCTTATTAGAAAGGATGATAACAACCTGGCTGCATTAGCAATGACAGCAACCAAAACAAAACCTCCACTGATGGAAAAATTCTAATGGAAAGACCTCACATTACTGCCAACAACGTCTGATTGACAATTTATTTCATGCAGTATTATTTGCAAGATTCTAAATGCAATCGTACGTTTGTAATAAAGTTTCAACAATTCTGGAGCATTAGTGACAGATGTCGTGCTTTTCTGCCTCTAAGGTGCTTTGATAACACCCTGCTGTATTGCCTATGAGCAAATCATTGATTCCTCACACTCTCTAGGATGCTGTTCTATAACTGACCCTGACCTCTGAACTCCCTCGATAGGGGCAAATTAAAACAGAATTTCCCCGTGGAGGTCACATAAGTATCGTCTTGCTGAACAACAAACACCACACTCCTGTCTTCGGCAGTTGCAGAAGCCAGGCCCAGAGCCACAGCTGTGTTTACGATTTAGCAACAAGAGCACATTTTGGTGCTTTTGGCACCATATGTAGGGCAAGTAGCAATCATTTCACTGACAAAGATTCCAGTGTTTACATATTTAAATGAGGAATAGGATATGGTGGTAGATAAACCTAGCAGTGACATCATGGCGGATGTGGGAGAGGGTTTGGCGTGGAGGTGGGAAGGGTACAACAGTGGTGGAGGGATTTTCACTGATGGTTGTCCAGTTGCTGGCCACATCAGAGGAACCGGAGGGCAAGCAGACAGCAACCACTGCTCCCCTCCCCCTAATCTGTGCCGGGGTAATCAAAAACATATGGCTCCCCATAATGGCTCCAGTGTCGTCTCGTGAAGTAGAACAGAGCTGTGAGGGTTGTGTACACAGCAGCACACAGCTAACGCTTCCCTCCACATACCAGGGCACTGCAACTACATGCTGTAAATATATCCGTGCATCCATATAGAAGTAGAGGCGACTTGTCTGGCTTTTTTAGGCTGTTATAAAAGTGTGTCTAACAAAATAAGCTGTGGCTAAGGAGGGTGTGAAAATCCTGACCCGGCCTCTGAATCACAAAGATGTGATATAGCAAAACAAACGCTGTTGAAAAAAATGGGAAAATGTTGTTGCATGTTAAGGGTGAGTGACTTCAACTTCATCAGCATGTGTTTCTGTGACTGTTCCAAAAACTGGAGTGAAAGTTTACATCTCAAAACAACAAAGCTCTTGTAAGCTACAGTTCATCAGTCACAGACAGAACTGATTGTCGGGACAGTTGGGGTTCAGTGCATAAAAACATAAGCCATCTGCTTATTTTCCTTGGGATTGGGCAGACACATTTGGTCTTGTGATAATTTTCCGTCCCAATATTTGGAAAAAGACAGCAGCTTTCTTTCTTTTTTCTCTCTCTATGCTGCTCCAGTTTGGAGTGAGTGAGAAGCAAAAAAAAAAAAAACAAGTTTGGGTCAGACTGTGGAATTACGTGAAAGCTGAAACCTCAAGCCACATTATGAAGTCCCACTTTAAAGCACAGATAGTGGATGGATGGGTGTGTGAAGGAATAAAGAATAGGAGAGAAGGAGGAAGGGGGTGAATGAGGCAGAAGGAAAATAGGTTACAGAGAAAAACACGAGAAAAAAAAGAGATAATTTAAAAGAATGAAAGGGAAAGAAAGAGAGAAACAAAAGAAAAAAGCAAGAGCAACTGACTGATCTGCTTTCTATTAGCCATCCAAATCTTCTCCCCTAATACACTCGTTCCATAGAATTATGCTGACAAAGGGGAAAAAATCCAGGGCAATTTGAAGTCCCAGACAACTGTTTGCACACCCGTCCGTGTGAGAGAAAAAGGAAAAAAGAAAAAGAAAAATCTCCATCTGGGTAAAGACAGTTGATTACATTTCTATATTCATTTGTATTTCCACATTTACAGAACTAGCCAAAGTGAAAAATGTGTATGTGTTTTCCACAAGCTCTGTGCCCGAACACCTTTAGAATAAAGATTCATGCATTCGACTCATTGTAGTTTGAGATTACACAGACACTTGCAAGTGTGTCGAACTAAAGTAAAGAATCGTTTTCAGCCTCATACACTGACTTAGCACAATACTGCTACGTTTATACATTTTGACCTAGTTTCACCAGCTTGTCTGAGCATCTGTTTGGGAGGTCGGCGTGCTGTGTGGTGGTTCTTAATTTGTGCATTAAGCGCAGACTATTTTAGCTCTGTGCCACTGCAAGGGAGTTTTCAGGTCTATTATAATGACAATCTTAAATAAGTCTTGTAGATGTAGATGTCACTGGAAATCTATAAACACAGATTTGATGCTGGCACCGTTTCTTTTCCCCATTCTGGTTGCGCGCTGACCTCAGTTCTCAGTGGTTTTGGCTCAAGAAAAGCACTAGCTCGATTTCCAGTAAATGTCATTTCATAGTTACTGCATTTCCACAGGGCTGAGAAGCAACGTTTAACGTGTAAGGAGGACTGCAATTAGACAGTGTTTCTCGCAGACAGTGCGTCGACAGGGATAAAGAGACGAAAACAGCGTTTTCAGATCTCCTCTGGCCGTGTCTGATGCAATGAATCAACCAGGGAAATTAGGCATTTTAGGAAATCATGCTGTAACAGACACACATTTATGTCAGACTGTAAAACTGTTGGTGGCTTGAACACTGGAATAAAAAGCTACTTCAGCTGCATATCTCAAAAGCTCAGACTCTCTCTGTTACACTGACGTTTTTTTTAAGAAAGAACTTCATGAAAATCATGAACACTAAAAGGACTCCAACAACAGTTTTAAAAACGCATAGAAAGTCTTTTTATAACCACATGAGATCTTGTTGGAGGCGTATCTTTGCGTACCTGCTACTAGAAGTTGAAGCTGAATGAAGGTTACAACTCAAACTGAGTAAAGCTTAACCCCTTTCAAGTGTAACTCGACTCTACTTTCTTTCTGCTTTGCATTGCAAAAAATATTTGTCTTTTTCCCCCTCACTCATAAATTTCTTTCTTCCTCTTTTTACAGGGACTGAAATGGCTACCAGATGTGGTTCCAATCTGTTCCTGTTACCATGGAAACAGGGACTGGAATAGGTTTTCTGAGTCCAGGCCTTTTGGCTGACTCATAGGGCCTGAGTTTTAAAGCCTTGCTGTTTCTATAGACGTAGCACACAGCGGGCACCCGTAGTTCTAAGTCATGTTTAGAGTGGCAGCCAATATGACACTGAACATCCTTCCAGCACTCCTACACTGACTTTTTGACCATACTATCCTTTGTGTCCTTTTGTGCAGCAGCGCCAAAGTGAGTTTAAATTTAACACGTATCTTGAATATCAAGTCAATAAAACAAGCAATATATTACTATTAGCTAACTGCAGAGGGGATATCAAGTCATAAACATGCTCAAAGACAGTTTACCTTAAAATGGTGTACAGTGGTGACATGCAATGCACATTTCCAAGCTGTGACTTTCCCACAACATGTCAAAGATGAAAATCCGGAGAACATGTGCTGGTATGTTCAACTGCGAATCTGCTCCATCTGTGAGGGCAGGATGAGCAGATGGAGGCAGTTGTGTCAACATTCCTCTCAGATTAAATTGTGATGTATTAGTTGCGACTGGCACGGGCCAGTCTTACCACTCTGTGAGGCTGCACACGGTGGAGCTAAATGATAACATCAGCATGCCAGCTCACAATAACAATGTGAACATGTTCGGAAGTTTTAATGTTCACCATCCAATTAGTGTGTTACCATGCTAACATTTTCTAATTAGCAGCTGGTGTGACTAAAAAAAATGCGACAATTTATGTCTCAGAATTTGGAAATCCCTTGAGCATGTGGACAAAATCGCTTAGTGGTTATCATCAACAAAAGGCTAAATTAAAGCATGCAGTGAGTCTGTGATGAGGTCCAAAACCAGACTACAGGCATGATAAAATTCAACAAAACTCAGGACTTTATCAAACATGGATACAGTCTTTACACGCGTGTATGTACAGTAGTAAATATAAAATCCATACCAAAGCTGCATCACCTTCTGTTTCCAATTACCCATCATATGATCTAGTCATCCATCCCTATAGCTATCCATTCATTCTCCTTCACTGCCTTGCGGCCCTGTCCTGGCTCTATCCCACTTCTCCTCACCAAAGGAAGATGCAGCACGTGATTAACTCTCTAGCACAGAGTTTCCACTGTTTTGAACCCATGAAAGGAGCTGTTGTCCCCCCATGCAGAAGAAGCCAAATGAACAGTCCCCTGGTTCCCTCAGGCTTTTGAAGAGCCAATGTGACTGAGTGACTCTGCAGGAGTCCTGCTTCATCCCTGGGACTCAGCAGTCCAGTAGCCCTAAGTCACAGGAAAGGGTCAAATAACAATCAGCATTCAAATTAATCTCTTCAGAGGACAATAGAATAAATGTATGTAGTGTATTACTAAATATATCTTTTTCACCTTTTTGCCGATTATAGACTGGAATAAGACTCTGAGAAGCCAAGGAGAGTTCCTGACATCAGAAAAAATGGTGTCTTGGTGAATCAGAGTATGATGGATGTCATTGCAAATTGATAAAAAGATGACTGAGTTCTAAGTTTTGGTTTGAGTAGAGCTACATGTATTGCTTTTTTATTCCGAAGAAGTAAATGAGGAAACACCAATTTAATGACCATACAAATGGAAATCAAAGTTGTGTAAAAACAAACCACAGAAGACAAAAGATAGCCTACAGTTCATAATGTTTTTGCAGCTTTTTAGGCCCTTCTTTACAAAAAAAGCACTGCAAGCCTATAAAAACAGGCACGGGCCAGTCAGATAAAAATTTGCACTTTGTAATTACACAATGTTAAGTACTGTATATGCAGTTGCTCTGACAGTGGTTTCGTAGTAGTATTGTACAATCCTTTCTGTTTGAGTTATTTCTTTTATGGCAGGCAGTAATAATAATGGGAGGGAATGAGAAGGTTACAGATTTCCTGTGTGGTTATTAATGCCATATAATTACACTCTGCGTCATGCAGTTAAGTGTTACACAAACAATAACATCAACAGAGAACAATTACAAAGCCAATGTAAACTTTACAGGAGGAAAGTACTCAAACTGTAGGTTTGCTTCAAGCCCAAAATAAGCAACATACCAAAAAAAGCAAACACAACATGAAAGCCAGTTCATTGACACCAAGGAAAACAGAAGAACTAACAAGGTCATATAAGCACAGCTTACAAAGATAATAAGAAGTACACAATGTATACAAGTAGAAAAGATAACCAAAGAAATGCGTTGTACCTTGATAAAAACACATAAAAACAATCATTCTCTTCAGATTAGCAGTTTAAAATATTATTAGGCCCAAAACATGCCAATGAATGTGAACTTGTTGCATACTTTAACCTATCATACATTTTTCTGAGCTCATGCTCTGATCGCGTATCCACCAATAACTGAAATAAAAGCTTTGTCATCCTGACAAACTGGATAAGTTCAGTTTCTGTTTCTTGGTGATGATCTTTTTTGGTTTATTTATTTTAGGATCAACACAAAGTTGGCAGCAACATGTAGCTTCTTTTGCTTAAACTGATCCACAGTTGAGGCAAGTTGTAACACTTGAGGTATGGTACCATTTCAATCTTTTGACCTTATCCTAAACCAAAATTAAAGCACCTTCTTACTTCATCATGAACGTACTAGCTTAGAATAATGTGATCCTCAAGGGATAAATCATCTTTGACAGGTTTTTTCTGCTTTCACAATTCCCCAATGGCATAAACTAACTCATTCTCAAATGAGAATAACTCTGGTGGCAATATTGACCTAGTTTCCCAACTAAAATGTAAGAGAAAATAAAGACACATAACAGTTTCCTGTAATTTGTAACAAATGCTAATATGTCAACAAAACCATCTACTGTATCTGATTTACAGGTTGTTATTGCCCTACAGTATGTTTTCTTATATGCAGCAAAGGGAAACTGCAGATGTTGCTGTATTACAGAGAAAGTAAGTGAGTTTAAAGTGATTTATAAGCATGGCATAAAGTGAGGACACTGGATATCTTGGGGTTTCATTTTTGGTATAGTGGTTTAGCAGAATGAATAAAAAGTACAGTATGAGCACATTCTGGTGATTTGGTGTTAGCAGAAGTATGAAAGAGGTTTTGAACAGACTCTTTTACTGAAAGATCAAAGAGCTTGCTTGGGCTTCAACAAAACCATGTCTGACAGGGTTGGATAAAAGCAAGCGAAATGCTATATTTCTGTATGGGAGAGCCTCGAAACCAACCAAGTAAAGCTCAACGACAAATTAAAGGTGACTCACGTGTGTGGAAGACAAGTATGTCCTAAACGTAGCTTAACATGTGTACTTTAAGGTGTTGAATTCGGTCTTGAAACTTGTATTAACAAGGAGGAAGGAAAAAGTGTTTTTCTTTCTAAAGACAAAGTTTTCAATGAAATCACAATTAAACTGTAAATGCGGTGCTCTTGACAATATTTAAGTAGCTCCTTATCTGCACAGAGTTACTTTGACATAAAATGTGAGGATTGCGTCTAATTTAGGGTGTAGTACAGTACAGAACTGTATCTGTGCATGTTGGTCCACTGAAATAAAAAAAAAAAAAACTAACACGATAAAAATATATAACTGGCAATCCTGAGACAATCTCATTTTCTTTTCAGTACCTGTGGAAAGAGTATACAAAAAATAGCTATTTTCTGACACCTGCATAGCAAATTACAGTTATGCCATCTGAAAAGGAATCCATATTGTATATAAATTAAGTGGGGGAGACACTGCAGAGGAATAGAGATGAATGAACTATGGATTATGTCTATGCACCACTGTTGTCACAATTGTGTCCGGCTTAGCCACAGGTTGTGGTGTGAGATTGATATATAGTTGTTACATAAAAAAGGACTCTTGAAACGTAATACAATGGTGTATAGAGGTCATTACAATACAACTCACCAATACGACCTAATTGTCCCCTCGATTTAAAAGCATTTCTCACTCTTGACTGGTCCTGAAGTCACGGCACGCTCACACAGTAAAGTGTTTAAATTCCTTGAAAAACTATATGGTTCACCTTCCAATAAATGCACTTCAGTTCTTTTGAAATCCATCACAAGCTTGTCAAGCACTTATTTCACTACCTGTGGAGGCATAATGGCTGTCTTTTGCTGGGGTGCTTTACTTTCAGGCGTATCTAAAGTACCCTCCTTGCCTTTCTTTCTGGGTGGCTTTTTTATTGGAGTTTTCTTTGGTGTGATATCCAACGATGGGTCCCCTGCCCTTGAGCCGTTCAAGTCCTGCTTCTCCGGGCTCTTGGTTTCAGTGGTACTGAGGTCAGAGGTGACCGGCGCCACCATCTTCTGGAGGCTGCTCGATGTGGGGAGCAGGGGCTTTGTGGAGCCCTGTTGGCCTATTCCAGTGGACGGGGTCCTCTTGGCTTTCTGAGGAGGTGTGGGTTTTTCTCGGTTTCCCTTGGGTGTGGATAGGCCGTTGGTCTTTGTCAGCCCGGTTCCCTCATTTCTGTTGATGCTTTGGGTTTTCTCTTTGAGCTGTGCAGCCAGCAGTGTGGCAGCTTCAGAGTTCATATGAGGATGGATGACCTTGGGGCTCTTGGGCGGCTCCTTGGGCATCTCCTTTGGACTGTCAGCACTCTTCTTCTCAGATGAAGAGCTGTGGAAGCTGCTAATCTTCTTGAGCGCATTCTGAACAACACCATTGATGTGCTCCATGTGACAGGGACTGCTGTGCTCATCCCCCGACTTCTTCCCTCGCAGAGGTTTGTGTTTGCTGGGGGAGACATTGGTGTCTGCCTCCTTCCCCTCCTGTTTCTTTTGCTGCTCACGGTTCCTCTCCTTTATTTTCTGCCTCTCTTCACTCTTGCCTGAGCCATCGCTGGAGTTCCTCTTTTTCTCCTTTGGCACAGCAAGTGCCTTTATTCCCCCTTGCCCTTGCTGCTCTGGTTGGGGAGACGCTGTGGTATTTCCATGTATCCATGATACTTTGGGCTTTGTAGATGGGTCTGGTGGGCGTGGTTTCGGCTTTCCAGGTGATGGTGGTGGCTTTCCATTTCGCTTAGCCTCTGGTGTAGGAGTGCCATCCCCATCCTTGCCACTACCATCATCCTCCTTGGACTGCTTGGAAAGGCGCGCGATGCGGGCGTAGAGGGCCGCAGTCGTGGAATCAGACCCACTGGTGGAGCCTTCACTTTCAGAGGACTTGAGCAGGGGCTGATCGCTGCCTTCTTGTCTTGTGACACTGGTGTCTTTCAGGGAGGTGTACTCTCCTGCATCTTCCTCATTAGGGATGACTTCTGGCTTCTCTGTTGCTGGGCAGGTATTGCACTTCTCTTTGCTCTCATTCACAGATTCTGTGGATCATTGGCAGATCAACACGCATTAATCAAAGAAGTGCAATTTAATTTTAATACTAATGACTTAAACAGAACAGATAAGGAGTACCACTGTTTTCCTCTTCCAAGTTGAATTCATGAACAATAAAATTAGAAAAAAATATATTTCTATCTTATGTAAAGTTTTTAAGGCAAACTTATTTGTGATTGTACTATCAAACTATGAAATACAAGGCAATTAACTAAAACAATGATTTTAATAATTTTAATAATTGAAATAATAATTTTAATAATTTTGCAGAAAACAAACTACATAGCTTTTAAACCTGAAGCTCACGAACAATGTGTTTCATCTTCACAAATAACAGTACTCCATTCCTCTGTAAAATACATTATTTTTTCTCACCAGAAAAAAACACTCCCACACATTACTGAAAGAGTGATATTTGTACAACTTCATTTGCTAATTTGTATACACATTCTTGAGAGCTGGAGCAGCTCCAACACAAAAGATCATATCTGCTCAACTCTAATTCACAATCTTTTCATGATGTTTACAGTAATTATTTTGTGCCTGAAGCTTTTTGCTCAAAATCTGTTTTTTCACAACCTTTGAACCGTTCAAGGGGAGAATGAGAACTACTAAGTGAATACTAAAAGCACATCAACCAAATACAAATCAAAATATCCACCCAAACAAAACCCAACTTGCACTGTCAGATGTTCAGAATAGAAACTGATGGAATAGGTGTTTTCCAAAACCAAACATCAAGGACTTAGTCATTGTTTGGATTTGAGCCATATGCTGACTTGACTTTTCCATTTCCTGTTTATACTCTGCTTTTCCCAAAGGAAAAGCTGGACCTAGATGGCACATGATAAAGAGCCAACAATCTCCATAATGAGATTTACAGAAAGTGGGAGAATTGCAGCACATTCACAGTCAGAATGTTCAGAAAAGTCTCTATCAGTGTGTGTATCTCTCTGTGTGTGTGTGTGTGTGTGTGGAGGTCCCTACAAGCCAGACACAAATTATTGATTTTTGTGCGTCATTCCAGATAAATAAACTGTTTATTTATTCTGACAATGACTCACCTTCATGGGGTACACAGTAAACTGGCCCCTCGTCTCCGCTCTCAAAGGAAGAGAAAGACTCCTGGGATGACCAGGAGGAGGGGGAGTTCTGCTCAGCCACCGAGGGAGGCTCGATGAAGCTGCAGTTGAAGGTGTTCTCTGGGTCATGGTGGGCTACTGAGAACAGAAAACAAACGCAGAAGCCAAAAGGTCAGCCAGAGGGTAGTGTACCATGTTACAAGAACAACAGTCTGTTCTCTCTCTCACCCTCACAATTGTAGCTTTTAAGTGAGCCAATAGAAAAAAATGTTTTTTATTGATTTTGCATGTGAGTTAAGAAAGGCTCCAACATTATTGGCTTTTAATAAAAAATGTAGATATGTTTATGTATACCGTAAGCTGTCCAGTATTTTATATTTTGTTCCCAAAAGGTAAATCAACCAGTTTTCCATTGTTTTATTCTTAGCAGGTTAAATGACAAAATAATGGCATTCTGACCACAATATGAGACATTCTCAATCAACCCAGAACAAATGGAATTATTTGCCAGGTCAGGAGATCCCAGTGACTCAAATTACCAGAACACAGAGATGGTCAGTGATGGACAATGGCCTTTTAAAGTTACTGCTTAGTATTTATTATAAGTGAATAATTAATTGGATGAGTATATGAGCTATTAACTATTATTATCTATTACTATGTATTATGTCGTTATCCTGAACAGCTACACAATTCTTTCTTAACCCAGTAAAGCAAAAAGGCAAAACAAGTCTTAACTTATCTTAGCATAAAGACAAAGACAACAATCTGAAACAGTCTAAACACATAACCTTTACACAATCAGTGTACTTCTTGGACTGTGAACTATTCCTTTAAAATCCATGCACTGTTGCTGTAATAGCTGAGAATTTGTCATTACAACAGAAGCATACAGTATAATATTTATATACCAATAAGGATCCACACTGCTCTTAAGTTCCTATGTCATCTCTTAGTCTGGTCTTTTCCAGTATTTAGATATTGACCAAATTCAGTCACTAATGTTTTTTTTAAAAATGAAATTCCACTGAATGTGCTCCCTCAAAGATATGTAGGTCAAGTCATGTTTCTCTCTGTCTCGCTCTTGCTCTCTCCATCTTCCTTCCTCCCCTTCAGACACTGCAGCATTCTGCTGACCCTTCAGTCTCAAGACAGCTGTGGTTTCTGAGTGATACTTGGGGTTGATCTTCCCATCTGGTGTGAACAATTTTGGCCTAAACTGTACTGGGCGTTAACGTGACATGACTGCCGACATCAGATGCTCCTGTTTACATGCTTGATGAAACATGGTACATCTGTTTGTTTAGACCTTAGATAAATCCTCCATGCAATGAATATCCAAACAATACCAGGATAGTGGCCATGCACGTTAACATATTAGATGTTATTTGACTGTCACTGAAAAGATGACATACTTCAAGAGGATGGAAATTTTATTTACTTTGTATTTGGTCTGCAATACTAGACTATGAGAATCTACGTCAGTCAGATTCTCAACACCTTCTCTTGTTAGTGTTTGCACTAAAAAACAGGAAACTCAATCAAGGCAATCTTTCTCTTAACCATGAAATATGTTTAGGATAACTCCAGCAGATGATCTGTTTAGTAAGGTTCCTCTCACCATCAACTGTAACTGGTTGGTTTACTCTTCATCATAACCTGCTCTGATGTTTAGTCCTTACTTCCCACGTCCATCTGTCTGCCCATTGACTTTTTGTTGTGCCTTTCTTGCTGTCAGCATTTTCTCAGACAACAACAGATTTAGTCATGGCCAAATCAGAAGTGGGTCATAAAGGCAATGCATCTGTGTATGTGGTTGTGTGACATGTTTGTACAAAGCAATTTTGAAGGACTCTGTTTCCTTCTTGATGCTGCTGAGTTTGATCTAATGCAGTTTTCTAAATAATATATTTTAGCTGTAGCTTACTAGCCCAGATGGAAAATCTGTTTCTAATGTAAGTCACTAATATTTATTGCTACACTGATATAAAACATTGTTTCTTAAAAAAGATTTTAGATTTATCCCAAACAAGATCTAAACTTCTGAAGTTCTTCTGAAGACTAATGTCTTGCTGTTGCTTGTGGTGAATAATATCAACACAGGTGCAACATGTCTTCTATAAGCAAGTACAGATGTGTATAAAAGGGGAAACAAAGACCACAAATAACATGGCTTTTAGATGTGTTTAAAAGGAACTTCCATTCAAGAGACCTGATTTATGTGATTATTTAAGGATATCCTGTTTACTAGAATAATACCAACTGGATCCCTCTTTAAATGTGTAGTTAATGCTGGACTGTAATGGCTGCAGTATTCTCGCATAGCACTACAATTCTGATTGAACTGACTGTAAAAAAAAACAACATATCTTTGTATGACTATAACAGATTGACAGTGTACGTTCACACAATACTTATATAGAGGTGTGGATGACAACAATTACTTTGCCCAAAGTCGTTTAGAAGAATAAACCCAGTAAATGCATAGTATAGAGTATTAAATTAAATTAAATTAAATTTTATTTGTATAGCGCCAAATCACAACATGGGTCATCTCAAGGCACTTTACAGTGTAAGGTTTAGGACCTTACACAAATAATTTGTAGAAAACCCAACAATCCCACTTGAGCAAGCACTAGGCAACAGTGGAGAGGAAAAACTCCCTCTAGGCTCT
>JAUBNQ010000028.1:20633356-20643583 GCA_032353495.1 Ctenopoma kingsleyae | reverse complement strand
TTTACGTGTTCCTAGAGTCTGAAGGCGACATTGTCAAATTGCTTGTTGCAACTGAGCAACAATCTAAAGATATTGATTCAATCACAAATCAGACAAAGCATCAAATCCTCATATTATAGAAGCTGGGACTAAGCAATGCTTTTTGCTGACTAATGACTTTTAACAATCAATAAATCATGGAAATTATGGTTAATTAATTTTCTGCTAGTGAAGCCACTGATGAGGCATTACTGCAAATGTCACCTCTATATTCTGTCACTGTTGTTAGCTGAACATTATTAATATCCTACACATCAATTACTAAATAAACATGCACAATTAATACAAATAAGAGTTTACAGTCTACAGATGACAATGCATTTATTTTTTCCACTATATGTACTGTAACAGTGCACAATAATAATTTACTACATGTGATATCACATTATACCATTAGCTGGCAGGATCAAGATGTCTAATCTGTTAATACAAATACTGGCCTTAAAAGAAGAAATTTATATAATTGTGTATTTTTAAAATGTCTACGAACCTTTAAGAAAAACATTTTTGTTAAACTGTATGCGGCAGGGTCTAGAAAAATCAGGATATCTTCTGTGTGTGTACAATAAAACCAGACTGGGGTCATAGACAGATCTGTCACACACCACGAGACCTCCACATGGAGCAGCAGAACTGCAGCGTCCACCCAAACAGTGCGGCCTTTGATAGCGTGTCACTCACCACCACCCCGGCCCCCCGACGACCACTGGCCTTCTTTTAATAACACAGCCTCCCCCTTAGCCCAAGAAAAATTTTCTTTGGGAAGAAGATGATGGAAACAAGTAAAGAAAACGGGAAGAAAAAAGCCCCAGTTTAGGGTTGTAATAATATGAACACATGGCATTTGAGGGTGCCAAGAATAATAAGGGGCTCTAAAACCAGTGCATTCCTTTCAAATGAAACCCCATACTTGCCTGGCAGTCACCATACACTTTTCAACCCTATTCATCATCTGAAAAGCAGACTAAGGTAGAGCTCGCTCTGACTGCCATTCATCGCTGTCATTGTCTTTGCTGTGTTGAACTGGACACACTTAAAGCACTAATAGCCACTGAAATCACAGTTTGTATATTCTTTCACAGCTCCACTGTACTGTTTTCCAAACTCTGAATATCAATACATTCATGCCTTGTTCTAATTATGCACTCCCTGTTAAAGTTTAGAATGATGCAACGTTAGCAGACTGCGTTGTACAAGCACCAGAGAGAAAGATTGCATTAAATAGACCAACTTTGGGCAGCAGTTGATGAGTGGTGAGATATAAGAAAGAGTTTTGGGGCTTACCGACTACTTTGGGCAGTTTCTGTCGCCTCAGTGGAATACGGGGAAGTTTAGTGCTGATTCGGCTGAATCGTCCACACAGGATCCGCTTGGCTTTTTTGCTGTTGGTAGAGTTGTCTTGGTTAGGATTGAAAAGGGATGACACCATGGAAATCCAAATGAATCATTCAAAAGAAGCATATTAAATCTGGCACTGTGCCTCCTTTGAGGGCTCTGGGGCTTCTCACATTGCTACTAACACTGAAATGTCAATATATAAAAGCATTTAAACTGCAATTTATATGCATTTATTCATTTAACAATCTCGTAACTGTGAGAAGAAGTAAAAAGAAAATATGTTTGCAGATTTTTATAACCAGCTAGAAACTCAAGCCCCCATCACGGACATCTGAGGCAAAAACATGTGTCACTCACTTGTGGTCGTCTTTGTGTCGACACAGGCAGCAGCAGCACAGCAACGAGAGAAGGACAATCAATAAAAAGGAGACCAGGGTTCCAGCTGCAATCACACCCATCCGCTGGTTGGGCTCTGAAAGATGAGATGCAGATACAGTATGGTTTAATAATTAAATTCAATATTCAATAGCAACCTAACATGAATCTGTGAGAAAATTAGATTGAACTGGCAGAAATTTACAACAATCTCCCTCAAGACATCAGATCACTTGCCCTTCCTGTAGGCACTTCCTCCACTCGCTCCCACTTTCCTACACCCTTCACCATAACTCGTGGATGATTTTGATGATTTAGCATCCCTCCCTCTTCAAGTAGGACACACCCTAATGATAATAAGTTATGTATTACAGAAGTACAGATGGCATTTGGTGCTTGTAAGGACAGCCACCAAAAGAAACAAAGCATCATTTAAGAGGAAAGTAGCTGTGACCCTCGGGTCTTCACACTGTCACATAAGGGTAGGATGGATTGTTGGGCGGTTTGTGTGTGGCATGTTGTCATGGTTGATTTTGGAAGGGCGGTAAGGTAAAAGTGACAAAGTCTAATAAAATCACTGACCATTGCCACCTCCCATCATGCTCACTTGACAAAATCCCTTAAACCTTTTGTGTCTCTGCTATCCTCCCTGCCTGCCTCAAATCATCTCTCTCCAGACCATTCCCATCTCATTTTCCTCTCTTCTTTGCGTCCATTCCAAGTTTTCTGTTTCTTTTCCCTTACTCCATCCCCCACTTTATTTCTTCTTCCTTCCTCTCCCTCTCTGTCTCTCTCTTCCTCTCGCTCTCTGGCTGGACATGAACAGAGCCAACAAACACAGCCATAAAAAGGACACTGCTCTGGGTCTGGAAACTCTATCAAGGCCCTGCTACGTTAACACTACACTACTACATTACAGACGCTGACCTGAATAGATGTGTTTGTTGGTATTCAGTGGGTACAGCCAACTATTAGACATTTAATACGCATGCAGCACAAGTGGAATTTGGCTTTTCAGACACATTTTACAGAGTAAAAAAGGTTACGAGAGAAGGAAATATCTTTACCTTTAGA
Organism: Ctenopoma kingsleyae; assembly: GCA_032353495.1. Lineage (NCBI taxonomy): Eukaryota > Metazoa > Chordata > Actinopteri > Anabantiformes > Anabantidae > Ctenopoma > Ctenopoma kingsleyae. The sequence goes on along the minus strand of JAUBNQ010000028.1, from coordinate 20,640,757 downwards.
AAACATACATTATTTAGAAAAAACAACAGCAAACATCATAATCACTAAGCATGTGGTTGCTCTTAAAAAACTGAATGTTTTCCTACGGAGATAGCAGGCACCAGACACAGGATCACAGTTCTTGTCATGGCAAGAGCAGGTTTGGTTGCAGTTCACTCCATACTGGCCAGCTTGACAGGTCATATTGCAGCTTGAGCACAGAAAAGAGACAAAAACAACATCTGTTTAATGCTTATTCCAAGTGACAGATGTGTAAAATGGGACATGGAAAAGGAGAAGGTTGAGAATTTTTGCTTTTCTGTTACAAGACTGTGATTTATCAGTATCTTTAAAAACATGTTAAAAACTTACTTCTTCAGTTCTGAACATAAATAGGCCTGTGACTGAGTCTACTATGAAAGGCTTCAATATGTGCTGCTGAGGACATAAACATCAGCTTTTTGGGTATGATGGTGTCTTATGACTTACTAGGTGCCATGAAACCCTGGGTCACACAGACACTCTCCTGTGACAACATGACAGTTGCCGTTGAAACAGTGGCTGCAGTTGTTCTCGCAGTTCTCGCCGTAAGTGCCGTTGGGGCAACGCACCTCGCACCTATCACACACAGAAGGAATGTCATGATTATAGGCGTTTCTTTGCAGCAGTGTAGCAGTATGAGTCATAGACGTTATCACAGTGTGGAAAAAATGATAGTAGCTACGAGTTAGGTAGTTAAAAATAAAGGAAAAATGGTCTGACTGAACAACAAAAATATACATGATTTAGCATATTTCATGATATTTTACTGTTCTCTTACCTGTCCCCTATCCAGCCAGGGTTACAATGAGGGCACTTGCCATGATCTGGGTCACAGTGGTGACCGTCTTTACAGGTGGGACACACTTCTTGGCAGTTTTCACCAAAGAAACCCTTAAAGCAGCGCTGATCACAACGTGTTCCATTCCAGCCTCTGTCGCAAGTGATGCAGCGTCCCTCTGTCACCTTACAGGGCTGCTGGCCCTTGCAGTGCCCACACCTGTAGTCATCCAAGGGAACAGAAAAAGAATTCTCATTCATCTTGTTTGCACAAAACCCCTCTAGCTCATCCAAATGTAATGAACCTGTTAAAGGAGGCATGATGAAAAACAGCTGTATTTGCATACTTTAAATTGTTGCTCCTTTAAAAGAGAGAAATAAACACTGAGCTCTGTGATGTTCCGAGTTTATAGCAACTGTATCGTATGAGAACTGCCTGGTTCAAGGAAGGTAAAGCACTTAATGCAAATTACTTTTACATGTTAGCTGATGATTACGGAATAATGTGAATACCAACTCCCAAATCTCACTTTACTGTTGCTCCATTAAGTAACATGTTCAGATATTTCGAGGGTTATCAGCTGCAGAATACATCAAATCTTATTTCCAATCAAAACCACAAAACCGCACCATAATGTGGAGCAGACGAGAGATCTGAATATGATTAGGCATCAGTAAAACTGCATGTGTCCTGTGTGTTTGAAATGGTACATTTGGTCTCTGCTAGGCTTTTTCTCCCACCTGTTCCTGCAGTTTTGACCATAGAATCCAGCAGGACACGGTTCCTTGCAGAACTTCCCACGGTACCCTGGTGTGCAGGTACACGAGCCATCAGCCTGGTTGCACTTGCCGTGGACACACTGACAGTATCGGTCACACCGTGTGCCCCACATCCTCTCTCTGCACAAGCAACGTCCTGTGAACTGCTCACATGGTGAATTGTTACAGTTACACTGGAGCGCACAATTCCTCCCCATCCATCCTGGGTTGCAAAGGCAACGCCCTGTCATTGCATCACATACAGAGTTGAAGCTGCAGTAGCAGTTGTTGTTGCACTGTGGACCCCAGAAACCAGAGTGACATGTGCATTTGCCTGTCTCTTGGTCACATTTGCCCTTTTGGCATGTGCAGGGGTTCTCACAGTTTGGTCCCCAACGATTATGGTTGCAGGTACACTCGCCAGTCAAATCATCACACTGGCCATTGGGGTAACAATTACACTTGCCCTTGCAGTCAGGACCCCAGAACTGGGCGGGACACTCTATTAAAAGAGAATACAGTAATCAGTATCCAGGCAAAGATACTTCTGACTTGTCAAATGTTCTTAAGCAAGAATAAGATTATACAGCCATGCTAACAGTGACATCCTCAGGCAAAACTGTGTTGTGAGCAAAATGGTTTTTAATTGGGATTTAACAGGAGACATGGGGCAATTTTTTATCAGCAGAACACTATCATAGTCAAGAGATAAGTGATAGAAATAGAAATGCATAAAATCCCTTACTAGTGTCACAGCTAGCTCCAAAGTATCCGTGACGGCAGCGACATTCATTTGGCCTGACACACACCTCATTTTCCTTGCAGGTGAAGTTGCCCTCACAGAGAGCTTGGGTGAAGAAGAATAGGCCACATTATTCATCTCGCGTTCACAATGAGCTACTGTATATGGCATATACTGATGAATGTTAGCACTCAGTTTGGTACATACGTGTCAGGCATTCAGTCCCTAGCTGCCCCCATCCACTGCAGCACACCAATCCTGACGACCTGGAACAAATAGTGTAGATTCAGAATGAGAATGGGGAAGATGAAGCACCCAACTACACTACAGTAAAACAAATATGTATCAAAGCAGCAGCATCCACTCCCAACTTATACCTCTTTGATCTCATAGTTCTTCATGTGGCTGATGCCAAACTCTACAAACAAATGAATGACATTGTACATGACACATATGCTTAGCAAATGGCTATATGATTATCTGAACATGGGTTATTCAGATCCATTGCTCTATATATGCAGTACATAAAAGCCAATATCCCCTAAATTTACACATATTACAAGATGCAGCCAGTTTTCCACAGGCTTTGGGCAAGTAGAAGGAGTGTGAATATTCAGAGACAATACTTTGCTGACAAATTTTAGGCCTGTCAGGAAAGGACAAATGTGTCTCCTTTTCCTCCCACGCCTGTGACCTCTGTGGGGCCCCTGCAACACGTCAGCATCCCCTAAAGCGTTTGAAGCTGGCAGTTTGCTCTCAGTCAGTGAGCAGGGAGCAATGCTGTTTTTTATCCTGCCAAAATAGGCATGCGGTAGAGACCACAGGTCTAGCCTCTGTGTGCTTTCACTTTTCCACTTTATGTACATAATATGGCACTGGAATTAACTTATAGCAGCAGCGCTTCAATTTTTGACAAATTCCAGTCAACATGTAGAGTTGAACCTTGTTGACTTTGAACAAACAGCCAATCAACGTCAGCATTCAGAAAGAAGGCTTACATTCATCACTGTGCAGCATTAATTATGAGGCAAAGATGCACTGCTGTTTTCCCTTCATTATTAAATGAGGAATGTACCAACTATGTCAGCCAAGCACTTAAATTGCTGCTCTTTGGCTGATTCACAAATATACTTTTCTGTACCAGCGCTCAAAACATCACTTGGCTAACAATGACCGCTGAAGGCATCATGAAATAGATGAGTTAACATGTACAAAAATTCCAGTTAGACTCAGAGGTTGATTTTGTTGCACAAGGGCACACATTGGAAACGCTGACTAGTGATGATAAAGGCTGAACTACTTCCTTCTATTCATGATTCAACTTAGAAAAAATAAAAACAATATGAGCATAATGGGAAAAACAAGTGAGTGGTGAGTGAAGAGTTCACTGAAATGAATGCTGAATACTGGAGGGAGGGCAAAATGTCAAACTTGTAGAGCTGTGAAGGCCACTGCTATATATCACACATGCAACACAACTAACAAGAAAAATAATCTATACTTTTTTTGGTACACTAAAAGAAAATGCACAAGATAACAATACAGCTTCAGCATTTGAAGAGCAGCTGGTGACCAGTTTACATTTCATTCAGACCGCACGGGAAAAAAGGGCAGCGAGTGGCTTTGTAGATAAGCTATTGTCAGAACTTTGACTGCACAGGAAACTTTTTTAAAAGTTTTTGTGTTCATCTGTCCCAAAGTCTCTTCAATAGACTTCAGTAAAGTGTAAACACATGATTTTTCATCACAAACCTTTTATAGCATATTGGAGGATGAGTCCTACACTACACGTGCAGCTTCTCGTCTATCATGATTTTGAAATTCATAGATCATCCGTTCAACAAGCTTGGATGCTGCAGTCAGCAATTGTGGACTTTTCCACAACGTTTTTCTTTTACACTAGTAACTAGAAATCCACAGGCTAAGCTATAATCCCAAAGGTCATTGAGATGTGCTTTATGGATACCTTAACCTTCAAGAGGAAGCTGTCTGTATATGTGACTTCTTAGAATATTCTATTACATTTCACATAGCCTATTTAATCTTTTATTTTTAATTAAGAAAAAACGTCATTTAGAGATTCTATAGACTATATGTCCCCACAGTCTCAAAAACTTCATTTTCAAAAGTCAGCCACAATGTGTCTGACTGCGCCACAAACGTCAAAAACAGCGCCGCCTACAGGACGATGAAAACACTCCTGTTCCAGATGTACACATCTGTATAGCTGATTTTCTGAATGGACTCCTCCTCCACTAGACTGGGGACAACGTTATGTAGAAAAGAAGGAGGTCAACGAGAAATAATGTCTCGAAAATAACGGCGTTAATAAAAGTTCTTGACATCAAAAAAGAGTCGGGGTGGATTTCATAAGTTAACAGCAGCTGTTTCACTCTGTCTTCAGTGAGAACCGCTAAGGCCAACACTGTAAAAAATGTCTCATCCAGTTCTGCTCAACAGTAAAAAAATACATGTACTTAATAATACTTCAGTAATATGATGATAACATTTATTTTCTTGTAATTTCATCTTTAAAGGTTTAAAAGAAAGTCGCGTCCTGAAATGAGGGAGAATGAGGCCACAAGGAAAAGTTCCACACAAACTGACAAACTGCATTAACAACCAGCGAGCTAAAACAAGTCTTCTTTTCTGCTGCAGTGATTCTTACCCAGGTGCTCTGCACACATTGCGGCCCTTAGGGTTGAGTTCTTGGCTGAAACAGGAGCAAAAGAAGAGACAAACCACCGCAACAACAGCAAAAGAGGTCTTCACTTCCATTGTACAAGCAGCAGCATCCTTCTAGACGCCGTTTTCACTCCGCATTCCCCTTCTCCAAAAGTAACGATGGTGGCTTTTCACTGCTTTTTGGACGCTCCACTTTCTTCCACGTACATAATCCAGACGCATCTACTTTATAAATATTAAATCCTAGTCCTCGAGGTGTTTTAAAAAGTCTTGTCACCACCTACGCCATCCAGACTCAGCATCAAAAAAGTGACCATCGACAACAAACAGATGTCTAAAAAAAAAAAGAAGTCACAAAAGCAAAATGTGCAAATGGCAGCACGCTTCATAAACGTTGTTCTCCCGCGGTGCGCTGTTTATTCCATTAAAGTTTCTGAAAGATGCCATCGTGCAAAGCTGACGCGTTCAGGCTCAAAATGAAACAAAAAACTTTTTTCCCCCCCAACACAACGTCCTCAGCGCGTCTGAAAACGTGTCGAATGATAGTAATCAGGGTGTAAAGACAATGAAGGCAAATTAGCTGCCGTTCGCTTTTTCCTCTCTGAGGAGAAGCGTTTAGTCCCAAACTTCTGTCCTCTCTTGCGCTCTCAGGAGTGGCAGGAGGGAAATTCCTGATATGTTACTCTATCTTTGGCTTTGTGCGCCATGCGTGCGCCACCAGATTTACATAGCTGGGCCTGTGAGCAACAGGGTCTGCTTAACAACCCTGGTTTAAAAAAAAAAAAAAAAAAAAGTATATTCTGTGGCCTAGTTTTTCATTTTAACAAATAAAAAGTTAAGTTAAGGCGATTGAGATGAAAAACCCTTAGTATTTTATATGCGTGATTTATTATAAGGACATTTGCCACTATTGTCATCATTGTCGTTGACATTTTAAGCAGCTGAGATTAGACGTGCAAAATTGAAATGTGCACATTTATAATGTGATTTGTGTAATAGTAAACCAAAAACACTGCTATTAAGGTGGTTTTTTAATTGATCGTTTCTGAAAGTGTATGTGCTTTTGAGTGAGGGGGAGGTGAAGGGGGCAACACTTAAAGAACTAAGCTACATGTGAGACAATGGCTCCCCCGTCTGTTAACATGAATGAAGTGGTTGTGGGATATAGCACCTCTTGCTTCAAATCATTTAGATTCAAGGGCACCGCCTCTAAACTAATAACATGCTTAGACAGTGGAGCCAAAAGAAATACATGACTATCTGGAAGCTCAGTCATGGCACCCGGGCTTCTTTCTTGTTGGTTAGTCTGAGGAAAGCTGGCAGAATTCCACAAATTTATAAATTTATGTCCAGCTGACATGACTCAACTCCCAGATAACCCCTCCTGGATTACTGAGAATCTGCTGACTATATCTGAAAAATGACTTCCAGCACAACATCTATCAATCAACACACAGTTTCACAATTATGAGTCTGGGGTCTGGTATTTTCTCATAAAGTATATCTAATTCCACTGATGGGCTTTATCCATCTCCAGGAGTCTTTAAATGGGTCCAAAAGTAAATCACTACAACATGTTTTCACGTTGTAATTTAATTCTTGACATGATCTTTAATCCATTCCCTAACAAAACCTACTGCCAACCTTCAAAAAAAGACACATGCTCAGACCCCAATTTGTCTGTCAGGTCATTTAGATACAGCTTAACATCAGCCTACAGTGAATAATGATTTCTGTTGTTGTGACTATAATCCACGTAGCCAAGTCAAAGGTAGTCATGTGGATTGTTAAGTATGGCAAAATGTTCCTGGTGTGAACTGTGAGTCCTACTGATTTACTCAGCCTTCCTCAAGCATGTGATTATTTGTCATGCAAATTATTCTGAAAGCTAAACTCAGAATAAGTTGCTTATGTGGACACCGTGTGAGTGAACACGTCACAGTCACTGATATAACACAGCAGTTTCCATTTTAGTGCTCACAAAGGGGTGAGGTAATTTATTCATAAGACACTGCAGTGTAAAGTCGATCATATCTATTCTCATAGTTGCATATATATCTATCTACAGTATCCTAATGATGGTTGGTCAAGATAGAGCAATGCAACTGTTGGCTACACGTGTTTGCAGTCTATGCTACACAGTCGCTATCTCAAAGTAAAACACATGCAATTTGTTTGTTTGACATAAAATCAAAACTTTGGGAGACTACTTATGTAAACAAGAAATTTTGCTCTTACAAATAGGTTCACTGTTTAGACCAGTTTTCAAGTCGTTCATAACGTGCAAAGGTGCAAAATAAAGACCATTTCAGTGAAGTGTTAAATATTACAAAACTGATGAATAAGACGATTGGCTCCCTTTCTTTTAAAATGAGTGCTAAAGTCAGTAAAACGGTCTAAAAAGGTGCAAGTTAAAT
>JAUBNQ010000028.1:20606019-20631667 GCA_032353495.1 Ctenopoma kingsleyae | reverse complement strand
TGGGAAAGCTCGGCTGTGGCTAGGAAAGCAAGCAACGACGCCAAATGTGAAAGTCTAATCTGGCATTACTCTGTTTTTCCGTGTAGCTGCGATGTTTCAGTCTTTGTCCTTGTTTTAGTCTTACATGCCATATGTAGAGGCAAAAACAGGATTTCTATTCCGCTTCCTGCTTTAGGTAAAACCTGTTCCCTCCAAAACACGCCTAGACAAACTGTAGCTTGTATTTTATGGGGTATTATGATTCACACAGCCAAGGCAAAATAATTTACAATCACGCCACATTTTCATAAGAACATACCTGTCATACATCCAAACTGCTTTCTACATTATGTTCTTTCTCTGTCTGCTCAGATAACGGATTTAGGTAAGAGGATCCTGGGCCAACGCGTTTTTAACCAGCTCATGAAGATGACATTTTATGGCCAGTTTGTGGCTGGTGAGGACCACAGGGCCATCAGGCCACTGATCCAGAAGAATCAGGCCTTTGGCGTCGGCTCTGTCCTGGATTACAGTGTTGAGGAAGACATCAGCCAGGAAGAGGCAGAGCAGAAAGAGACGGAGTATGAATTTTGTGGTATTACCACACATTTTGATAGATACTACATGCAAATACAGCACAGTTTAGTATTGTCCTCTTGTTTGATGGAAAAAATAGATTTATTTTCATTAGAACCAGAAGGTCATCTCTCTACAACACGATTTGTTGACTCAGTTATGTCCCCCCATTCTGGATTGGCCAGCTGGCTGCAGAGAATTTCTCACTTGTTAAGAATCCTGTCACATGGGGAGCACAAGACAGTTGCTATCTGATCTGTGAGCTGATGCAAACTTGGGTGACAGTACAAACCTTACGCAAGCGCTCACGTTTCACAGCAGCAACAACAATGTTACTTAAGTTGTGGCTCTGGGCATTCATGCATTCTGAGTAATTAGGACGTCTTCTAGTACATTTTGGCCCATTTAGGAATTGCTTCACAGTCAAATCAGTGAATAAAATTGCTTAAGTTAATACTTTTGATGCCCAAGTGAAACACACAAATGCACTTGTCACATTTACTTAGTGTAAGTATAATAGCCAGCTAGAAAGAACTGACCTTTTATATCTCAACTCTGTTTTTATAAAAGGTCACACATAGTGAATAAACAAGGCTGCGAGGCAGTATGTTTAAGTATCTGGTCGTTTAAGTCTGTTATGTAGAGTGACAGCTGATTGCAATGTCATCATTGTGCCAGACACAATGTCCTTTAAACTGTTTTGTTGTGTTATCATTTTCTGAAAGGTGATAAAGCTCCCAGTCGAGCCCTTTGCTATTACTTCTAGGTACCCCTCATGTACTTTAGCTCAGTGTACATATACTTTTATACCATGTCACTAGTAACAAGAAATCACTGCACAGCTTTGATATACTTTCAAAGAGGTATCAAACCTCAGTCTAGAAAGCTTTTATTTGGCAAACACACCTTCAAACTGAGGGTGGAGTACAAGGTGCTTTAAGCCAGCTTGATCTCAGACAGCAAGCTTTGACAGCACACCACTGATCTGTCAAGAGAGCTGAAAAAAACATTTGTCAGTCCTTCGCAGCAGACTGAAGATATAAAGACCAGAGGCAGGTCCTGGATTGATGATTGTTGAGAACATGACACTCACAATGCTATCTCTGAAGCGCAAAGGCCATCTATACTAAAAATACAGACCCTGATTTTACAGCTTAGATTTGATTAATACAGCCTGGTTTGTTTCTATAACAAAATTGCTGATAACCAGTACGGTGTTTTGTGCCAGTAGCCAAATTCTTGCCAAAAGATTACCAGTAATCAGCATGTATAACATGATTTAAATCATTGGCAGTGCAACACAGAATAGATCTAAAATAGAAGTTGTATCGCTGCATACCTGCACCCTCCATTGAAAGCAGCACTGAAGGCAACACCAGGGGTATTAGCCCCAGCTTTTCAATATTTCTTAAAAGTCAGACGTTTCTGTTCTTTAAATTTGCAACTAATAAGTGAAATGCAGATCAGATGAGCCATTGACTTATTTCCAATGTTTTCACTTCAAATTTTTAAATTAAAAATGTATATATGACTTTACAGTACAGTTTCATCCACTATTCCAGTGTAATACCAAATAGCATGTCATGATAATGTTAAAAAGATAACTTCCTTATGTTTGGTAGGCTTTGAATCCTACTGATGTCTTATGTTCATCTTTTCATATGGTTATATGAGCTCCTTATGATGAGGGGGGAATAGGTGAAGTGTGGATATAACTGCCCTCTCTAGAGGGTCAGCGGACAGTCAGCGGGACAGTTCCGCATATACAGTATAGGGTCACTAAACATGATGTTGGCCTCTGGCGTGCCACGGCCACATGGCCAAGATGTTTACACAAGAATGCTATCTGCCAAATTGAACTAAAAAATGCCAAACATGTTGCTGAAATGTAGTCACGACTTGCATTTCTAATGTTAAACAAACACAGGGCACATTTGCTTATTTTATCCCTTTGTACCTCTAATTTAGGGCGTGTGTGTCTACAGAGAAAGAGAGCACAGGTAAGCGGACTCTTCTTATTTATGGACACAGTATATGACGTAATTAGAAGTAAGAGTCATGCACATTTATTTTCACCCCCAGGCGAGGACCACAGAGAGAAAAAATATCAAGTGCACAAGCAGTTCGGGGACCGTCGTGAGGGAGTGACCGGAGCTCGCACGTATTTCTATGCAGATGAGGCCAAATGTGACCAGCATATGGAAACCTTCATTAAATGCATTAAAGCATCTGGTAAGTAAACAGAAATGAAACTACATTAGTAATACAACTTCACAATATGACTGTTGTGGCTCAAATACAAAACTATATTGTCGTGTGTTTCTGTATGGTATTGTCATACAGTGATCTCACACACACAACAACACACGCATTTAGCTTCATGTCAACATTTTGTCATTAAAGACTTACTTTCAAGTTTATCTGTTTATTAGGTGGGAGTTCAGTGGATGGGTTTTCTGCTATAAAAATGACTGCTCTAGGACGACCTCAGTTTCTGGTAGGCAGTAAAGGGTGATTTAAAGGTCCATATACCACTTTATCGGATACCCATGTGTAGACTGACATGATTTTTCTAAAGCTCCAGTTCTCAGAAGTCTTGGTGAAATGGCAGCGATTTTTCACCTTCTTAGCATCACAGCAGGGGAAAGATGGCATGGCGGCCTTAGAGCAGAAGCTGGAGCTGAACCAGCTGCAGGTGGTTTCCTCCTCTGTTCTCCTGGTGAAGTTCAATTACACTTATCAATATGTCATCTACAATATGTGCCTTGCTGTATTTTATTGTGGCTCCTTATGTCCATTTAGGAATTTCTAAACAAACTGGGTGCAAAAGGTGATTTCTATGGCTGGTTTAGTGGAAGGAAAGAGGAATCTTCTGGGTAAGTGTGAAATAATCTCTTGAGAAATATGTGAAATTCAATGTTGTACAAAATCATTTTATTCTATTCAAGGAACATTAACCCAATGGAACAATACAAATAACAGAACTGTGTCCTAATGGACTGCATAATACTATAATACTTTACATTATTCATCCATCCATTAGCTATACCACTTACCCCATAGTGGGCTGTGGGGTGTTTGGAGAGCTCTGGTCAGTGACTGCACCAGTGCATTGACACCTGCAGACAATTTAGAGTCACCAGTTTATCTATCCTTCATGTTTTTGTGGAAGTGCCTGGAGAAAACCTAAGCACTCAGACGGAGAATATGCAAACTACATACAAAAAGGCCCCACGGCAGTTGGCATGTTAGAAACCAGAACTGGTCTGCTGTGAGGCGATAGTGCTAACCACATGCCGCCCTACTTGACATCAACATTTAGTCACATTATTGCATCACAAAAAAAAACGCCAGTCACCAGGTTTCCAAACATGCAAAACAGAATACATATTTATCATTAGAATTCTTTCTTGATTTATGCATTGTCAGAGTTAATTTCACAGCACACTGCACAAATTTCATGTTAGAAAATAAAATCACTTACAGTATGACTTTTAAACATGTTACTGCTGATGTTTATTATACAAATTCAAATTTTGCTCCATAATTCTAATGTCACAAGAGTTTTTCAGTCACGTCTTATGAAATAAGTGAGAAAAGCTGTGATATTTTATGTTGAATTTATATTTTAAAGTTTGTGTTTAAGGAAATTCTTAACAGAGTAGCCAACGTAAAAAATAAATAACCAAAATGATATATAAATTCACAAATACACTTTTGACCCCTCTATTCTTTGCCGTGACAGAACCATTGACAGGATTGACTGGAACAGCCTAATAGATGACAGAACAAAGATATCAGACCTCCTGATGGTCCCAAATGTAGAGGTCAGTAACATGCAGTTCAACACTCAAAGCGAGTGGCAGTAAGAGAGGAAAAGGCATTTTAACACATCTCCGTCTGTTGACATGTGATTTGCTTTTCCAAATTTGGTGTGTGTATAATTTACAGCAGATGTGAGATTTTAAGTAACACTTGCTGTCAGAAATACTAACAGCACCATGGTGGATCCTCCTAAAGAATCGTCTGTCTTCAGTAAAATGCACTGCAGCTGTATGCATCTGCCATGCTTTGATGTTGTACCTTCGTTTAGAATTGTGTTAATGTGCTTTTTTCTCGCTAATGTGAAGGAAATCGTGACACATTCGTGGCAAACACATGTCAGAAAAATCTAAAAACAAAATAAATGAAAATGGGGTTTCATCCAGTTCAGAAGACGTTTCAAGCAAACTGCTTTAAACCCTGGGATAACCGAGTTCAAGAGCGAACCACTTGTCTCTGGGTTAAGAAAACCCTCAAGCTATTTCATGTCTACAAAATCTGGGAAGTTACCTTTGACATATGAACTTGGACTAAACACAGCTGAAGGGTGGATAAAGTAACAGCTATCATGCTGTGTGATATTTGGTTCATCAGCATCTCATGGCGCACACTCTTCTTGTTTTTTCACTTAGCTCGGTAAGCTGGAGCCTCTGCTGGCAAAGTTCACGATAGAGGAAGAGAAACAAATGAAGAGGATGTTGCAGCGTATGGACATCTTGGCCAAGGTAATGTTAAATAAACTAAACTACAACATAAATACAGATCACCGCAGTGCTGCTAACAACTGTAACCATAAACACAGGAACAACTCAAAAATATTATTTACATTGAATGTCAGTGTTTAATTAATTAGTATTTGTCACTTAGCTATGCTGTTAACACTTTTTGGTGATTTAGTTTTTTTTTTTTATATTGAAATTTTTGAATCCCAGCATGCCGCTGAGAATGGTGTTCGTTTGATGGTGGATGCAGAGCAAACCTACTTCCAGCCAGCTATCAGCAGACTGACACTAGAGATGCAGAGGATCTACAACAGACAAAAGCCAGTCATCTTCAATACGTACCAGTGCTACCTCAAGGTTAGAATCCACAGCTGGCAAAGTGACCAGATGTTCAAATCTGTCAATGATGAATCAGGGTAAAAACTTTCTTTTTTTTTTTCCTTCTTTTTACTTTTGGACAGTTGAGATAATGTTAATGTTATGCTAGTTGACCTAGACTAAGTTAGGTTTAATAGGTAGGCTTGATATATGATATAAAAATCATCCAACCTAGTCCTAGAGCCAACCTATCCTAGTTTGCTGCATCACATCATTTGGCTCTGTAATAGTTGACTAGTTAGATCTACTGAATAAAAATGGAAATCTGATCTGCTCAGCATAGTATTCAAAATTTCCATTTAAATTGAAAGGACTTCATTTTGACTCTTTTTGCTCTGCAGGAGGCTTTTGACAATGTAACTATGGATGTAGAACTGTCACGACGTGAGGGTTGGCATTTTGCTGCCAAGCTGGTACGTGGGGCCTACATGTATCAGGAGCGAGAGAGGGCCAAAGAGATCGGTTATGAGGACCCTATTAACCCTGATTATGAGTCTACTAATAAAATGTACCACAGGTAAGGTTTTAGGTTTACTGACTGCTAACTGTTCAAATCTGCGCCTGATTGTTTGAAGCTTTCCACCTTTTCCCTCAGGAAAACCACTATGTAACCATGGGCAGCACAGGGATTCAGATTTTTAAACTGGTCCTTCAGTTGACATTTCTGGATTTATTATGTTGTTACTGAAACCATCCGGCTCCTTCTGTGTATTTGTGTGTGTCTGTGAATGTGTAAGGTGCCTAGATTATGTGCTGGATGAGATCGCGCTCCACAGAAATGCAAACGTTATGGTGGCTTCCCATAACGTGGACACAGTGAAACACACCTTGAGCAGGTATTGTGTCAGTTCTGTGCAACATGTGCAGCTGAAAACTCACATGTGCAGCTTTTCATTTGTAGAAACCACGACTCTCTCTCTCTCTTTCAGAATGAATGAGCTGGGACTGTTACCCCAAGAGAACAAGGTGTATTTTGGTCAACTACTAGGCATGTGTGACCAGATCAGCTTCCCACTGGGTGAGAGTAGCACATCCAAACACACTATCTCACAAAACCAAACGGTGTGTAGGCACTGATTTCCTGCCCTAGATAAAGCCTGTTAATTTGGCAGTGTCATTCAGCTGTGTCCCTTAACACCTTTGAACCACTAACATGTGACCTTTGGGCCACGTGGACTGCATTAAGTGCACATGTAGAAGACTCTCTTCTGCCCATATTATGACATATGAACTAAGACACCTCAGTATTGACAAGCTGTCTTAATGGAGCGCCGCTGCCAGCTCTCAGCACTTTGTTGTCAGTCAAAGACAAACACAGACAGTTGCCTGCCGATGTAAGGCTCAAGTTGAAACAGCCTTGACTTCTACTGAAGTAAACAGGCACACGTGTTTTCTTTTTGCTGTTTTCCTGAGGGATAAAGCTAGCATTGCTGTGTGTTTGAATTCTGAAATAATAAAGAAAAGCATAAAATACAGCAGACTGTATTTTAGATTACTTCCTATTCCCATATTTCGTTTTCAGGTATTCAAAATTTTCTTTCAGTAACTTTGTTTTATTGTCTCATGTTTTCATGCATTGCTGGTAATTGTGCATTATTTAAAATGACAAATTTGAAGAGTAAGCCTTGGCAAAACAGTCATTTGGTGAGCCTGACAACAGCAGCTCCTCTGATTCAAATGCAACACACCGAGGATGTCTGTGCAAATGCGGCGAACCTGCAGGACTGTAGCAATCACGCAGTGAGAGAAGCCAGTCGAGTTGATGTTTTTGATGTGTTCATGAGACGAATCTTTGATGATATTTGCACATCAGTAGATAAATAGTTTAATTTACTTATCTAGTTTATTGCCTTCATCTATGCCATTCTTCAAAGACCCATTTTCACTTGTTGTCTTCCACTCTATCTACTTCCCATCCCTCAGGCCAAGCAGGCTTCCCTGTCTATAAGTACGTCCCCTATGGGCCAGTGAATGAGGTGATGCCCTACCTGTCTCGGAGAGCTCAGGAGAACAGAGGCTTCATGAAGGGCGCTCAAAAGGAGAGGGAGCTGCTGTGGAAGGAGCTGAAACGCAGACTTGTCTCTCGGGAGCTTCTCTACAGACCCGTGTACTGAAAACACACAGGAAGAGACAGAGAGGAGAGCGTGTCAACACGTGGAGTTTTTTTTTTTATCTTCCCTGGTTGACGGCTGCTGCTGTGTCTGTCTGTTCTGTCTCTTCCTCAGTACATCTTTCTCTGGATGTACAGACATCTCCTGTTCTACCCCGGCCAGGAGTTTTATTGCAGATGGACTGTTTCTGCGTGTCACTTTTTCTATCTTCTCACTTTTTCTCCATTACTTGTTCCCTTTCTGTTCCTCACTAATGTTACCCACCTTCAGCTCCATATTTTCTGTGTTCTGCTGGTGTTCTGTTTTTTTCCTTATCTGCCTCTGCATCTATAAGCATTCCTCATTTTGTCCTGTCTCTGTTGTCTATAGAGCTTGGGTATCCATCAAGTGGGCATCTTTACTGCTCCTAAAGGACTCTCTAAAATGTCAACGAGACTGGGGGTGGGTGTCTGTTTTTATCACCTTATCTATCTCAGATAGGGACAATAATAAAAATAACAGGCTTGATTTAAATAGTAGTAAAGGAAACATCCATATTCCCTTCTTATATTGTGGTTTTTGACTACTGAGTACCCTAAGGAGGTTTCTCTCTACTGTATATTTGTGGTTGAGGTTGTATTGCCGGTTTGAAAATGATGCCTGTTTATGAATCAATGAAAGAGTATAAACGGCTCCTCAAAGCACATCCCTCTTCTTAGAGTGCAATGCTCCCGTTGCTGTATTTACTGAAGGAAGCTATATTCTTGGTCACTGAGGTGTTACAAGAAAACATACAGCATTAGGTATTCAGTGACTGAATTGCCTTATGCTACAGATGCCTCAGAGTCTAGTGGGTTGTTTTTTTCATGGCATGCATAATATGGAGGAGAATAATAAGTTGGGTTTCGGTGTTATTGCATTTTGGTGGGTCAACATGGTGCAGTTCTGCAGGTCTGTGACTATGTAAATGCATTTGAAGCAGGTGATTATATTTGTTGGGTTTACAAGTGTGACTTTATTGACCCATGATGTTGCTGAAAAATAAATATGCACTGTACGAGGGCAAAAGTGTATGTGGAAATTTTGTCAATAGGACTGAATGTTAACCGAGTGCTGTATTTGTACCTTTGAGCTGTTTGTACAGCTTGGGTTGTTCTGGGTTTTAATTCTGTGACATATTCCACTTGGTTATTGATACACCATTAGTATTTGAGGCAGAGGGTAACCAAGTTTCATGATAATTATGGCCTTGTCATTTTATGAGAGGAGTCAGTGCTCTGTAGACCATCATTTAATTACCCATGATACCATGCTCAATACAGATCACAGAAATTGGATGCATTAATCATTACTCTGAAGAAACTTTAGTGGCTGTTAAGTTTTACTGAGCCAAAGCGCCACAGAGCTGTCACTGCTGCTGTATATCGGTTTAATTAAGAATCAAGTCTACTTTTGATGAAAGATGTGCCTGTGGGTATACATTTCCCGACAATCCCTTCTTGCACAGGGCAGGGGTTTCCTGGTTAGTTTAACTGCAGAAATGATTTAGAGGATACATTATAGTGTGAAAAATTCTATACCAGTTTCAAGTCAGTCAAAACGAGCAACGACTTTATTCTTTGGGGCTTAGCAATAATTCTTCTTACGTTAAAGCACAATAGAGCTTAATTTACTTTACGTAATGAATGTTGACATTGTGTTACGCAGGATGTGAAGAATGGTCTCAACTGATTTCTTTGGGCTCTTCAGCCATTGACTCCACATGACCCCTCATTGTGGATTTTTTTGTCTGTGCCTTCGGCTTTGTGTTTCAGTGGGATCACACAAAAGTCTGATGCTTTAGCAAGTACAGCTGCTATACATATTCTGTTACCAGCCCTGATTTAAACAGTACTGAGCATTGTTGTTCAGGTTCAGAAGTTTGAAAAGATGTTTTCCTGTAGCGCAATGGATGGATTTGCATGTTGCTTTCCAGCAATCACGTAATCTCTAATCAACATTTGTGTGCTAATAGATGAACTTAAAGTAAGGATACAGTGGTTTTGAGCCTCCCAGGAGTATTGTGTGTTTTTATCTTTTGACAGTAAACAGAGAGATTACTGACTCACAGTGCACAAAACAGAAAGCTGGACCTGCACACATATCAAATGAAAGGCTGTAATCATACCCACAGTAATGAGATGATGTTAAAATGTTTTTCACTCCAGGAGGGCTGACAAAGGTTAGATAAATCATTTTGCAGTACACAGGAGAAAGGTGATTAAAAACTCTTCTTAAAAGTTTAAAGGGAGTTTTTATCTGTCAGCACAATGGTTGCCATGTAATCCCATATTAAGCATCAGATCAGATTTCACTTTAACATTTTAGTTTGACTCATAGATGAATAATCAGCAAGAGTCTGTCAGTGTTCATCTGTATAGGACTGTGAAGATAGTAGTACTCACTAGCTAACCCCCTGCTGACTGACCTTTGTCTGCTACTTCAACCATGACACGTCTAGTATTACTGCTTTTTTTCAGCTAACATCATTGGGATCAACAGATGAGCTGGTTAAATCATTGGTACATCAATACAAATATAACTTCATTATAGTGGATGCAGGGAGAAAACTCAGAACAGACCGTGAGCAGACAGCAGACTGTTTATCCTGACATTACTGCATAATTGCAACATAATTTCTACATGGCCAGTCAGAATGACAAGCAGAGTATAACTCAGTATATTGGAATCAAAGACGTCAATATTTCAACATTTGAGGCTCGAATGTTTAACAAAGGAAAAGGCTGTTAACTTTTTGTGAGACACTGACATTTTCCCGGTACAATAATAGGCAACATTTTACAATAAGGTAAACAGAAAAGGTAATTACTGAAGACCAACTGCTAGGACATGATAATGAATGAATAGCTCAAAGAATAATTGCTAATATTATACAGTGAATGCCTCTAGTTGTGTCTGTACTATATGAAACTATGTATGTATGTATGTAGAACTATCTAACTAAGTCACATTCCTGTTTGCAGCAATTTTTCTCTAAACAACAACCACATGCTAACTGTGTCTTGCTAAACAGCACTTGTTAGTCCTTAACGGTGTAGTAGATCCACAGGTAGTGGCGTAGTTTCCCCACCTGTCACTCTGAGAACTTACACTGTGTCTGCATTTCTCCTTTGTGGCTCTGTCACATGGTATTTTTCCATTACTCTGCCTTTCATAACAGGCAGAAATGAAGGGAATCAGTGTTGTTCATCAGTGACAAATTTGAAGAATCACTGAGCTAAGCTGACCTCTGAGCGTGAATCCAGTCTTGCACCGTAGGAATCTCCCTAGCTGCAGTAAGCTCTAATGTGAACCAGTGAGTACACAAATGAGTTGTAAACACAACAGATGGGACAGGCGATGACTAATCTCATCGGTCCAAATAGAGTGACAGAACATAGCACAAATGATCGAAAGCCGGGGGAGAGCAGGAGAGAGAAAGTTTGTGTTTTCTGTCCTGCACACTTGACAGCGTGCAAGACAGAAAACACTTTTATTTCACACACCAAAGCGTCACATTGTGCCGCCTTTTGGTGTCATCACTGTGCTATCAAACACAAATCACTGAAATCATCTGCTGAATCTCCTGAGTGGATGTGTATGGCAGAGCATTGTCACTTATCACAGGTTTTGTGACAGGGAGGACTGAAAAAAAATGCAAATAACATATCACACGCCTCACACATCCCTGAAATTAATTTTTATATTTTTTTTTTCCTTCAGTCAGCCTGTCATCACAGACTGGCTTGTGTTTTTAGTAATCTCATTTGGAGGCAAGTAAAGCTGTCCAGGAAGAATTACAAACACAATGGGCATGGCAGCGGCCTCCAAATCCTCTTCCTCAAAATCAGCAGTTAAGGTGGATGACTTGATTTGTGTCTGCCGTTTCTCTCCCAACAGCTAAACCTTTTGTTCTTTCCGAATGCATGGCGCCCATGTATTATAGATCATTAAACCACTTGAGATGCATGCTGTTATGCCTTTGAAAGTGATAAGCATGGTGCATCATGAATGAGCCATGATTCAATGAAAAAAAAAAGATGGAATGTTTGTGTGTCTGTGTGTGTAAATGCCACCAATGTGGAAATGGAGCAAAGCAAGTGATCCGTCACAGCTCCTGGCCAAACAACGATGTTCCAGGACTTAACCTAGATTTCTCACTTTTGCCCTAACACAGAATCTGCATACAAACATACAGATGTGGAAGCATATACACGTACAGCCACAAATTCAATCACTGATCGTATAGACTCACACATAAACCCCTGCACCCATACACTCTTCATCCCTTGAGTTCCCATATCTATCGGTCTGCGGTGAGAGATGATTTGAAGCGGCTCAGTGTTTTGATCATTAGTTTGAACTCATGGAGTGCAGCAGCGGTGAAAAATGGGACTGCTATCTCATGGCCACCTGTTCTTTTAATAAGAGAAAGAACAATTCCCCATCACAGGATGGATTGGATACCTGATGCCTGAGGAAGAAAACCATGTTAGTGTGTGCGAGCACAGTTTGAGTGTTTATTCGTTCCTGTATGCAAATTCATCTGAATTCAAGCCGAGATAAAGGTAGAAAAACATCATTCAGCAGATATGTGAATTCATCAGGCAGTAAAAATATACAATTCCTGTTCATTTAGATCGTTAATGTAAAATGTAATTTATGTAATGTAAACACGTCTTTATTCATATTGAAATATAAATGACCACAAATACAAACCTTAGTATATTATATGCAAAAGCTGGAATATAAGCAGATATCTGTCTATTAAAAATAAGGTAGAAATAATCAACTTACAAGAACATGGATCACCTGCAGTCAAGTTGCCTTAATATCAATCACAAAGTATCCCTAATACTGATTCAATCTACCCTTAAACCAACCTTGCAGAATCTATGTCCTTGTCTGGCATTAGCGTTGAAAATACCCTTCATGTAAAAGAAACCATGATATCACACATGTCAATGTATAAGCAGGTGAAATTATACTTTGACTCAGCCTTGTACTTGTAAGATCTGTGTTCCTCTTGGTCAGATTACTGCATAATCAGATTAAATTGTATGTAAAATCAATGTGTTTACAAGCCTTACATCCTGCTATGGCTATGTGTATGAGCGGTGTGTGGTTATGCTTGCATTTGTGGCTGTTCATTTCCCTCTATGTGTGCATGTATGCTTATAGAAGACAGCACGCTGCCAAACAAACGCGCCATGGTGCTCCTTGGTTTCGGGATCCAATTGTCATGCCAGAACAGTAGGAGGAGCATTTACCCGACCAGCGATGCTGAGATGAAAGCGAAGAGAGTGGTGCAGGCAGGTTGGTTTTCTCGCTGCTCGGCAGTGAGCAGACAAACAGCAATCGGCAAGATTGCTGTTTGGATTTGTTGGAATAATACCGAGGTGCTTTTGTGAAGGCAATAGAGCTATACCAAAGTAAACCATGTTAAACTGAACTTTATGGGTCTGACCCACTTCCAAATTGCATCTATTACTCCCCTTCTCTTTCTCTGGCAGTGTCACAGTGAGTTGGTTCACCCCAATAACAACAACACAGTTAAATGTAGAATAAATTGTCGTCAGTGGTTTCAAGACATGGAGACTGAAATAGCAGCAGTGATTTCAGAGACAGACATCTCGAAATCTGCACAACACAATTAATTTATTTCTTCTAGTGGTACTGTGCCAAGTACTCCTGAAAAATATTTGGCTCTTTGGGTGAAGTGCTGTGTGTCTGTCTTCTGATGCTGGGCAGGTAGCAGGTGAGATTTTCAACCTTTTTATTTTGGCTGGCCAGTTGTGCCAGGATGTCAATAAATTGTAAGAGTGGTTAAAGTGAAATAAAACAGTGACAGGAGATAAAATGAAAACAAATCAAATGAGTTTAAAGTTGCGGGAGTATGGTGTAGCTCTGGTGTGCAATGGTGCAATGATTATCAGTGGGTTCATCACAGGAAGTTGTGTAATATGAAAATGTTGATCATACCTGCTTTAAAGTATGCAGTGTAAGCTAGTGCTAGCACAAAGCTGGATATACGTATATCATCATATACTGTATATATACACACACATCACTGCCTTATTGTTTAATATTTCTACTAAAGAAATATTTGAAAAAAAAGCGACGTTCTACAGCTTTAATATCAAAGTGCTCGGAACCATTCATTTAGAAACTCTATTTAATAATCATAGGACAATATGATGATTGATTGTATGATAAAACAACACTGAAATTTCATAATCTACAATTGTGAATCATTACATCTACATTTTCCTCTTCTTTGGTGAAATATGAATGCGTAATTGGTCAGACTTATTCAGTGAAGATCTGCTTAAGTAAAAACCCAACCGAATCAAGCTGTTCAGCAGAACACAGTGAATAAATGAAAGAATCAAATGGGCTTCTCAAGTGAATGGAACTAATTTGACACAGGACACTTAAATCACAGGGCCAGTTACGCGCTGTGAACAGATTTTGACATGAAGACAAATGACAATGAGAATATACAGTAGATTCATCGAATAGAGCTGAAAAGAAGAGCTATTTGAGGTGAGCTGAGAGCCATGTCAGCAGTATTAACTTATTTGATCCTTCTCCAAACAGGATATGAATAATTGCTTGTTTTATTTCGGGATGATGAGTCAGAGAGCGCCTCCTATTCTTACACAACCTTAGGCTGAACGTGAGGAGGCAGCCTATAAGAGCGCTGATTTTCTGGATAAGAGAGCCACGTCTGGCACATCTTCATTGATTTCTTGCTCTCCCTTGTGTTTGTGTAGGCTTCGACTCTGAGAGCAGCAGAAAGAGGGCGTGTGAGGGGGAAAATAATGGACATCTCATCCGTTCTCGTTCAGTGTTTTGGACACCCACATCTTCATTGAAGCCGTGATCACAATGCCTATATGAGGAAACAGAACCCACATGTTTCGGCCTTGCCAAATGCTCAGTAGAGGTGAGTCTCGACAAAAAAACATGTTATCCCTTAGGTACACACTAGGGGGCAGTAGTAGCCTTCACGGCCCCTCCATGAACCTCAACCCAGCTGTGTGTGAGAAAGAGATCCTGAGAAGCATCTTCTGCTCCACAATCCTCAGTCCTAAAAAGCCCTTTTAAAAGGCTGTATGAAAATTCATCGTGCTTTCAAACTGACCTATTTTGGGAGATTGGTTGCTTGGCTTCTCTGAATTCTCTTTTTTTTTTTCACCCCATATTCTCTCTTATCGTGATAAGGATTTTGACAGAAGACAGAAGAAATATTGGCAAGTTGCTCGGGCAGATTTAAACACATGGAAGCACGAGCAATGTTTCGAGACAGCCTGTGCTAAAAATAACACTATAATACCAAATATGTGTCTAGTTTCCATAAATTACCTAAAGAACATATGGCAGCTACACACCCACACACAGCCAGCCAGCATCCACACAGAGAGAACCGTAACACTTTCTTTTTCTTTCTTTCTTCCTTTCTTTCTTCCTCTTTCACTTGCTTCTGCCATTTCATAAAGCTTCTTGGAAGTCCAAACATGCCATCATCACTGGCTGAAAGCACTCCATTTCCACAGACATACAGTAGTAAACACAGTAATCCCCTCCTCCATGTTTAAAGGATTAATATCATCTTTATTCATAAGCATAGCGGAAGACTGCTGTTCCACTTGTGAAGGGACACACACATACACACACACGGGGATGTGAATGTAACCATTTAGCGAGTTGCGGGCCAGCTCAGACACACGTGTCCTCGCCGTCTTTCCGTGATGATATGTTCTGTGGGTGGCAGATTGATTTGGTCCAGTGAGAGGACCAAACAATCAGATCAAAAAAAAAAGGACGAGAGAGAATAGAGAGAATAAGCAAGAGGGGGAGAGAGAAAGAGGAGCTCTTACACTTTGACTTGATGGATTTAACGCTCATTCAAAAGGACAGACTTACGACACATGGGAATAAGATTCACTTTTCCTTTCTTTTATCTGTGGAAGTACTAGTGTCTTTTCTACATGCACAACACACACACACATACACACACACACGGTTGTAAAAACACGCCCACACTCTACAGTCCTCACTCTCTATTCTACACACACACACACACACACACACACACACACGCAGCTCCAGCACTGTGCACATCTTTCCTCTCTCCCCTACTCTTCTTCTATCTCCCCCTTCTTTTCTTTCAGAGACGGCTCCGGCTAACAAGCCCGGGGCTTGGGGGCTGCATTAGCAAGGTTCTTGCTCTACAGTCCCCATCACTAAGCTGGAGGAAGGGTTTCAGAGTGTTTCTATCTGTCCGATTGCCTGCATGATAAAGAGAATAAAGCTGTTAGGAGAGGAGGGAGAGAGGAGGAGGAGTATCATCATAACAGCCTTTGGGAAACCAGAATTTTGGCTCCTGGGGACAAGTTTGTGTGTCTCTGATTTTCCTGCACGCTCAGTACCCAGACTGATAAGACACAAGCAAAGTGTGGGGTGCTTCCAAATCTGTGTTTGTGAGGTATCTTGGTGGTATTTTGTTCATGACTGTGTGGTGTGTGTTATTTTGTTCTTGGTCTCAGGCAAAGATTACCTTAGCACTCATTATAACTCATGGTGAAGATCATTATAGCCTTGCCTGCCCCGCATGGCTCTCTTACCTCCCTCCAGTAACTGCTAATACCCACACTGCTCTGAGTCACACTGTAGGCTGCAGCAAACAGCAAAGGGCACATACTGTACATAAAATGAGGCTGGCTACTAGGGAGGCTGTGTTTCCATCAGGAAAAATGCAGGATAACACAAACTATTAGTAAGTCAAACACATTCATCTAAAGACAGCAAACATCTCAAAGTAGGCAGACACCACTGTTGGTATTGTTTCCTCTGAGTGAAAACCACTTACAAGCTGCACCAGCGGTTTACAAATCTGTCTCTGGAAAACGATTTCACTTTCAGAGACCTCCCTCACGACCATTGTTCTCAATCTTCTCTGTCCCATGTGAGCATTATAACTAGCTCACCCCTTAATCTCACTTCCTGCATCACATTTATTGATCCCAAATGGAAGCTCCATAGTAGAGCTGACACTTTCTAATGCAAATGCTGCATGTGTACTGCATACTGTACATACACAGTCTATTAATAACGACTATGTGAATTTGATTATATTATTGTTGTGTTATTGTATTGTTGATGAAAGTTCTATCAGTGAGAAGATTTTAAAGTATGATAAGAGATTTTTTTCTGTGCGGTGCTAAACTTTACTGCAGCACAAATGCATTAAAGCAAGGATTCAGTGTTTATGAGGCATCTGTGCGCGCACATATCATCTTCCAATTTTGAGTATGACTAATGTGACAATTGCGATCTGGTTCCTGTTTTTATTTGGAAGACTACAGCATCTTGGCTCAGCTCTGAATAAAAAGATCCCCAGTTTCAGATTGGCAAGTTGCACATCACAGACACAGCAGCGGAAGTTACAGCGAAACACTATAAAGCCATGAAATATGTGCCACACAGTAGCAAAGCAAGGCTTCTGTCACACCAACAAAGTGAACGTTCTTCCCCCTTTTTCACTATTTGTCAAAAAGTAATCTTAAAAAGCTGCAGACTGTCATCTAGTTCTTATTGCAAGCTGAAATATAGTCTTTAAAAGTACAACCGTATTATTATTCATGACTGACATCAAATCACATTTCACCTACATTTAAATGTTGAGTGAAGAAAAGTGGTGGGTTGTGAATAATATCTCAAACAGTTGAAGTTCTGATTATCTTGCTGCACACCCAAAGAATAATGAGACCAACCAGCCCACACAAACAAGACAGAGAAATACTACTAATGTGTTTCATGTTCTCTCAACATAGTTTAATGAAAACTTGAGCTGTTAAACATAATGTTTTACAGTCTGGCTTGTGGCCAGTAAAACTTTTAGACCTCCTTCTGCTATAATGTATTGAATCTTAAGGATAAACTTCAATCACTCATTCAATAACATCAGCATACAAACACATGCTCCTGGGGACACGTTCTTGGAGCCGATACCGCTATCCTTTTAAATGCAGAAAAAGAAAAAAGAAAAAAAGCCGTCTTGGGTCTTTAAATGGTGATTTACTGTGTTATATGGCACATAAGAATAGAAAAGAGCCCAAAGGGCATGGAGAAGGCAGCAACAATGGTTATTATCTCAGTACATTTGACAATGACATATAGAGACAATCCTAGACGGAATGTGTTTAAGCACTTTTCTGGTTGTTTCCCCCGCTTTTGTAGTTCTACTTGACAAAGAACTGGTGTTAGAAATTTCTTCTGATGCTGGCACAACTCCAGTGGGAAGAAGCAATGAGGTGTGGCTGAGGTGTATGAGAACATTTCTTAATGTAAACAAAGGCATTCACGACCACCGAGTCGCATCTGTCTCTGTCTGCAGATCTGCCTCGGTGTCTTTTTTCCACACACGGCCCCAAAATATTCACCGACACGCACGCTCACACAAATTCATCTCATTCTCTATCCCATCATCGCAATTCACGCTTCCTTTCAGTTGTTTAATCACGGCAGAGGATTGTGGGACACAGCACTGATAGAAAAAAAAAAAACAGAACAGAAAGCAGAACAAATACTGACTGGGCAGTAGGTGATGCACATTCCAGTCTCAGCAGCCCCAACCTCAGCAGACACGACCTTGAGATGGTGTCATAGTGAGATCCAGAAAGCTGTCTGCCTGTCTGGTTCAGCCAGGGTCTCTCTATGACACACACACACACACACACACGCACACGCACACACAGCCCCTCACTTGTTTGTTTTTCAATTTCTCTCTCTTAACTCAGATGTCTACAGTTTTCTCTAATCCGATCATCTCTTACACTGCCTCTCCTTCCCCCCTCCCTCTGTCACACACACTCAAACACACACACGCCAAACTAATCTCATCAATTGTAACACCTAGCGGAAATGAGTCCCTCCCTGCCATTACCAGCTGTCACATGTACCTGAATCTATTGCACGTATACGTTTCTTGATTATAAATTAACATTTCTTTTGCTTCTCAGTCTGTATTCAATTCAGTTTTATTTATATAGCGCCAATTCACAACAAAAGTCATCTCGAGGCACTTTACACTGTAAGGTTTAAGACCTTACAGAATACAGGTAAATACAGAATAATGTGGAAAACCCAACAGTCCCATTTGAGCAAGCACTGAGGTATTGCCAGTTGATACACATAATAGTGATTCAACCTTCAGCCAGTTCAGTAAAGAGTTATATATTTTCTTCTTTCTGCATCTGGAACCTGTTTAAGATGAAGTTGAAGCTCATCTATTGTGTTATCTAGTTAGTTTTGCTCAGTAAAACCAGGAACATCCTCAAGTCTGGATCATGAGCTGACATATAAGGTTGTCATAGTTTTGAGACAGATTGAGATACGCTACACATGCAAATTTGAGATCATACTCACAAAAACAGCACTTGCAGTATAGGCTCCAGGGAAAGAGATGCTAGAAATATTAAACTTTCATGTTTTAAAAAGCCACAAAACAAAGAGCATTGATTTTTCTTTGTTTGGTCTTTTATAGTGGTGGTTTATTGGAAAAATGCTTTTTGGTTTGCAAGGGATTTTGCCGCAGTACCACAGTAGGCCACTGCAACAAACTGGTATTATGGTAGATTTGCTGCACTGCATCAATTTTAAATTAGAACTGCGCCAATTCTGCATCTCAAAGTCTGTTTACAGGTCCCGGGGAGTACAACTTCACGTGTTTAAAATGTTGTATTTAGCCCTTTGTGACTCCAGAGTGAGTTGAACAAAGCCAATAAATTGCCTCAAGTGATGTCACCTAAGTCAGCATTGGTTGGTGCAGAGGACTGCAGAATCAAAAATGGAAAACAAACTGTGCAGTGTGGAGTAAAGAGAAGTGACCAGACCTGTTCAGTCTGCTCCTCATCTCTGCTGAAGCAGCTCAAGGCTATAGTACTCGCTACTAAATAAATCCAAACCTCCATCAGAACTGTGGATAGAGGAGTTTCTTTACGGGTGATGTAGGTGCCCAGCTGTGACAAGGAAGTAGACTGTGTGGAATTGACATAGCTACTGCATCTCTGATTCCGCTGCATCAATTTTGATCCTTTTCATTTATTCTGAGTATGACTATGTTGTGCTATGCTGCTTTACTGCTGCTGTGCATCCACAGGAATTTAGTAGACATGAAGAATTTGCTGTTTTCGGAAGCAACAAAGAAAGAAATGAGCTCCGCCACAAGAAAAAGACTTTGTTGGGAGAAAGTTAGAAGACATGGGCAGTGGAGGACAATACATACAGTAAGAGAACTGTCCACATTAATGCTAAAATATATGTTGTTTGTTCACGGGTATAACCACCATGCTACAGCAGCTGTTTGTTGGTATCTGTGAACATAGAGATATTTTTGTTCAAAATTTCTGCCTTGTTTCTTTGATAATTATATGGGTGTAACTTATTGTTTACTAGCAGCACTTCCAGAGCATCCTACGCACACTATGCTTTCAATTTACATATTCTCTGTCTTTAGAGCAGAGCTTTAACAGCTCCCAGTCATACACATTACACTGCATAAAAGGATACTGATTTTGGAATAATGTTTTCATCAAGTACATGCTATACAATTTGGTATATGTCCATAATGTTAATGCTTGGTTTAATTTCATCATCTTTTCATGATCCATTCATTGTTCCTTTAGTTTCAGTGGTGCAATGGCGTGCTTGTGAACTGTCAGTTGATGATAAATGTATGTGAATGCATGTCAGATGCATAAAAACAGTAACCACTATGGCTAGGAAGCGTAAATGGGGGGAAATGTCTCATTTTGCCATTATAGATGATGCCCTGCTGGATTTGCTGAGATTTTAACAACCCAAAACAGAAACTCAAACTGCCTAATGATGTAGCTCACTAATTAAAAACCAGAGTCCTTGCAAATATGAAAAACTGCCTGGAGCATTCATGAAATGCAGCATTGGTGAAATGTTAACAACGGGTCTAAAATGAATAACTAAGCTGCGTAGCATGTAGGAGTAACCTGACAAAAAGTTACACGGATTAAAAGGTCATCTATTGCCTCGACTGCCAGTGAAGTAGAAGCAGGTGCGCTGAAGAAGAGTCTGAGCAGAGCGAGAAAGGGATTAACCCTCTCCTCCAGGACAGCAGGATAATGTCTGCATGTGTGTGTGGAATGGCATATCAGTATTCCTCTCACTTCCTCTGTTCATGTGGGATGCAGCCTGTAGGTGAAAGGTAGTCTGGCATTTAAGCATTTGACACTATTAGTGGTGTGTGTGAGTGAGTGTCAGGAGTGTGTGGGTGTGCAAGCGTGGGCGAGAGGAGGATGATGAGGGGGGGGGGGGGGGGGTAGTTGGAGGAAGAGGGTGTGTTTGTGTATGGGGGTGGGGCTGTGGGAGGGATTTCCACTGAGCCACAAAGCAGATGGTGCAGATGTGAGTGGGTGTTCTCAGTCTTAGCAAGGCCAGGTTTATCCAGCAGCTGTGTGGAAGTCCAGGGATATATCTCTATCTCACGCAGCACTGCTACTCCGCTGCTTACTAGTTCATTACCAGCCTCAGGCTAAACTGTGAACATTTGTATGTATACAGCACAACTGGCACACTGCCAGGCCACTTATTGTGGCAAAGTTTAGCTTGGTGAAAGTACAGGCTTTAGAATCTGTGAGGTGTCAAAGTGATGCATCATCATCTTGCATTACTCATCACACGGTGGAGGAGAGGGGTTAGGTGTAGGATGAAAAAAAGGTTTGTCAGATTGTAGCTATTTCTAAAAGAGGTGTCGAGTGTTGAGGTGTGATGCCGCTGACTGCACATAAAAATCGTGCTTTCATATCATTTCATAAACCACAATCACACATACAGTACAGCTATTTCAACATTGTTCCTCTGTGTCTGAGTAACAGTTACAATCACTCTTCCTGTGTTGTTTCGGTTAACATTTTTGATTCTATAGTATTGGGAAGAAAAAAAAAAAATCACACCATTAATAAATATACTAACCAATTCTCAACAAATCGGTAATTTATTATTTCCCTGAATTAACCATACAAGCAATCAACCGTATGAAACAGTCAGTCACGGCTGATCCAACAGAAACCTTCTTCCACCTCAACAGATAAACAAGACAGAGGAAACACTGCAGATGCAACGTTTAATATTCCTTCCCACAGGGTAGCCTGAGGCCAGTTTTCATCATCATTTCTGTGTTCTTCAAGTATAGTACTGCGACCTATGCTTGACACATTGGTGGCATTTTCAGTATGCCAGGTGTATGCCTGTAATCAGCTCTCACAGTGATAAGTAACATATGAAGAAATCCTGTGCAGAGGATTCAGTCATGACGCATATGATGTACATGCAACCTAACGAGCAGATGTGCACTTGATGGTGGTATCCAGCTCCAAGAAACATAGTATACTCCCACAAAGCAAGTTTCAAAATAACAGAAAATGCATTCAGCACATTTGTCAGAGCTCAGTACACACATTTTGTTTGGTTAAACATGTAAAGTTTGTGTACAATAAAACTCCACAGGGTACATTACATTTGAAAAATAAATTATTTCATCATTTAAAGACAAAATAAGGAAACTAAATTATTAATCAGCAAATGTAATTATCTCTTTATTATATATTCCTTTAAAGTTTCTGATGCATTATTTAAATGAAAATGTAATAAAATTTGCTATTTCATTAACCATTTATTAATTGACTATAGATAAGTCCATAATTATTCTGGTGTGACTCTACACATGTTCTGTCATAGCTCAGAAACAGGAAAAGTAGCTCAACTCCACCAAACAACAGTTCATTTAAACACGATGCAGGGTTGGACAAAGGGCAATGCTGACTGAATGAAAGTGCTCGATAACAGACTGGCAGGAACAGAGAAAAGGGAGAAGGTAAGAGGCAAAGTTCAATACCTTGCACGAGGTTGAAAAAAATAGGCAAATTAGCAAATATAGAAAAGTGAATATAAAAAGCTACTATGGTTCTGACAGAAATAGAGAATCTAGCAGAATGCAAGTTTAAGTGCTACACTTTATACATACGGGAGTTAATGAGGAAATGAGGAACAGGTGAGCTGATGGGTGACGGTGGTGGGGGGGATAAGTTACTATAAAGTGGAAACAGCTGAGGTAACTGCTGGGTAGGTGGGGGTAACTGGTTCAATCCCAACTGTCAGATGGGGTACACCCTGGACGGGTCACACAAATTAAATCAATTACAAAATCTTGTAACCCAGAAATGCTGTCACCTCGATCTGGCCCACACTTGACACTTTCAGCCGTCGGACTGATGACACTTTGCCAGATCTGGGTCACAAGCGGGGCACAACATGACCATGAACGAACCAAACAAACCAACTGTGCCACCTTTGAAGAAGGCTAACGGCGCTGCATCATTGCCTGAAGTGGCCCACATCCAGATACAACAAGGGAATGTACATGCACAGTTAAGTCATGTTCAGTGATGTAAAGTTTTAATTAGAGATGAGTCAGCTGCCTAAGTAGGACAAAGATCCAACAAAAACATGGCAGAAAGAGGTAACTTTCTTGTGTTTTTTAGCTTGATGGCACTGATAGAGTTTTTCTTGAAAACCACAACAGAGCCTGCACAATGAGTTTCGGAAGTTATGTAAAATGTAAAAGTGACTGAGTTTTCAGAACTGATCAACAATCTACCCCATGACTGCAAATAAATTGTTCATTTCTTTTGCTGTAGGGCAGGGAATATTCCACTGTCCCTTAATGATCCAGTAAAAAGTGATCAAATTGCTCGATATTATAGCCACATTACCACGTTAACAAAACTGATTAACCCACTAAATTGCATTTTACCACCATCTGATATGCATCAATGTGTCAGATTACATTTGGCCACTGCTGCATTATTTCCCCGCTCTATCAAAATGTCACCCCGTGGTCATTCCTCGCTTTCCTTCCTTTCATCATCGTGGTATCATTATAATTATCATCCTCCTTCCTCAATTTTTTTCTGTATTTTTCATCTCTTCTTTAGATCTTCCCTTCCTTCCCCTGAAACCCTCAGCTTATAACTGTGTCTTTCCCTTCCTCCCTTTCCTTTCTCAAACAAACTCCAACTCCAATGCCTCTCGCTCTGCCTAACGAGATTCTTTATGACGTGGCAGAGGGGCTCATATGGACCAAGGGACAATTACATATGCCTGAAAGCAGTGACTCATTCTTTCCAGATTGATTAATAGAGCCCCCTGCCCCCCAGTCACCACTGGTGACCAGCCAACGATGTTTCTGATTGACATATGACATGGTGATAAAAAAACAGACACACACAGAGACTAAATGGATGACCATCAAATCGCTCCTACTCTCATTATACAGTAGCAGATAATGTAAAGAAACTCATTAGTTGACTGAGTAAATGTTTAGAAGTCATGTTAGATTTTCTTGTTATGTTATTAGAAAATGTAAAACACCTAACGTGGCTAATTTGTATGAAACAATGATAGTCCAGAAACAGTATAAAAAAGGTATGTCAGATGGTAGCTATTTATAAATCTAACTGATGTGAAACCCTCTAGGGTGATGATGCTGTCTGCTTTTTGGTCAGCTTTCTAATCTGCTTTGTGTGCCTTTGTATCGCTTGTAAATAAGCAGACCACTAAGATCACCTACTGGAAATACTGTACAAGTGAGTCTTTGTGCTTGGGGCTGTGAGGATATGATGAAGATGATAAGTCTTAATCATTCAAAAACAAAGCAAGTAATGCAGAACATAGGATTGGTCACTATTTTCAATATTACTAAGCAAGAAGATTTGGTTTATTAAGAGCATCTGTTCCACATTTTTGATTTAGAAAGCTTCTGGAAACTGGAAAAAAAAAAAGAAGACATGAAACAAGCAATCAAGTAAACTATGACACACTTTCCAGCAGCCATTTTATAGACCCTAAGCTCTTGGGCAACAACAGCTGTGAACAGCTGGTTGTGTTTCTAAATGTATGACTTGGATCTGTTTCAAATGAACTGAGTACATGCTTCATTACTGTGCTCTTTTGACTGGGAGCTTTTCATTTCAGCATTGATGCATCAAATCAATTTCTGCTTCTCCAGCTTGTTAGCTAGCTTGTATCAACATCCTGTTGCAACCACATCTGATTAGTTATCAGCAAGTTGTAGAAGCTGTTCCCTTGTTAACGCTGATAGTGTGTTGATTACCAGATACAAGTTAAATGCATTATAACAACAAGCAGATGGTTTCCTCGAGGTGGAGAAAAGCAATACGCTAAAGTTTTACGTCAAAGATGGGAGCATCTGCACACAATGAAAAGGAGAAAAAAAACTTCCTGATTAATTCTCCTCCTCAGCTCTCACATTCATCTAGTTCAGCCTCCAGCAACCTCACTCATTTACCTATTCATTACACAGTCATTCAATCACCTTTTTATTGTCTGTTATAAACTCTGCATTGACAGTGTCTCTTGTGGCTGTAACGTCTCATATGTTCTGCATTCTCCTCAACCTTTAAAGTCGCAATAAAATGGAATTTTGAGAGTCTGTCGCTATTTTTATTTGATACCAGTGAGGGATTATTGCAAGGTGTAAACCAACGGGAGAGCTGCAAGGCAAAGGGTTATATGTGAAGGTAGGAGTGTAGAAACGTGTTATCAATTAATGGGTTACGCTGTATTTACACCTCCTGGTAGACAAACACATTTTATGCTTTTTTACATTTTAGCATATACAGTACAATGATAGATACATGTCATAAAAATCAGTCAGTCATAATGTCTGTATCAGAGAAGCGAGCGGAGCAACTGTTCATGGTTGGTTACATCTGCAGCACACCAAAGTGCTGCTATATTGAATTTACTGCTCTCGTGACTAAACCTATCAACTACTGCAGGGGTTCATTTAGCAATTTAATGTTTACACATTCAAGGGTGGAGAAAATTGATGATATGCAGATTTCACAGACCTTTATTTTTTTTATTGTTTTTTACGCATTTGTTTTGTTTAGAAAGGCAAATCCTTTCACACACACACAC
>JAUBNQ010000028.1:20580410-20598105 GCA_032353495.1 Ctenopoma kingsleyae | reverse complement strand
TGGACACAAATACACTGCCTGTGTACATTTAACAAATATGTTAAGTATAAATGTATTTGTAACTTGTCATTTTGTGAATTGTGAACATATTCAACTGTCATTACATAAATAAAAAACATAATTGCTTTCCCCACAAGTTGTATAGATGTAATTTTTAGACTGGATTGCAGGTTCTGATGCTTCACCATTCATTGGCGTGCACCCTTATAGTATGTGTGTTCAAGCATATACTGTACTACTTCAGATGACCGATATAATCCTACCACAAAGCAGATTACTCATCCAGCTGTTTCAGCAGTCTTGTCGATGCTTCGGGAGGATCAGCTGAGTAGGTTGCCTCTGTAAACTATTGATCTTTTTCACTGAATGTTCTTGTTCTCACTAAAATAAAAGATCTGACCTGGATTTATAGTCTCAGCTCTGTTTGCTCATGGTTCTTCTATGTTGTATAATATCATTTGAGCCTCACATCATTGATTAAAATACTGACTCAAGGGTGTAGATACTATTTTAAATGATTTGCTAGAGCCTAGTTCAATTTCAAGCCTCTCAATTGCATATTACAATTATGTTGTTCCAATAACAGTACAAGCTGTTAAAATTATAATGAACAATGCAAATAACAGAGAAAATGGCATACGCTTAGCTTCAAGCACAATCAAATATTATATTATAGATTTTAAAGCACCATTAGCAATATACCATACACAGTGAAGTTAGTTCTGAGGTTTCCTGTGGAAAACACAGCTTATTTCCCTAATCAGGTAAAACAAAGAGTTAAATTAATTTGCTTAAAAATAGCATTCATCATGAAATCACTGCTATGCTGCTCACTATGTAAACTAAAAATATCAGAGAGCTTTTTCAAGTTTCTTTTAGACATGTACCATTACATATCCTGAAGAATACCAAAATGGTGTTTAAACATAAGTGTTTCTAGCATGCACATCACAGTCCTGAGAAAAAGCTTACCAAGTAAAATGATGATCCGTCAGTCCTTGTATCTGTGCATTGTCTGTATCTTTATTCATGTTTCTGCAAAACACTGTAAGACAGAAATATTTTATGGAATCAACTAAGCTTTCTTTGTTAGCTTAATCAATCCTACGTTCCCATTTTGCTAATTTGAAGTTTATTCAATTTAGAATTCCCAGTTTTAATTTCCAGACCCCTTTACAACCTATGAACATGTTTTTCTGAATTAAAAATGTTCAGCCTGAAACGGATTGAATGAATGAACTGCTGAGAGGTCACTCAACTCGTTAAATTAAATTTTAAAGAAACAAAATACTAGACGCCTCACCTTGCACTGGTTAAGACTTAAAACTCTTCAGAGACTCATGTTTTTGCATATCCTGATGGTATCCTGTGCCCTGTATTTAATCATTGGTCAGGTCTTGTAGTAATCGGTTGACTCAGTCTGAGATCGATTAAGAGATAATTGTAGGTAATAGATCGTTCATGTCAAGGTTTGCTAGTTTAAGCAGGGACAAATCTGTATTACTCCACAGGATTTTAGCTCTAAAATGTGGAATCTGTGGGTAAAAACGCTTTGGACTCATGTTTAGAAAATCAGCAGACATAATATACAACATAGATCACTGTGTACTGATATAATTAATGAAAGTTAACATGTTGTGCCAAAATTATGAATGACTTTTTGCCAAATGAAAGACTGCGGAGGATTTATTTCTCCAATACAGAATTTCTGCTGCACTGTGATAAATACAAGCGTTTAACAACACAGAAAAGGCCCAACGTTCTACAAGTCATTGTGGGCAACTCAATCACACAGACTTAAACTAATAACTATAATATTGTTCTTGTCCTAGTATTTTATTATTAAGCATATTCAGATGTTGATGGAGAAGGGCAGCAAACTGAACGAGGCCACACTTGACATGCAAATGAAAGGTGTATTTTTGATTTTGGAATGTGCACGTGTGTGATGCTGGGAGAATTAGAAATTTTATATATAAACTGGACCCAGAAAAGAGCAGATGCCAAGGGAAGTTTGAAAAGTTTTAAATCGCATAGGCTTCTTCGTCATCCAGGTGAGTTCATCTGCAAGTTGAGTCATGGCAACCGGATGTCTGTCTTGTTAGGTTGAAACATTTCCCTAAAAGTAGTTTCTTCAGTCTGAGTAAAGCAGGAGACCTCAAATTTAATCTCCAGGCTAGTGTCACTTCACACCTGACCTGGGTGTGTGAGTAGATGTAATAGTCATACTGTAGCTCTTAGAACCCCTCCTTTTATTAACCAAGTAATGAATATGGGGTGAGCAAGCAAGTACCTGGCTAGCAGTGGCAGGAGGATGGCAGCACAGGTGAGGAGTCTAGAATTCTGGGACTGGTGTTGGGGTCAGCAACAGAGAAGAGAAGCTCAGTACAGGCTGAGAAGCAGTAGAAGATGGTGGAGATCAGCAGGTGAGTGGGCGGAATGGCAAAGATCAAGCAGTGAGTAGGGAAGATGAGCGAGAACAACAGGTGAGTTGAAAAGATGGCAGAGATCAACAGGTAAATAGAGGAGATAACAGACTTGGCACAAAACAACAGGTGAATCAGCAGCACGAACACCAGCCCCAGTACATGCTACATGCTTCAGGGAACATCATCCACTCCTTAGTGTACACAAGCACAAAATATCTCTCTCTCTCAGGTCCCACACAGAGAATACAAAACCAAGCCTTCATTTCACTGTTATCCAAAACTCCACATCCACAAAAGGCTATCTGTCTAAGCACCAATATTCACCTCACAATAATAATCAAAATTTAAATCCACAAGGCAACCCGATCGCAGGTCAGCCTGTGGGAATAAAAGCTACTTGTAGTCTGAAATGTTTTTTTTCCCCCAACTGCCCACTGATTCAACTGACTTTGATGTTTTACACCAGTGCAAGCACTTTGAGTTTCAATTTACTCTTGGTCGAGCTCAAAAGACCTTATTTTGCTGCAGACAGTTTCGACATGTCATAGAGGGAAAAGCAGAGGTTTAACAAAAAATGCTCATAATACCGTGGTTCAATTGAGGTGAGTCAGTAAACCACGAGCCATCATAAACAATAGCAGGGCTCTGTCATTAGCTAACCCAAGTGAGATGCATCAATTTTTACTGGTCATTTTGTCACAGCCGTGTTTGAGAAGTCAAAGTGACTGATGGGCAACTTATCTATGATTCCGGTTGGAATTCAAAAATGACTGAGCTTGAAATAGCTGTCCATACTAATCATGACTGGAGTGGGATGTGTCAAAGGAATAAAAATTTACCAGACAACACTCAATAACAATATAGATTAGCACAAAAAACATTTTAACACCATAATCATTTGGAAGATACGTAAGACTTTACAAAATGTGCCATCTAGCAGTTTGTAACCATTGTATGATGTATGTCCCATGCTGTGCTTCCGATGACCTGTTATGTATTACGGTACACTGTCTGTAGTTCAGAAGTCAGCAAAAACTGGGTTGAGGGAAATAAGCCTGTAGAAAAAAAAGCAGCAGCAGCAGCTTTCTCTGATGGTATCAATGAGGAGACAGGGCAGCAGGGATAAGTTCAAAGCAGCTTAGATGGATGGGAGATATTGTCTTGTGAAAGATGGCATGCTTTGATATGAATCAGTGTAGCAATATTGACATCAAAGTGATGCATGTATGTAATAGAAATCGTGAATGAGCTTACTATCAGCGCATGGATATAGATCTCCAGCAATTAAATTGTACCCCGTGCACTTCTTTAATTACACATGGACAGGTCACACAGCTTGTAAGACCTTTTCCTCAGTCTTTCCTCTGCTATTTCCCTAGTGTGGGAAAACTGCCAATTAACATTCAGCAGACGTTTTCTCACTTTATTTCAGTGATGAATTACATTCAAGTGGTTTTGCTGTTCTGTTTGCTGGCACATTTAAATGGTGACGTTCACCACTTGGCTCAGGTTCAGGGCTCATCCACAGGCACAGAGGACTATGTTGCATCTTTGAGAAACCCTCTGAATGACACAGAAGCTTAATTCATTTAAGTTTGTGAGCCATATTCAAAATGTCTCACCGTGTTTAAGCACAACAGGAGGTGATTTGCAAAACCCCTGAGTGTTCAACACTGACAACCACTGCACACACTTTATGGGCTTAGCAAAAGCAGCAAACAAACTAGAGCCCGCCCCATTTCACTGCCTCAGGGAAGCCATTTAGTTAATCCTAGTTCTATAGATGTTGGTAGGGGGAGGGGTGTGTGTGTTTGGCATGTCCAAAAATTAATAAAACCATACTAAAGCCCCCTGCTGCTACAATCCCTGGTCCTCTTTCTCACTAGAAATCTTCTCTGAAACCATTAATCTTTGTATGGTGCATATCTGATGACAAGACAGGGGCCTTGAAACATATTACTCTCCACTTTTAAAAGAGAAGCTCTCACATTTTCTTCATTAAACTTCAGCTGCAACTACGATAGCAGTCTTTTAATCTGGTGGTTTGGTACTTTAATCTGCCTCCCATATGGTCTTCTGGATAAATCAGACAAGCTCCGCTCTACTCTGCCCTGCCCCACTGGAGTTATCAACACGTCTTTCCCTCAGCAGTAATGACTATAGCTTCAATAAGCCAAAGTTAACTCTCATCCACTGCTTCTACACTGTTGTCATTTCAGTCTGACACACTCACACTATCGCAGTTTCTGCCACCTACTGTTTTAGCATACAGCATGAAGTAGTTCTCACTTTCTTTGAATCAGAGTTTGTGTCCGTGTTTTTGTGCATGCGCGTGTGTGCGTGCTGTAAGAGAACTTTGTAAATAGAAATGACATCTGTGCTTCTACGCTGTCAGAATAATTTAGAGCTGATAGCTTGCTTCTTCTGGGCTCAGTATAAATCTTTTGTGAAAATGATACACCTCTAACTTCCTGAGCACAACATCAACTTGAGTGATCTAAATTGTCTTGAGGATTTGGTGAACCATTTTTCACCTCAAACACGTGTTCTAGTAATAACACGTGAGATAGAGATTTCAAACTATGGTCCTGCGTTGTAATCTCAGACATGTACTGTAAACATTGTCCTGACTTCTCTGTGTGGTACAGATGGTATTATATTTCCTACAAAACTCGTTTACTACAAATAAAAAACAGATGAATATTTTTAGACAGGGTTAGGTGTGTTGATCGTAGCTGATGCGTCATCATCATGTTGCAGCCAATCGCATTCACACAAATATATGAGCCACTCTAATGTGGACCCCAGGAGCAGGCTTCAATTTTGCTTTGCTTTGATTCCCATGAGGAAATTCCTGGTGCACAGCTACAACATACAGTACATGCTTCTACCAGATTTTGTCCAAGCAGACCTCAGCATGTGGCCAAACTACATCCTGTCACAACTTCATCAGTTTCTGCAATCTCCTCCTTATTTGACTGAATTTGGTATTTTTGTCTTGCTGAGATCTATTAATGTTTGTTTTAAGCAATTTCTGATTCTGCATCTTAATGTGTAGTAGAAATTAATTCTCCCAGTAGAATTCATGTTTCAACTTGAATTCTTAAAGAGCTTAGTCACAGAGCAGGGCCTTATAATACGCAATAAATATAAAACCATTTACAATAAAATGTTATTTCTGTGATGTATCTGACTGAAACTCAGTTCAGGAACCCATTAAATTCATGCAATGAGTCGGAAAGTACTGTGAAGAAGTTGAAAACCAACCTCGTCACAGGATCACATTGAACAGCGCTGCAGCATCTGTATCAGTGAAACTTAATCTAAAATGTGCCGCTTTGGCTTATGTAATTCTTGGCACAGTTGATGCCACACGCCATGACTCAGTACCATTAATTCATACATTTCCCCCAAAGGAGTGTTCAGTTCCCAACACTCTGCACAGAAAAACATCAATCATGCAGTCCTGTTGAGCTCTTCTGGTTTCGCTTACCTTATTGTTTGTGGGCACACTAATTTAAAAGCTCCCTTGTGAAATGATTATAGCAGGGTCTCTACT
This sequence comes from Ctenopoma kingsleyae, assembly GCA_032353495.1. NCBI lineage: Eukaryota > Metazoa > Chordata > Actinopteri > Anabantiformes > Anabantidae > Ctenopoma > Ctenopoma kingsleyae. The sequence goes on along the minus strand of JAUBNQ010000028.1, from coordinate 20,592,117 downwards.
GGCATCTTCAGCAATTTGTAAACTTGGAGATGGCATTTATTCAGACATCTAAATGCTATCATAATTATCTTAAACCCGTCTTAATACAAATCTGGTGATAATTAAAATATGAATATTAATAGGGTGGGAGGAAGCAATGTGGTTGCTATGCTAAACTCACATTTCGTATAAAGACAGTAGGCAATAAATGAGAGAATCAGCAAATCTAAGGCGAACTACTCAATGCGGGTCATGATAACTAATTCAGAATATCTGATGACTTTCAAATAACCATAGTCTACATAAAATGGTTTTATTCTCATTGCAATCAGCTGAAAGTGTTATGCTGTTTTGACAAAGAGGCTGAGAGGAGAGCACAGAGGATTAAACAGAACGAGAGTTTGCGGTTAAAAGGTGGGATGGATATCGTCTTAATTTTCATATTTTCAGACATGATAGATGAAGTAGGTACGCTGACAGTGCTGCAGAGATTTTTTTTTAAAGCAGGGATTAACCTCCATTGGTTGTAATTAGATGGAGCAGTCACTTCCACTCCACTACAATGGATTTCTGTACCAGTGCCTTTAACATGTTGGTGCTCTAATTTCTCTTTGATTCATTCGTCACTTGTCTATATTGTGTGTACACCTTGGACAAAGAGCTCAAGAAGGTTTGGGGCACTTATTTGTGTATCAGTGAGATACATCATTACACACACAAATATATAGTGTATATAAAATATGTGACACAAATTCTGCACCAGTGATGCAGAATAGTCATTCGTGTCATGATGTATGATACTTCATAATCAACATTTGTAAATCACATTTTAATTACTATCAATCCATTAAAATGTTTGTTGCAAATGAAAAGCTGGCATCTGGTAAAAAAAGTGATGATCTACACAATTCCTTGTTCTGGTGTTTGTGGTGGCTTAACCAGCAAAGAACAAAACCCGTGTTTCTCCAATTTGACACAGAATTAAGGAGACTTCATGAGAAAACTGCTGTATCTATTCACGTACTCCAGGCCTATTTATGCAACAAAATTAAAAAAAAAAAATACAGGTGGTAATTTAAACATTTAGGACATGGCTAGACTAGATGAGACTAGCCTGCAGCAGTTTGACCCATGACTACAGCACTATTTGATTGCTGTGGTTAATGTTTCTGCATCATCTTTCCTGTCTATCTTCAACCCCCCTGTTATAGCTTATTTGGACTTAAAAGATTTACCCCCATTGGCAGTAATAATATTGTGCAACCACTTACATTTGTGTAAAATACTATAGATTTTTTTTACCATCAGCTTTAATATGACGGTGTTCCACTTTCTCTGTGATTCAGCTATCATGCGATTGTACTGAGTGCTCGGCTTGGAAAAAAAGAGCTAAAGCAGTTATGTAAATGTAAGAAGTTTATGATTTAGTAGTGGTATATTAGAGACTCTCAAAATGCATATACACTTATTTGTATTTTCATTCCATCTTTGAGTGTTTGTAAATCATTATGCAGATGACACAATCCTTTACGACAGTGACAGCACAGCACACTATCACGTATAATTTTCTTATAAATAATTACACAGATGACTCAGATTTACCACGGGACAGCACGACTGTATCCACATGTCATTTTCTTTCAAACTGCAGTGTAATTACTTTATCAATAAATATGTAAATCTTTCCAGATAAAATCAGCCTAATGCCATTAGTTGTTCAAGTTCATCTACACGCGCTCTACAAATTTGTTACACTTGAGAACAATAGGGTGACGGTGGTTTAATTAATTTACTTAATGGATACAGCAAAGCGCACTTGTACAACAACCACTGGGGTCAGAACAGATAATGCCTCTGCTGCAACAAAAATAGAGATGGTAATGAACTCATCTGCCATGACACTCTTATTTACCACCTAATGGATCATCTCCTCACTGTTAATTTTACCAGGGGATAATACTAAACCACATTAAAATCTTTAGTTCCATTGGTGACAAATACTCAACGTGGAGAATTAACCATTCAGCACATTAGGCCAAAGAACAACTGCTAATGGGATGAAATGGGAGAGAAAATAGAAACATCTTGTAACAAGATACAAACAGGCCAATAATCCACTTTCAACAAGATGAGTGATCATGGCCTTTTGTCAGTGCGTTAAAGCTGCACAATCAATGGTGGTGATTTAGCCCCCTGTGAGCTCCAGATCCCCCTGTGCAGCAGCAGTTTGGATCTTCATTTATCAAGCACACGTCCTGCACAAGACAGTGCCTGTGCCTGCTGATCAAAAGTAGTGGCAGAGAGTTTGGGAGGAGTTTAGGGAAGGTAGGAGGATGAAGGTGGTGCAGACAGAACAGGAAAGACAAAGATGCCAAGAAGGAGGAGGGAAACAGGAGGTACAGGGATTTGAAGGGAGGTGAAGGCTCTATACTCGTCCACTGCCGGCTGTCTGGTAAATGCCATCTGGGTGTTTTACAGATGAGACTGTAGCTGTTGGCATTTTGAATGCACCTCCTACACTTTATCCTCTTCTCCTACTTGCTTACTTATTCTGTACAACTCACATTTTCTTACACAGGCTGCATTGAGAATGAAAAAAAACAAAGTTTGACATTATCTAAATCAGGTAAACTTTTAGAAATACTAATAAGTAGTAGTACTGTTGGAAATCAGAACTGGGGAAGTAAAAAGATGCAGAACTACATCTCTTGTAGCTCTTGGCAGTAGGATTGTACCTATAGTATAGTGCAAATCATAATTGCTGACCATCACTGTAAAACACCCTTGCAACTTATATTGTTATACTGTACATACCTATATACAGTTCTCATATTGGTGAAAACAATGACGAAAAAAAATCCTTACTGCGACTCGTGAGGATAATTTTAATTAGTTTGTTGTAGCTATTGATCTCTGATCCTGTGGGTAACAGCAATAATTTGTTACAATTTCTGTAGCAATTGCATTTGTAAAATCATAAAACTGTATGAGATTTTATAAACTCTCTGGAATTAGTAAAGCAAGACTCTTCAAATGCCCCGATTCTTTAAGATACTGAACATACTAACATTATTTCCAGGGATAACCACTAGTCCAATTTCAGATTTCTACCATGGAGATGTACTGAAACTGTGCTGACTTTATCAGTTATCACACATTTTTTCCCTTCTTGTGCAATTTAGGTTTTAGCCTGCAGCTTCCAAAATATTTTGAACATTTGTGTCCTACTAAAATGAACACTACCTTTATAGCAATTTTCTCTGAAGGCCATGAAGCTCATGAAAAAAACATTTTGAAAGTCTGCAAATAATTTTACTCTGCCTCTAAACCTCTTCACTCATAGAATAGCAAAAATAACAATAGATGTATTATTGAAACAGGAAATGCCTGACAAAAATCATCCTCTGGCTCCAGTAATATGAATGATTGTCCCAGGAGATTTGGAAGAAGTGTGAGCATACCCACAGCCGGGGCATCCTGATAAAATTGCCCCGCTTGCTCTTAATTCTGCAATATTCTCGCTGCTGTTATTGTCCTGGTATGAGAATGTAGGTCAGAGGAAGGCTGTTGACGTTCTGCTGAAAAGTAGATTTAGATTTACACTGCCGCCCAGTCTGTCACAGTTCCTGACTCACTGAATGGATGTGAGTTCACACCCATTCTCAAAGGTAAAAAGCCTGAAATTTCATTCCTCCTCGATTGAGCTTTCTGTTTGCCCTGTAAGAACAAACACAGGTTAGCTCCTATAGCTGCCGCTGCAGCTATTATTCCATTAGAACTAATAGGACAGGGCTCCTGTTGCTTATGTTAATTTTATACGCACCATCCCTCCTGGAATATACAGCATTGCTGAACATTAGTAAGTGAGTGAGTGAGTTATTAAGCACAGAACTGACACCTGCTGTAGTTTATTCAAAGTTCGTGTTAGGAGGAGGTAGATGGTTTGATGATGAGATTGCTGTCTGTTTCCCATGTTCAACTGAAAGTCAGTGTTTCTTTTATTCATGTTCCACAACCTTAACTATGTGTTTGTTATTATAACCATGGCAACAAAGGTCCTGTAACCTGAAGTGCTTATTTTAATCATCATCATGATCTTTTCTTAAATCTAAAATAAAAAACAAACAGAAAAAAAAACAACAACACATGACCAATCCAAACGTGTTGAATAATTGCTAATGATCAAAGTAACTTATGCTACAACACCTCAAATCCTTGGTTTCTCAGTTTCTTAATTACAGAACAAAATGACAAAAATTGTATTTCCTTTTATTTTTTTTTAAGTTGCTTACTAGGACTGTGGCACAGAAAATCCAATGAATTTTTCCCTACATGATTAACTGAAAAGGAAATGTAACATCAGCATGTTACCCTACTTTGTTTCCCTGATCTGCTGGTGTGAGCCAAACACTTACGCGTAGCACATCTGCAGTGCCTGGGAGTCAACTAACCTACATGAAGATGCAGACCGTGTAGATGGAACCATGTTGTGACAGTGAGGTAGAGAGGATGCTGAATACCAACTACATATTGTGACTGATCAGGAAAACGATGACACTGCTTGTCACATTTGCAGATCATTTTTTTCCAATCTGATAAACTAATTTCATTGTATTCATATATTGATTGAATGATCTTGCAAGATGATAACCTGACAAGAAAATGTCACTAAAAGACACATATTAAAATTATTGATGAAGAAAAAAAAAACAAAAAAACAATCATTCATCACTTTCAGCTATTCTGTTAGCCTGGTTCCAGACCAGCCCATATCTCAGACTTTCTCTACCTATTCAGTGAAATGGCCATTCAGTCTGAATATCAGGCTACTATCCCATTTCTGCAGCAGCAAAAATGTCAATGGCTAATTACTAATGGTTGCCTTACTGTGGCTCCCAAGGTCTCAGCTAATTGGCTATTTAGACCCAGGAAATGCCATTGCCTCAAGGCCAGTCACCCCTGGATACCTGAGAATGAGCAACTGGGCTTTCACGAGTAGTAGACAGAGAGGGATTAATCAGTCAGTGCAAGCAGACAAGGAGGTAATAGGTTTGAAGACCCCGTGCAACATATTTAGGTTAGATCACGAACATAATGTCCCATGTAAAATGGAGCCTGCTCTTACAGTAGTTTATATGTTGCTATGACAAACAAATAGTCCCAAGTCACAATCCAAATTACATTACTCTCACATTTGACAGACAAGCATTTCAAGGACAAAAAAAAACAAACAAACTGTAACATCATTTTTGACAGTGAGCTGCATGTGATGTAATGACTTCCTGCTCTATGGCAGGGATTATGGGTCACTATCCGACAAATAGCGAAGCACTGGCAGGCAGATTCAGCAATCAGCTGTGTTGAAATGAGCAGAACACGGTTTTTAAAGCCAGACGAGCTGGATTTTCAGTATTTCTTTGCCGTATCAAAGAGAACAGTAAATGTCTGTTATGTTCTTGATTATTCCTCTATTTGTTCTAGAAAGATGCACTAAGTAAAAATACAAAAGGACAATTTTACAACATCTGCCTGATGACGCTGAATTAGATTTTTATAATCCCAAATTCGTGGCAGATATGATTGAGCTCAGAGATAAATCAAACTAAATTTGGATGTAAATTTGCAGATGAGTTAGAAGGATTTGTAGAGAAACTTTTCTGCATGAATTAGGACAATGACATCTCATTTTACATTGTTTTATAAATATGTAGAGCTTTGCGTGTCTTTCTGGACCATGAAATAAATCAAGTCTAATTTCAATGTATGGTTTAAGGTTGATTTAATAAACATGAGCTAGATTTATGCTTCTGCATGAAATACATGCTGTACGTACAATGATGACAGTGTATATGTGCAGAGCCTATGCCAGTGAAAATGTGCACTCTTTGTGCCACTGCTGAACCCATCCACTGTGGGATATAACTATTATTATTTCAGTTGCTATACAATATTTAACATACATATATATATATATATATATATATATATTCATGTTAGTACTACAAGACTTAAGATAACATAAGCTGTCATCAGCCAGTATACACAGAAGACATGATCTTTACATAATGAAAAAAGTAATACAAGTTCAGGCTAAGGCTGAAGAAACATTTCTGTGTTCTTTTCACCTTTTTGTATCCAGGGACTGTGAATGTTTCACACATGATCTTTTTCCAGCACTTTCTTCTCTAAAAACATTCACTTCAGGGAGTTACTCAGTAAAGTCAGAGCTGTGGACATGAGAACACTTAGATCACAAGGTGGAGTGTGGCTTGCATTGGGTCTGATTTAAGCAAGGCCTTACTGAAGTGTTAAGCAAACAGTTAAGCAAAAGCAAGTTATGAACAACCATCAGTGTACTTTGCCAATCCATAACAGCTGACTTGAAGGTAGGTCAGCTTAAATAGGACACTAAGTGACTGCTGTGAATTATGAAATATCTAATAGCTGCTCCAACACATTACTAAACATATTACTTATCACAAGCCAATAGTCAACAGAGCCCTGTCCTGTAGTATGGCCATGTTAGATTAAAGAAGTTAGAAACATGTTTGGATTCTCCCTTAATGTTTCAGTTCAATATTAAAAACATGAAATGGAATTAAACAGGGATGTTTAATTTCTTTTTTCCTGATTCAAACCATCTGCTGGATGCCTTAGTCCCTTTTTATGTTGCATAACCAAATAAACCAGACCAAATAATAGATTAATTATTCATTCCCCTAACCCCAAATATCTGAGAGGTGTTTTCCCCAGTGGTATAAAAAAAAAAAAAAAAAATGGCAGTCAGCACTATGGGCTATTGCACCGAGGGCACCGAGCACATAGACAGTTCTATTTTCAGCCACATCCACTCTGCATTCTCCTGAGATGTAGACCAAGTTTTATCCTGGTGCATCAGAATGGCAGCCAAAAAAAGACTGCATCCCTTTTGTGAGAATGCAAAGTAAATGAAGTGACTAAAACAGCCATACCGACATATGGTGTTTATTTGCAATTGGAACAGTGACCTTTACCTGCTCACTGTGACCTCCCAAGACAACAGATTACATTCTGTTGAATTGTTAATCAGACTGTTGAACAAATTCAAACTCTGGAATATGTGTGTGTGTGTCTGTGCAAGATGTGCTATTGGGTTCAGTGCAATGGTGTTTCACACAAACCCCTAAACAATTTGCAGTCTCTACAGAGATGACAAATCTTTGACGCGAATTGAACCAAAGAGAGGTCAGACTGCCGACAAAAGCAATTTCCCCTTAGAAATACACTCCACACATACAGACATGCACACATGCGCGCACAAACTTTGATGCTTCAATAAATTCATCCATTGTAAGCATTTATTTATTTAATTGTGTTGCTCTGTAATGTTACCATTTGTCTTGTATTGATTCAAATACATATAAAAGTCAATTTTAAAGTACATCACTATGAAATTGCTATATTTTGTTAAAGTAACCTACAATCCATTGGTTACTTAGTTACAGAATTATGAAGATGTTGGGCTGTTAGCTCAGAAATGTACAGTTCCTTTTATTCATTCATTTATTTTATGCATATTCGTTACACTTAAATTATTCAGATCATCAGACCAGTTTTATTAAGGGAAGAAAGCTGTCCCATGCTTGGTCCTATGTGAAAAAGTAATTGCCCCCTACGCCTAATCACTTCTTGTGCCACCCTTGGTGGCAACAAGTGCAGTCATTTGTGATAACTGGCAAAGACTCTTTCATATCTCTGTAGAGAATTTTTGGCCCAGTCTTCTTTGCAGACTAGTTTTAATTCAGCCACATTGGAGGGTTTATGTGCATGAATGGACTATTTGAGGTCATGCCACAGCATGTTAATAGGATTTAGGTCCAGACTTGTGACTAGGCCACTCCAAAACCTTACATTTTTTGAGCCATTCAGAGGTGGACTCACTGGTGTGTTTTGGATCATTGTCCAGCTACAGAAACCCAAGTGCGCTTGAGCTTGAGGTCACAAACTGGTGACTGGACATCATCCTCCAGGATTTTCTGGTAGAGCTCAGAATTCATGGTTCATATGTGCACAATCAAATATGAAAAAAAAAAAAAAAAAAATCCTTTTCACAGCACTGTATCTTTCTTTGATAAAGTGAAACAGTTCAATAAACTACATATATGTAAAACCACTTGCAAGAGTGGGATTGAAGCGACTAAGCATCAACATGCACAACAGAGGACTATGGTGTAAATATATGTTGTGTACTTAATCTGAAAGAAAAAAAAATCTAATGCCTCTGTGCAAACTTTGCTGCAACATTGCAAACCATCACAGCGGTCTGAGTCTCTTTTTACCTCTCACCACTGTTGAGCAAATCAGCTACACCTGACTGCTCGTTATTGTTAAGTGAAACCTCGCTGTAGGTTAATTGATCAACAGCAACTCCTAAAGGAGAAATTGGAATCATAAGGGAAAGACCTGTGTTAAGTCTTCAGATAGGATGTTTGGTATTTGTCGACCAAATATGTCATATTGATTGACATTGCCTGTTTATTAGTTTTTTCCTCATGTTTAGAAACTAAATGTTACAACCCTTGGTACAAAAAGTATCACAGAATGTCTTTTAAAGGTAATTTACAATGATTCAGGCATCTGCAAATAATATCCTGTTGATAAACTTGCAGAGTTATGATTATGAAATGTAGTTTAGGCCCACAGAACAGTTATAGTGCACATGACTGCGGGACAGGCTCAGTTGGCCTCTGGGTTTGTGAAGGACCCAGCTTTGTGGGCCGAATCCTTAACTAGGACACAGTGACTCAACTGAACCCTCCCAAAGGCATTACCTTCAAAGTTAAATAATGATCAGAGTGTGTGAATCCACAATTCCATTATAATTTAGAATATTCCAGTGCACTCTTGTTGTAATGTAAATTACCACTGAAATCACAGCATAGAATTTCAGTACAGTCACACTTAAATGCAATAAGAAGAGTGAGGCAGAACAGAACTTTATTACCTCTTATTTTAAAAATAGATAAGAATATGGGTCAGATTCATTATGTAAACCACAATGTATTTGCAAATGCTTGGAGCTCCAAGCGTTTGGAAATTATGTTTTTTTTTCATTAAATCACCAACACTCAGACATAAACACATAACCCTTTAAGCACACACTTGGAAAAGCGATGGCTCGTTGCATTTCTATGTTTGAAATGGATCTTTGCAACATTTTACACTTTCCCTGTAGAGGGAAAGTACCTGTATTGGCCAAATTACTGCACCTGCTGCCAAGATTTGTCATTTGTCCCTTTTTGTTTTTATTCAGCTAAGGAGTAGTCTGTACAACATGCTAAAACAACTAGTTACTGCCTATACTGAGTTACTACAAAAGCAAATACTAGAATATGCATGCATTGCTTTTATTTTAAGTAGCTGCTGAAGTTCTGGTCAAGCGTTATGCCTTACTTAAGAATTTAATATAAATATCTGTGTATATATATAATTTAGCATGGTTAAAGCTTGAAATCATGCAAGCCAGCAGCTACTGTACTTTTGTATTTATCAGTGCAAATAATCAAATCTGCTTATCTGCTCATGCTGTTTGTTTCTGAAAAATGATGTTGTTCCCTGATGTATGACTGGTAAATATGGATTGTTTGGTGTGAAATGATGTGATTCTGTATTGAAAATTATACTGCATTAACACTCAATTAAGGTCTCATTCTAACCACACCTTAGTCCCATTGGCTGTCCCACATCCCAGACATGGATCTGCCATCTCATGCTACAGGCTGACACACAGCATGGCGCCAGGACGAATACCACAGCCCAGTTCAGAAAGCAGGGAGACAAGAGAGCTCAGCGTTTCAACCGGCTGAGCAGAACCTGAGCCCTGGAATCTAGTGGAGCCTTTTGTGGGGAAGAGTGACAACAGATCGATACCTGTGATTAATTAACTTCTAATGAGTTCATCTGAGCGTTGAGAGACCCAGAAAGTTGGACACGTCCCATTGTGTCTTTCTCTCTGACCTATCCCGTCCCCCACTCTCCCTCATCTCCTCTTTTGCACTTATCGATCTGATTTAAAGGCAAATGAAGATCATCTTTTGTTTTTATTTGTGATGTCACTCCTACTTCACAGTTAAATTCTAACATTTCACATTAGCAGAGCAATTAAAATAGATTATTGGTTTCCCATCCAGGTTTGATAGCTGTCTTAGGCTGCAGCATAATGCAGGTACTTTATTGTTAACCATACATGTGTGTCAACAACACAGCACAGTGATTATTGAATGCTATTGGACTGACCTGATTTCCTGTAGCTACTAAAGTTAGAGCTGCTGAAGTCGTGGTAAAGTCAGTGCAACGATGGTAGATGCACAGATTCCCACATGTGATTACTCCGGCAGTCATTATGATCCTTCAGAGAGTGAGAGTGAAAGCTGGGAGTGCAAAAGCAATGGAGATGAATGGTCATGTGAATAGGGAAGTGGACTGGGGAGCCGAGGTTCCCTGTGTAGCTTGGTCTGCCATTTTCTCTCTCCATTTCTCAGTTGTGACGGCCGAGTACAGAGTTATTTGTCTCGCAGTGAAATTAGTAATCGCACCACCATCCATCATTGGCTGACCTGTTATTGATCGCCAGTGCACCCTCTCTTTTCAACTAAATTATGTTACGAAAAAAGCATAACAAATGTCTGCACACTCTGAGTGGTCTACACTTGTGTCCACCTCAGCAAAAGACTCAGACAAAGACAAAAAGGCAGACTTTTTTGTGTAACACTGGTGAGACATGTCAAGTAAGTCTATTCAAAGAGATTAGAGTTGTTGTTTTGATGGTGACAAGTATGGAATGGGTGTAAAGCAACAAAGACTTTATAGCAGGAGGGATTTCAGCTAGCACAGCTTGTTATACACAAGTGACACCTCAGTGACAAATGCTGTATGCTGTTCCCTTGTCCTAAACAATGCACAGAGTGGAACATGCTGATACAAGCATCGACTTGTAAATGTTTCAGAGGTGAAGTACATGCCCTCTCCTGTAGAAAGATTTTGCACTTTCTGTATCTAAATATAAACTTTCAGTTTCAACTACAGCTATCACAAATGCACTGCAGTGCACCAAAATGAGGTCAAGAGCAGGTTTTTTTTTGTCTAGACTTTTTTCTGTTTCACAGTCAATAACAAAGACAGGCGCCGCGCTCTATTGCTGCTATTGAACACTGATGCTCCGTGACTAGCAAAACACTGTACACAGAGGTCACTTGTCACCACATATTCACTTGTTGTCTGTTACAATGGCAGGACTACAATAGAATTTTCTACTGCAAGTTAGATTATGAGCTTAGTAGCTTACAGTCAGTGTATGATACATAAACTGACATCATACAGACAGACCGTTAGAGGTTGGCATGTGTGGGAGACAGCTATACCCAGCACAAATTACAGAGAAAGGAAATGTCATTGTGACAGAGAAGCACATTAAAGCAGTATCAATTACACTACAGCTTTCTAATTGCAGAAAGAGAAAGTGATTGTGAGAACATATTGGCAATTGCTGATTGCAGCTTCTAAAACCTGCAAGAGGCAGATTAGAGAAAGTGAGATTTCTGTCTGGGGAAAAGTCAGGAACAAAAATAAAACCTAGTGTGCATGACACAACCTCTGCATTAACTGTGTGTGTATGTGTGTGTGTGTGTGCAAAGTGACAGAATGGGATGTAAGGTTCACGTTGTAAATCCATTAGTGGCAGATCAACACC
>JAUBNQ010000028.1:20554624-20577205 GCA_032353495.1 Ctenopoma kingsleyae | reverse complement strand
GAAAACACATTGAATTGGGGAGGTGTGTCCAAACTTTTGGCCTGTACTGTATATATATATATATATATATATATATAATGTATATGTTTATTTTGATCCCACATACATATATATATATAGCGTACTATGGTATTGGCTTATGTGCAGAAGGGGACTGTGCAATAATAACATATTTTGTTGTGTTTTGATTTACTATAGTTATATTTATAATATGTGGATTTTTGATATATGCATGCTGTGTTTTGATACATTCAGAAAGATGAACTTCTGAATAAATGTCATCTAGCAGGCAAATTACCTTTATTATCACTTCACTCACATTGAAAACAAATAAACCTTAGTAAAGTGTCACTCACGCTACAACAATCAAGTGACTATCCAATGCAGTTTTTTGTTGTTTGCATCTTAGCACAAATCTAATGTCAATCAAAAAGCCACTAGGGGCATTGAGAGTGGTTAGTAGTTTTAAACGGTACAATTGAAAATAGCAGCAGTTTGAGAGTGTGCTTGCATGTTTTTGTTATGCACTATTTTCCCCTTCTGTGAACACTTAAATGTAATTGTGTAGAGCAGAATTACGACTTGTCAGTCAGCATGTATGGAGCGTGGAGAGTGACACAATACATTAAATATAATAAGCATTTAAATAACTATATAAATGTGTTGTTAAATGAATAAATACTGAAATTAATTCACACATAATTTATTAAATATTTAAGTAACCGAATATATTCATTTCAATAAAAAAAGTATATATATTTATTTCACTACTTATTTAACTAATTCATGGTCTGTGTTGCTTCACATCATGAATTTCTTTTATCTGTCAACTTTGCCCATCAAACTCAGTCGGCGGGTCTAACACTGTTTTCTAGTTGATGACTTTGCTAAATTGTTTTGAATTTCTTTAATGATAGAAGTTGGTTTTCAGAGGAGGGAGTTTTCTATTCCAAGTTCCCTTTTGAATTGAGAGCTAGCTGAGATGACTGTCTAATACTCCCCAGGAAATCATGATTGTTTTGTCATGCTCCTGGTCAACTAAATTTTCAACTCAGGGTATTTACCCAGCTGTGGTATGTTGAGAATTACACTTTTATTTATGGCTGCATGTGGAAAACAGATAAAACAGAAAGAAAAAAAAACACATTATGCAACAAAGATAAAAAAAAGAACTCAAGGGGGTTATAAAAACTCCTCACCTCCAAATAAACAAACACACAAGTAAAAAAAAAGTATAAAAGAATGATAATAAATAAAAACACAGCCCAAGTTGAATTGCAGTTAAAGTTTGAAAAATAATAAAAGTAAAGGCAATCGAACCATATAAGTGAAATCCAAGCCCGTAACTGTTTCTTGAACCGTGAAGCAATTTTATGACTGTGTAGCATGTGTCATTTTGATGGACAAGGTCACCCTAAACAGGATACGAGTCTATGGCAAGTTGCCTTCAGTTTTCTTATGCAGCACTCTCCTGTGAAATTTATGTGTTTTGTTTGCTTTGAGACCATACTTACCTGGCAGGGCTGAAGCCGAGAAAAGTAATAAAGGTAAGAGACAAGGAGCCATTGTGAAAGTTATAACCGATCTGTGCTGAGCTCTAGCGCTCACAAAAATATGATTTCACTTGGATATTTCTTGATCGCAGTCAGTTTAGTACACAGGGTCACAAGTTTGCACAGTAAAGTAGACCCATATGTTTTTCACAGAACATAGAAAACACATCAAATGTTTCAACTGAGAAAATATACCATTTTAAGAAAACAAAAAAGGCAATTATGAAATTTTGCAACACATATCAAAAATGTTGTAGCAGAGGTAACACAACACTGGAAAGATAGCAAAGAACAGCTGGAAGAACATTTTGCAACTAATTAGGTTAATTGGCAACGGGTCAGTAACATGATTGAGTATAAAAAGAGAAGAAAGACCTTTCAGCTTGTTCTCAGCACTCAGTTCAAAAGCCTGACTCTCTCATGGTATTGTGGTGTACTATGGACTTATGGACCTATGGAGCTTGCACATGTGGAAAAGCACCACCAATGCTAAAAGATATACCTGGGTTTTAGAGCAGTATCTTGAAATGCAAAATACAACAAAGAAGACCTGGGCCTGTTGTGCAATTATAATCCTATATCAGACAGGAATGGAACAATGTTCCTCTCCCAAAACTCCAGCAAATGCAGCAAAATAGTGACTTTGCTAAAGACAGAAACATTCAGCATTCAGACAATCTATGAGGTGTTAGAGAAAGGTGTTAAACCAAACTTAGAGCCACAGTTTTCTTGTGTAATAAGGGAATATTACCAACATGTTGGCACACTTACTGTACACTAGGTTTTTCCTGCAAATTAAGTAATTATTGCATTACAGGGTTCTCAAGATAAGTTTGAGGCAATACATGGTGACTTCTCTTTCTGGATCATTTTCTAAGTCTCTGAAAATCCTTGAAATGGTATCTTAGGGGTAGCAGTAGCAGGTATCAGTCTTTTTACTTCTTTTAGTGTTTGAGTTAGCCTTTGGTTTTGTTTTGTTTTTTTCATTTAATTTTGCAACCCCCTTCACCATTTTTATTGTATGCAATATTTTTCTTAACAGGTGGGTGGGATCCTTGAGGATGGAGGCAGCTCTCCTTTGGACTCTGCAGTTGTAGATGCCCTGCAGAGAAGGTAGTTGAGTTCTGGTGATCCTCTCAGCAGTCTTCACTACTCTCTGCAGGTGTTTGCCAAACTATAGTTTGGTCTGTAGCAGTAGTGTTACCATACAACACTATGATGCAGCTCAGGTAGCTGCACAGGTTTCATCTCAGTTTGATTTTGCAATTCAGACAAAAAATAAGCATAATAAATAACCCTGTTCAAGGCTACATAAGAGAGTTTTCATGGACAAAAAAAAAGCAAGCTCTCAGCCAACCTGCAGTCCTGCATTAATTACTATTGTGAAGATGTGAGGATCAGTGCAGTAATCTCATAATATATATCCCCTACCCACACAGAGAGAAAATCAACAGCAACCCCAGCAGTGACTAATGACTAACACCCACTTACTTGGTCTAAAGAACACAGTGGCCACTTCAGTCCAATGGATATGGTGCACTAATGCATATTGCTGTGTTGTTTACTGGAAATATTTGACAAGCATAGACACTGGGAAATATCCGAGAGGATACTTAGACCAGAACATATAACGCTGCATATTATAGAACTAAATTCCAATGCAAAAAACATAACAGAGTCAGAGTCACAAGTGAAATGATGTTATTTTTAACCTTTATATTGATCTAGTTTGACAGGTTTTTGACCATACATTTACTGCCTGCACTTTTTGGTTCACTGGGAAACAAACAGTGGAGTGGAGGACTGGGGCATGAACCACCAACCCTGTTGAATAATAGTATCCAACCTACTCTACTGTCTGAGCTACATTCCTTTCAATAACTTTCACATTAATAGTTCACTGGTTCACATGATCTGTACACTGATGTCATCATAGTTCAGCTTAAATGACCATATGCTGTATATGATTTTTTTGTCCACTTAGTTATTAGGCAAAAGCTTTTATCTAAAGCCACTTACTGCACAGTGAAAGACTACAGTGAACGATATTTTAACACACAGACCGAACCACTGACCCTGCAATTAGTGGAGTACCCGATTACCCTCCTTTTATATTGGCGGATATAGATGGCAATTTCTGGTGGTATATTTTGTTTATTTCTGTCTTCCTGTTAATAGTTTTGTTAATATGTTGTGGAGATATGTTAATTAGATAAAGAATGATCTGACACCTTCCTATGACACGTTTTGTGATAAAGGAAGTGCCACAGCCATCTTATTTTGCACTGTGATTGTACTTGTCACACATCCACGGGGGTTACTTCCTCTTTCTGTATGCACATTCTTTGCAGGAAAGGTAATGTATGCATTTTCCTCTCTCTTTTTTTGCATTCAATGTATTTTTATACACTAAAATACACTTGAAATATAATTTCAGAATACATAAAGTTGTAAATTTGGCATTTCTTAGGCTGAATAAACACACTTATAAACATGCTGATCAACACTATTATCTCCAAAAACTGAGCGTAACACCTTTTAACTAATTGTACAAATGTGCCACCATTCTTTTGAGTGTGTGGCCCGGTATGATCACCCCAATTAAAAAAAAAGCTAGACCCTGCCCCTGGTCACAGCATATTTTAATAAACTTGAGCATTTGAGTTTTCACTTGTCACATCGCCGAGGACCTTTTGTCTCTGTCCCACACAGACTGACAATGAATGGCTGCTGTCACTGGCCCAGGGATTTGTCATTGGTAGTAAGAATGCTCCACAAGGGTTCCCTCAAGATGAGCCAGTTCTGCAAAGATCAGCGAGTGATCAGCGTACAGTCCATGCCAGTTTAATGTCTGAGTTGAGCCAAACTTGCAATGATGTCATGCATACTTACATAACATAATAGTAAAGGTGATAGAATGTGGTGGTTAAACTATTAACACACATTGCCAGAGTAGCACTTTAATAGTGTTGGTGAAAAAAAAACCCCAACAATTATAGGAGACTGGATACAAAAGAATTGTACAAGTCATTTAATGTAATCTGTATGTGGGTGTTTTTGTGACTTCCTCTACAAATAGTAGCTTTACAGATAGTAGAAATTAAAAACTTTTTGTCACTGCCACTGCCTGCTCTCACCTGTTTTCTAGACAGTTAATCTCAGACCTATTGTAAGACTTTGCTGCAGATGTTATAGAGAGTGGAGAGCATTTATGCCTGTAAATGATTTGTTTCTCCACACTTACAGCTTTATGCATGAACAGTGTGTTTTTCTAGAAGAGACTATATTCATGTTTTTATATATTTAAATTGGTCTTGTTGTGATGTATTCAATAGTTTTCTCTTACTATTCTCCTGGGAAGGTGCAGAGGTCATTTAAGCAAAGGAAACCCTGTGAATGATTTATTTCTCTACATTTGCCGCTGCTGATGGTTGGCAATGACTCGCTCAAAGACAGTACTGGGAGGTATGGTCCTTGCTTACAACACAATACAGCACATCAGAGCACAACACACAGTCAGTACTACAAAAATAATGAATATGTGAATATTGTAAACTCAGGCACACAGACTATTTAGTTAGGTTTAGGAGAGGATCAAGGTTTTTACACTTACACAAAGATTATTTTCATTGTCAATTACAACAATAAATATGTAAAAAAAAAAGTAAATCTTTACATTTGGTGTTCACACTAATAACATTGATCATAAATCTATGAAATTATGGTACTAAATAAAAGACACAATACTACCAATTTGTTGTTTTGGTAGCAAAACGTGTTCAAGTTTTATCCCTGGACTTTGGGTTATGTCTGAGTGGCGAAAGTGAGGATGCGATAGATGTTATTAGACAAATATGTCTCCAATCTACTGGCTAATCATGTTTTGATTATTTTGTCATTTGTCATCAAGGTGCTTAAGTAAGGCAGGTAACATTTCACTGTGCCAGTGGAGCTGCACAATGACCAGCAGATTAGACTGCGTTTGTACTAGACAGCTTCTAGGTGTGAAGATATGTAATTAAGTGATCAAGATGTACTCTACATGCAAAAGAGAATTTGCTTACTCACTATTTTCTCCAAACCTTACAATTTACCTTAACATTCCAATAATCAAATTGGTTGGTGTAATGTTTAACAGCTAAATTTCAACTCTTGCCTTTAAACATCACATGAGCCATCCATCCTTTATCCTAACTGCTTGTCATCTTAAGGGTCTAAAGTCTATCCCAGCTTCCATTGGGTACATACAGAGACAGACACTTACTAATTAACCTAACTGTTTGACTTTGGACAGTGGGAGGAAGCCAAAGTACCCAGAGGAAACACATGCAAACATGGGAAGAACATGCAAACTCCACACAGAAAGGCACCTAGCTGACCACATCCCATGATGCACAAGACAAATAGTGCCCAGAATGTTCTGCTCTATTTATATCATAATAATAATACAATAAAAAAAAAATCCCAGAATCCAATTTATTGTCTTTATTTTTTTTCCAAAATCATACTGTCAAGTTTCTCTCAGCTGCTCCCTTTCAGGGTCGCCACAGCGGCTCATTTGCCTCCTCATATTTGATTTGGCAAGGATTTCACACAGGATGTACCTAGACTATTTAATGAAACACAGTGTATAAAGACTTTATTATTAGAAAGGAGCAGCAGTTACTGTAAAACACAGTGTTCTCAGAACCTACAACACCTAATCAAATACAATTAATAAGTGTATGTGGGAAAGATCCTTACACATGCACATACTGCATGTTCATCCATTATATGAAATGATTCTAAGAAGGAAATGAAATTACATCTCTCACTGTGTTCAGGAAAGAGCCTTTAATTGGGTCTGAGTGTATTGACCACTGGCTGCGTCATGACCATTCAATGCAGTGGAGGTAGCGGTCAAAGGCGAGATACTCTGCCCTCCTGCTTCCTAGTTTCATGTTTCTGCCCTCAAGTTATGGGTTAGTCTGTCTATCAAGAGCAAACATGCAGAGAGGGAATCCAATGAGCTTCCTTCCTGGTGAAGAGAGTCTACTGTTGCTAATTGGTTCACCCAGTTTATCACTCAGATTTTGCACTTTGTAATTCCATCCTAAACATTTGAAAAACTGTATTTTGTAGAGGAATATGTAAATACACTGAGCAACATAATGTATCGCTGCTGTCTTTTGAAGCTGTCAACATGAAAAAAGTCCCCGAACTAGGACTAATTAAAATATTTGCAATTAATTATAAGAGAAAATGCTCTAGTTAAGGAGCACAGGTAATGACTAAACAAGCTGTTTCATTATGTGCAATGAAAGATAAGATTCACAATTAATTTAATTTTCTGTGACAACCTGTGTACAAACATTCATGATGTTGCAGGCATAATGTACCTGTGAAAAATCTTGGCATGTGTTAGCAAACTTTTTTTCATGCTATGGAAATAGATCACAAAGCTAAGACTGGTGTTTATCAACTAGATGGAAATGTGCCTCCTCCGTGTGTTGAGTATCACAAAGGGAAAAAAAAAAAAAACAGAAAAGGAAACACATTATTTTACATAAAAATGCATGCAATTATGGGCTCTGCAGTGTGATAACTACAATTTACAAAAAAACATGTCTTAAGAAAAATAACAATGATGTGCTGTGAGTAGTCACCATGATATAGTCTGTCTGTTTTTTTTTTATTTGTGGCAGTAAAACACCACAGTGTTGTGTCATTTCACATGTGGGCACATGTAAGATGTACACTTCTTTGTTCAAATGGGGTGAATCAGGCCTGAAATAACCTGTTTCATTATCCCAGTGTAATTGCAGTCAGCAACATAGCATGATTAATCAAAGTGTTTTTCTAAACCGGGTGGAATTGCCTCTCTCTCATTTAGAGGAGCACATCCAATCATGACATCACCGGCACATCACAACAAATTAGAGGGGACGGTTTCCATCTAATGATGTTTATTGCTTGATGTGTAGGTATAGGGGCTTAATCACATTTCCTTCACTTGGTGTGAAAAGTGTTTATCCTCAAGCTCAGGCTAACACGTTTGTGTTTAGCGATGCTGTAAGTGCATCATGACTGGAAAGTTATCTACAGAGGATGTTCAATTACATCGTGACAAGAAGGGAGGTTTTTCAAACTCCACTCATGTGCTTTTCTCCTTTAAGCCAATTAAGGTCTTTTGACAAAAACACTTCTTTCATTATTCATCATAAAGCATGTCGGCCTTGTCAAGTAGGACTGCTGTCACCCTGATCTAAGTGCTGTTCAACACAAGTGCAAAACATGTCAGAGACACAGATACTGGCTCTGGGTGCTGCTGGTCTGTTTCTACCAGCCTCTGCCAAGGATTTAGTCCTGTGAAGATGGCCTGCCGAGCTGATGGTAATTAAACTCCACATTTCCATTGATCTCCTTCATCTCTTCCTACATCCTCCCTGCCTCCACCCTCATTCCCATTCTCATCCTTAGGAGGGTTTCTGAATAAATAATGCTGGTTTCCAAGTGAGGGTGTGTTAATTGGTCTGTCTTTATGAGCCCAGAGGGCTCCTGCTGACCTTTTGCAAAGATAGCCAGTAGTCCAGGGCCAGGTACCTGCAGAGAGACAAAGTGGGAGCTGTTAGCTGTGGGATTGTGTGGAGGCATCTGCCCAGATCTTCCACACTAGTGGGATAAAATCAGGACTTTGAGCACATCATGCCAGGCTTAACGCCACCTTACCTGTGATTATTCCCTTATATCTATAATGATTCTGTGTCTAACTGGCAGTCACATTCATCAACTTCATTATCACTAAGGAAGCATCAAACAACTAATACTACCCTAGTTCACGTCTGTGTAGAGCTTTACATTCACAACAGGAGGCCTTTAATTGAAAGTCTGTTGTACCGTGGCCCTGAGAGCTCAACACGCTGCAACTGACTGCAGAAAAACATGCAGATAGAATAGAAGAAAGAAAGTCCAGTTGCCTTGTTTCATCTTCCAGTCAGCCTCCCTGGATGACTGAGAATCTTCATCGACATGTGCAAGTAGACAATAGACCAATAACACAAGTAAATTAACATCCAAATACCAAAAAATTTGATAACACGTGTGTGGTGTGTTTAAATTTTTGGTTTTGATTTCATTCTTTTCACCATGTTTTTGTACTTGTTTTCTGTACTTATGTTTTCAGGTATGTGCAGCACGTTTCTGTATTTCTGTATTTCTTTGTATCACTTTGCAGCAAAATGCTGCCAGTGATTAATATTTTTTCAAGAAGCACATTCTTTTCTTCAAAACTTTAATTTAACTGTTGATAAATAAGGTTTCTTTCCACTAAGTCAAGCTGCTACAAAGAATGCGTGATAGAGCCACAAAGATTCTAACAACCTGTCCATGTGCATGTGGTACGTGGCTCTAAGGTGGCACGTTCAAGCCTGAAATCTGTGACTGCAGGACATGTGCTGGATATCACAGGCTGACATGTGAGCCATCAATCAAATCATTTGGAGAGGTGGTAACAGACTAATATCTAAGCCTAGAATATGTTTGACCATTTGTTATTGTTGTTTGTATTAAAGTGACACTTGTGCCAGTCCATACATGCTCCCTTGGTACCTGTTAAGAATAATGTTATGGATTTCAATCCACTGTTCATTTATTTCTACACTAATTGAGTGCACCATGTGTGCAGATAATACTGTAAAACACAGTGTTCTCCTTGAGAGGTCACGTTAGCTTGAGTAGGAGGCATTATTTCACTTAGACTGGACAATGGACCATGGTTTTATTTTAATGGCGAGAAGCATCTTTGCATAGTTGCTTATGCTCATGGGAAAGATGTGTTTCACCTGAAATGGAAACTCAAAAAAGCCACCATAAGTAAACTTATTCTTTAAACCAAAACTGAACTTCAAAAAAAGACATTTACAATCACCTTGCTTCTTGAATATCTAAGTAGAGAAATCTCAGGCTAAACCCCTTCTGATTTTCCATTTATTTCATAGGCAAAGCTGGTAAAGTAAGCAGATGTATCCTGCCAGAGTCAGGGCTATCAAGCTTCCTCTTTCACCTCCTGCTCAGGGCTACTTTAAAGCCCCTTATACATTAGCAAGTTCCTTAAATCAAATGGACTGCCTGATCTGTAATTCATTTGGGAGTGTGTACCTGTGAAATGGATAAGAAAGACTTACACTGTATTTCTAAGAATATGATGTATATTTATATATTCTGCTAAGAGGCTTTAAGAGTTTTTTTTTTCTTTTTCATTTCTTTTTGTGTGCAAGCAGAGAAGATTTCTAAAGGAAATGAATAATCTGCCAGACTGGCAGATTACGAACAATCTGAGAAATACAGCATGTTTTTTTGTGGTCAATCACTGTGCGAGGATCATTCCTTTAGTGGTCATGAGGTTACAGTCTCGTGGCTGGTGTCTTATTGTCTTTTGTAACCAAAAAAGAATAAAGATTTAGATTCTGTGTAAGATCGAATATACGTTCACACATACTCTTAATATGTCACAGGCAATCACATAGCTCTGAAAGCAGCAGACCATACCTTAATTCAAACATGGACATGTCACCAGACACACTGTTGGTGTTTTAGTATGATACCATCTATATAGCTAGGGAGTAAGAAGATCTCATTATATGATTTCACACCATGAACTCGAACTGTGGCCAGGGATTGCATTTGAATTTTAACACTGGACTCAAGTAGACTTAAAGATCATGTATTGATAAACTCACTGAAATAAATTTGTGGCATATCATGTAGCATTTGTTTAAAAGGAATTACTTTATACTGTAATTGTCTTGAGGAATACAATAAATCTGATTGTACTGGGGGAGAAAGCACTGCTTCATTGCACTCCTTGTGATGCTTTTCTAGAGACTAATACGATGAGAGGACAGAAAAAAAAATTGACTAAGCTCATAATCCAATCTGATTCAGAAATAGAATGAGATCTGCCTTCACTCAGCTTCTGAACAACAGCAGCCCCAAAACAGCTTGGAATTTGGTGGTAAATCCTAGATTCTCTGAATAATTTGTTAGGTGGAACTGAGGCAACTGTGTTAATCACTTTCTTTGGACCAGCTGTAGCGTGTAGTGTGTTTGACTTAACTTTCAAAGAGAACCAAACACTGTGTCTCTATTACCCTTATTTGGGAAAATCCCCAAACTGCCTTTCAGGTTCTAGATTTAACGGTAAAGGAAAAAGATGAAGTGTTGCAGATGAAGTGAGGTTTGCAGTAGAGATTACACTGAGAGGCAAATTACCTAATTCCATTAAGAGAGGTGTATAATCAGCTTTATCTACTGTGAAGATGTTATTAGCCCCCTAAATAATCTGGAATGAGAAGAGCTTAGGAAATAAGGAATAGAGAAAGTAATCTGTCAGATGGTGCTACTCAGCTCACCTTTTAGATTTTTAATCTTAACCTGCATCGACCTGAAATCCAAGGGAGTGCAATACGGCTTGTTTAAAAGAGTCAATTTTTCTGAGTTGTTACACTGTTCAGAGCAAGTCAGGACAAATTGTTCTGCTGCAGGAACACAAAGCAGGCTTCATGACAGTGTTGAAGGGTTTTAGAGTTGCAATGACCACACACTACTACATAAAAATCAATAAATCCTTATCCTTTATGCATAAATAATGTTGAATTTAAGAGAACACAACACAAAGTGCTCCGAGAGTACCAGAAAGAGGCAGATGTGTACAAAATTGAATATTTAAGATCTATGGATATTACCTTTACAAAATGTCGTTAAATTATTGCCCTGCTACAAAATAGGGGCCAAGGATAATAATTGTGTGCCTGTCAGTTAAGACCATAGACATCTATACAAAGACAGCAGCACCATGAGGTCAACAATTCACTTTTTAACAATGCTTGCAACATTCTGTTAGTTGATAAATCCAACATATGTGTAAACATTTAATAAATAATCATGTGAAACACTGGATGTCAATCAGAACGCAACATTGGATCTTCCAAAAGAGAAAGCAAAATGTCTTAATAAGATTTAATTTGTATTTTTTTCCCTAGATCTTTTTGCAGTTATCAAACCACACCCACAATTTATATAACATTTTGCAGCTGTGAGTTGCTCCTCTATTTCCTTTCTGAATGCATTGTGGGAGAATAGTGTCTCAGGTTACTTTGTGACTTGTCACATGTGCGATAACACTACATACTCTATGAAGAATGAGTGCCGTATGTTTTATAGTTTTGGGAAACACCACTGGTTACACACATATTATATTGTAAATCATAGCTATGCATTTTGATGATCACATTCATGCTCCTAAGTGCACAAACTCTGGTGTTTGTTCAAACGCTTTTCCGTGAGGTGAGAAAACTTCACCCAGCAACACAAGGTTTTCGCAAGTTTCAAAATCTTTATGCCAGGAACATAAATATTTGTCATTATAATAACTTCTAAAGGACACCCAGAGACAGCCAGCGTGTGCCAGCAGGCATCAAGGAATCAGCGGTCTGCTTTTATTAGCTCTCTGTGACAAAAAAACAAAAAACATATGATTAAATGTTTCTGGGCCCACAGCATTCATTTGTTTGCTCATGTTGTTGAAATTTCTGGCAGACAAGGAAGGAGAAAAATCGGGAACTTTTTGCTGCAGGTAAAAAAAAATTGAATCAAATACAAACCTCAATAAGCTAAGAAATGATTTCCAAAAATGATGTGGATGTCCATGAATTCATTAAGAGGTAAGCTGGGAATTTTGCCCTACATATTTTTAAACATTTTCACTTATTTAAAAAATTAAATGTGGTTACATTGCCGTGAACTTAAAATCGACAGCAGGAAGCGCATCTGCAATCTGTGCCCCATCACCCTGTAGACAAGACTAAATCAGATCCGCGAGACAGATGCACAAAGCTTGTGTTCATTCAAGCATCACTCTTTCTCCTTTTTTTCTCTTCTCAAGCTCTCACTCAAAACAAAAGGAGAGAAATCAAGGTCAGGCCATGAGCATGTGAAGCTGCAGGAGAATAAATTTCCACTTGCTTGTCCTTTCTGACCCACTGACAGTCTCAAGGAATGTAGCCTTGTCAAGTCAGGTAATATATGACCATTGAAGACTTATGGCATGTTTGCATGAGTCCCTCTGTCACCGTCTATTTACTTGGTTTCCATTCTTCTCTTGCACACAACATTCAGATCCATATAGAAAGTGATGAGTGGGTGGACGCTTAATTCTCAAGTCAAAAGCAAGTCCACATCGTCAGTGTTTGAGTAGAGGAGAATCTAATTAAAATGGCAAATGGAAAGAGATGACAGAGAGTGAGTGAGAGATGGAGAAAGTGAGTGAATCAGAATAATTACAGCTTAATGCAAACAACTCTACATTGTCTTTATTCCAATGAGTTAATGAGGTTACAGACTGGAAAAACAATTCCATCACTGCTATTGTCTTCCGCAGGCCACCAAGGAAAATGAGCTGTCACCCGATCTTAATGGCAACAGGGTTTTCACCCAGGCCAGAATTAATATCTGACTCCCAGGCCTAATGAGCAAGAGCTGGGAGAGCAGAGTGAAGTCTTTGTCCTGCAAGTTTAGAGAAGAAAGGAAGGGGAGTTGCAAAAAAAAAAATAAAAATAAGAAACGGATGGTGCAAAGAGTAATGGCACTTGTGTAACTGTGATTGGATTCTGCCCCCCACGGGTAATTCCAATCGAAAGATTTCTTATCAGTGTGACAATCTGGAAAATTAACTATATGTTAAAAGTTTAGCACCTTGCACTTAACTGTAGCGATAAGTCTGATTACAGCTTAGATACTTGTTATCCCTGTTTTCAGAATATACACAAGAAGCATGGTTAGCGACCGCAAAAGAGAGTATATACTGTACGTGTGTACAGCACACACTAAAATGTGTATATGGTTTTAGAATTTTAGAATGGTATATATTCTGCATATTTACACACTTACTAGCCACTTTATTAGGTACACCTGTACAATCTCATGCAATCCAATACAGCAGCTCTGCCACAAATTCTACTTTTACAAAGTTAGAATTTCTCAGTTTTTGTTGAAACTGTCAGAAAAGTGATAGTTATACTGTATATTTATTATTGAGGTCATAGTGGCTGCTGGAGTCATACTGGAGAGCATGATATTATGAGGTGTTGACTTTTGATTTGATTCTTTCTTTTATTTTATTGTTTTAAAGCTGATTACTAGTTGCAGATGTCTGCTGCAGTATTTGACATATAATAGTTCTAAAACATGGTTTCATTACTCTTAAAATGCTATGATAGTGTTCTATGGCTGTTGTTGGTGTTGACAGTACTGAACTACTAGCAAATTTCAAAAATTATATTAGGGTAATTTGAGTTACATAAAGAGATCCAAAAAAAGTCAGACCTTCCTGGAGTCCAGTTGACTCCCAAAAGTAACATCGCTATGGAAGATAACACGTTGCTGTGAAAAACGTGATAGCAAAGAGAAATATTCAGCAAATATTTATATATATACAACCCATACAAGTAATTTTGTATCATAATTTCTATATTGTCTCACCTTAATGAAATATAATAGCGAATTTATCAATTATTATTTAATATGTTAATCTGTATGTTAATTAACATATTGCAGTTACAAATCCCATTTCCAGGAAAGTTGGTACTTTCTCTAAAACTAAAAAAAAAACTAAAATCTGTCATTTGTCATTTTGCTTAAACATTCATGGGTCAGACAAAAGTACAAAACATTTAATTTTCAGCGACCAACTTATTTGTATTTTGTAAATATAAGAAAATTTACAGTTTTATACTGTTTGTGTGTTTTTAAATTGGCATTCAGGAACAGTAAACCAATTTCTTTATTATTTGGAGACTTATAAGACCAATAAAATGATTTCTTATTCTGACGATTAGTGTAAAAAATATAATATATTACAGCCATGAACTGGTTGTACCTCTTATACTTCAAAAACACGTTCAGTGACTCTCAGCCAGCAGGGATTCCTTCCCTAAGGACAATTAGCATTTTCTCTCTTTTTCTTTACACTGACTTTTAATTATTTTTTTTTGCCTTTTATTAAATTCAGCCATTTTTATCATAGTTATTCCATGCTGTGTTTTTGGATGGGAAGAAAAAAGTGCTATTGCCTAAAGTGACAAATGTACCATTCCATCTCTGTTGTACTGACTAAATGCACCAGTGAATGTGTTATGAAGCAACATTATATATTTTGGAAAACTTTAGACGAGCTAAAGAATGCTTGTTTAGGAAGTAAAATGAATATGCCACCGTGGTGCCTAATTTATGAATGGGTGCCTCTTAGGAACTTCAATTGAACATACTATAACATGAACCCTCAACGTTACAGTACATTATTCAATTTTTTCCATAATCTAAACTAAGTAAACAATTAAGATGTGCTGTAATTAACGTTGGTCCTACCATAGCTTCTGTGGCAGTGGGACAAAACTAAATTTGCCATAATCAAAGAAAGTTATTTATGCCCCCATTTTCCTTTTGATCCACCAGGCTTGTAATGAAAATAATAGTAGAGCCACAGCCTGCGGATCCACAGCCTTTGAGACTGAACAGCTTGATTCATTTTATTACTGTCATGAATTAAAGATCCCTGATCTCCTTTTTTTCCATTCACATGACAGTGATCTGCCTTTAGTTAATTTACAGTTGCTCGTTGTGCAATGCCTCCAGTCTTAAGTCTCCTATGACAATTTACCTGTGTCCTTTTCACTTGCTGGCATATATCATTATGATATACTATAATGGAATGAGGAGAGAACTCAGGAGTAAGTGGGCATGCTGTATAATGAACTGGGGGAGGTATAGTAATGAGTTTAAGTACACCCTTCACTTTGTGACTCAAAGACACAGCTTAACTGGTGAGCCAAGTAAGTGTTTTTGTGTCTGGGTATATTTATTAAGATTTATACTTTAAAAATGCCTTGTGGCTATTTTTGTGATCATTTCAACACTGTACATTGTGACTCAATTAAGATCATTTTTATATATTCCTGTCATTATTTCTGTTGCTAAGATATGAGTTACTTACCACATACAAAAACTATAATTCACAGCAAGTGTATAAACATGTCTCCAGAACTGTGATACTCCAGAACAGATTTCCTTTATAATTCCGTGCAAGACATACAGTAGTTTGCAGTAAGTATAAAGTTTATCTGAGTAATATATCATTTAAATCTAAAAGAAATATTCCTTTGTCTGTAAAATACACTCCAGGGCACAGAAATGAGCAGCGAAATACATTTGTGTGTGTACTGTGTAATCCAATATTGGATTATATGCAGAATGCATTTAAATAAAGCAGGAGACAGAGACAACTGTGAAAGGTGACAGCACTTCCTTTTCCTCATGGGGTGACCTCGTTCTCAGCGGGTTGCTGTGGCGACTTTGGACTGTGTCTCTACTGGCCATCTGGCCCTGCCGATCTCCACTGTGAGCAAATACCAGCAGAATGGCTCACTGACATATTCTGATGGTGTGATTCAATATTGGTGGTAGTTGTAAGGTCGGGATTAGCCTGCTGCACATAGCCTACCTTTCTTTCGCTAGCCCCCCTACTTCCTTATGGTTTCCATTCACCTGCTCCTTATGGTAATGTCTTGGCTTTTTTTCTTTCTCGGTGTACACACTACTGTAATTAATGTAGTAAAGTATTTTTTTTTGTCTAAGTACCCCTCATAATTCACTCAGACTAGTAGCCAGTAGTCTGTATGTGTCACCGTTCAACAGCTAAGCTGCTATTCAAAATGAAGCAGTGACTGTGCAATTTTGAAACTTTCACATTCATTATGAATGTACATTCTAGCAGATGGAAATATTGCAGATGTCCTTAAAAGAAACATAATGAATAGTCGTCACTGTGAATGCAGCTATTTATCAGCCAGAGATTACAAACACATTTATAGAATGAGTCCTTGTCCAAAGCAAGCAGGGAATCATCTTCCAGAGATGAGGCTTTTCTGTCTCTGTCCATGGTGCTGGAAAGGTATGATTATGTCGGTCGGTAGGGGGCGTGTGGTACCCAAAGATAATAAAAACCGCTGCTGTGAATCCAATCCTCCGGGGCTTCACTATACCCAGCATAGCTGCAGACCACAGAGATGGTGAATTGGTCTTCGGTGCAGTCAGCACTTGCAGAATGTCTTTGCTGCTCAGTAGTGCAATCACCTTTTTGAAAAACAACAATTATCACAGCAAATGATGAAAATTAGAAAAGTATGTGCAATTCTGTATTCTCTGCAAGGACATGCAATATTGTATTTGCATATGGAGAAAATAAACATAAAATCTACCTGTGTTCAGAGAATAATATGAAAAATATTGTGTTGCAATAATTTATAATGACATTCATGAGACATACATGGGAATGTTTTTTTAACCAGCTGGTATAAAGTCAAACTACAAAGAGAACATGTTTGGTAACAGGTTCGGGTCTCAGGTAAGTCTGAGGATTTATACCGTTATTCTGTCTAGTTAACTAAACACAACTCAAATCTATAGGTTTTTTTCCGCCTACTATATCAGCGAAGGCAAATTGTCCAGTTCCCGGGAGGAAGGAAGCGCGGGTCCCACCAGCAGGCCTGGCTCCTCGCCTGTGTTCGGGGGTGTTTTTGTATGCATGTGCGTGCCTGGCCATGTCTGATCCAAATAGATTCGCCTCACGTCACCTTCTACCTACCCACCCACCACCGCTACCAACCCACCACCCTCTGCACATAAAACATTTATTAGAGCGCAACCCTGTGCTGCAAGAAATGTCTGCCTG
Source organism: Ctenopoma kingsleyae (assembly GCA_032353495.1). Classification (NCBI taxonomy): domain Eukaryota; kingdom Metazoa; phylum Chordata; class Actinopteri; order Anabantiformes; family Anabantidae; genus Ctenopoma; species Ctenopoma kingsleyae. The sequence continues at coordinate 20,559,889 of JAUBNQ010000028.1, read as the reverse complement.
AATAAGTCATTAAGTGTCGGTTTCCTTTTTCAAATCTTGAAAGTCTGTCAATTATGTCAAATTAACCTACATATTTTTTTCAGTTGATTGTGTGCTGGATCTTCTTTAAACAACCAAGAGTGAAATAAAGCAGAAAACACATAAAATAAATAAATAATTGAAATATATTTGCATAGATTGTCTAATAATGATGATCGTGATTATGACGATGGTATCAACAATACACTTTTCAAAACGACGCTTTACACAAATAAGTTCTGCAGAACAATATAAAACGCACTCTTGAATGTTTGGATTGAAATGAAAAATTTACTGTGAGATTTGGGAGGAATATTCTTGCAGCATGATACAGACCCATAAAAGTCTCATCTCTGAAATCTCTCTCTTTCTTTCTGTCTCTTTCCGCCGAACGCACCTCGCCGCCCCGCCCTCCTTTTCCACCTCCCTGTGGTAAACGCGCACCAGTGCTGCCGAGATCCGTGCGCATCCACACCACACTTTTGTCCGTCTACTTGGGAAATATACAGCGGGGGCAAGTGATCGGACTGGATATGTGTGGCGATTTCAAAAAAATGGATTCAATACTGCTTTATCGCCTGTGTCGTTGATTCTCCATTCCTGCGTTAACACTTTGAGCTCTTCTCCGGAGCTCTTTTGCGCGTCCTATATTTTGGGGAGGGTGTCGACTGGTGTGTCGAGTACTGATCCCAATTTGGATGTTTATTGTTGACTATTTTTTAATCCCTCGTCCAAATGACTGAGCTCAGGTGCAGTCGGAGACGTGGCTCCCCTGTCGGGAAGACCTACGGCTAAAGTTTGAAGGGTGCAGGGGTGCTTCAGGCTGTCCGTCTCCCACCGTGCACTGGATCTGCAATTAACCATAAATTGCAACAAACAGCGGATATCCTATCTCTGCGCGCGCTGGGATTCATTCGACTTGGATTTATACAGCTTCTGGATTTCACCCTCATCTAAATCATGAAGACCGTTATTATGGATGGTGAGTACACATTAGACAATAGGACATCTTTTTTAGTAAAGTTTTCACATAAAGCAGACAGGAGAATTCTGCTGGGTTACTGCGCACTGATAAAATCCACATCGGGCAGTCGAACTGCTTTGTGCAGAACAGACAAAACCGAACATAAATCAGATGTCCGGATTGGACTTTACTCTGCTGGCTCCTCCGGACTTAAGTTAAACTGGTGCATGATTGACAATATGCACGAAAACACCTCTCACCTCCACATTGGCAAATTGCTCTAATTTCTGAAGAGGTCTATCGCGCAGAGACAGTATCAGTCATGGATGTTGCGGCTGTAAACGACCTTGACTCAGTGGCTCTTAATTAAGTCATAATCCTAAACAATATTCCGAAAATATCTTGCCCCTGTATTTCTTTTGTGTACTTGTGTGTACCCGTTCGAGAGCAGGCACACGTGAGCGAGCGAGGGGTCGTGTAACGTTTGCCATGGTCAATATGCTCTGCGTGATATCGCAACTTAACCCGGGCATCCGTTTCAGCCCGTCTGGACGCTTCGAGCTGAGCTTTTGATGAAACCCGCAGATGGTCCGCTTTGCGGCTCAATAATTTCGCTTAACTCTCCAGCTCCTTGGCTTATAATTGGTGTTTTTGTGGCATCGTCCCACTCAGGGTGCCGACAAAGTGATAGGAAATTGAGCTTTGTAGTTTTCACCGACTGGACCTGGAGCTGTTCTAATGAGGGCAGGGATGCTTTTTCATTCCCGCTGGAAAAGGCTAGGAATTTCATTTCTTGGCAGAAGCATGCAGTAGGCTCTCTCTCTCTCTCTCTCTCTGTGTGTGTGTGTGTGTGTGTGTGCCTGCGCGCGAAAATAGGTGGAGGGAGGAGGGACTGTGAGAAAGATGCACCTGGTATGTTAGTGTTCCTGCGCGCCTGATTGTACCCGTGCCTTTTTGTGTAACTATGTTTAACGCAGTGCAGCACAGAGAATAACACTGGCATTGCGTGTTATGAGTCGCACCAGGATGACATAAGTGCATGTATGTAACACACAATTTGTTCCAGCAAGTGCTTGTGGAAAACCACCCTGCCCCACCCCTAGACACACTGCCTCAGCACACTTACACTTTCTCTCTCTTCTTCTTCCTCTTCTTCTTCTTCTTTTTCTCTCCTCTCTGGTCTCTCGCTCTCCCTGTCACACACACACACACACACACACACACACAGACACACATTGTGCTTATGCAACATGCTGTACACACTCCCTCTTCCTCACGTTGTTCATTACTTGGCTAAAACTGCAGGATTATGGTAAGAAAGCTGCAGATTATTGTGGGCCTACAGAGTAACTTTGCATTTCACAACTAGGAAAATCAAATAGACACATCTACTTGTGTATTCTCTTTGATATGTCACAGGGTGATGCAAATTCAAGTGCACACCCCTTCATTGGCACAGAATGGCTCTGGGTCCCACAGACCCTACAGGCAGGTTTTCATCATCCAACTTCTGGTGTGATTTAGCACCAGGCTTCTGACACACACCTATGTCTGATTTTTTTTTTCCTGCTGCAATTATAATTGGTATCCATCTCTCAGGCTCCTGATTTGGCTGAGAAAATATGACCTGTCGTGTCTTGTGTTTAAAGTGTCAGAGTGAGGAGGGACTTTAATTTACACTCTTTTTCACCCAGTCAGCATATGATCAAATGCCTCTGTGAGAAAGCTGTTGCTCAGGGGTGTCATTGCTCCCTGTCTACCGCCAAGCAAAGCCAATAAAGCCCAAATGAATGTATAAAACTATTACAGTGGAACTGAAAGCTTTCTCTTCAGGAGTTTTAAACCACTACACAATGAGGGCATTTTTTCAATTAGTTAACTTTGTTATTGTTTTGCCAGTGCCTTGCCAAAAACTCTGCCCTATTTTCAAAAATAGGCCACACGATGCAGCATCTGAAGTGGCAAGATAATTGTTCAGAACATATCAAGCTGTAAAGAAAAAGATGGCACACAAAAAAAGAAAAAAAAAACAATTACTTATTTGCATATTAGCATTAGGTAGGATCAAACATCATCCTATAAACTGACAATGAGACATGGCATCTTCCACATCTTGAAAGGGAATGTGAAATTTCTATATCTTTGTGTTTGTATGTGTGTATGTCAGAGCGCAGGGGGAGGGCTAGTAAGGAGAATGTGCATGTGGGTGTAGTGTTCAATGATTATGTGGGGACGTCTGAGGAAGGGAGACACAGTGAAGAGAAAGGAAGAAAGAAATGCATGTCAAACTGAGAAGTGCGAAGGTTATGCAACCTATCGGGCCTGTCACTTGACTTGCCACGGTGCAATTTTCCCTTAAATTGTCTTTCATCTCATATCCGTATGTCAGCTTCATGGATGCTGACACAAAACCTTAACATTGACTCCTTCACTGAGGAATGTTGATTACATTCTCGTGAGTTTACATTATCATGAACTGTTTCCCAGGTCTCGTTTATTCATCTTCAACAACAAGACTGTTCTCCTGTGTTTGTAACAGCAGCAAAAAACGAGTTCCTGTCCAGTATGACACAACTTTCAATGCATGCTATTGTTGAATTGCTGAATTGATTATTGATGAATGAGGAACCATATGTTTGTCACAGGATGATCATTGGATAAAGCTAAGGAAGCAGTTATTGTTTCCACAATTGTTGTCCAGAGATGTTGGTGCCATTGTATGAGACAGCAGCCGCCATTTTGGCGCTCAGTGTCAAAAAGGGTGCAGTTTCAAACACCTTCCTCCGTACATGGGGGCACTCTTACACAGATGTGACTTTGTCGTTAAAGCTGGAGGACTTGTTGTAGTAATTGCTATAAAAAAGACCTTTCATCTGTGACGACTAATACACCTCATTATCTGAGCCTGAGGCCTGCACAGCTCCAAAAAGACAACAGAAGTTCAGCTATGTTGCTGCAGTTCCTTCTGGTCACCAGTAGAGGTAAAAAAAAGTTTTTTAAAAAAGTCGCAGATGAGTTGTTGCCCCTTGGTCATTAGATTTGGGGGTCAATAGCTGTCAACTCAGCCGTGATAAGTGAAACATGGTTTGGCTACTACCCAAGAATAAATCACGCTGCAGGATGTAAACAGGATGTACTGCTTGGCAAGTAATTACAGGCAAATACTTGTGAACTGCTACAGAACACATTAATGTCATGCATTGTCTTCTGGCTCTCTACTGGACTCAGTAGACAAGATAATCAACGACATTCCAAATCAGACATTCGGCCTTGGTTCCACTTGCCTTTGTCTCATCTGAACAACAAGAATCTCTTTATTTCTCTCAGAAAGTAATAACATTCCAATCTGATTCCTCATTCGCCGGTTCACCCAGATGTTAGCAACTGATAGTGTAATAACAGTTTGATAATGCTTCCCAAAATCTGGTTTAACCCTTTAAAATATGCGTAATGTGTGCAATTGTTCTTTTCGTGCAGTGTTGAATGAACAATAGTCTCCAGAGCATTTTTGTTGAACTAACCTAATTTTACATGTAATCAACCATTGTAATAACCATCAATAGACCACGCCTTATTACACTTCACTTTGTGGCCTTTTGATTACAATTCAGTAATACAATACAATTTTGTTTTTAATGTTACATTGAAATATTGGTTTGAACCTTTTAATGGCATCTTATTGATATTTCTTATTGATTGTCTAGTCTAAAAGATGAACATTTTTTTATGCTACAGAACCATGGTGGTATTAATTCTTTACTTACAATGACAGGGTACAGCAGACTATCTATGTTCACTGCATCCTGATGAGCACCCTCCTTGAGGGGCTTCTTTTAATTGGCCGCACCCTTCATGTAGCATTGCATTTGTTTAAACAGCACATTCACACAAACACACACGCACGGATTCCCACTGATACACATGCACACAAACAGGCATGCTGGCCTCAGATATCCTTGGAACCATCCGCTCTAGGTTATCCCAGTCTCCCAGCCCTTCGCTGCTAATCAGCAAGACAGAGGAACTAAGTGGATAAACGAGTAAAATTCTATTTGTTTATACAGAGGAAGCTAAGGGGCAAAAAAATACAGAAAGCAGTATAAATGGAATATACTATTTCCCCAGATTACCAGTCCTTAATCCTCTCTGTGGGTTATTATTCTACTGTCAGAATATTTGGAAGGACAAGCAGAAAACATACTGTAGATGATTACACCCCCTTACCCTACTGCTTACACTACTCTTAAAAAAATAAAAAAAATAATATTTGTGTGTATATATAT
>JAUBNQ010000028.1:20540364-20552900 GCA_032353495.1 Ctenopoma kingsleyae | reverse complement strand
ATAGATAGATAGATAGATAGATAGATAGATAGATAGATAGATAGATAGATAGATAGATAGATAGATAGATAGATGTCAGTGACAGATGCACTTTCATACTGTTATACTGAAATACACACAGTAGTAATGCATCTTCCTTTTGAGTTTGGTAGGTACTTCACAGTTGAAATATGTATTGGGAGCCCTTCAAAAGAAATAGGTTGTCACTCCTCAGCTCAGGGGAAATTGATCTGTTGTAGATGTGAAAGCTCATTCCTTAGGTGCTAAACATATATAATATATACCTACTCTGGTGCCTTTATACCAGAATTCCACAAATTTTAGGTGCCTGATGTAACTTTCTTTCATACACAAATCAATGTCCTTAACGGCAGGTGGGAGTAAAAGGATTTGTTGAACAGGAGATGCATAATCGTGCTGCAGGAGTAAAGCAAGACTTTTTAAACATCCTCACAAGCATAAAAGTAGAATCAATGAAGATCCCACTCGTCTGCCACAGTAAGAATGCCCTATAACCTTTCCCCTGCGTGAACAGCACTATTGTTTATCGGCATGTAATTGAACAGGGCTGCCCTTGCAGCCTACATTTTCCAATGTAGGAAAAGCAACCGCTGCTAAGCTAAGATGTTCTGTCTGTGTTGAGAGACGTTCGTGTGGATCTCAATCATCTCAGGGGCCCAAAGTAGGTTATTCTTATTAAAATCTGACAGGTGTTCTCCATCAGTACTCTCCTTTTGTCTCTGTGGATTTTGTGCCAAATACACGTATCTTGTGATTCTTTACAATCTTTCCTTCACACTCTTCTTATATTTTTTCACTCTCTAATTCTATTACCGCTTCACCTGCATACACACTGTCGCTCATCTTTCTGTCTTCACTCTCAGGTGTAAATGCTGATTATCTTGTGTAGATATCAGGCCACGGCAAATTAAATGTGACCGCAGCTAGCCGGCCAGGACATCCATTATAATGATATCTGTAATCTGCTGGGCCCAGGGGAAGCTGCTGGGAGGGGTGGGAAGATAGAAGCATGATGATTAAGGGGGTTTCAGTATGGATGTGGTGCCTGGCTGAAGGGTGCAGACATGAGTTTTACTCCACTGATGACTTTTGTGTAGGCTACTGGACCACTAATCAGCTATGCTGTAAAAGTCCTAACAACCATTCAGGGCTGTAGCAGCATCCAAAGCTCGGGTCATGGAACTATACAGTATGTCAAGTTAGTTTTGCCTCTTTTTATAGTCTGCAACTTCTGTACTCTACATCATTGTCTGTTTTAAAGTAAAGGTTTCATTAGTGAATAATGATATTTGTCTACACTGCCACATGATGACAATCAGTGATCAAGATAATGACCCAGCTTTTGTCTTTATGCCAACTAATGTTTTTGCTCAAACTGCAAAATCCTGTTCCCTAGACAATATCCCCCAACAAAGATTTACATCGGCTGTTAATAACCAGCAAGTACAGATGCTGTTCTATTCCTAATATGTTGTTTCAAACACACAGAATGGAAATTTATAAGTATTATGTATGATTATGTCATGGCACAATGATGTGCAGGATCGAAACAGCAGCTTTTAGATCCTGCGGTGCAGCATTTTGACACAACCCTCAGCACATTACAGCAGGTGGTAGACCTGTGTGAAAATTTCCGCATGAAATCCCTTTGACATTCAGGATCAGAGAGCACAAAGGAAGAATTGATCTAATGAGTGAAAAGATTGTACTGGGGATATGTCGCTGTCATGGGCACATCAACTTGACTTGGTTTCCGAAACCTCTCATCAGAAATGCTGCTTGTTTTCACATGTCTGTACGTGTTCCTAGCAAAGCCTATCATCACAGCAATTATTCCAGTGAGGTAGTTGAGTACAGCCAACACTCCATCTCTGAGCTGTAAACAAATTATGCTGAGGGGTCTTGATGATGTCTGTGTGAGAAACAAAATAGTCTGATACCAGTTCTGAAGATCCCGCTGTGCCTTCTTACGTCGTCAGCCAGCAGATTCTTATGGGACTGAAACTGTGCTGCCACTGGAAAGAAGTTGACCGTTACAGTGGTGCCTTCCACATGTATAGTGTATCTGTGATGTTTTGTTTTTTTTTGTCACTGTGTCCTTTCCAAGGTGCATTTATTCATTTGCATCTCTCATCAAAAGAATTAAACCTGCTCCACTTGTTTGTTTAATAGGTTTTGACAGATTAGACCTTTTCTCTATTAGGATAAATCAAAGCCTGAAATCTCCACCTGGCACTTTTAAGAAGTAATTGATGAAGAAACAGTTACCATATGCTTCCTTAAACATAATGTAATTCAACTTGGTGCAATTAAGCCAGAGGAAGTTAATTTTACTGACATGATTTTGTAATTAGTCAAACAATTTGTGGCTTGTTTTGATCTACTGCATGTTTAAGCTCTTTTGTCTTGTGAAAATTTTTGGTGGTTTTCAATAAATCTTTCTGTGGTTTTGCTGCAGGTAATTGACAGGTTATGTTTTCTCCCCCTCCATCGCTCCCTTGGAAGGCGTTAGCATATTTAGTTTCATGCCTGACTGTGAAGTGATTCCCACCATGACTTTAAAAGGCATCGCATGAATAGGCGGCACATTACACCACAGAGAAATATGAGACAGGAGAGAAAGTATACTCTTCCACTTTTTTACTCAGCTCATACACACTTCAGTGGGATAAGTCTTATACATGTGCACACACATACTGCCTGCTAGGACTGCTAAGGAGTTGCACACAAGATTTAGCAGTTGGACTGAGGGGTGAGTGCATGTTACATTCCCATCTCCCACAGTTAACTCTGGAGAAACAGCCATGAAATAGGTACACCTTCTCCTCTAAATTAAAAACACCTGAGCTTCCCCAGATTTTTCCTGTGTTTATTGTTGCCTACTCTACCATGACAAGGAAATTAGGGCTTGAAACTCTGCAGAATCTGATCAGCAGTTCAAAATTGCACCTGGCAATTCAACTGTTTTGCTGTTGCACTTTTCCTCTCAAAGTCAAAATGTGAGTTTAAATTGTGTACTTTACTATGATAGCTGTTGTTGGGACACTTTGAAGATTCCTGTCTGTTGCTTTTTAAAGAGGTATATGTAACTGTGCTTAAATGGATTAAGATATATACATTCAGAAATTCTAGGAGGTCACTTCTAGTATCACAATATTTCCCGTCAATGGAATCTATCTGCAGACAACACCGTAATAGAGACCTGTAATTTCGAAAGCTATAGCATCATGCATTAGAAACCATAAACAGCCATTAGCTTCCTCCAGTGTGCGAGCACTGCACCTCACTGCCGGTCGGGTAAGGCATTACTCAGCAAATGGAGAGATTGGAGACTGGAAACTTTATTGCAGATGAGCCGATGAAAGCAGATATGGTTTACTGACATGGACTTTATGGGCCTCTCTTCCTCAAAATAGCTTCATTTACTGAATCTGCAGGATTTTTATTGGGGAAGTCTTTATTGGGCTTTCATTGTCAACTAAAGCTGAAATAACAGTAGTGTTTTTGTACTGGCAATTGACAGGCCCGCTTGATGTTTCATCTGTTCCAGTGGAAACTTTTATTATTATGTAACTGACATTGAAACAGCTCCTCTGTATGGATTCCACTGTCAATAGCAGCACTCTAATTATGTTCTTTTATCAGAGTAGTGAGTGATATGGTTCTGGAGTATTCAGTACTGTATAACTGAATGGGTTTATCCAACCCGCCCTTTGCCATTGCCATGCAATCTATGCTCCTGTGTACCACCTTCTCAATGAGATAAAGTTGGAGCTGTGCATATTGGGACTGTATTACAGTATCGACTCCTCATCCACTTAACAGGAGAATCAGCTTCATTTACGACTAATTAAAGCCATTAAAGAGGGCACATGCTAATGTAGTTTTGCAGAGATAACAGAAATAGAGGCAACAGTGGCAGCTGGGCTAATTTTAATGGCAGGTCAAGATGAGAGTAATTAACTGGGTATTAAAGTCACAGTGTGATGTGTTACCCGGCTCTTATACAAGACAAGATGGAGGCTTGGGTGCAGAGTGCTGATGTGGGTGTCATCAAAACTCTGGCGGATTACGCCATACATTTTAGTTCAAAAGCTCTTCTCGAGGGTCCATGAAGATGTTAATGTCTGCAATGAAACAAAATAGACCATCAAATATTCTGCCAATGAGAGTATTAGTGTATGTGAGAGAAACCCTGAATTTCTAACTGAAGTGGTGAATCATCAGACCAGCAATGATAAGAACATGTTTAGGTAGAAATACAAAAGGTACTTTTTTGAGGAAATGATGAAAAAGCTTTTATAGTTTTGTGTTTGCATTTGGTGAAACTCTGTATCACTTTGGAGCAATTCTCAAGAGTAACTCTTGGGAAAATTTATAGGTTACATCATCCAAATTTACATAAAATAGTCTGGCGATTAACTAAGTTTTGGACTGCAATGTACCAAGTTGTTTCTACTTTATAACATTTTCATTATCTGCAATTCTAATGGAGGAATATGCAGGTTAAATGCATGAAGTATTTGCATAATGGCTATGACCGCACACACATACTTGTTATTACTGTGCAGACATTATTTCAGAAGCGGTGGCTGACAACAGCCCACAGCATATGATCTGAAAGTGTTTTACTTCCACTACACAATATACATACATTCCCATCATGCAAACTGTGATGGAGGTTAATCTATACCTTTGATAATCCAGCCAGACAGGTGCAGTCTATGTCTCTCTGCAGGGAAGTATGTACGAGTAAGTAGAAATTACATAGATAAATATTCACTGACCATGATGTAGATTTAAAAAGACAAAACAAAGCCTGGTTTCTTCCACAAGGAGCAAGATGAAAGCAAAGGGCTTTAAGAGTTCTTCCACCTAAGGTAAGCTGTTCCTAAGCTGAGTCTGCAGTTATCTCTATTCCACTGTGCTGAATACAGGAAGGGGGAAAGGGAAGGGAAAATAAGGGCTAGGCATTCTGTTGCCAGATTGACTCCATCTTCAAAGAGATATTAACATAGCATCAGTTTCCCTTTTATCTTCCTTTTAATTTCAAGGATGCCAGCCCAAATTAAAATGCAGCACGACTGAAATGAACCTAAAATATCACAAACACAAAAGGAGGAGAGGAGGAAGGAAAATAATAAAGGAAAACATGCAGGTTGGAAACACTGATGTGCATGAAAGACAGCACCTCTGTCATTAACTGCACCATCCCAGGTCGTATTTCCCCACTATCGATTCTGGCACTGCCCATTTTATTGCATGAAACCAAATCAGGTGAGCTGATGTTTCCATATTGTAAGTATAAAACTCTGGCGGATTATAGAGGAAATGAATGACACATTGTTAAACCATACGACACAGTTTCAGATTTAATAATTCAATCACAGGGCTATCAGGCTCATTAACATTTAACTAGAATAAGATTAGATGTACATGTAATTTGAGTCATGCTAAATGGGACATTTTGAGCTCTATTATTTTCTTGCTTATGTAGAGAAATTATTTTTTGACTCTTTGGTGATGGCATCAGATGGTAAACCTAATAACATTGAATTTCAATATTTACCAGGGTGTGTTGGTTTGTGAATTTGCCGGATTCCCAGGTGACAGTGCTGTTTCATTGGTACGCAAAATGGGTTCCACAAACACTCCAAATAACTGTTTTAATGACTGTTTTCCATGCCGGCAACAAAAACTTGCACCTGTTCCCCGCTCAGTTTGTTACAAAATGAGCTTCTGATGAGGCAATGCTGCCCTCAAATATGGTGTGGAAATCAAAAAGAGTTAAGCCAAGTGCAACTGGATACCAAATGGAGGGCTTCCCATAGGCTCCTCAAATCAGCAGGGAGATAATCTGAAATTCTGAATTGACTGTCACCATACAACAAAACATGCTCTATATCAGTAGTGTTACTGCAAGACAAAGACCTCTTTCTCTGTCACCCCAGCTTTATATATATTTCATCTGTCTTGCTTTTCTTTGAAAGTTTTTTTTGCCTGCTGTGTTTGTATCTCTTGTAACTTGTAGTAAATTTTAATCATGTCCCATCAGCAGTAGGATACATCTTCTTCCTCCTTTGCAGAGTTAGCCAGCAGGATTGTGTGTGTCGCAGCGGCTTCTTTAGCTTCTCTAAAGAAGACTTCAGCTGCCTTTTCCCTATGCAATATTGCTGTCACCGACATAGCATGTTTAAGATAAAACAGGGAATAAAAAATCTTGGAAAATGATGTAGCAGGGCTAGTGATGGCACTGAATATCAGACTGCAGTAGAGAACCTCGGGAACTGAGGAGAAACACAGAGAAGGAGAGGAGAAGCATGCATACTAATGTCGTCCTTTACATTCTTGTTTTTCTTTTACTACTTTGCATAGGAGTCTTTACTTCAACTTTACTTCACCATCTTCATGTAATGATGCCTCCCACACGATATTCCATTTTCCATATAACTTCCCCATGGACGCATACATGAATCACCAAGCCGAGGTTGTTTCCGTTCTGTGCAGTCAATCTGTCATCCTGATTCTCCTCCAACTGACTTCACCTTGTGTCTGTGTGTCTGTACTGCATAGAAGTAATTTACCTATGGTATAATGTGGTTAATAGCTGACACATCATATTGACTAGGCTAATTGACTAAGAAATGAACGTAGTAAGAAGATAAATGACAGTGTGACTGTAGTATATTTGTATCTTTAGCTGCATAATGTACAACAGTGAATACTTGAGGAGGTGCTCAAATGGGTTATCTGTCTGAGAAGAGCTGATAAAAACAGATAAAACTGGCTAATGCTGACATAGTCCCAGCCTCGAGGAGAGGTTAGGGTTAGGCTTAGATATATAAGGGGTGATTTTCAAAGGTCCATATGGTCACAAATAGTCTTGGACATATGTCGAGATACACAGAAATTTTAATTACAATCTGCTTAGGCTGTCAATCTTGTCTTGACATTGTACTCACAAAGTGAATTCCTGATATCTGAGAGAAATGACTCATACAGAAAGACGTATCAGGAGTCAGAAGGTTATACAGGATTTAAACAAAACCACTGGTTAGCCGCATTTATGTGGAAGACAACAGAGCAACATCCTGGTGGCATTCCTGTGAACTGATGACTTGTTTACAACTTCTTCTAACCAATGTTGCTATATTCCCTGAGCTTTGGCATCTTTTTTTGGCGACTTTGCCTACCATAGAGCCCAAGGTCATTATATCACTTTTTTATTTTTCTGAAAACCCACAGACATTAAATAATAATGTGAAGACAGGGAACAGCAGAAAATCCTGACAAATCAGTAAAGTAAAGCAGTAAAACTAGAAGGTATTTATTTTTACAAAACAGTTACATTTACTTGAATTTCAAAATTGACCAAACAGTTTATCAGTGTATTGATTAATCAACCAGACATTTGATGAGATATTCCTGCAATTATATTCTGCATTTTAGAGAGACGAAATGTAAAGCAGCAGTGATATGCTTACTTTTATTCCTAGGTTTGGGATAACCTCCAAAATAAACTGATCCTACATTTGCCTTTCTGACTAGTAAATGTCAGTGTCACGGAGGACATTATATAACCATTACAAGTGGAGTAGTACACCTCGTGGTGAGCAAGATAAATTTGATGTGTAAAATTACAAAACTTTCAACCTTGAAAGGTTTATCTTTCTTTGAAACACTTTTTGTACCCCCGTTGGACTTAAGATAAAAGACACTTCACACTGAATAAAGACCATATTCTATTCCAAACATTATTCATTAACATTATTAACTTTTTAACTTTTTGCTTACCTTGAAATCCTTTGTCTTTCTTAAGAAAGAAAGAATATGACACACAACAGAGGGGTGATGTTGTAAATGTGTAAAGTAAATGTGTAAAAATGATTTGACTTGACTTGTGTGAAATACCAAATGGCAGTGTTTAACTGCAGGGTTCCATGTTGGACAGAAAATGTCAAAATACACTTCTAAAACAGAAAGTAGGGCAGGAGTTAGCATGGGACCTCTGTCTAAATACATTCACACCACCAACACAAGGCCTCAAAACAAGTTCCAGGATTCCCCAGCAATATAAAGGCTGTGAGCCTCTAAGTAACTCACAGACACATGTTCAGATTTGGTGTGACATCCGTAGTCAACAGGTGCCAGAGCACAACAGCTGCTGCTGCTGTGACTCGCCTGCTCAGAGGTTGCCCTGGGGAGTTTGATGCCAGTGCCAGTTTAGGTTCATCATGCATCCACTTTTGAATTTCTGCAAAGTTTGTTATGGCAGAAATCAGACTAGACAATGAAAAAGCTGAAGGGAAGTCATAATAGGAGAGAAAGCTGAACTGGTCTTTTAATATTTTACTTTTTATTCAGCAATGTGCGTGATATTTAATTTATTTCCTGGAGGTATAGGCAGTTCATGCTAGAAGCAATTACTTCAGAAAAATCTGCTTGACTTAAGTGTACGTGACAGAAAAAAGTGAAAACAAAGGAGCACTCGTTTGGGGAATGTGTTTGCTTCCCAATCAACACAGCAGTGAAAAACCCAAAAGTTCTAGGAGGGTATAATGACCTCTTGACCTCTCTCTAAATAAGAGCGATCGACAAGGTGTCTAGTTGGTTCCTTTGGTGCCTACGTATTTAAGGATCTACCAGACTGTGCTCCCTATTTTATCAGAGCCGGAGCATTGCTATTGGAGTCTATATGATTGATGTGGTCTCATCGCTCAGGCTGTCACGCTCTCCTGATGAGCAGATACTTTATCGACTCAGTTTTGGGGAGTGTGTTTAGTCTCACCGCTCACAAAAAAGTATAAGCTCTTTTAGGGAATAGACTCCAAATGTTGACCTCAATCCTGATCTTCAAAGTGTCGATTTAAGTGTAAGGTCCCATCAGATAAGTTCTCCTGCTAGGATATCAGTCTCGAATTGAGAGCAGAAACCAGCAGACTGTTAGTGCTCAGTGCCGGATTCTATTGATGGAACAGGAAATACTGGTGTTTGAATAATGGTATTAGCTAAGGTGTCAACAGTCCATTGATGTTTGCTTTTGATCTCGAGTCTTTTTTCACCCTGACTATTGGCTCCTTTCTGCCGCCAATAATGTCTAGCTGGTCAGATTGTAGAGAACACCAATCCCACAAGCTTCTCAGAGAAATAAATCCTTTTGTGTGTGCACACATATGGAAATGCCAAACAAGAAACTATTTCAAACACAAACAGACCAGATAGTACATTTAAAAGTACAAGCGGATTTCCTGCTGTTGTTTGCTTATCCCCGTTTTGTGCTGTGATATTCAGTTTAGAAAAAACATATTAAAAAACTGTAATCCTCAAAGTCTCCCTTTTCCTTGCAATAAGGTGTTGGCTTTGCATTTTCACTCCTAAGCTCGTCTAGTTATATCAGGCAGCCTTCACACAGGAGATTACACAAGCCCATGTGATGGGCTACTTCAGTTATAAAGGGTGCTTATTTCATCCATACATGATCCTTTGGTCAGACTGATCTGGTGTAGAAACATTAGGTCATAACCTTCATGTCCTGTTCTGTGATGAACAACCATTTCTAGCATTGGAACGGACTCTCAACTGGAAAATGAGCAGAAATACAGTGAAAATATCCATTGAATGAGATGCTTTCTTTTGTGGAAAATCTGCTTTTCATTCATTGCCCCTTTCACCTTTTGTATCTTGTACTGTGTAAGGGAGCTGTGGTTAAGACAACCAATTTGTTCCACTAAGGGAAGCAGAAATGCTTGGATAATAGGTCTAAGTATCAGGGGGGCTGTCAATGTTATTTTTCTATGCCCTGGTAAATCATAATGAGAGGACAAGAATAACAGTGGATATAGTGAGGTAAAAACTGCCATCAACTTTTGATCAAGATTTACTAAGTCAGTATATCATTATATCACTATAGTACTCTATATGCTTCCAAGGGTGCCTGTTTCATTATGTTAAGAGCATCATCTTTTACATAATTAAATTCAATTCAGTTTTATTTATATAGCGCCAATTCACAACAAAAGTTATCTCGAAGCACTTACACTGTAAGGTTTAAGAATATAGGTACATACAGAGTAATGTGGAAAACCCAACAGTCCCACTTGAGCAAGCACTGAGGTGACAGTGGAGAGGAAAAACTCCCTTTAACGGAAGAAACCTCCAGCAGAACCAGGCTCAAGGTGTCCTTGTCTTTATGAAAGTTTTTCTAGTAGGCTCTATAAACAATATATTTTGCTCTGGCATTTATCCTGATACAGCTAGCAGGATTTAATTATGAAATCACATTGTACAACCAAAATAAGCAGCTTCAACATTTAATAAGTATAATAATTTAAGTATAAATATAATTTATATACCCCAAAATCAAAAGTCACAAATCTGTCTCAAGGGGCTTTAAAATATGTAAATCCCCTTAGTGCATTGAATCAGATAAAGAAAAAGACTCTTTCATGTCAAAGTGAAAACAAATTTTGCAACGTAAGTCTAAATCAATTAAAATATATAAAACAGAAAACAAGAGATAAGTATTGCATATTTAGTAATGCATAAGCATTCACCTCGTTCTAGTCGCTATTTCGTAAATGCACTTTCAGTAGCAATTAATAGCATTGAGCCTGTGTAGAAAAGGTCTCAATCAGCTTTCCCCATTGTTCTTTGCAAAACTGCTCGAGCTCTGTCAGATTGCATGGAGATTCAGTGAACAGCCCTTTTCAAGTCCAGCCATATATTCTCAACTGGATTGAAGTCTGGGCTCTGACTCAGTCACTCCACAGCATTAACATTGTTTGTGTGTAGCTTCATGCTTGGGGTTAAAGTCTTGCTTGAAAACAAAAACAAATCTCCTCCCAAGCCACCATTCTCTGGCAGATTACATCAGTTTTTTTTTCCAGGATTTCCCTGTATTTTGCTACATTCACTGTCTACATCCCAGGACTGCAGAGAAGCTTCCCCACATCATTATGCTGCCACCACCATGTTTCACAGTGGATAGTGTATTTGTCTGATGCTAGAGCTGACACTTATAACCATTATATTGTCGATCTTTGTTTTGCTGATTACTCGCTTCATCTAAAACGATTAGTTTTTTACAAACCATAGACTCAAACACATAGCACAAACACACACACTAGGACTGTCAATCAATGTAAAATAAGCCAAGCCTAAACACTTTTAATGGAAATAAGGCAGGCAGTTGAGTTTATGCTTTAAGTAATGATTTTAGCAGCTACATGGACAAAATATATTAAAAAGCACAAGTACAAAATACATTAAAAAGCTTTCCCCAGTAATCATAATTTAATAAACAACACTTGGATGGTTTTGCCTTTTCTGGTGGTTTAGTGTCCAGAATAGCACCTGCGTGTCTTACGCTGCTTGTGAATAGCACTAGTGGTACTTGGGCATGCCAACGAAACTTTGAATTGTCTATAAACCACCATTATGTTTTCTGATAATCTGAAGTACACCCATACTTTTAAAGTCTTGTGTCTTTGGAAAGGTTTACAGTGCACATCATTGGCAGTGTAATAGAATATGACTCTACGAACTCTAGTGCAGCAGCCACATTTTCCTAATTCCTTAATTCTGCCAGGAATGGCTGCATTTCATCTCAGCTACTACATTGGAGCTGATCGCTGCCACTTTATTCAATGCTTGTGATTTCACCAAGTGCACCGCAGCATGTGTCAGAAGCAGCTCTCCACTCTGCTCCACTAAAGATATGTGTCTACTTTTGATGAAAGCGGTTTTGCTTGTGAAGAAGTTCAACACACCAATGCAGTAGCTCCCTTCTTTCCCCACTCTGTAGATTTTCAGATCAGAGGAGGAATGCAAGGGGTTTCCTCCTGAACTAAAATACAGTCACAGATCTTTGATCCATGTTGTTCATAATTACTTAATTGTGGGTTTTTCTGTGTGCTACAGTACAACAAAATAGGAAGTAACACCAATAAATATCAAATAGATAAAAAAGAAACATTCAACTAAACAGCGAAGAAAAGAAACATTCAACTAAACAGCGATAGATTTGAACCTGATGGACTTAAGGAGTATAACTGAATGTAGCCTAAAACTGGTTAATGATATGCATGTAAGGAAAGTGCTTTAGAAATCAAGTCATTAAAATTACAGTGTGCGGTTTAAAATATTGATGCTCATGTTTTTTCAGCACTGACGTCATCAATTATGTCCATTAATCTCATCAGCCCTAGATTATGTGCAGTGTTTGGTTTATGCCAAACAAAGTGTCTAGTGTGATGGTCAAAGAGGTCAGCTTTGGTCTCACCAAGCCATAGCGCATTCTTCATGCCTCCTGGAAAAATCTTGCTGAGATTTAATATTAATATTTTCTTGTTGACACTCTCCCATAAAGTTTTAATTGGCGATACACGCTATAGTTGTTATATGTACAGTCTCCCATCTCAGCTGCAAAAGCTCACGGCTTGTCACTGTTCAGATACTTCCTTGCAAACTTGTGTATTGTGTGTTAATTGTGTCTGTAGAATTTAAAAGGTTGTCCA
>JAUBNQ010000028.1:20513382-20540264 GCA_032353495.1 Ctenopoma kingsleyae | reverse complement strand
TGTCACTGTTCAGATACTTCCTTGCAAACTTGTGTATTGTGTGTTAATTGTGTCTGTAGAATTTAAAAGGTTGTCCATTATAGGACACACTAAAGCCTAATCATCACTGACTGACAACGGTGTTCCTTCCTTGTAAACTTCTGCCTTAATACAACACAACACAACAGAAACCAATCTGAGGTTAACGTTGGTATCATAGCAGAGAAAATAGCAACAATAACATAAATGGCACGTATGTACAGTAGACGTGGGTATTTGTGAACAACGTTAGTAAATATTTGTTCAACACTGTCTGCTATTGTTGTGG
This sequence comes from Ctenopoma kingsleyae, assembly GCA_032353495.1. Classification (NCBI taxonomy): domain Eukaryota; kingdom Metazoa; phylum Chordata; class Actinopteri; order Anabantiformes; family Anabantidae; genus Ctenopoma; species Ctenopoma kingsleyae. The sequence continues at coordinate 20,539,957 of JAUBNQ010000028.1, read as the reverse complement.
TGATTCAGAGCTGCTGCTCAGCTGATTTGATAATACCCCACCAGTCATATTAACACATAACGTTAATTTATGACATACAAAACCGGTGCTCCAAATCAATATAGGTTACACAAGGCGATGTACATGATGCACACTCGAATGCATAGTGGAAAGCACATATGCCCAAGGCCTTAAAGGAGTCATGCATGTCTTGGTGGCCTTCCTCACTTGTACAGTCACACAGAACTGCTCAAGGCAGATTTATGCCTGTGCCATATTCCTTCCGATTTAATTATACTCCATGTAATATTAAGTGACTTGGACATTTTCTTGTATGTATCCACAGATTTACATTTTTCAATAACCTTTTCATGGAGTTTCTTGGAGTGTTATTTTGTGTCTTTCTCTTTGCGGTGTAGTTTTTGGCCAGGATTCTGATTCTGATTCATGAGTAATTCGACCTTCCAGATGCAGGCGTATTTATACTACAGAAACACATTCACTGCTTCTGACTTTCACTGATTTCTAAAGAAACTAGCAGCACCAGTGATGATATAGGTTAGTCACTTTAAAGGGAATGACATCTCACATAGTCACTTATTTTCTATTTTCTATATTTAATTAATTTGGATTACTTTGTAGAGACTTGTTTTCACTTGGACATCAAAGAATCAAAAGCCAAATTATGATTATGATTATTATTATGATTCAGTGCTGTAAACTGAACTGACAACATTCAAGAGGGGTGGTTGCTTTTTATAAACACTACAAAGTGGATATTTTTGAGTTAGGTACATCTGATCAGACAAAAACTAAAATTTAATGACATTTTGGTCAATTCTCCTCCCGTCAAATGTTGAAGTGTCCTTGGGAAAGACACTGAACCCCAAGTTGTCCCCGGTGTGTCTGGTCAGCTGCATAGCAGCTCTGCCATCGGTGTGTGAGTGTTTGTGTGCTTGTGTGTGCAAACTGGTGAATGAGAAGCAGTGTAAAAGCGCTTTGAGTATCAGTGAGTTAAAAAAGTGTTAAATAAGTGCAGACCATTTGCCATTTTGGACAACCAGTGTAGATACAGTACATTTTGACTCTTACTCCAAATTTTCTTTTCAAGGTTCACTGCATCTTGACATCTGCACATCACCTTCATGTGATTCTACATTTGTAAAACAAATAAAATGCTCTCTCTAACATACTGTTTCAAGCCACTGTTGTGTTTGTGACTATTGATCAGTTTTGTCCTCTTGTCTGCTACTATAATCCCCTAACCAGAGCATAAATCCTTTCTTGACTGGGTGCTGGTTAAAGGACTTTACCTTGATGAGGGCTGTTGACACTGTTTTTACAAACAGATATTGATACTGATATTTTACAAACACTATTGATAATCACATTAAGCTGTACAGTATGGACACAAGGGCAACATTTCCCATGAAAATAGCTTTTCACACACATAAAAATGGCGTGTGCACAGCTGAAAAAACAAAAACAATCACAGTTTCCGCTCATGTTATGTACAAGTTTTTGTTTAATTTAACTTGTACCTTTTACCTTCTAATTTAGTGTTTGGCACTTTTCATTAACAGTAGTATCATAGTTGAATCATATTAATCTTACAGTGTCTCCATCCAATTCTATTGTATTTTGCCTTTAAATAACTTTATATCATTTCCTTAGTCCAAACATGTTAAATGTAAATAGCTTTGTGTGTTTCTTCATTTGGCTTGGCTGGTGCTGGCATTTCAGTGTTGAATCATCGCACATTATTAAATCAAATCTGCTGCTGGCAGTTCAAAATGGAGAATTTTTCAGAGCCGAGCAGGGAGAGGGTCTGGTTAATGGATCACATTCTTTTTTATCTTTCAAATAATGAATCTTTCTATTAATGTAGTGCTGACTTTGATGTCGATCCACACGCGTATACACCATTAGTCATGAAGCTGTCTACTCCTCATTGTATTTTGTCCTTTTTTTCACTTTAGGACATACATTTTTCATGACCTTTGATGCCAAACTGCTTTATTACTCATTAACATACTTGTAAACCCAGTTGCAGAATCTATTCTGCCCACCGGGTTTCTGCTGCCACATCTATGTATGTATGTATGTACTGTATCTATCTATCCATCTATTCTCTAAATACCCGTAGGACACAATGTATTTCTGTACCAAGTAATTACAGACAGTATTTGCTGAAATATGACAAAGGCTGCAAACCTGATAAATCTGATAAATATTTGACCATGCAAATATTTTTTTTTCAAAACACTGAAAACATTAATACCAGTGCCTTTCAACCAACTTTTAAGACCACACCCATGTTAACCCTCACTGAAAGAAGAAAGAGTATGTCTTCTTGTTCTCACTCCAGCTGCCCTTGTTTCAGAAAATATCTAGATAGGAGCATCTCTATCTTGAAACCAGAGTGGAAAAGGTCTTCAAATTGAGAATATCACATTTAATTAAACAAATATGTGAAAAAAAAAAGTTTTTAAATTGATTAAATACTAACACCACAATACTGACAGACTTTAATTGTAGGACATAGACATAATACCTTGTCAAGATGGAGATATCTTTCTGGACTGTATTGCTCTGTTGCCATCAGGGACCAGGATGAACACTAGGGGGCAATCTTAAGCCTTTCCCTCTTGTCCATAGCATATTTAGGCAATTACATCTTCTCTCTCCTCTTCCATCCTTTAACACTTTCAATTGTGTGTGTGTGTGTTTGCTTCACAGTGGTATACGTCTGTGACAGACTGTGAACTCACACATTTGTTCGTATTTGTTTGGGTGTGGGCTTCCGTGTGGTGAGCCACCCACATTAATCTTAATCCAAAAATAACATTCATGGGGCTACTTACCATTCTGATTGAGGTGGTTTGTGTGGAGTTCTGGCATCTTGGATTAAAAATGGATTGCATCTCCAAATCAGTGCCTCTCTTTCTTTCCCTCCCTCTTTCTTTCCCTCTCCCTGTGCCCCCTACATAAGTCTCTGTTGTTCCAGGCTGTCTCTTTAGATACACTAGCCTTTCTCTCTTTCTCTGTTCTCCCCCTGCTTATGTGTTGAGGCACATTGTACGGCTTCTCTTTCTTGCTATCTCTCTCCTTCGTCTCCTGCCCTAACCCAACATCTCTTTTCTCATGCTCCCTCACTATCGTGTCTTTCATTGGAAGGCGGCTCCTTTGCAGTGTCTGCCTCAATTTGCATCAGTCCTCGCTGTGCGGTGTCAGCTCAGGCCTCCTGATCAAATCCTACCAGCTGATGACTGCTTTCATCCCACATTTATCTGCCTAACATCCATGTAGCTGCCTCCCTGTTTCCCATAGTTCTTTGCTGGTGTGGGAGTGGTGCCTGCCTGTGTCTGCTGGTTTGTCTGCTGTGTTGGTCTGTCTGTTGTTTGTTGCTGGGGACTGGGGAACAGATGGTCCACTACGTTTCCTCCTGCAGAGAGAGAGTGCAACAAAGTGCAGCATCATACAAGATGGCTTGTACCGCAGAAACGGTCACTACAGTAGAGCTCTTCGACTTTGTGTATTTTAGTAAAGTACAAATAAATACTGCTATATAATGTTCTATGCAGAGTTCTTATGTAATCTCTGTCCTTCCCTACACTAGCATTCCTTCTTATTCTTTCAATGATTTATTCCTATAAGAGTTAAAATATTGAATCAAGGTTCCTTATAATGTTTGGCAAAGAGTTTTTAAGACTGTAAGATTAAAAGGATTGTACTTGACTGTTTCAGTAGATAATTGATTAATTATTAAGAGAGGGTGTCTGTGTTATAGTCCTGTGAAAGACATAGTTAACAGTTCCTGGGTTCTGTTGATATTATGAGTTTCACAAAAGAACTGCCTGGGCACCACTGCAGTGGTTAGAAATATATTTGCAGGAAACTAGCAGTTCGTGCATGTAGGCAGGATGTCTCCCCAGGAGGATGAGTAGGCTTACTGCAGTGAACTCTCAAAGACACCCTTGATGCTAAATATCAACAAGGTGGATAAATTATTTTACTTGAAACTTTAATTTCTTAGTAATGATTGCTGCCCCTGATATTGCCAAAGCATGGCAAAGATTGGTAGATTGGAGGGCATTAGCACTGCAGTCTTCCTTATGCAGTACTTAATTATGCAACTCAGAGCAGAAGTGCATTTTTAACTGCTAATGAATCAGTTGTGTTTGGGCAAATGCCATGCACTCAGAAGCCAAGATTAAAACTCTGCACTTGCTAATCATAACAAAAGCCATGGGATTAGTCATTGGAGACAGAGTCAAGGTCCTTGCCCACACAGCTAATTGAGCTCTTATCTTTGTCCAGCCGGTAATACCATTTATCATAAATGGAACGTCATGTTCATGGGGAAGTGAAAAAGCTCAATAAACTCCTGATGAGTTTGTGAAAGTGCATAGTGCTTTTTGTGGACAATGACAAGCCAATGCATGAGTGTTGTGAAGACATCATGAAGACTAACTTACCAAAGTTCTGTTAGTTCATCTGGACTCATACAAAACAGATCATACTGTGATTGTTTCTTTTTTATGGGCAAATTGGTGTTCACCTCATTGTTCCACAATGAGGTGAACACCAATTGTCTTGTTTTCTGCTGGCTGGTGAGACTAATGATAATCTGTGGCAGTGTGATTTGTTGCTCGGAGCAGAGCCAGAGCCTTATTTTCTTGTTTACTCTACTTTACTAGAGGCGGTTTACCATAAATATGGCCAACAAAAGTGAAAGAGCTAACATAATCTATTGTTAACCGCTGCATCTGTTGAACAGCTGCTATGCCCTGTAGAATTACAATACTATACTGTACCTGTGAAGCCACACTGCTTTCCCTGCTTTCTGTGTTATCTGCCTTTAAGCTATTTTCCTCTTTGGAAAACATGTGTGTATACCTACACATTGTTATCTCATGACCTTTTGATTGAGCTGATTTTCCCCAGGGAGAGTAAAATTACCATCTTTTGTGCCATTGTTTCACATCATACATAACTTTAATTGCCAGCCCATGATGGAGTCTATGAGAAAGCTCTAAAATGTTAGTGCTCTCATCACTGTGCACTGCTAAATTAGCATGACAGAGGCAGGGGCTGTGTTGGAAGAAAGGCGGAGAATGTGGTGGAGTCAGGGTTACGAGCTCAGCAGAATGACTGAAATCTCTGCTGTCAGGTGATGGCTGCTCAGGTGATGCGGCACAATGCTAACGCTTCTCTAAGAATAATGCAGACAGAGAAAGAAGACTTGGGGGGGTTTTAAATGAAGAGGATAGAGAGGGATTTCATGACATGCAGTACATCCAGCAAGCAGTAGACACTGACACACAGTCTGAAAAGTGAATGACCACTTCCAGTGAAAACAAATGGTAAAATGCAATAATTAATCTACTCATTGAGACTGGTTTTTCATCCATATTGTGTGACACACTTTCAAAGAATTTCTTCCTGCACTTGATCTAAAATTCAAAACTCAAAATGCATCTCAGTCTGTTAATAACATTTATAGTTAATAAAGGTTGAAAATGAAACCTGGCATATTGTTGAGTTGAGTGGAGTTAAACAGAATGAATCATTCCTTTTTATATAAAATGATTTAATAGTCTGAAATAAATATAATATAATTAACTCAAGGCCACATGGATAAATCACAAGAACACTGAAAGAATGTTTTTTGGATGGATCATGAGGTTTGGCTTGAATGTGAGCTGAACACTGCATTTCAACCTTAGAACCTTATCCATCTGTGCAAGAGCTATGAATTTTGAGCTGTTCTACAGCAGGGGTGGCCAACTCTGGTCCTTGAGGGCCACTGTCAAACACTGTCAAAACAAGCAATACAGTGGCTCTCAGGGACCAGGGTTGGCTACCCCTGTACGGGAAAGATATTCAAGATATCCATCTGTGAACTGAAGCTCAAGAGAAAGTGAAGACAATGGCCCTAAACAAATGTTCTAAAGAATGTTTAAAACAGAAGAAATATAATGTTTTGAATTAACTCAAAAATCTAACACCTGACACTTTCCACTTTCCCTGTTTCTCCATTTAGTCCATTTAGTAGGTTGCTTTAGTAGGTATTACCGCTAACAACTGTGAAGGCTGGACTTAGAAGCATGTTGTCCTTTGATCAGCTTTGGATTGTTTAAAACCAAAAAACTTTCAAACTCAAGAAGGTTTTTCAAACTCATAATTGTTTCTAAAGGGAAGATGATGGCTATGAGGACAGGACCTTTCTACTCTTGGTTCTGGTTCCAATATCAACTTCCTTTTTGTCAAAGTTTTTTGTTCACTGTTTCCTCAGTTGTCTTTATATGCAAGGGTTCACAAACTTTCAAAAATATTTCTTCACTATTTCACATAATTGCTACATTAAATTCTTAGCTTTCAGAGCCAATAACTGACTTAATAAATAATAATTAAGAGCTAATGTTAATGTTTTTACTACAGGTGGAAAAAAATGGATGATGGTGATGGCATTGGCTCAACAGATATCTGGCATGGGGTGCACAGTTTAACACATTATTGGTGTGACAACTAATGTGGTTGAGGGATAATTTTTAAAATAAATGAAAACACTATAACTTATCATTAAACAAGCGATTGGAGAGATTTGGGATTATTTTCTTATTCTGGCAGCTCCAGCTTTACATTGTGTATTGCCATAACAACAACACTCCTCCTGAAAGAGACACCAAACTCACATTTATATTGTGTTATAATGTGTGGAGCATTAGGTCTTATTCAACGGGGCATGGATGGTCCAAGAGTACCATTAAAAGCACTGTAATGCATTTGTATTATTTAGACAAATCAGACCCATTAGAACAAGTACTAGAAATGGCATTCATATTACAAGCCACCAAGAGCATACAAGTTGGAGCTCCATGGGAAAAGAACAGCTTAAGGATGCAGTTTAAAAATACCAGATTGTTTTTCTCCAGGGCTGAAATGACTCATTACCCAGGCAGCAAAGCAGGAAGTCCTGTCAATTGGGTCATTCCACAGTACAGTGACACGCAAATTGCGCCATCACATCAATTACAGTGTTATAGTCATTTGGGACAGCAACAGTAATATGCACATAAAGTTCACATAAACAAATACAAATGCACACATACCTATGTTGTAATCTCAGAAAGAGATGTTTGTAAATTATGGAAGAGTGTTGTTTTCTCGGAGGTAAAGGGAAGTCTCCGGTGGCTGCCATATGCTGGCATGTTTATCCCCTCTTCTCATCTTCTGGCTCACTTGTTCAAAAGCAAGAAAAGCTAAGGATGCTGGGAGATAGCCTGACCAACCCATTGCTCAGATACCGCAGTGACTTGCCACTATTGGATCTTTACTCTAGTCTTATCTGATGGCCTCTTTGCTGTGAGGTGTTGTGAAACCGGTGCTCACACGTCACCAGCTTTCCTCCTATCTCTCAGGATACAGCCCAAGGTGTAAGGGAGATGTTGAAAGGGTTAGAGGGCATAATGGGGGCAGACTAGCATGGAACCCAGCCTTGTATATTCCTTACTTTTAAGATAAAATGCAGGAATGATGACTTCTCAGCGTGAACTGAGCTTTGGGCCAGCACTCAACCTTTCCAGTGAAAAAGGTGACTGATCCGTGGGTGTCTCTGATGCAAAGAACTACCCTTATCATACCAACAGGGAGCAAGAGGAGGAAGAAGCAGACATGCTGGTACAAAGAAAAAACAGAATCTGGGCCTGGCTGTGTGGGGATATTTCTAATGTCTCTCTGTTTTCATTACTTCATTCTCTGTTTTCTATGATTACCTTCATCGATCCTTCTTATTTGAGCTGCTTTGCAGAAAAAAACCCATCTTCCTGCAGTAGGTCGCTTTGTCTGCACAGGGCACAGCAGTACTGAGGCGGGTGGTAAATAATGCACAAGTCTTTCGCCTTTCATTCTTCCAAAGGAAGTAGTGCTTACTATAAGATCATTACTGAAATGGGCTTATTAAACGATGGAGATTTAAGGTGAAATTGAGAATCTCCATGAAACCTATCTACTGCAAGAATCCATTGTCACACTCGCACTCAAACCAATTCAGATGAATCCAGTCTGAGAGTTATCAGAGTCACTCTGGTGTCTGTGTCTTTTGCTGTGGTGCACTGCAAAGATCCTGCAGTCGGTTTGGGCCTGATCTGGTGCCGAAAGATAAGATGCCAACTTGCTTGTGGATTCTCAGTCTTTTGCCTTGTATGTTTTGGTATATGACATTTACAACTGAAAATATGAAAATAAGATGACCTTTAAGATAAGGTGGTTGATGAAATTCAGTTTTGGAAAGTATGCTCACCTGACTAGCAGTACTGTAACCCTGATCTACGTAGGAGTGTTGAGACTTTTGCTCCCACCTACTGTGCTCAAAAGTCTTTATTTTCTGTGCGTTAATAGCGATACCGTAAATACTGTATGAGTCAAAAGAGGCCAGTCAAATTAGGTTTCAAAGCTGTGGTTTTCACATGGTTTAGGTTTAAGTGGAAGGTCTAGAATAGAGAATGAATCAGATGTATGCGGAGGCAGAGGGAGATATGGGATCCTATACCTCACTAATGTCAAAAATCCACCTACATACGCTCACAGAGAGTATTGCAGCCTCCACAAATGTTTACCAGATTTTCAATAGTTTTCATTGCGCAACAAATCCCAATGTATCCTTTTGACAACACTATTTTAGAAAGAAAGGCCTGTAAAAAAAAAACCTGATGTGATGCAAGCAAAACAGTGCTGAGAACACAGCTCTTGTTACAGGGCAGAACAGCAGAAGTAGGCCTTATGTTATTGGCCCTAATACATTTGCTAGCAGGAACTGACTCAAAAGATGAAAGGAAAGGAGAGGTTTGTCTTTTTCAGGTCAACATGCCTCCAGGGCTGCCCCAACATCCAAAATAGATGGATCTACAAGAAAGCTGGCCAGAATTAGTTAACGCTTGCACAATGATCTAACTAATTTATTTATTTTATTCTTTTCATTTTCTGCTAGTCTCAGGACATCTTCCTACCTCTGGTAATATTTTACAGATGCTTGTGGGCACATTGTGTCTCTATTCTCCCTCTGCTTTGTGTCTGATGAGTCATGCATGGAGAATTAAACAGTCATTGTTTGAGATAATGGATAACTAATGGCTACCTTATGAGACTCCACTTCAGAGCATCATGTGAGATGCAATAATTGAATATGCTGTAAATAAGAGGTGTGTTGAGATTAAACATGATGACATTTTGATGTGATGAGATAAACCATGTAAATACCACCTGAACAACAGGAAGCAGTTCCATCAGCACAAACTGCAAACTGGGCACCACCTGAACATGTTTCCCAGCTCACACATTCCAGTTATCTCGGTTAGCTGTTTCATTCATCTTCTACTCTTTAAGATCTCATTGACTTACCTTTCTTAGACTATAATCGAGTCACTCTATCATTCATGCTAAAATATCCTATGCCCTTAGAACTCATGGGCCTTATAGCCCACACAGTCCTCTCCATCCAAATGAATACTCTCCCATACAGTATGTTACTGTGAAGCTGTGTTACTTTGTGTCTAACATCACAAATAGCAGCCCGAGGAGCACTAGGACATGCCACCCCTTAGTGAGCTACCCGTCTATCCATCTGAATTTTTAGCGTAAAATATAACACTGCAGTACTGACTTTTCTGTATTGCGTTTCCAATAAACTTTAGACAGATGGTCAGCTTCTAAAACATGCTCCACTTTGAGCATAGAATATCCACAAGTCCACATCTGATAAAGACATCACATAATTCTTCTCAGTCTCCACTCTGTCCAAGACCTACACATCCATGGGCCTCCTTTGAAGCCATTCCATCCCATCTGCTCCAATCTCCTACAAGCAGTCACACCTACGCTTAACCATTACACACATCATTAATACATCACTCATGATAGGCACTTTTCTTTTCCCCACCACATTTAAGCAGACATGGGTCACCCCACCGCTTCAATGCCTACACTCAACTCATCACTTGTGGAGAATTACAGGTCAACGTTTCTCCTTCCTTTTTGACCATGACCATCAGACTGCATCCATATCTTGGATTTTCTATCTCTGAACAATTTTCATATGTCTGGCTCTCCTGATGGTCATCGAGTTTCTTTGGCGTGTAAATACTGTAGCCCAGTGCTCTGATAATCCCGCTTGCTCTGTCTGCGGTCTTTTACACCATAAACTACCAGATCCCCCTGTCAACTCTCTCTGAGCATGGCATGTGTGAAAGCAAAACATTTCACACATACAGATAATAATTGGATTCATTGTGATTATAAGAAAATGGATTTTAGCAGCTTTAAATACCCACCTGACTTGTGTAGTGACAGTATACTATTTCTACTTGCAGTGTCATACAGTAAGTAATGATCTCTATGGACATACATACATTGCGTCCACTTAAGCAAGGATCAGTGATGTTTGTGGTTCTTTGAAGCCAAACTTGCTGGTTTAAACATGTAGTTTTGGGATGGTCTCAGTCAGTCTGAGGCGATTGCACATGACACATTTGCAGCCAGTCTGCACAGTCAGCTGGCCGGTCCATCAGAGTGCAATATTGCGAAACTAGAGAAGACCAAGGGAGGTTAGATGACACATTATGGCAGTAAAAAGGGTGTCAGTAATGGTTTGTCTTGTGAAGTTTTCTAAGGCTCATTTTCACTTCCATTCACTCTCAAGGATTGGATCTACTTGTATCATTCACTGCATTTTCATGTGAATAAGAAGTCTGCAACTCAAAAGACCATTGTGTTGTACAGTGCATTCACCTAGTATGTGTAACCTAGGAATATATGTGCATACTTGGAATTGTTTTTATCCTTGGCACAAGGGCTTTGCAAAGTTAAGTGGAGTGTGCATGTCAAGAACAAAGCAGCAAAGGTGCTAGCAATTTAGAAATCTTTTTTTTGTTTCCCCTACAGCTACTCTTTCCCACACCGCAATTCTCCCAACCAACTAAATGGATCACTGACAGAATGACTTTAGTTTTGTCTAGGCTGGTCAAAGATTAAGTGCTTGTTTGATGTATTTTTCCCCAATTGTAACTAACACAAACACAACACTTCATCTAGAGCTAGTTTCTGTTCGACAAGAACAACAAGTGCCAGTCTAAGAGGGCCGCTGCCAAACACAGGAATTTTGCAGTAATGAAGCTGTCAGAAAGATGTGAAGTTCGCACAGCTACACTTCGAGGCCTGGAAAACAGAATAGACCTTTCCTTGAGAGCTCAACAATGCCTACAGCAAAGACAGGCTACAATGACATCAAACTAGCATCAAACTGTGTAACCACTCATTACAGCATGTTCTCTGCTCAGACCACCTCAGTGTGTTTTCTCATCTTCACATGCCCAAATATACAAGGCTGCCTGTGGGTACCGCCACTGCTCTCTCCCTCTCCAGCTAACACTTCACATGATGATGTGTTAGCATTATCTGAAGCTATCATCCAATTTTTACTGAGACCATTATCCTTTTTAGATAATACAGCAGTGATTCATTAAGCCTCATTTGCTTTAATGCCAGCACAGTGCATTAACTGTGAGGGCTTGCAGTTCTCACCAATTTCAGATTGTTGACATGAAAACCCCAGAAGTGCATGAGAGATCATAACTCAGTTTTCAGGATAGTGAATTATATCAAATGTAAAGATCTCATTGAAAATATGATACATCTCCTCTCAGAGTTGGTAAAGTATGAACTGTATGTTATACCATATCTGACCATGGTTGGACTGGATTACTGTTTTTAGCATCTCTAAGTCTCTACATTAACTTACAATTCAATATTTACAGTGAAAACAAGAAATGCCAGCAACTAAAGTTGCAGAAGTGCCTAAAAGTAAACAAATGCAGGCAAGAGAAACAGGGCTCGGGTATAAACCACAGTAAACACAGTTATTCCTAGGCAACATTATACTTTCTGTTTACCCAAAGCACGCTGGGGGATGTAGTGACAAAACAAGAAAATACAGGACTTGGAAGTGGAAGTAAGAGAAGAGAAAATCAATCAAGTGAAAAAAAGTACTATCAATAGTTTTTGACAGCAGCAAACTATAAAATGTATTTATTCATATATTTATTATTGCATAACTAGGACAAAAAATAGTCAAATATTATCATTTATAGTGTAACTTACCCTGAAAGTATTAAGAAGATATGGCCAGTCAAATGTTCCAGTTGTGTTGTATTCTGTACCAGCACTTAAGGAATTCCTCGCCCAGTCAAATTACTTCAGAATTAACTGTTTTTTGAGGGAAAACACATGGTGTCTGTGCTGCAAGCCCATCAATAAAGTAAATAAAAACTAAAAGCAGGCTATAGTTCCATGACATGACATGACAGTTCCATATAAGTAAGGTAGTTGATTTTACATGGGTTTGACACAAGTCTGAACAATGGTGTTTCTTCATTCTTGTGTATTTCTTTGGAGCAAAATGTTTAATCTAACCTCTAAAGTACTTGAGGAGGATGACACACTTTGTTTTAAACTAAAAAGAATGCCTCCTAAAATGTTAACACCTGTGCTAAAGTCTGCCTGAGAGCGCAGCAACATCTAGACACATGGGGCATGTACTGTAGCTCATTTATTTTCCCTCCAGCCATGTGTAGATAAGATAAAGCCTTATACACTCTGTTAAGCAAAAATGCTTGGCTGTACTACTGACAGCCTGTACGGCACAGTACCCAAAGTAGGGCATTCCAGATTTTCATTCGTCTGTGGCTTGAGGAGCATCTGGACAACCCCCACACACTCATGCTTGGGTGATGTCTGCATTATTCTCAGCTTAAATTACTTGAATTATTCAATTTACATGGTTTCACATGTAAAAATCCCCCATGTCTGTGACATGTGGAGGCGGGCATAGAGCAGGATTCAAGCGTTTCTGCACAGCCTTATGGGTGGACTTGACTCCCAACACCCTTCCTGGAACATAGTGCATAGTAGCACTGAGGGGAAGTAAATTTTCTGCCCACTATACAATAGAGTTATAAGAAAGTACCATTTTAGCCTCCCGAATCCAGTGGCTCTATGGCACCATGATAGAATTAGTCTACTTTAGTGGCTTTTAAGCTTATCTAATTCTATTTCAAATGAAATTGAATGGAAATGTAAATGAAAAGGCACAGTCAATTTATTAACTAAGTTGATCGTCTCAGGAATGCTGTGCAGTAATGCAGTGACTAGTGTAAGAAATATCCACACTTTACATGCAGAGGGTCACTTTACCAATTGTACATGTCTATAAAAAAGTCTATATATTAATCAAGATTGTGAGTAATACATAGTCTATTCTATGGTGGTTTTCTGTGGTTGTTAAGTTATATAGTTAATAATTTGCAATAGTAATTGTGGGGTTGGAGCTTGACCTATAGAGACTAAAAAAGTCAAAGGATCTCATTCGTTCTTCTTAAATATCCTGCTCAGTCAAATCTGATTTAATTTTAATGTAATTTTAACATAATTTTAAGTGAAAGTTACAGTGTCACAGTGTAAAATACAAGTAAATACAAATTTTACTTACCAGATATTACTAAAAGCAAAGTATCAACTGTAAAAGTAGCTAATGAGTAGATTTTTAATGTTGCAGCACCTCAGTCTATGCTATTAGGTGCTATTAATTAAATGTTTAACCATGCATCATATTATATATGCTGATGATACAGTTTTTATGTAAAACATACTTAGCTGCTGGTGTCCAACCAACCAGAGTAAAAAGAAAAAAAAATATTTGCCTATTATGTTTGGTGAACTCTAAGGTAGCATAAATGAAAATACAACTACAGTAAAAGTTCTTAAAATTATTCTTAATTATACTTAATTAAGAATAATTAATTATACTTAAAGTATCTAATTACTTTTCACCACTTACCAAGACAGTTTATAAATGCTGAAGACAACATAGTATGTGGCATATTTGAGCTGCTGGGAGGTCAGTGCATCACTCAAGGGTCGATGGTAATTTGATGGGAGTTGCTGAAAGGGAGAACTCTTCACTTCTACTTTCTCTTCCAATTGCTCACCCATCGAGTGGGGATTCAATCCGACAGCCCTCTGATTGCAAGCTCATTCTCTCAATGTCGGTATATTGCCAGCCCACTGCCTATTGTTACTGCTGTCACTTCCCAGTAACGTGACATGACAACCTATCTGTCTACTGCAGTAATGTTGCATTTAAAGCCAAACATATTAACTGCAATGCTATTGATTTTATTTTTTCACAGACAAAAAGACACTAGCATATATGTATCTTATCTGCACACATGTGCATATAGGTTTATGTAGACCCCCGTTGTCCGCACACTGCTGCCTGACCGTGTGTTTCCTTCTGCCTCCCAACCTCCGGTTCCCTCAGTTATTCATGAGCCATCTGCTTGGGCAAGCACTGTGTCAGATGTGTGTCAAACAGGACCTCATCTGTCCCCTCTGTTCGTCTTCTAATTGTGTCCTCGTCTGCATGCTGAAGCTGCTACTGATGCCCCTGCAACACTCCATGCTTAGCCAAGGGACTCTAGCTCAAGTTGCTGGCCTATCGTGTCCTAAATAACCTGTTTGATCTGGTGTGTGCATCTTTATTTAAGATTATCACATCTGGTTCATCAATCTTGTAAGGACAAGAACAAATCTGGCTTTGTGTGCTTGTCTGTGTGATTGTTTTGTGCACATGCACATTCTTTTGGAAAGTGGGTTTAAAATGAATCAGGCTCCCACTCAGATAAAAAACTATAGAAAACTTTTTCAACAATAAACATAATATTAACAATCTTCATGAAAATGTAATGAAGAGTATTGCAATGTACATATGAAATAAACATTACTTGACCTAGAAGTAAGAGTAACTGCATTGAAAGTAATAGAAAAAAGTAGCTCTTTTGAACACTGTACTCTCTGATCACAGCCTTTTCCACATGAATATGCCCTACCAACCAATCCCTCTGGAATTCAGTGATGCTCTAGAAAGTGAAGACCATTTCATTGCTGTAATATAACTTTTTCACAAGCTTATGAAGGAAAAGAGGTTCAAAGCACATTTAAATGGCATATACTCCTGGTCTGCGTGACGGTGTAACTCTAGGCTACTTAGTCATTCTCTGCTTTGCAAAAATATTATTTTACCAAAAACTCCATGAGTGAAAGTAGAAATACCAATTTTACAATGTGCTCAAAAAAGTTATAGGACACAAAAAAGGGATCAGTTTACTGTAACAGTACATGTAATCAGTTCTTTAATTCAGAACAGCATCACTCAAACCTCATGAAAGCCAAAAGTGAAAGCTCAGGAGTAGAACATTAAATTGCGTCTAGTTTTTAGTTTGAGTGAATGTGATTGGTGTTTCAAAAAGATAAAGTAAAGTGGATGCACATCAGAATATAGGTAGAATAGAATAGAATAAACCCTTATTATCCCACAAATGAGAAATTTGAGTGTTACAGAGCTCTTATAGCAAAAGGAATATAGAAGAAGAACAAGTCAGTTGTCTATATATACAAAGTGGCCCTATATACAGAAGCAACCAAAATTAGTATGTACAGATAAAAATGTACAGAGATATGTATAAAAATGTACAGAGATATGTACACAAGTGTGTGTGTGTGGGGGGGGGGGAATAAATGATCCTGGTAAAGTATATAGTGTACAAACAAGCTGCAAATGAGTAACAGCAATTACAAACAGATGATATATCAATTAAACAGGTGATGAGTAAAAATAACCATGCTGAACTGTGTTATAGAGTCTGAGAGCTGGCGGTAAGAATGACCTGCGGTAGCGCTCCTTCCTACACTGTGGGTGTAAAAGTCCACTGCTGAACGAGCTGCTCAGTGCTCGTACAGTCTCATGCAGGGGGTGGGAGGTGTCAGGTGATGGATGTCAGCTTAGACAACATACTCTCCTCCCCAACCTCCTTGATGGACTTCAGCGGACAGTCCAGGACAGAGCTGGCCCTCTTGACCAGTTTGTTAAGTTTCCCCCTGTCCCCCTGTGCCATTCCACCACACCAGCAGACCATAGCATAAAAGATAGCAGACGCTACCACAGAGTTGTAGAAGGCCCTTAAAAGAGTCCTGTTCACCCCAAAGGATCTCAGTCGCCTCAGCAGGTGAAGACAACTTAGACCCTTTTGGAAACTGCATTGGTATTTGTGGACCAGTCCAGTTTGTTGTTGAGGTGAACACCCAGGTATTTGTACTCTTCCACCGTTTCCATGTCCAGACCCTGGATGTTCACCAGTGTAATGTGGAGCAACTTCTTGCTGAAGTCAATCACCAGCTCTTTCGTCTTTCTGGCATTGATACGAAGATAGATCTGTTCACAGCAGCTGACAAAGTCATTGATGACCCCCCTGTATTCCTGTTCATTCCTGACCAACAATGGCGGTGTCATCTGAGAACATCTGGAGATGGCAAGTGTCTGTGTTATAAATGAAGTCCGCAGTGTGTAGGGTGAAGAGGAAGGGGGCGAGTACTGTTCCTTGTGGGGCCCCCTACAGACTACCACCTCAGACACACAGATGCTGGTTTCTCAAAATTTTGAAAGACAGCTCCAACAGTTTGACCTACAAGCTCAACTTAAATGAAATGGCTGTACTAGGGGAGTGTGACTGATGAACATGTTTAGATATCTAACTAAGTACTTGGTAGAAAATTTTGAAAGATCTCACTAGTAGCAAGTAGCTCAATAATTGTTCTTAACAGAAAATGGCAATGAGCACCAGAAGGGAGAGCAGACAGAAGCCATTTTTCATAGGCTTGAAAGATAAAAACAAATTAACAAATTCAACAGAGACAAAAACAGTATAACATTAATTACAAAAATGTCATAGAGTCCCATCTAACAATGGTAGGCAGTAAATTCTTACTTATTGTGAAAATGAAGTCAAAGAACAAAGTCAAACATTAGTAAATAGCATACAAATTAGTTTGGCTAAAGAAATAATGTATAATATAATTAGTTCTTATTGATACAGTGTTACTCTATATATTATTTCAATATTCGTGTTTCTGCTCATTTCAAGTTGTGTTTGTAAGTTTGTGCTGCAGATTTTACTCTTTATTACTCCCATAGTCATTTATATCTGCATTGGCTGCTCTAACGTTGAGCTTCACAACATGATATAAACACAATTTATGTATGCATGGATGGATTCACACAAGACACGTGAACTTGAGAGAGGGATCATGACTATATTAAATCCAGGCCCGCCTCTGAGAAACACAACAATGTATGATTTCAGAAAGAGGCCAGGAGGTCCCTCTGGAGAACTACTATGATTCATCTCTGACAGAGACATCACTTCCACTAAAGGCCAAGGGGATAAGACTGTCATGTTAGCCATTCCTGCCCGATCCACAACCCTTCAAAGTAAAGCCACCGTGATGAATCGAAGGCACTCTAAATGTGTTGTCCTGATGTGCCCTCTGCGTTCATTGTGGTTTTCAGAGCATGACGAAGGGTGTACATGCGTGTTGTATTTTCATAATGAGACAAAAGAGTGCTGAGAGTTTGTTTAGACCTCAAAACATACCAGAGACACACACAAATGAGCAAGGAGTCTAGTTAAGTGATGCTATCATATAATAAGTAAACAAAGCTGTCTGCGCCCACTCATACCACTCTTGTGGGCATTTCCCTTTTTGCAACTGAATGTAGTGTCTTCTAGCTACTACTAGCGCTCATACCAGTATTATTGGCCTGATTTGCAGTTAGTTGATGTTTATCTACAACTCTGATTGCTTTCATGCCTAGTTTTTTTTTTCTTTTTCCAATATTGAATTTTCTCAAAACCCTTTGGCAAAACCCTCCTGAAATACATTCTAAGCACAATCTTTTAGGTGAGTTAATAAGGAAACATAAACAGCTTTCATTGCTGGCCTTACAGAATGTCAGGCCTTAAATGAATATGTAATATATTTACTATAATAAATAATAAGAATGACAATTACATGTCATTAGGGATTGAAGAAACATGCTGGGGATGTGGGAATATTGTCTTCTCAGACAACAATGCTACACCCTGTAAACTCTTTTTGAAATGTTCATTGCCGGGGCGGAACGGAAGTGTTTCTATTTGGACCTGTGTGATCCTGCCTACTGCACATTTGCCTAGTAACATGGTACAGACATGAAACCACTAAGAGCTTAGACAGTGTTTAAAATGGACATAGAGTTGGCAAGTTGTCCAAATCTAACTTATCACAGCTACTAGTAAAGATGGTTATTTTAAGTAATGAAAAAGTTTAAGCGGTGGCTGTGTAGTCTGTGTGCAGACAGTTTATCAGGGCAAGGCAACAACCGCCTTCAGTTGGCGCCAGTACTTTATTATTTCATTATTGAGATCTGCATTGGCTGCAAAAAGAACCGTTTTCTGAAATGAATATAAAATTATTTATGTTACCTGTTAAACTGGGAAATATGTTTCTGGTGGTCCAGAAGTCCAACTTAAGAGTGTGTTTTTTCGCTGCTGTTGGCTTTGGCTGTGGCAGTGTAATTTTTCACTCATCTTGTGTACATTTATGTAAGTTCATTGTCTTCTGCCTGGTGACTCAAATGAACTTCGTCTCTGAAGTTCATATGAGTCTTTGGGAGAAGAAAGCTCTGTCCAGTATATTGACTTTGGACTGCAGTTCTATTTTTTACACGTTTGGTGTGCTACATGTTATTCCTTTAAACTGGAATCTTCTTGATACCAAGAAGGGATACAGAGAGGCAAATGTTCAAAATTGTTGTTGTCCCAACTTAATGACCTAACCACTCTCTCCTCGTCTATTATGATTTTGGAGACTTTATTTTGATACATAGTTTAATTAGTCAAGCCTGTGCCATGCGTGATATATTGGCAGCCTTGGGTAAATAGCAGTGCTTGTGTTAGAGGACAAGGAGGGGGTGAAATGATGTACTTTACTCAAAGCTGAAGCCGCCACTGTGTCAGTGAGGAGGAAACAAAGACGCTTGTCTGCGCCTAAACAGAGTGATGATTGCTACTGTACAGTAATAGAGCTCTCAGATGAGAGGCTACTAGCAGGGCCTGAAACAGGAAGGCAGTGCTTGAAGTCGTGTTTTGACATAGCAGATAGGGGAAGATTAAGTGTTGAAACCAAAGCTGGCAGAAGACGATAAGAGATTGATTTTTTTTTTTTTCCACAACTGTGTCATATTTTAAGATACTAGCGTTTGTGTCAACAAGTCAACAACATCTGTGAGGAAGAAACAGCCAAACACTTCATTTTATTTTAGTGCATTCTTTACCATGGTTGTAGATTTGCAGTAAAGACAACAAAGTAATGATGGAATTGAAGGGAGCATATAGACGCAGTGTAGATGCAGTCTCTAGGGTGATCATGCATAGAGTATGCTGAAATGTGGTTACGAAAGAACAAAAATGTTAGGAAGCCATGACTTCCAGATGTATGTTTGTAACATATGGTAGTGCAATCAGTGCTGCACATATGTGAAGATGCTCTTAGTGAGACAAAAATAATTGGGAAGATGCTAACAAAGACAAGACATATTATGCTGAGAGCTGAGGAAACTGGGCTTTGACATACAACGCGTGGGTGGAAATAGCCTGTTAATGAATAGACAGCAGAGAGGGAAAAATGAAGACGGCAGAGGAGATACACGAATCGTGCTGTGCAATAAAATATTGCTATTGTTAGGCAGTGCTGAGGGAAAAGTGCTGTGATGCAGAAAGAGTGGAAAGTCTTGACAGCTTTCCGGTGGCAGTCTGACGGCTGAGCGGGGAGATTGGAGGGAAAGTGCAGCAGAGGGCTGCTGTCAGGCCACACCAGAGCTCTGTTTAACAAGGTCCAGAGATGAGCTGCTCCACAACCCATTGCAAGGGAATGAGAAGAGGGAGAAGGGTATAAAGGGAGGGCTGAGTAAGGCTCATACATTTTTCCAGAGCCTCACTACCTGTCATGCCTGTGAGCCTGGGATTCCTCACATGTGCATGGTGGCAGAGATTGGAAATCCTCAGTAAGGACAAGAGCTGAAGAGAATTCAGGGATTTGAAGAAGTACCTGCCATTATATGCTGATACTACTGCATACATTTGTGTGACTCTTTGACAGCTTCATCTATAGATAAAAAAATTTGCTAGCCCCAAAAGATGCACTTCGTTTTTACCCCAGCTGGGGTAAAAATGCTAGTAAGTTGATATGAACCCAGGCAGAGGACATCTGGAAACAATTAATGTGAGCAAATGCGGAATACACCTTATTTTAAACATGGATGCCTTCAGGGCAAACACATAAAAGAATCTAACAAGCCTCGGTCTGGCTCTACCACACCTCTTGTATATCTCATCTTCATGCTGCACTTAGAAAAAAAATGCTTCAGTCATGGCTCTGCAGTGGAAACTCTACCGGGGCTTCTAGCCCTTATCTCTTAGCCTAGCTTATCTCCATACGTCAGGCTAAATGTCAACCTCAGGAAGGCTGAAACACTATTAGTTATGTTTGCCCTACTAGAACTAGCTAATTCTCCATAAAAACCACCCACCCAGTTTTAAACGAGTTTGCCTTCACTGGGCTCTTCTTAGTTGCTCAGCTCTTCACAGCAGCAGAGGAAGCAGAGAGATATGTCCCTAGATCCAAATAAGATCACTGTTAAATTATATGCATCACTGTTATAGCAGGAATTCCCTATTCTGTTGTAATGTGCTGAATGTTACACTTTATACAAGAAACTGTTTTGGATTTTGTAAAATCTGATTGTGTGTGCAATGTAATCGGAAACTGCACACTTTACATTTTAATAATATAATTATATTATATTACATACTGATTTTAATAGCTATACATGTTCTATATCAAGTTAATTCTCAAATCTGATTGAAGTGTACACTGTTCTCTCAGGTTTATTCAGATTACAGCGGTCTGTAAGTCTGACTTTTAATTTTTTTTACTGTTATGGACTAATCATCAATCTTGTCTTCTGTTTCCATAGGTGGACGACTCCTGTTTCTGGTAATGTGGCTAAACCTTGTGCCTCAAACTGACAGCTGCCCTGCCAAGTGTGTGTGCTACAGTGAGCCCAGGCCCACTGTGGCCTGCCAACAACAAGGACTGTTTTCCATTCCAACTGAGATACCTGTACGGAGCCAGCGGATATTCCTCCAGAGCAACAAGCTAACAGTGGTGAGGTCCACTAGCTTCAGCTCTTGCCACAATCTCACTGTTCTCTGGCTCTACTCCAATAACATCAGTTACATCGAGGCTGGAGCCTTTTATGGTTTGGAAAAACTTGAAGAACTGGACATTGGAGACAACAGCAACCTCCGCACCATTAGCCCTACAGCGTTCCGGGGCTTAACTAAGTTGCACACCTTACACCTGCACAGGTGTGGCCTGTCAGAGCTCCCAGTTGGGGTTTTCAGAGGAATGTTCTCCCTACAGTACCTTTACCTGCAGGACAATAACATTCTAACCCTGCATGATGACACTTTCCTGGACCTTGCCAACCTCACTTATCTCTACCTACACAATAACAAGATCAAGATAGTAACAGACAACATGTTTCGTGGCTTAATCAATCTGGATCGGCTACTGCTACACCAAAACCGGGTTATCTATGTCCAACCCAGGGCTTTTACTGATCTTGGTAAGCTGAAATCCCTGTTCCTGTTCTTCAACAATCTTACCGTCTTGACAGGGGAGACCATGGACCCATTGGTGTCCCTGCAATATTTGCGTTTAAATGGAAACCAGTGGATCTGTGACTGCCGGGCAAGGACCTTGTGGGATTGGTTCAAACGTTTCAAAGGTTCCAGCTCTGAGTTGGAGTGCAATGTTCCTGAGTTCCTGGCAGGAAAGGACTTGAAACGACTGAAAAGTGAAGACTTGGAGGGTTGTGTAGAAATGCCTCAAATCCAGACCAATCTCTTTAGTTCCAAGACACAGTCTGGGAAATTCCCTTCCACTGAAGATCCTCTGGGGGACACTATTCCTAGATGTTGTCTTGGGGATAACGACAAGTCCTCTATCCTGTCTGGCAAGAGTCGCCAAATCACTAACAACCCCCTTAAGGAAAAGGAGAACATGTCGAAGACTAAATATAAGGATCCAGAGCGGTCGAAAAACGACACCCAGCCTAAGCAGAATGATGGACCGCTGGGAACTTTGTCCAACACCCTGGACAAATCTTTGGAAAATCTAAGCCCTGACTTTATAGACAATCTGGAATCATCAACAGTGTCAAACAAAAAGAAAAAGAAGTGTTCCAAAAAGCCCAAATCAGACACTCAATGCATCAAAGGTCAGGGTTCTACTTTGGAAGTGCTGCGCTTTCTCTTCATTCCCATTATCTGGATATCTCTAGCCATGTCGTAGGACTCCTGATCTCACTCTGAATACAGGACTCAAGATTGCTGATGCTCATGACAATGATACAGAAGATGCAGTGACATCTACAATGGACAGTGACTAAAAACCGAGGAGATGCCCCAATGTGGGTGAAGACAAACAATAATGAAGACGTTAGAGTACATTTAACAAAATGGATGCCTTTACAGAACACTACAGACCTAATGTATATAATGAATTGGTGCCCAAAATTGTTTGTTCTCTGTGTACTTAACTGTACTGTGTCTAAGCTACACTTCGGAGACTCCTCCCTTTTACCCTCTCAAAAGCTTTTACAGCTTAGACTGTCCACTGGAAGACAAAAAAAAAGAAGACAAAAAAAAAACAAATACAGGGAATTAAACACAGAGCGCACACAAAGAATGTTGGGTCCATTTAATGAAGATAAACAATCTCCCATTATTTATTCAAAGTGATGCATTTGTTGGTTAATGTTATGTTTTTTATGTTTATAAAATGTTTTACCTCCCCCAATTTTAGTTCTATTTTCATGACAGAAAGGGTATATGGGTAGCATTTACGAAAATAACGATGTTGATTTGTTTATGGAGATTGCAATGGAACCATAGATATGCATTTTATTTTACTTGTGTACAAGTATGAATATATTATGAATAAAAGTTCTTATTTCATAGATCTTGCAGATATTTTTTTGTTATTTTACAATGTGGCAGAACAGATTCTGTCCTTAAATGTCATGATTTACTGGTGTTATGTTTTCTAGATTGTGTGTATGCACTGTTGTTCAGGGGAAAATGCAACTTAAACACCTTCTTTTCCGTTATTGTAAAATTTTGATTCAGACATGTTCTCAACAAAATAATTGCGAAAATGATTGTGAGATTAATAAGTAATGAAAAATAATAATTTGTTGTTGCTCCAGTACCTTAAGAAAAATAGGACGTTTGTGTCCAGTAATGGGCTTGTAGCCCATGAAAATCTATTTTGATGCACTGCTGAAGTATAATGAGGTAAAGAAAAACTACATTAGAAAGGACTTTATTTGAAGATTGTCTCAGCAAAACTGTTCTAAATGAGCACCAAAATGCATTCAAATTTAGCTATGACAGCAGCACTTATTATGTCCCACTAACAATACTGAGAGCCAAAAAACATTCCTTCTACCAAACAGATGGTGGACCCGCTGTGGCGTGTTCATTGTTTTTCAGGATTGTTGGGAGAGTGATGACCGACTGTTTTGTCAAATCTGGCCCCATCCCAAACCTCAGCCATCCAGATTGTGTTTGTTTTCTCCTCAGTCGCTTCAGGACGTTGGCATCGCAATGCCTGACACACTCCAGTGAAGACCTGCATGCGATCAGTTGCAACAAAACAGAGAGCCAAAATAAATCACCCTTTCACTGATATGTGTTTTGAACTTTTCACCCCTACTTTTCCACTGATGTAACCACCTATATTAACTATTTTCCTGTGCTGGCTATGGAGCCATTGGTCTAAAAATAACAAAAAACTAATTACCTAAAATGACAACTTTTGTTAAATTACAACAATTTTTAGTGTAATCTTCTAAGGGTTTCTGAAAGATCTTTCAATTTAGCATATTTTAGTCATAAGTGAGTGCTGCACATGCAATCTGATTATGTTGAATGAAATGCCCCAGGCAGTTAAACAAAATCCAGCATATGATTAGACCTACTTATGGATATTAGAAACACTGCCACATTCCCAATCATTTGGAGTGAATTATAAAACAGTAAATGAAAAGTGGGGTGGGGGGTATTAAAAAACTGACTCTTCACATCACAACCTTGATGTTGACAGGTTTAAAAAAGACCCTTAAGGCATCATATTAAATATGGTTTAGATTTATTGACAGTTTGAATTTCAAATAATTTAAGCTTTGAAATGTCATCTCGTGTGATACATTATTTCTGCTCGTCAGAGTTGCCTGAGGTGGGTCCATTCTGCCAAGTCCACAAGCTAGGATAATGCAGAGACTTATTGTATAATATGGAGAACAAAATTATGAGTTTGTCAACAGCTTTCAGCTTATCTTGCGCAAAGTGAAAGGATTAGAGGACAGGGTCTTCACAAATCCCTGGGGCTTTCCATTGTCAGCAATTAACCCTGTAAAGTAAGAGGACTGAAGGGGACCTGAGAAGATATTGATCTTGAGTAGGAATCAGCAGGGAAAATCAACAACGCCCCTCCAACAGAGTCTTCTACCCTCGCACATGCACAAGCAGCTGCAGGCTGTGAAGATGCCAGAAACTGTATCTCACTCAGTCATTCCTCTCATTGTGTCTGCTCAGGCAGTCATCAGAAAAGTGATCCAAAAGCCTGCTACCTTGCTACACCTTTTAAAACAATATTTACAGTGCTCCGTTCCTGATTTTCCTCCATAGCAATGTGAAAGACTTAGTAGCAGTTATCCTAAACACTTGCTTGCAGTTGTGTCGCCAAGGGTGGGACAACCAGTTACAAGGTTTAGGGGGCAATTTTTTTTTTTTTTACATAGGACCAGGCAGATCTTTTCCCTTAATAAATTAAATTGTGATTTAAAAACTGCATTATGTATTTAGTTGGGTTATCTTAATGTAATATTAAAATTTGTTTGTTGATTGGAATCAGTTAAATATGATGAATATGCAAAAAAGTAAAAAAAAAATCAGGAAGGGGCAAATACTTAAATACCAGCAGATTAGCAATTACTGTCAAGTTTTTTTTATTTCCCAATCTCGTTCTTTCCTCTAGCACATAAAACCTGCCCTCGTGACAGATGAGAAGTATTCAAGATATTGCTAAAAACACCAGGCTTTGGTCAAGTTTTGTTTTTGATAAAGGCAGCAACATTATGACATGAAATATGTGAAATAGGGGTGAGTGGATTGATCCAACTATCAATAGTATCAATACTAACGTTGGTATTGGTATCGGATTGAGACTAACATGATGGGATCGATACATTACTTTGTTTCTCTCCGCTATTTTCAGTGCGACCGTTCGATCAGAAAGTAGATTTGTCTGTGCAAATACTGCTCCTCTCACATCTCCCCATCCCCCTCCCCTGCTCTGCTGTGTGTGCCGTCACGTGACTCAGCGGTGCTGAGCAAACACATGCAGAGTAAAGTGAATGATGGCACAGAGAAATGCGGTAGAGGAGGAAAGCGGTAGACAAAAATGTTATTTTTACAGCAATAGATATATTAAATTTGCCTAGAGACTTATTTAGAGACACATGCTCTCCCCTACATGAAAGTTTAAGGCTGCCCTCATAAGTTAATGGAATCAGTATCGGTATTGTTATCGTTATCGATACTGGCCCTGTATCTACTCTGTATCAGCTTTTGCAGTTTCACACACCACTAATATGAAATGCACAAATCAAGACATTTAGCTACATTTGTATACTAAAAAAAATACTGAAGAAAATATTTAATAAATTACTTCTCCTTATTCAGTGCATTTCTTTGTACAGTATTTGAGATATATGTAATAGGGAAGTTGCCTTTAGAATTGTACTTATTTATTTGATCAGGATGAATCAAACATATAAACTAAGAATATGCTGTTGTAACACAGGCTAACAAAAAAGTACTCAGAATAAAAAATAACAATCTATACATACTCCATTATGCTATGCAGACATATTATCCAGCCAGGGCCAAGGTGTGAATCCCAATTAAATATTTCTAAACATTTTCCATCATCTCAATAGCAGTTTTAGTTCTCCCTCATTTCTTTCATAAGAAGTTTGGAAGTGCTACACCTATATATGTTACTGTACCATGCACCAGATTTTTCTAAACAGCTCAGATGTTTATGGTATTTCGAACAAAAAAACTAATCTAATGCATTGGAAGGAATTACCACTATCTTCTGCAAAGTCTTGGTCTGGGACTGTTAAAAGGCATTTCAATAAAAATATTCTGAAGTGTCTTGACTTCAAGAGCACACTTTCAAATTAGCTTGATCATCAGAATAATTTCCATCCTGGCAAACACAAGGCCTTTAGATATGAGACTTTGAAAAAGAGACTCATGCTGAGAGGAAGCTAGTTCCTCCTAGCATGAATAACATTTGGAACATTTGGCAAGACACAAAGATCTGCCCTCACAAGTACATCACATCTCATTCACACGTTGAAGTATTTATTTCTCTCCACATTCACACATACATTATTAGATTTCATGGTCTCTCTCAACGTCCTTCTTATAACTTGATTAATTTAAACTCTCAGAAAAATCCTTTTTTT
>JAUBNQ010000028.1:20455038-20481075 GCA_032353495.1 Ctenopoma kingsleyae | reverse complement strand
CATTTCCAGCCCAGTCTGTTGTCAAGGTGAACTCAGGTATTTGTATCCCTGCACCACTTCTACTTCCTCTCCCAATACGGAGACAGTGTTAACGCTAGCTCTATTCCTCCTAAAGTCCACAACCATCCTGTTGGTCTTTCTTACATTTAAGGTCAGGTGGTTGTTCTCACTTCACTGAAGCCATACAAACTGTGGTCTGTCCGTCAGGTAATCAGTAATCAGGCTGTGGCATGTGCATCTTCAGGAGCTTCTCTCTCAGCAGGCTGGATTGGATTAAAGCTACTGGAGAATTCAAAAAAGATGATCCGCACAGTGCTATTTGCTTTGTCTAGGTGAGTAAGGGTTCACTGGAGCAGGTATATGATAGCATCATCTACTCCAACCTAGGCCGAACTGTCATCAGTCTAAAGATGTTTCCACCTGAGGGCTCAAATGGGCCAATACCAGTCTCCTTGGGAATTTCATGACGTGTGAGGTGAGGACGACTGTGCTGTAGTAGAATGGTGATTATGGAGCATCAAACGGTACCCAGTGGATTATTTTGATCCCTGAGGTCTTTAGAAACTGAATGCCTATCCTTCCACAAAACATTGGTTTCTCAGGTTTTGTTGTTAATGTTCAGTTTCTTTTTGGCATATTATCCCATGCAGCTTTTAAATTGTTACCAGTGCTAAACATTTAAGACCACATCTATTTTCAGCTTGTGAGTTAGTGCATCATGACCCCCAGTATTTGGAACAGAGTCCAAAAGGAGATGGTCTGTAAGGAAGACAACACACATAATGTTAATGCTTCCAATACTGAAGCATTTTGTATCTAATTTAACAGCAACAGATCACAGTTAAAAAACCCACAGTGTTTCTGTCAATTCAGTTTCAATAAAAGACAATCAAAATCTTGTGTCTACACATACATCTTTGTGAGAGATACAAACAAAGCAGGGAGATGCTAATCAAAAACCTGTTTCATATCGCCACAAGCGGTCAAAACATATCGACTGTATATTGAAGGAATCAATGATTTATAGCCGTGGAATTCCATTTCCAATTTATTTTGTGTTATATGATATATGATATAATATATCATAACATGGAAATGCTAGTAAAAAAAAATACAGTGTTGAAGTAAACGCACTTCAAAATGGTACAGAGCCTGAGAAAATAAACATTCTGCTATCCTGTCAGATCATCAAAGATGGTGGTTTTATACTGTTTAAGTTTAATTTTATGAGCACAAAAGGATGATGTATTAACAGCATGAATGAGGGAAGGGATTTTTTGTGACATAGAGCGTTGGAATACATCAGTTTTGCTCTATGAACTTTGCAGCTGTAATGCAGAACAGATGCATCATTTGATCGAAACAGATTGATTGTTTGGTAGATGGCAGACAAACAGGAGGACTGATACACACTGTTTGATTTCTGAAGTTAGCAGTTACCATCATAAGATAGTACTGAAGTCACGGCCAAATCACACAGACAGCGCACAGAGGGTGATCCTCTTTAATCCGAGCAGTCGATACAGAGGATCAGGGCTTCTGTTTGGCCTTTTTTTTTTTCTGCTTGGCCTTTTGATGGCTCTTGATTGATCAGCCTAGTGTTGCCATTTGCCAAAATGGCTGACAAGCAGCAAGAGCTGAAGTCAGGAGTATCAGTTGCCTTTGAGAATCTGACCTTCAAGGTTGTGAAGTTGCCAGGGGCTAGACAGCTTTGACTGCAGAGGATTGCCGTAGCCTTTTACCCGGAGCAAATGCACACCTGCCTCCACTTAATAGAAATTAGTTTTTTGCCATCTGTTCATGCAGAGGGAATGAAATCCATGGAATGAACTTCAATTTGTGTTCTGGTTATCAAAATTTCACCATGGACTTGAGTATTTTCTGTCATTTGTTAATTTCATAATACAGAGATAAACATTTTTGATTCTCTGTGTTTGTGAGGGTCAGATGTTGACATCCCTTATGAAAACAAATACTGAAAGTTTATCTCTTCAAGTATACTTCCCAAGTAAACTTCATGTAGTAAGTATACTAATGGCAATACAATACTTACGTTTTGAACTCTTCTTGCGACTAAGTTGGTCCACTATTTTAGTAAACAAAAATATTCTTGTACTAATTATACTACAATTAAACTTTTATATGTACTGTTAGTTTACTGCAGATGCACTACTACTATACTTTCTAGTTTATAAAAGTATACTTCTAAATACAAATTCTGAACTTACAAGTATTACTATTAGTTTACTTGTAGTATATTTTACCCAGATTTTACCAGATTTTGAGTTAAAGTGTACTTTAAATAGGATACAAATGTCTGTTTAAATTTTAAATAAAACATGGATACATCTCATGTCACTGAGCTGTTGTGACAGTTACCACAGCTCCATATAACTACATAAGTATTTTAGTACTCTTCTGAGGGAAGGTCTATTGACTGCTTACCAAAGGTCATACATTTATAAAACAACAATTCATTTGCCTACCATATTTACTTTCTTCAATAGGCAGGTGACACAATAATTTGTGACAATTTCTTAATTTATAACATAAATTGTTTGTTTTATAGTTGTTCATTTACAAAGTTAAACCACTAAAAGGCATGCTGGATATTTCTGTATACTTGTCAGTACATCAAGTATATTTAAATTCAATTTTGTCTAGTATGTCCCTGATAAGTACATAAAAAGTAAACTGAAAGTATCCTTGGTTATTTTTAGTTTAAAATGAGTTTATTAATGATATACTTAAAGATACTTTTTTTTTTTCGTAAGGGTTTGTCCATACCCACTTTCCAGTAGAATAGAATAGAATAGCCTTGCACATCAAGTACACAATGAAATTGCGTTGCGTTTCCGGTTGGTGCAGCAGTGAGAGGTAGAATAAAATAGTATATAAAATAGTATAAAAAACAACAATATATACAATGTGCAGTGCTGAGAGACTGACAAATTTAGCTTTTTCATTGGACTTGTTGACTGTGATCAACAATATAGATGATCTTCAGCCTTCAGACAATGTCTCATCTATTTACTCATCTACTAAAACATTCCCATCAGTGTATGTTTGCACAAAACAAACAATACTACTGCAGTCGGCCTACAGGCTGATGCAACTGTGGGGCCACCAGTAGTGTGAACCATATTTTCTGCCTCACCTGATATTTTATTCAAACATTCTGTGTGTTTCATGGAAAGACTTTAGGGCAAACATACAGTATAATTGGTTCTCTAGGGACAGGCGACAGTGTGCCTGGCAGTCAGTGACTCACGGCTTTCTCACAAGTCCAAGGTGTATTAGAACTGGGAATATCTCCCACAATGCACTGGATATGTTGTGCTCGCAGCTGTGTGATGTAACTGCCCTTTTTCTGCAAGCAGCAACAAAGAAGGAAGTAAAAAGGTTCAGATCCAGTGCCATACACTTTTTTTTCTGCTGTATACATTAAGATGTTAGTTGAACGTAGCTAAAAAAAAATACACATCATTTTAAATAATACCAATTTTGGCGTAATTACAAATGTAGCAGAACTCAACCCTCTTGTTAGCAAAAGCTACCACCAAAAAGACTTGCAGTGTTTCCTTATTTAACAGTTAAATCCAAAAATGTAATAAAAACATCAGAGGCACTGTGCTTCTTTTATTCTCACCTTAACATTCAGTATACTTTGAATATTGAATAAGCCTTAAACAGACTGTGATATTTAATCATTTCACAAATACGCTACTCAGTCTGTTTTGTTCCATGGTTTGCCTGCATAATTGCAGATTTTTAACTTTGTCGAATTTGTCTTTCACAGTGCATCCATGCCTTGAGGCTTAATGACCAGTGCCTGCTCAATACTCCAGTAACTGAATCCCAGATTGGCCACATTTTTATTAAGGATCTCTTACTTTTTAGTAGGGGGAGAATAGATTTTAACGGATTCCTCGGCAATTAAACACAAAGCCAGCAGTTGTTGAGTAATTGAACTATTAATTACAACTCAGTCCAGTAATAATTGCAGCTCCAATACAGAAGGAAGAGTTCAGCCAACACCAGCGTGCTTTTTTTATCAGAGCAGTAGCAGTATGTCTTGCCCAGCAAGAGAAGCTGGCAAGCCTCTGAATGTTTCACAACAACACTGTAATTTTAATGAATTATCTCTGTGACAGCAAAACAATAATTAAACTGGCGGTGATGCCTCCAAGCAGGCAGAGCTGGTGGTAGCCTTTGTTGTCATACCTTATCACTTCCTATTGACAACTACACCTGTTGGGTTTCTTTTTCAAGTGTTGTACAGTACTATCACTCAATGAATACCATGTCAACAGCCATGGTTAGTCTACAAGTTTGTTATTGACTGCTGTGATGGAACACCGTGGAGGAAATCTGTTTTAGTTGGCAACTTGAGCTGTTGCCCAACTCTGCGAGCTTTAACCAACATTCACCTGCAGCCTCTGTCACATATTTGTCAAAGCAGCTGCATAAACTGTTCTGCTTGGGCCCCCACTGAGGAGGGCAAAGGGATGTTGCCTGACAGCTGCAGCTGCCCTTTTCCCTTCCATGAGTGTTTTTGTGAGCATGCAATCAGAAAGAAGGGGTGCAATCTTTGGAGCATGCTGTGGTGGATGTTTCTACCTCTCTCATCCTTTAGGATTAGTGTTTAAACCATGACCTAGTGGCTCTGGGATGATGAGAACACTGTTTCAATCTCCTTCTCCTCTGAAGGCTTGGAAATCCTCTGCCTGCGTGTACACAGAAAATGCTGTCCATCAGTAATGCCCCACCACCACCACCCCCACCCTCGCAGTTTCAAATTAAAGTTTGATTTTTCATACCTCTAAAGCCATGCATTGGTCTGTTGCCCGGACACAGCAATAATCTTTATCTGAAAATGAACTGAAAATATTACAGTTTCCTTTACAGATGTAGGGCACTGTAATTCAATGAATGTGACAAAGAGCATAATGAAGATTTAAATCGGCTCTACACAGGCAAACTCTAGCTCTGACTCTGCTTCTTGATTTCTCACATATATATATATATATATATATAAATATATATATATTCCAATTAGTATAACAAACCGTGGCCTTGTAATTGGGAGAAGCTGTACTGTCAGGTGAAAGCAGGTGAAAACTCATTCTAGTGCTTTCCACTTATTCGTTTCATGTAAGTATCACATCTATGTTACTCTGGATTTTAATTAGTTTATTAAAGATGTTCTTTAATGCATACACAATAATCAGTGACAATGAAAACATGTTGATTGAAGTTTAGCACATTTACATAATTACATAATATGAAATCATACATTTTCATTACTGTTCAGAGCTCTTAATAGTTTCCTTAAGTTGTGTC
Organism: Ctenopoma kingsleyae; assembly: GCA_032353495.1. Classification (NCBI taxonomy): domain Eukaryota; kingdom Metazoa; phylum Chordata; class Actinopteri; order Anabantiformes; family Anabantidae; genus Ctenopoma; species Ctenopoma kingsleyae. Next base: position 20,475,732 of record JAUBNQ010000028.1, on the reverse strand, counting down.
AGTTAAGCTGTGGAAAGTTCAATTAAATATTTGTAATTTCCTCTCTTTCTGATAAAATTGTAGTGAATCATAAGAGGAAGGGTTTTAAGCCATTTCTAAAACTTTGAGCACAGTGGCCTCACAAACTATAAAAAGGAAGAAGGGCTCTTTTTAGAGCTGGCCATACAGCCGAATTCAGTAACCGGCAAAGTAGATCCTTAGTCAGGAAGTTGACCAATATTTCGATGGTCAATCTCACAGTGCTTCAGAAGTCTTCAGCAGAAATCAGAGAACCTACCAATCAAACTGGCCATCATCTGGTTAATTCCATCCCTATTTATTGCTTCTCATTCACCCATTCACACACCGATGAGAGCAGAGCTGCCATGCAAGGTTCCTGAAAAACTTTTTTTTTTACAAAGTATTTTATAAACTAGCCAAATGTTGGTTTATTAAAACATAGCAAAAAGATAAATGTCTATCGCTTACCAATGCTTTGCATGTTTTTCTTCTTGACAAGTTTGGGTTTTATCAGGGCTCTTATTTTGTAGTAACTCATAATTTACAGAACCCGAATGGTAATTGCTTGTGTCTTCTCCTTGTAAGTCGCTTTGGATAAAAGCATCTGCCAGGTAAAGTAACTTAAAGTAAAGTAAAGTAAATTAAAAGTAAATAGCACTGATGTATGAAGAATCACTCAACCATTAAGCACTATGAAGGTGTAAGTGATTTCATGTAAGGCAGCCAGGTCTGTGAAGACAAATTAGTACACAAAACCTACAAGCTAAAGGCTAATGATTATTTAGCTGACAATTTTAAATCTACGTGCTCTGACGCTAATTGTAATTGGCCCCAAATGTGCTGCAAAATTTTAGCACATTGACATAACATTGAGGGCAGTTTTTGCTGTTGACTGATAAAGGATGAAAATCATCATTTGAATCCTAAATATGCTTTTATGTAAAAACAAAAAAATAATAATACAAAAAGAAATATATATATAGGGCAAGTTTGTTTTTCTCCATTCCCTTTTATGTAAGTTCCTATGACCCTGAGTACTTCTCTTTGGAAACTATTTGTTTTGATGAAGCTTAAGACCTTGTAATTCAAACAGCACTGTCTGAGAATAATAAAGGCAACTATATTCAGCACTTACAGTGCTTGCTCAGTGATTAAAAAGATATTTTTCTAAAGTTAAATTATGGAGAACAACAGTATTTTGCTCTTTATCTGTAAGTTATTGAAACGTGGATTGTTGAAATGCTCTCACATCGAGGGTCAGTTGATATATTCAAGGGCACAGGATTATTTTTGTGAGTGTCATGAATAAGATCTCAAAAAGCATGGCATAAATAATGGCCAACAATGACTAATTACATGCAAAAATCTGCTTTAAGACTTATTCTGCTAATGGCTGGCAACCTTATTACCCAAAGGTGTTAGCATGGAAAACCTTGTTACTTCATCAATGACAGCAGACCCTCTGAATGATAAATCCCTATTTGCAAAGATTAAATATGATCTTTCGTATACAGAATGTTAAAAGTAGGGGAGGTTATTATTGCAAAGTGGTGAATTGGATGCAGTCTTGTTTAGGCCTTACTTAGAAATAACTAGGACAAATATGGTAAAATGTGTGTGTGACTAACTGCATTTTTGGCCATAATATATATGCAAGGGATTCATGTTGAAACCCGATTATGATGGAGGGTATGCTCTTCCCATCATAAAACTATGAATCTAGATCCCAGTCTTCGCTGCTCCTCTTCTGCCCTTTGTATAACCTTAGCTGGATGGCTTGTTCAGCCCAGCTGGTGATGGTTCAGAGGCACACAGCTGTGGGGGATTCTGCGGAGAAGGCACTTGTTCAAGAGGTTTGAATACGATTAGTCCACCACCCAGTGCTTCCTGCTACAAGGCTGCTGTCCAGGGTCCCTGAAATGGGAGTGCCAAGGCCACAGAGCTTCCTGTCTAAGCTGCTTCTTCTTTGCATGACCATGGTGGGGAATAGGCAAGTTACTGTGCTTATTTAAAAAAAGAGAGGACACTTCAAAGGACCACTGATCGCCTCATCCCCAATTCCACCTCTTGTTTACTGTCTTGACAACTATAAAGAGTTAGGTTCCAGTGTGCTGTTTTGGGTCAACTAGTAACTGGTTAATATTTATAAAAAAATATGAAAGCGTGATCTTTTCTAAAAAGTGTGGATGCAATAAAATAGCCCTAACTTTTCTCATGTGGAGGTGAGCCCATTCAGAATCTAGTGCCTTAGGCCCCTGAGTTTTGCTAAGCTCTTTACCAACAATGACACCACTCATTAAACATTTACACAGTTTTCCTTTTTTAATGACCGACATCAAACAGACATTTTTTTAAAGTTTAAGGATGAATAATTGACATCACTTAGAAAAGGAAAGCGCAAAACTCTATGGAAGTGATTCTTCTACAGAACAGAAAAGTCTTATAGCTCTCCTTTGAAATGGGAAATACTGTCACCTCAGGCAGATTTCAAAAAACTTTAATTGAATGCTATCAAAAGTGCCGTCAATACTGCTCACTGTATAGTCTGGAAAATGTAAAAAATTGCTGTCAGTGTCCAAGGGCCAAGAAAAAAAGACTCTTCCTCTCATCTCAACCAATCTGAGGAGCACACACTCAGAGAGGGAAACGGAAGACAAGGTAGGGGAGGCTGGCAAACAGGGGGATGGGAGGGAAGAGGCTGAGATTCTCTTCTAATGAGTATCTGGTGGGTGTTCTCCTGGAGTCGTGACTTGTTTGTTCTTCTATTATTCCCTGAGTCCTCTATCCCTCCATTGCTCCACAAGAGAGGAATAAGACGTCGCTGCAGAGTTAGGCTTGTCATGGCCTCCCGTCAGAGACGGCTAATTGGATCCAGTCGGATTGACCCCAGATCCTTTCCCTATCTAAACTGTGACCTAATCCTCCTGAGTGGCCCTTTTGACATCTATTTAAATGCCATGTATCCATAGTACACTAAAGACGACTTGTTAAAGTTTTGGGTACGAGTTTCAAATTGACTTCTGTGATGTTGGGCAGAGTGGCCACAAAAAGATGGCAAGTGAAGCATTAAGGGTAAATTGTTTCATATTAATATATTCACTATAAAGTCAAATTGTTAGAATACTTTCCTTTGGATGTTCCAGCAGCAGCTTTGATATACAGTCCACTAATACTTCTTCTCTTTGTGGTTCCTCCATTGCAGGACATTAAATTTAACTCTTTTGAACTCCCAGATAATTCTTCCTGCCCCATTTCTCCTTCCACTTACGTGTTCTGCTACAACGGCTAGATTCAAGTATCTAAGAGGACCAAAAGCGGAGAGAATGTGGTGCGAGCATATAGCATCATCTCACCTAATTAGCAGGCAGAAGATAAAAGGCTGTCATTCATTATTGAAGCTGGCGAAGAAACCCTGTCATCCCCGAATTTGCAAGTGAGAATGTTGAAGCTGCATGATTCCTGCCCCGCTTTCATCTGCAACAGCACAGGGAAGAAAATCTAAAGGGCTCGATATGTCAGTTTTTCCATGTATGAGTGAAGGGAAATTAAGCCACAGTGCGTGATTTAAAATATATCCTCACAATATTCATAAACGTTCACCATCTCTCTGTCTCTTCTCAAATGTAGCTGTTGTTTTTTGTCTCATTGTTTTGTTGCCGAGGGGCAGTAAACACGAAGAGTCTCAGATGATTTGGTTTGGTGCAGAGCAGGTGAACCCGCTCTGTGGAGCTATGCGGTGTGTCAACACTTTGCAGAAAGATGATCAATATACTGCTCAAGCAGGGCTGGTTCTTTGCTTCCCACAACTCTACAGTATTGTAGCTTTTTTTTTCAAAATTTTCAGAGTAAGTCACGACAAGACTTTTGTGATCCTCTTTCTACAGCAAAATCAGCTCACTGCCGCGTCGTCTGATATAGTCCGTAATCATGAGGTAATGTGAAAACCCAGGATCACTCACGCTGTTATTATCCTGCTCATCTTCACCTAGCACTGACCCTGCCTTTTAATGATAATTTTATACTGGCTTCACTATGTGGGGATGTTCTCAACTCATTGTCCCCCACCACAGAGGAGAGCACAGGGTCACCCATATTAAACTGCCCCCAGTTGAGTTATTATGAATGGGTAGATGGATTGTTTAAGGCATGCACACAGACGGATACTGCAGTATTTACTGCTAGCAGGTCCTATTGGCATCAATTTAGGAATTTAGGTTTTCTCTCCAGTGGGTCATCATACTAGGTCTCATTTTAATTTGCTATCACAGTATAAATGGTTTTAATGTCATGTTACATATTTCCCATGGATATATTATGACTTTTTAATACAATGAGCTTATAATAGTTCAGTTTTTTTCTGGTTGATCCATGAAAATAAATGCAATGGCTGTTAGTGAAGCTTGCTTTTAAAATTGGGAAAACACATTGCATATTCTAACATAATTGCAGGTTATTGCCTATATGTAACCACAAACCATTAAACGTTCCATGGCATGCAAATCCAGTGAAAATAATATGACCAGTATACAGAAGGAGGAGAAATACAAGTATAATACTTGGAAAATTTATTTTATTTTTAAGTAGATGTAGATTTTTAAAATATTTTACTACACATTCCCTTTTCCTTCATCCCTTAAGGGATAATGAATCTGAGATTCATGTAGTGCTCTTTTTATCCTTTGCAAGCAGAAAGAAGTTTGAGTTTAGTATCATAACTGTAATGTTATGTTAAAAAAGTGTACCTCTACAATATCATATTCTAAAAAGAATTTTCAGTATCAGTGGAGTATGTGTATAAAAAGAAAGTTAGAGTGAAGGCATGCAGGGTGGGAAGACGTACTCAGCTCTTTTAGTGGTTATACCACAGTGCAGACAAAGTGTAAGGGGCATCGATGGTTCAGTTGGTAGATTGGTTGCCCATCAAGTCATATGGCCAGGCCTGACTCCTCCTGGCCGTATGTCACGCCAGTGGCCCCGAGCCAAGTGACAAGTGAAAAAATGCTCAATGAATTAATTAGTAATTAAATACATTTATTTTATTTTCATTTAAAGTTTACATTAATTGCATTTTTTTTTTTTTTTATTAAAATGTGCCTAGTCTTACAACAAAAACAACAGTCTGTGCAAACAGTTCTACTTCTAACTTAAAGGTTTAAAGGCACAATACTTTCAGTCTTTAATGATTGAGCTATTGGCTGGCTGCAGCTTTCAAATCTGCTTCACAAAGAAGTGCTTTTTTTTTTTTGCTGCTTCCTTCTTACCCTTTGTCATCTCTTTTTAGTGGGCACTGTGACTGTAACAAAAACTGTGCACCAGCCAATATAAAGCTTCACTTATGAAGCTGCATTAACCTTGAGCCATCACAGTCAATAATTAGCCACACAGTGTTGAGCAACCATGAGTACAAAAATGTCAAATGCAATCTTATGAAATAGCTATGGGTGTGGACTCTTCAAAGAAAATTTAATAAAATAATTTCCTCTACATTTGCAATGGCAATAAAAAGTAAAAGTAAGAACATAAAAATAATTTTAAAAAAATAAAAAATAAATCAAATAAAAAATTAGTCTGCTGTCATTTTATTTTTTAAATAGATAATAAATAAATTTTAAATAGTTTGCAGTGTTTGGACACGTTGGCGATGAACTCTATGCTAATTAACTGATTAATGAGAACTATTTTAGAGTAGAAATTGCTGGCAACCTAACCATAACTACCGAGGAAGCTGATCAATAACTTTCAGCTTTATATTCATATGTGCAGAAAGAATATGAAAAAGGAAAAAATGAAAGCAATTATTGTCAACCAGTTCCATGAAATGACCAAAACCAACATTGTGTTAGTCCATCTCAATATTCTCTAACTTCTGCAGCTTTGTTGGTGCACTCTGCCCCAAACCCATTGGTTTGTAGTGGAGATAATAAATATAGTGATAGTTTGATGATAGGCTTTAGCTACAGTCAGTACAGTCAGTATTATGTTAGTAAGCCACTTAAGCCAAAGAAGATGAAGGGTCAGAGACTTACAACACACCTGTGCTCTGCAGATCCCTGCACAAAAACAACCAAAACCCTGAAACTTAACAGACACATTTTTTTAAAGCCCTTTAATGCCGCACCAACACTTTTCAGTGCAACACTGACTCTACTCTACGTAGCCTGTCTCTAGATTTTTTTTTCTTTTTACTTGCTGTTAGCAATTCATTTTAACACACTCTCATCCACAGTAAGTGTTACCCTGACTCTGTTTGCTGTGATTGCTACTGAATGGTCCCTGTGGCCAGCTGTGGTGTAATGGCTGCCTCCCTGTGGGACAAACATCTTCTCAGGAAAGGAGGAAGGACAATTACTATTCAATATGTACAGCTCCTTGATATCACAAAAAGGAGTGGTGTTGAGGCTGTGTCACATTTCACCCCAAAGGTTTACTGAAAGAATGGATCTTCATAAGAGGTTGAGTGGGTGCAATTAATGGATTAGCTGTGAGTGACCACAAAGTATTCCCAATATGTGATGGGACGTTAAACAGAAACAATAGGGATGTAGAGTTTTGTTGTTGTTCTTTTTATTTTTTCACACATAGTTGTTGCACTTAATATGTATATTTGCCTACTATTTGTGATTATGGTGTGATTAAAAGCTCAAAGTTGTTCACAGATTTCACAGATTAGTTGGGTTTTTGCTCCATAATAATCCCCTTCAGAATGGAATATGAAATGTATGTGATTTATAACTAGCTTTCTCTGTGTAAACCTATGCAATAAATGTATAATTTATCTTAAATCTCAATAGAAACTATTCCCATTAAATGTTTATTCATTTTCAAAAAGCTATTTTCAACGAGAAATAGAAAACGTGCAGTACATGCATATTTAAAACTAATTGCAATTATGTATGAGTGCTACAAAGACTGAAATTTTGATAGGAAAACTTTCAAATGAAAAATTCCAATTAAATAACTCACACCTTAATTCACGTTTGAAATATGGACTGTTGTTCCATACTGTGAAATATTATAATACTTAACATGACTGCAGCTATGGTTCCCAGTAAAATACACTCCCATGTACCCCACTGTTTTCACTTTTACCTGCTTCAGATGAAGACCAATGCTTGACAACACAACACATCCTTTTTCAAGATAGTGAAGAAATGCAATCTGTCTGCTCTTGGTTTCTGTCAACTCTTTCACTTTGGCTGTATTACTCCCACTTGTCAAAAACACGAGGAATGAACAAATGTATTATTGGGGTTATCTACCTCGGTGAGTGAGTGAAGCGTATCGTCTGCAACTGATTACATCAGTATGTTAGTGCACCTGTGTCTGACAGGAGGAGCTCCTCCTTCTGCAATGAAAGACAAAATGTTGGAACAATTTGATCTGATTCTCTTACAATAGGCACACTGCCGTCACAATCTAAACTGCCTTCAGTCAGACATGTTGCAGACTGACAGCAACTAAGAAAAACACTCAGGGAATGGTCAGGATATCTGTCTGTCACTGTTGTCTCCACCTCCTCAAGTGCCAACAAGGATAAGATATTTAGTTTTAGGACACACAGGTTTTGGTGGACCTAAAATCATCTGTAACCTATGACTTTAGCCTCTTCATACTGTGTGAATTTGGGCTGTCAATTGTGAGAGTAATAGGATAAAAACTTTGGATCTGCAGTGGTCCTAGAATGCACTGTGAGATATATCCACTAATGGCCAATTTAGAACTCGATGACCAAATATAGCGTGTAATAAAGCTCTGACACAGAAATTTAGAACCAAATTCTCACACTGTGACTGAGATTAAATACACATCGACACATGAATATATTTTCCTTTCATACACATACATACAAGCAAAAATTATGGATGCATTTTCAAAACACCAGGTGCAGATATGTTTTCTGAGTCATCAATGAGAATCATACTTTGACATTAAATCTATGTCTAAACTCGAAATTAGAAGTTACTTAAAATATGTAGCTACTGTAGAAGTTGCAATCAAACAGGAGTAAAGGCCAGCGTCCATCAGTATAACTTGCCAATAAAGTACAGCTTAGGCAAAACCTTGAGTATACATATGCATGAGTTTGCATCCCTTTCAAACTCCAAGGAATGCAAACTACTCAAGCTCAACTCAACTCAAGAGAAAATGAATGAAAATGCTGTTCCTGAATAACTACGAAGTTTGGGATGCAAGTGGATCATTCAGAAGTTTGACTCAGTCTGAAAAAAGTCTGCAGCTCTTTACCGCCACACATGCATCACCTCCCCTGTGTTGTTGTGGCACTAGAGTACAACAAATACATTCAAAGAACAATCCAGAGCATATAAATCATTTGCTTTCAGTTGGCATTACCAGTCAACTGGGCACAAATGCTACCAGCCCGTTATACCTGTCAGCTTTTGTGTGCTAGGGTACTTGCAAGGCAGCCAGGAAGGCTACTGGCCAAGTCGAACTGACTGCTATATCCTAGCAACATAAACGCTATGTACTGTAGGTACATAGCAGCACTCCCAGCAGAAGCCCAAAATACTGCGCATCTGTCCTTTTACCAGTGGTCTCTGTTTCATATAAATCTGAGAACATTTTACAAAATGTAAAGTCTACATGTCCTTTGTGTGTTTTAGTTTGTCTGCAAAGCAGTTGTCAAATGCTAAACTAAGTAGTAGCGACACCCCTTGGCAGGGAACCTTTCTCAGGCAGAGTGTCCCTGCAGTTTTGCCATCTATGGATATTACAAAATGTCACTGGCAGAGGAAACAAACTCAAACTGAAATAAACAAATACTGACAAGTATTTTGGAACTTTGTAAACAGTACTTCTACAAATTGGAATGTAACAAGGTAATAAACTAAAACTGAAGCTTTGAAGTGAACTGTTTGTGTTAATGTCAATGTTAAAGATATATTATTTAAACAAATGGCAGAGGCCAAGTGTTAAATTGGTTTTGACCATGTGAGGTAGTTATAAACCATTACGCCTGCCTAATTAATGTCTTTTGATGCACATTTTTTCCTTGTTCTATGTAAGAGTGTCTGAAGAATGCAGGGCAGACTTTCCAGTCCTGCTTGTAAACAGAATCATCACAAAATAGAAATAAACGTGAAAATAATAATAAATCAGACAAAACCTTTAAAGCCTTAAAATCTCAAAACCTTAAATGTAGGACAAGGTACCATTGGTATTGCACTGGTATTGTAGTGGGGCACTGATTGTCAAGCACCATCTGTGCAGTTTGTTCTAGTTTAGGTTTGATTTTTAAACACTAATTCTGAGCAATAGAACACTTAATGAGGCATAAATACCAGATTTTATGACTTTAGGATGTGGCATGGGCTTCACTGGGTAGACCACACATCTTTTCCACCTATTTTTTTCTTTCCCTCAGTAAAAATAAATAGGCCTAATGGCACTGCAATTCTACATGCTACTTTCCAGCAGATGGCAGCTCCATGTGAGGCATAACTAATCATAAACGCGTAAATATTGCAGGGCACTCTGGCTGAGAGGGTTTGTTGTAGTGATGGAGACAGTGGGCACTTTAGGCTTCACCAAAGAGGATCAACCAGCCTGCAAACCGGAACATTGCACAAGTCCTGATAAAACTTCATGGCAAAGTCAACCATTTAAGTGATTTGCATATTGATAGAGGTCATTCTCATATCAGAGTAATCAAGACCTTATGTTTGCTTATGCTGTCTTGACTGTTTACTAATGAATTTTGATTAAGATTGGGCCTAAGGCTGTGAAGACAATGCAGGAGGCATCCAGTGCTATTAGTGAGGTTCTTTACAGATGAGAAATGTAAGCACTGCTTTAAAGTACTTTTGTTCTATGAGTTTGTGCCTGTCGACCTGATGAGTGAAGTCATTTCTAAGACTGCAGTGAAACAATATGTTCCCCTTGGCACAAATCATTATCTTCAGGTGGTCCTTCAAGCTCATTGCCTTTTATCTTCACATTTTTTCAAGTAATTTGTTCCTCTTCAAGTGAGACACAGTGATAGAAAGACCTATAATAATGAGTTATCCAGTGATTGAAGGGATATTAGCTCATTTATAAGAAAGTGATCTTGATGGAAAAGGAGGAGGTTAATAATAGGCCAAGAGTGAGTCTGTCTATCATTTACTGAAATATGGACTTTTGGGCCTGACCAACACAAAAGTATTTTTTTAAGGATGTGTTCAAGTCACAAAAAGGTATTAAACCACAAAAAATGTTTTCATCATTTTATGTCCATCATTCATTCAGATGTAAGATTTTGCTACTTTCTGAGATGCACATATTGTACAGTACACCCTAAATGCTTTAAACTAGAGACCACATATCTTTCAGTGATGTCTGTATTTGGTAGAGCTGAATCTGGTTATAAAGGTTAATGAAACACAGGGAGGTATGAGAAAGAAGGCAATGACCCACGTAGGTAAACAGCTTTTGAAGGATGATGTTTTGGTTCAAGGACGACACACTGATAGAGGGCAAATAACAACTTCTTTGAAACTGAGGCACTCTCCTTTCCCTTGAAGAAAATAGAATGTCGCCTTCCTTGACAGGGACTTGTAGCTGGGGTTGATTGGATTAGACTATATATACATATACGTATATGTGGTGGATTTGTTCTATGGAGATGTCAGTTATGCAAATCAAAATATAAAACTAAGGTATTTAATTTAAAACAATTCTATTTTATAATATAATAATATATTTTTTAGGTCAAATAAAATGGAAAGCAATTTTTAAAAGAAAGCAAAATCTAATGAAAAATGCACAAAATTGAAGGCAGTGGTATGACAGGAGCACTGCAAAGCATCCTTAAAATCCATGTAATAATTAATCACCTAGTAGAGTACTAGATGAAGTGTGTTGTCTAGACATTTTATGCCTGGGGACACTGGCCAGGAAAATAAAGCATGAATGTTTGATAAGACAAAACTCCACTACACAAGGCTTAGGTGGTTGTAATGACATGCACTATAAACTAGGAAAAATATGTCTTGTGATCTCTTTTGCTTCAAGGCTCAAGATTATGATGCTTTTGTCAACTTGTAATCAAATCCGGTATTAGTGCAGAAAATTGTAGTGAATTAGACCTTGTGCTGATAAAAGGAAGGTTTGCAGGGTGGTGAGGTATGCCACCTTTAATTGATTAGTTTCAAACAACTGTGCCCACCGCTGCCAAAATTATACATCTGATCAAGGATATCTAACTGAATTTTTTATGTGTCTAAACTAGCTCCAAGGATGAGTTTTGTGAATTTGCTTTTGGAACTCAACAAAAACAACATGCATTCAGTAACTGGTAACAAAATGGATCTAAAAGTTTCTCCTGCACAGAAACATTAATAATACATGAAATGTGTAAAATTGCACGAGACCTGTCTACACCCTGAGTCCTGAAGCAGATGCCTCGTTTCTCAGATGTCTGTAGTTGCTGACTGCAGCACTATATCACAGCAAATACGGTCAGCATAGCAACACAGAGCATCTGGAGTGTGGGCAGAATATTGGGAATGTTGATTCTTGGGCAAAAATCAACACTAGACCAGACATATACATTTAATGGACAGCAACTGACTTCAGATATTAACCACGTCAAGGCTTCGTTAGGAGGTCTGACTACTTCTTCATGAATTCCAAATGAATTTTAAGAATCCGCACATCTGCAGTTTTTCAGAACCCTGGTCACCCCCTGCTGTGATAGGGTAGATGTGCCCCCATTAAACTTTCCTCCAGTCCTGACCTTGTCTGGGACATGTCAGTCATTACTAAACATGCTTTTAGTGTGCTATGCTGATGCATCTTTGGGTGTGCATCACTCAAAAAAGAAACTACAGCCAGAAAAAATAATGTCTCTATATGCAACCATGTCTAGTGGCCCTTTTGCCCTAGGCAACACTTTATTTTAAAATGCATAAGTCTTATCAGCCTCGAGCAACAAGCCTGGAGGTGCTTCCTCCATTTTGAAACACTATAGGTTTACTATGCCACAACGAACTTGTGACGTAGAATAGTACACCTCTCTGGAGAAACACAGTGAAACTTGCTATTTAAAAAGCTTATTTTCTTTTAACACATTCAGGAAAGCAAGTCCCAGAGAGTCAGAGCTTTCTTCTTAAAGCCCTTTAACGTCCTTTGATATCAAGCAATCCCACATCAGCCACATTGGTAAAATGGAGTATGTGGTGTACCGTATCGACAGGATTTCTGGATATTGAATTTCAAGCAGTTTTCAGACAGTTATCTCTCTTTGTCATTTTGAGCGGCCAGTAGTATTAAGAGCAAAGGAATCAGAAGCTACAGTTCACTGTCACTGGTCGATATCATCTACAGAGCACAGCGAATGGTGCAGCAGCTCAGATCATAACAATTAGGATGTGTCACTGCTGCCATGAAACTGCAGTCAAGACTCTAGTTTTGAAATACAGAACATTGCCAGAACTTACAGTACTTGCACTAGTGTATAAAAGGATAATATGCCAAAGTAGAGAAAATAGTGTCACTGTATCCTGAACTTTTTACCATTTAACACATAGTTATATGATTTTAAAAATGAACACTGCAAACCTGTGCAGAAATTACGGTAAAAAGTAAATACTGTCTGTGAAAATGTAGAATTATACCGGACTCCTGATTTGCCATTTTTATATTTACTTCAGTGATTTTGCATTTTTAAAAAAATCATGATTTTGTAAATTGTATGTTGCAATCCAGTAGCTGCAAAGTAAAGTAGCTACTTAAGGAATGAAAATAAGATACTGAATGGACTCAAGATAGCAGCTGTGATGTGATCGTATCCATTCAACAGATATTTCAATTGCATTCAGTGAACATGGTGATAAGCAAATGAGGCACTTGCCATCAGGTCAATGAAACTGTGTATTATAATAAAGATAGGTGAGACCAACATGAGGCAAACAGAAAAGTTACTTTCCAAAATGAGAAAAAATCCACTTGAAAATCCTGACACATATTCCCACAAAATAAATGCTACAATGAAAGTATAGAGTTCCATTATTGGTGCTCTGAGTCATCCTCAGACCTGCAAACATATAAACATCTGTGTGGGAATGGCCGTGTTTCCTGGTACAATGGGGCATTTCGGTGCAGAACTCTCAAGTCGTTCATATTAGATAATTACAGCAACTGATAAAAGTCAGAAAGTGTCAGATGAAAAAGGACAGACCATTCCTCATCATGATAAACTGTAGATGTGCTGTGTGGGAATGGAAAGCTTGACAGGTGAGGCATCAGTAACTAGTTTAGGAAACAGTCAATTACAGAGTCATTTTTATTTCACCTTTTCTATCCACCTACGGGCAAATGATGCAAAATGAAAAAAAAAAAAAAAGAATTCTTCTGTTAAAAAGAGCAACACTTTATGGAAGGAATCACTCATGTTGGCCTTCAGTTTACTTGGTCAGAGCTTAAGACTTGAATGTTATGAAATTACTATAAGTAGGGCAAATCATTTTTTATGTTCTAACATGTATGTGTCATAAGGAATGAATTGTAGGAAAAAGAGAATTTATATTTTACATACAGTATCTAAGTAATGCGATGAATTAAATTTACTGTATAAGAATATTTATGTTGCTGAATTAATTCTAGAATTTCTTTCAGATTGCAGTTGAAGAGCTGTCATGGCCATGCCCTCCACCCCCCCCCCAACACACACACACTCTCTACAGACTAAATTCTTGCTTTATGGGGCAAAGACATGTTTGTACTTGAACCAATGAATGCCATTTTAACTCTGCCTTGCTTCACTTCCTTCTTTAGACAGCTGCACAGAGATTTTTATTGGCTGATGTGTCCTTGGTTGAGAAAAAGGTGATTTATCTATCTCTTACAAATATATTGTGATTATTTTCAGATATTTTGCAATATAATATTACTTTGTAGCTAAAACACAGATAGAAACCTTAAATAAACAGCTGTTCATTTATTCTCTAATCTAATTATTTTAATTTCTAATCATTTAGGTTTATTTATAATCATTAATAATCAAAGAATATATTTCTATTTTTCATAGTTTATATTCATTAGAAAACATCTTATTTGATTCTTCATTATGTAACCTTTTAAGTCTACGAATGCAAAATTATGTGAGCTAGAGCTTGAAAAGTGCAAGGCCACAGACTGGGGAAACTCTAGCCTGTGTGCCAGAGCAGTTCTGCACGTGACCTTGTTACTGAACCACAGAACAAAAACATCCTACGCCCCTCAGTCCACCAGCTGAAGGAAAAAAAAAGCATGGCAGCGACAGTGGACGTAGCAGCAGGTCAGGAGTTCTGTGTACCTTGTGACCATTCAATAAGCTCATTTGCATGCTAACCATGTTAGACCCTGCCCCTGTACCCTTTGCATTTCACGTGTGGAAACTGCAGCCCCCTCAACCATGATACATCAATACATCTTTGTTGCTAAGTGAATAAACCTCATTCGGTAACAGGTGGTCTTTGCCAGCTGTAACACACCAATTAAATAGTATTAAAGGTGTGTAATTAGTTTATTTGACTCTGCAAATGGGAACGGTTTGAAGCAACAAAGGAGGTAGGACAATGATGGTAGAAAAAGCTCAATTGTTCAACCTGAACTGAAATGTAGCTTTAGGAAATGCTGCTTTTCTTTCCCATAGTGGAATTCACACCCTATTTGATTAAGTAATTAGCAGAGGTCACAGATACACTTAGAGTAATAAAGAATGCAATCAAACCAACAATTGCTACAATAATGTTGGGACGTTTGGTGTTAAGGGGTCTTAAATGGAGTAATTGCACAGAGGGCCACAACACAGTTACATACTGTGCTGTAGCTCCAAGATAATTATCTCAGTCTCATTATCCAACCTGTTTATGACTCTCCTCAGTTGTTCTGTGTTTTGGGCCTTGGATGCAGCCGTGATGCGTGCTAAGAAATAGCCAGGGCTTCAATGAACTGTCATGCAATAAATGAGTGAACTCTGGTGCTACTATAATCCAATTCCACTGTCCACCTACAGTAAATGAACTAGCCAAGTGGTAGAGGCCTATCAAAGGAAATCCCAGACCCTATTTTGAATCTCTCTTCGATTTTTATGTAAAGGAAATTAATCTGAGCCTCAGTAATATGAACATGGGGCAGATCACTTGACTGGCGAGGTGTTTCATACATTACCATATTAAGAGGATTATCAGCACGAAGAAGATAAACAAGACAAGGCTAGAGGGATGTACTGAGCTTATCTGCAGCAATGTGAAATGTATTCAATCCATGTACTTTAGCACCTGTCTTTTAAAAGCACATTTTCACCTTGGTTATGAAATCATCTTGTCATTTTTAATTGAAATGCATGAGCTAACCTCTAAAAGGGTAATTGCCCTGTGTAGAGATGTGGCCCTGGCTGTAAAATGTAATCCCAATTCTGTTAATATATAAAGGGAACTTGCCCTTCCTTTTTCATGTGTACTCTATGTGCAGAATGAGTGACCCTGCACCAACAGGATACACCACATAGATTTTTGGAGCTCACAAGTTGATGTGGTAGATGAGCATTACGGGACAATACCGCCCTTCATCTCCATTGTGAACTACCTCATGTATACATACGAATCTCAGGGCACAGATCCAGTTTCTGCAGCGGTGCAGGTTTCGCTCATGTCAGCACATCAGATCATCTTTAAATTCGCATCACATACTCTATGAGTTTCACTCAGGTTTTCCACTCCTGAGACACGTTTCTACAGAGAAACACAGGATGTACTGGAATCATCAAGCCCTGTTGACCCCGTTTGAAGTCTACAAGTCTTTTTATTTCCAGAGAGGAATTGCTTGAACTTTATTGAAGAAGGTCAGTATTTGTGCATAATAGAAGACCAGTCCTTGCTGAAAATACTGAGACATAATGCAATGGATTTTTTCCAAATTGCCAACCATGTCGTCCATCACACATGATACACATATAATGGGAAATTAGAGGCATCATCTAAATATAATTACAGTGGAAATGTGAAGAGTGAGCATCTAAGCAGAACTAGCAGGTCATCTTTTAATAATTTAAATATAATCTGTAATTAGAATGCCTTTATCAAGCTAGTTAGTACAGTAAATGTACATTCATAGCCTTTCAAGTACAGCCTTTTTATCCATTTCAGTGAGAACATTTTACTGGCACAACAGGATTTTGACACAAAAGATGAATAAATTGAACCTGGTTCAACTTTTGCTGTAACACATCACACATCAAACAGAGTATTTTAAGTATTAAGCATATTTAAGTATTTAAGAGTATTTTAAACTGCTATGTGGTATGCTGGTATCTCAGTCTTCAAACTCATTTCTGAACCTGGAATTTAGTGGAATTGTATTTGCCAACTAAAGATGGAATTAAATGTGTTTCATGTATTTGCCCGTTAAAGAAATCTGTATTTAATTTCTTTATGGCAACTGCTACAACAAAAATTATGATTTTACTATATAAATAGAAGAGCTTGAAGAAAACTGAAGTGCAAACATGGATACTGATGTATAACACAAGTACATTTTTGAAATCTTAAAACTCTTGAGGACACCCTCAACCAGCAAATTTTAACACAGTGCCATCATGAAAGCACAAAAGTGTTAGGTTGGTATGTGGAGATTCAGCATTGTTGAATGCTGCTTGTTGATGTTAGGACAGTCTTGTACAATTTGTATAAAACCAAATATTACTGCTGATAAATATCATGCGCAACAGACAGATAAATAGGTGTGAACATCACAAACAGCGCCACTCCTTACCTCTAGTTGCATTGTGTGGATTGATGACAGAGTGGGATAAAATAAGTTAATTGTCTATTTGCCACAAGTCACTGTAGGCAAAACTAGTCAAACCTATTTGTACTTCTACCATATAATAAACCTATAGTCTGGACAGCATCTTAATATAATCTGTTCTGCACTTCAGAGGTTCAGTCAGACTTTTCCTCTCTCTGTGGAATTGACTGATATCCAAGTTAAACAGCAGGGGAAAGTGCATAGCCAATAATCACAGCATGCACAACCTTTCTCACCTTTCTGCCTCTTTTGGAGGCTCTGTGACAGCAGTCTGTAAAACAACTGCCAGTCTCTGTGACCTCCTGCTGGAGACAGTTCACGGGGCCAGCTCTCTCACCCAGTGGCCGTGGCTGTTTTATCTCCATGGGCAACCTTGAGAAATGAATACCAAAACTGAAAGACTGAGGATGAAGGGGGAGGTGATGGAAGAGAGACAGAAGCAAGACAGAAAGAATGAAATGGGAAGTGAGAGAGCATAGGGAAGAAAATGACTTGGCAGTCAGCCAAGTGGATCATTACCTTCTGCTCCACAAATGTGATGTAGTGGAGAAGGTGAAACTGATAGTTTGGAAATGAGAGGAGGGCGCTGGACTGATACTTAATCATTACCACTACTGCACCATGGCAGATAGCAGCTCAGGGCTTCAAGGTGTTCTCCCCTGATGTTCGCTGGAACAGATCGACAAGCTTGTTCTCCACCTCCAAAGGGAGGAGTGTGGCATGAAGCGATTAGAAACACACTGCCCACTTTGTAACTGTCCGCTAAGCGCTTATGCCCGGCAAGAAAATAGTTTGCTTTGTTTTTAGCATTAGTTTGATTTATTGGCACTGCAGAGTAAACACCACATGTGGATGTTTGAATTTCTGTTTAGCTAAATTTGGACTGTCCAACTCTACTGACTTAGTTGCATGTTTGTATTGTACAATGCACTTTGATTCAAGTGTCTCTAGACTTTGAGTATGAACAGTGTAATGATGCCTGCAGCCAACACTGGTTGCGTCATAAAGACAGAAAAGGTTGTGTTATAGTTGCAGAAGCCTGGATGTTGTGCTTTTCTAGAGAATTTACACACATCGAGGGTTAGAAATAGAAATGGAAATAGTGATGTAGTGTGAGGCGTCATCACATATAGTGACATGCAGCAAGACACCAGAGAAGGACTCATAAAGAAAATAACAGGCATGGGTTGAGTCACGTCAATGCCAATGAAATGGCAAGTGAGAAGTGAATCCAGATGGAGAATTCAAAACATTTGATGATTCACTAGTAAGAATGACCTAAAACTGAAATAAGTATAAGAATTGCTATTAAATATATATAATTTACACTGTATTTAAGTATTATTTTCTTCCACCATCAAAGATATTCTTTATTTTGCATATACTAGAATCATTTTGGATGTGGGATGGTCATGTGACTTATTTATCAATTGTTCAGTTATGAGAAATTAGATTTATTTTGGATCTTTAATGACTAGAAACAGATAATCAGTAAGCATCTCTTCCTTCCAGACAAACCTTTGCTAAATATGGAATCCAGGAAGTTTTACTCACAAAGACCACTTTACTTTTCCCGGGATTCATTAAACGAAATAAGACTCTAACACAATGTTTTTGAATTCAACATTCTTGGATTACTTTCCCGAGAAGATTCCAGTGATAAAATGAGAGTAGACACCGCCATTGGTCCCAGTGAGGAGAAACGGATACCACTGGACTGTGCCATAATGGGTTTCTCAGAGAGGGTCATCCCTTTGGCAAAAGATTGTCTCTATGCGAATTATGGTCAAAAAGCAGCATTATACTGACTCATCCTTCTGGACACTTTGAAACTGGAGCTAAGGTCAATAGAGGGGTCGCACCCACTGAAAATTTCCAAGAAATGCTTCATCTAATTCTTTACTTCTAAAACACTGACTTGTTGTATTTTAATTTAGATGCAATGTGACATTTTTATGTCCATTATTTTCCTTTCTAGAAACACAAACATGATAGAAAGCTTCTATAAACAACATTTAGCATTGTTATTTTTATGAGTTACTCACTGAAAACAGGCTATTTTTGCTGTCTGAGTTCACTATCCATCATGTCTGACAGATGCTTTTTGCACTTTAACATAGGAAAGGAACATCGCTGAAGTAAAATGACATTTTTCAACATTTAAAGAACGCACTTGTTGTACTGCCTCCACCTCATTTACAGTGTGCCATTTTGTCAAGTTCAGAACATTCACAGTATGGTGTGATCCAGGATTTAATCTACAGATGTAGTGAACTGCATGTGCTGTAAGTCCATCATTGTTTATAATGTACGGATGCAATTTATAGGTTAATACACACATTCTGAAGTTTTATGATGTATGACAACAAAACTGAGTTGATAGGTGAGTTAGAATGGTGCAAAGTATCTCGTGTTGTGATCATTTACAAGGACAAGATCATTTTTGTCATGCTTGCATATTTAGGACATGTTTTACTTGTAGAAACTGGACTTACTGCTGAACACAGAAGACAGTGTTTCCAGTTCTTACATTCAACATCAAAGCAGTACTATATGTATATACTGCGTAACTGAGATAATTGAGTGCAAGTAGTGGTGCTGTGGAAGATGAATCCATGCACCACTGAGAACACGGACCGTCAGGAGACACTGAGTCGTTGGCCTTTGATGCACAGAAAGGACACCGGTTCTCCTTTTCTGTGCAAATTCCTTTCATCTAACCTAATCAATCGTATTTCTCTAATGATGACAAGAATGATGACTTAAAGTGCAGCAAGGCATGCATGGGCTCCCTCACAAACACAGATCAATACTCTACAGACACTTCAGAAAATGACTTTGCCTACACAGAGGGTGGTGATTTGTTCTATTTAGTTATCTGGTTAAGTGATTCTTGCCACAGAACTTGGACATAGCTCTTAAGCTGGAGATTATTATATGGCTCCTTGAATTTGACTGGGAACTGCAGTTAAACAGCACAAAAAACAATATCTTAAAAGTCTGCTTTTGCTGACAGTCAGCTAAAATATTATTGCAAAGAATTGCGACGCTCAATACGCAGCAGCTTGAGAAATGGCCCGATTTAAAAAAACAAAAGCACAACGATAGGACAGGTTGTTATAATCTGCCAACACTCCTCTTTTGCTTGCAAAAACGCAAGAGAAGGAAAGAGCACTTTGCACTGTGGATACATTTACTCACTGTATTTTTACCACACTCAGTGCAATTTTTCTACCACTTATTTTCTCCTTTTACATGTCTACAGTTTCAAATGCTGTTTGAAAATAAAATGGCAATCTGAGTCAGTGCTGAACCACGGGCCCCACCACAGGCAGACATATGTGACATCTCCATTAGATTGTCAAGCAAGAATGGGAAAATGACAAACTGGCATCTGGTGAATTTAAATTCCTTTTAAATAGAATCATTAGCCCTACAGACTTCCACTCTAGTTCTTTTTAAGTTTGCATTCAAAACATATCGCTGCTCTCACAAAAAATGTCACACCTCAACCGCTGACAGACTGAAGTCAACTTTCCAGGTTTATCATCAGAATTAGATTGCTTGCAGTAGATTGGGCTAAAAGCAATTATGAAAAAACTCATATCTTTCAATCAATCATGCTTTTTTCTGCATACAATGGCTTTACCAAACAATAATAGCTAACGATTATTTGATCTGTAAGTTCCAACTTTTTTGTGTCATCTTTCTGAGTTTTATTTCAAACCTGAATTTCCACCTATAAAGAAACAGATAGAAATAACTGTAAGTAAGTATTTTACATCATGGATTGAAAAATACAAAAGAACAGATTGTGGAAATCCAACTGTAACACAAGGTGAAGTATTTCTATAACACAATTCAAACACAGAGACAATTCAAAGTGCTTTATACAAGGCAAAG
>JAUBNQ010000028.1:20409399-20443965 GCA_032353495.1 Ctenopoma kingsleyae | reverse complement strand
AGAGAGAGAGAGAGAGAGAGAGAGAGAGAGAGGGATATAAGGAGAGAAAGTGGGAGGTGGGATGAGATGAGAGGCTTCATCCCAGGATGAGTCACATCTCCTCATCACATTGTCTGCTACACGGAGGAAAAGCAGCAGGGAATAGGAGAGTTGGTGAGATGGGAGTTTCCACAAGCTTGCTGCATGGCTGAGGGCAGAAGTAGAAAAATACACACAGACAGAGATGCACACACACACACTAATGGATAATGGTCTCAAATATGTTACATTTTTGACATATACATCTACAGATACTCAGATTTTATCTTTATCATTGGCACATATGTACATAGGACACTCAAATATGAATTAAACACCTTAAGATTTAGGTTTTTGTTTAGATAATCATGTCTCAATCTGCAATCCCTGCTAAGAGCCGATTTCTTGAGCTTGAGGAAGGACGTACAACACCAGACTTTTTCCTTTGTGCTGTTTTGGTGTCTCTTCCCTCTCTGTACACAGTAGTCCCCAAGACGAGTCCCATAGCAGAAGGTCTTTCTTGGCTCTCTCAGCTATATTATTTTCAGCAACACGACCAAACTGTACAGCAGCTCATTTCTAAACTTAGAGTAGATGTCTTTGGCATCAGCAATTAGCCAGTTAATGCTAAAGGAAGTAACAGTCAGTAGCCCTCGTTAGCCAAAAGTATCTGGCATGCACAAGCTTTCGGGGCAGTTTCCAAAGCTCATCGGCTCTCACACACTTTGCTCTTCACGCGTCCACTCTACTGCGAAAGTATGTGAGCGGGTGTAAAACAAAAAATGGAGAACTACGACTGTTGGGACCATTGTACAGAAAATAACGATCACTGCTTAAAAGGTACACTGTGGACGTTTGTTTTGAAGCAGGACAACATTACTGGGAGGCCGGGCAGCCTACTGGCTCATAAATGCTGACTCTTCTTTGAAATTCCAGCAAGACCCTCTAAGCGACTAAACTGTTTTCCACATGCCAGGCAGTTCTTATAGCCCTTTAATGGGCCCCATTACATGTGCATTAGGTGAGGGCATCCTGCATTAGATTTTTCTTTTGAGAGCTTTTAACAGTGAGTCTTGTACGTAAATCCAGACTCACGATATATGTAGCTACACTTCAGTAACCTAACAAATACCACATGTTCATATGCTGGTTTTGCTTTTGTCACCGCGTGCAGTGTGGTATTTCACATTACCCCAAAGCAGTAGTCCTACAGCGCAAAAGTGCTTGAATGTGGAAAGAGTTTATTTGTCTATATGGGTACAAAACCAGCAGCATCTGTTGGGAGTTGTGCACCACAGATAGCTGAAATGTGAGGGAGCAGTTTTTTGTGTGGTTAGACTAATGAGGCTCTGCATAGAGGATGGCTGTTGAGTGACAGAGATGATTTACACAAGCCGGATGGACAGTCAACAGAGAGGAAACATTCATCTTACCACTGAGCCACTGTCACACAAAGGCAGAAAGCATACACACATGAAAGCATACCCACATGAAAAACCCATACACACTTGGGTTTTTGTCTGGTTGAGTGTTGAAAAGTGTTTTAGCATTAATGATCTCTTGCATTATTTGCGGGGCATAAAATACTCTGGTATAGCTGATTGTATTGATACAGTAGATATGTGAGATATATTTAAGGCCTTAGACAGAAACTGTAGCTTTATACAGTATTGGTTTGTGCCATTATTCATTTTGACAAAAAGCCAAAAAAATAAACATATTTTAAACAAAGCTGCAGATTAACTGACCATTTTCCAGTGTAAGTTTGAATCATATTTCACTTTCCTTTTGACCTTTAAAGCTGCTTTAATTTATATTTTGGCAACTTTATGGCAGGTCAACAAACTGCCTTACACACTTGCAGTATTAGTATTAGCAACAGTTGCCTATTTACACGACCAACTAAAACACCTTCATCAACTGCCCTCCATGTATCTATTTCACTTATTTTTCCATGCTTGCTTCTCTGCCTTGTCCTATATCCTAAAAATTATGTTCATATACAACTAAACTGCAATCCCAATTACGTTTTGTTTTGTGTTAACGTAATGATCATTGTGTTCACAGTTAATGTAAATGACAAGTCACAAATATGTTGATACCGAACGTATTAATGAAATTTCCATAAGCAACGTATTTGTGACAGCCAAAATATCCAATCTACATCCAGTTACTAAAATATCCGATGTTACATTTCAACATCCAGACATGTCAGCGTAGCATTCAAGTTGGGAGTTTTATGGTTGGGATCAGACATCACAGCAGTGGGTTAGGAACAGGGAAAGACTGTGGGCTGGTTAATGGATAAAAATGTCACTTTACACAAAATCGCTTCACACACGCATTAAAAATGAAACCAAAACACGATCATTTCTCTAACCCTAACCTCAGTACTTTTCTTGACTAAACCCAACCTCATGTGAGACTTTGGTCTAAAACTCGGGTCTCCGTCATGTCAGTCCTGCACAATAAACACCCTCCGTCCACCCCAATCACCTCCTTACAAATCGCTTTGCGTTAATAAATGTTACGCGTCATTCATTCACAAAAATACGTTTCAGTACAACATGACAATTACGTTCTCTACAAAAACGTAATCGGGATTGCACTTTAGTTGTATATTCAACTTTTATATGTATAGCGCCAAATCATAACATAAGTCATCTCAAGGCACTTTACAGTGTAAGGTTTAAGATCTCTGCCTCTACAGTATATACAACCTCTCAGTTGCTCTCTCCATGTCACCACTATATTCTCTCTACACTCTCTATCACTGCCTCTGTTTGTCTCTCTATCTCTTCAGGACAGATGAGGTGAACAAGACTACTCTTCTTTCAGCCCAAGATGGCTCCCTATCCACCAAGGGCATAGTTGTGTGTGAATAATGTCTGAACTGAGGAGTAAATATCTTTCCATGACAAGCTGTTTGGATTGGTGCTCATGTGCAATCTGATGCTTTATGTATCATGGCCTAGACTGCCTGGCCGCTAGCCTTGCTGAAGAAGGGTTGCCCTGTCAGTGCCCCTGAAACACTGAGAAGGAAAATGGCCTTTCAGAGCAGGCCCAGAAATGCAATGCAGCTGAAAATGTCACTTTGACTCCAAGTTGCTCTGATGAAGTGCTTCACTGATGTAATACATCTGATATAGCACAGATTGAAAAGAAATGTCCATTTAGGCATGTGGATCAATTCTGGGTTTAAATTACTGAGAGATTAAAGGCAGGAGATTGGTATCATATTAATCTTCCAAAATTGCATGCTCCAAATAACCGATCAGATGAGGTCAAACTTTACACTGAGAGAACTTGAGATTAGCTTCAATTAATGTCACACACTGACCTTGCAGGCTTCTGGTGCAAAAGTTCATCAGGATTATTAAAATCAGCCTCTTGGCTTATCCCCCCGATTCTTACCATCATAATCCATGCATTGTTTGACTTGATACGGTGCAGGGTCTGTATGTATTTATCATTCCATTCAGCAGTCTCCTATATTTATCTAACACTAAACCAATCACACCGATCAGCAGAGGTAATCAACAGTGAAATCGCATCACTCGCCTCACTGGAATATGGATAAGCATTCATCCATAAAACTATTTGCCAAAGAGGTTTCAGTTAAGGGCATCTGAGAGGGCACCACTCGACAAGCTCCTCGTATCCTTCCTCAATCTTCCATTGTCATAAACATTCAAGCGCGAGGCTTAGTTTATAAGAGGACTGTTTAACGGGAGACATCCGCCGCTGTAACCCATTGTGCCTTTATAAAACAGCATTCTAAGTTGTTAGTGGTAGCTATGGCACTTAATTCTTTCCTCTGAGAGCAGTCTATTGCTAGTTTAACTGCAATGAGTTGTGCAAGAAAACATCCACATACACAAAAACTTTTCCAAGTTTTCAGACTGATTATCTAACATACATTTGTGGGTCTGTATAAAGGTGGTGGTGATGGAGTTTACTTGAGCCTAGATGATGTGAGTCCTGGAGAGTTCTGAAAGGGTTGGGCGGTGGGTGTGCAACATTACACATGACCGTGCTCACATGTTTCATGAAGTACTGTAAGCCACTTAGATAACGTAAAGACACAAATGGAAATATATTTTACCAGCAACAAACCTCATATGAGGGATATGCATTAACTTCCACCGACAGGGTGAATAAATCACCAGATCAACAACTTCCACTTCAGTATTTCATCAACTTTTCTCTTTTATGTCTGAATTCAAAGCTTTGCAAGAACTGCCACGTACAGTATATGTGATTCTTAATGTCACCATCTGCCCTCATGAATAGTTATTCACATCTTACATCCTCAACACAGTAAATGTAACACTGCAATGAGAAATTTGCATCAGCATAAAAATTGTATTTAAGGTGGAATGATGAGTTTTGAGCTGTTTCGCAGTGGGATTTTTATTTTGGTGTCTTACTGAATCTCTGAACATCTTAAGCTGAAACAAAACTTTAATTATATATCTTAACATTTTTGTTGTGTAATGGCATGAACTAAAATTCAAGGTGTTCTCAATCTCATGCCTTTGAGAGAAACTCAATATGGAATGTTATATGCTGTTCAAACAAATGATTCATGTCATGTTGACTGCACTACATTAACAAATTCTTACAGGAGGCTGCTTTCACTCTCTCAGAAACAAAATCACTGAAGTGAAACCTTTTAAAGATTTCAGTTTACTGATGGATAACAGAGGACTCTTAAGACTCCCAAATCTCAGTGTCCTGCCTAGGAAAAAAATGTATTTTCATTCAAGGTCTGGTTAAAGTGTAGGGAAGGGTTACAGATGGTAATCACCTTAGTAGTGTAGCCTGTCTCCAATCCTCCATCTAATATGCAACGTTGATGACTGATAATAAATTATTGATGCTCTATCTTGGCTGATCTTGAAAGGCCAGGTTTGACCATGACTATCCATCTCATGGATATTTTAGTACCATTTCTTCCAGAATATGACCACTGCTCTTCCAGAAGTTTAAATAGTGAACAAATAAAGCATATCTGCCATTACAGTGGCAGTGTGGTTTTGTTTTTAGAAATTAAAATGTCATAAATAAAAATGTTAGAACTTAATGGACCCACTTATTTCAAGCATACTAACCTATTGAGAACAGAAGAACAAAAGGCTCCTTACACTGACTGTAAGACAAATACATTCACTCTACAACAGTTTATCCGACCTTGCATGAGAATTTAATTGCTTCCTGACTGACAACCAATGTACAAATACTGGCTCCACTGACCACATCATTATATAACTTGCTGCCAACAAAACCTCAATGACCCAAGCACCACGCAATACATGGGAACAAATAATTTGTTTGAAAAGGTTTGATGTGTAAATATTGCAGAAAATAGAGTATAGCTGGGCTAGTCGAAATGCAAGCAATCTCAAAATACAACAGCCAATATGCAGAGTCAAAAAAATCCCATACAGAATACTTAAAATAGTGACAGCTTCAGCAAATCATTCTACATCATTGATACTACACTATTTTTTATTTGCTGAAATAATAAAAAATATGTATCCTTATATTTAATGATATATGTTACTACAATTGAACACTTATTGTGTTAGAATTTAAATTCGAAGTACGTTTCATCTACCATTCATGTACAAGTCTACAGAAAATGATGAGTGGTGCATTGTTACACAGAGGTGTTAAGTAAGTACTCAAGTACTGTACTTAAGTGCAGTTTTGAGGCAATTGTATTTTACTGGAGTATTTCAATTTTATGTTACTTCTACTTTTAGTCCACTCCAAGTCAGAAGGAAATAATGTACTTTGACCCTACAACATCAATTTTCATTAGTTACTTTTTTAGATTCTTATAACAAAAATAATTCTATATTAATAAAATGCTGATGTATCATTATGGATTAACCTCCTGTCTCTAAATAAGGTGGTTAGAATCAGCCCCACCTTTACTGACCGCTGACAAGTCTGTAGGTAACAACATAAATCTGAACTTGAGTTGAGTTATATATCTATTTCATTTGACTTCTTGTCATTGTATGAGTGAAGGATTAATTGTAACACAGTGTAACAACTAACCCTGTAGTATAGAGGCTATACCTAGACCTAGCTACACTTGCTGTGAGCTTGTCACTTTTCAGAATGATGTTACATTGTGGACAACAAGATGGCGATTTTCGAACATAAACTCAAATCCCAGTAACTAAAACTTGTGATGAAAAAAAAAAAATCATTACCTGAAGACACTCTTTGGCTCATATTTCTTCAAAATTCTGATAAATCATTTTGGAATTTCCCAGGAGACCAGGGCAAGTAAACAGGGCAATCTGGTCAAAAGCACAATAACCTTGATCTTCTGTAACAACATAAAAAGTCTGTGTTAATTTTTCCCTCACATTGGATTGTTTGATTAGATTAGATTGCTGATTTCAGTTCTGATGCCTTGAAGATGCCAAAGAGATGTCTTTGTCTTTTTATGTCTTTTTATATATGCTATATATCTGATCTTCATTATTCCATTATCTCTAAGTATAATCGTTTTACATTTCTTAGACTTCCAGCTGCTGTGACGTTATCACCCTATTAAAATGCCCTTATTAGTTACTGTTGCTCCATAATAATGATGTAAAAGTACACCTACCAGTAGGCCAGAAGGTTCACAAATGTCAGGTGTAGTGGCCTACAAACCCACATCTACTCCTCAGGGTCCAGTTTCCATTTAAATCATCATTTAAAAATAAGTGCTTCCTTATCTTGTTTAAAGATTTGTTACCAGTTTGGAAGTGTGCCTTTAAAATTGTCCTTAACATGTCCTAGAATTATCTGATGTCAAATCATGCTTGTGAAATGCAAAACCCTTGTCTTGCTTCTGGCAAAAGAGAGTTGTTTTAACACAGCCTCAACTGTTTGACTGTGCCACACTAAAATATTTCATAGCTGCAAATCGCTTGTAATCCCATTGAAGCACATTACAGTCCTGGTGGAGCAAAAAAAGAAAATTCAGACTGTAGACACACTGCTGGGAATACCCTCACCATTCTTCTCTGCATATAAATTTTCAACAACGTTGGAGTTCAGAGAATTGAGATCTGCCCACCAGATGCAGTGCATTCAAGATAATCAGGTCAGGGTATGCTGATAGACCCCAATCCTTAAAGTTTCATTACACCAGTCATTTCATGAGCATAGTTCTTCTCTGCAGCTTTGATGTATTTCATTGTCATGTGGGATGGCTGACTAGCTTTTTGTTTCAACACCAGACTTGTGTCCTTGTGTGCTGTTGATTCATTGCATAGAAAGTAGCTGATTTTACAGCATGTGGTGCTGAAAAGAAGCCTGATGTCTGGCGGCTGCATTCAAGTTTGTGTCTGGCCGAGTTAAAATAAGATACTTTTGCTGCAGATGCAGCCACATGAAAGTTTTAGCAAGCCCACAAGGTGCAGTGACCATGCCATCATTGTCAACCAAAACTCCCCACCAGATAATACAGAGCAGTGCATCTTATGATGTAAGGGATCAGAGTTTGTGATTTAAGAGATAAGAGGTTTATTTTTATCAGATGGAAATGGTAGCAGCAGTCTAACAGCAGAGACAAATTATATTGATTGGTATTTATTGCAATTAAACATGCACTGTAGATATAAAGAAATATAATATGAATACCACCACACATGCATGTGTAAATGTCCAGCATGTTAATGTAAGTAAGCATGAAAGGTGGGGGTTACACTAAGTGGAAAGGATCAGTATTGTTCTTGGACTTTTTGATGAAGTTGATTGTTATTGTTGGTAGAACTGAGCTGACATAGTGTTTCATGGACCTGTATAACTGAATCAGTCTGTAAATGTTCACATTTGTTTATCCAGTACAGAAGCTGTCTAGACACCATTAAGAATGAGCCACCACCTCCACCCCTCTCCCTTTGGTATTGTGCTTTGTTTGTCATGTATAACCCTCAATCCGTCATTTAGGTGCAGCCGGTTCAACTCTGAGACTCCAAATCTTTTGCTCAAGTTTATTTTTGTTCTTTAGGCAAAATCCAATAAAAGAAGATTCACTCGTGAAAGAGCAGAGTTTATTTCACCCAGTTGAGTGCTAAAACGCCTCTTCACTTGTAAAATCAAGATTTTCACTTTCAAATAAGGGAAGTCATACTTGTAATGAGTTCTGGGAAATGAGAGGGTAATATTTGATTTGAGTTTATTGATAATTTGGTTTTTTATGCCACCAATCTAAGACATGCATTGCATCCTGCATTCTCACTCTCAAAAGCTTCCTAGGCAAACTTCCATTAACATTATTCAATCCCCTTCTGCCATTTACCTTCACTGTCTCCATAACGTCCTCCCCTTTTCACTCCTCACTAACCCAGTCATTTCCCGTTTTTATCTTTAGCATGCTAATTGTCTGCCTTATTTATTATACATTACACAGAGAAAGTCACTTATGCAATCCATCAAGTAAGGATCCTGCTCTACTTCTAAATCTATCTTCAGCACCGCCTCTTGAATAAGTTGTTTACCTTTTCTTTGTCAAATAGGTCCCATGTAACTCATCCACGACAAAATACTGTGTGTGCCCATGAGTCATTGCACTGGTGCTTTTCCACTTCCTCTCTCCATCTAGAGCTGATTAAATCTAGTTCTCCCCCCTCTGTGATGTATCATGGCTCAGCTTTTGAGACTGTTGATCTCTTTTTTTATCCCAAGACCTAATCATGCTATAATTTTCCTGCTGCATGACTTGGCTCACTCTGTTTTTAATGATGGTCCCTACCTGTTTCATTGTACATAATAGATTTGATAAGGTTCCTAGAGCCACCCCTTCGGCTCAGACCATCACATTGCTCATCAGGATAATTTATGAGCAGCGGTGAAAAATTCCTTAAACTGCTGTCGACCTTTGAGGACTACAGATGCACTTTAGCACTGCTCCTTGAGTGCAGACACACTCATAAAGCAGTGTCACCACATCTTTGTTTCTGATTAATCTATGTATATAAAACACCTATTATGCCTGTGCCGTATCCTGACCTGAGCTCTCCATTGACCTTGTAGTTGATTATGTGTTGCATGCTTCAAAGCCTGCAAAGGAGGGGTGAATAATTGCATGGGGTTAGTGTTATTAATCTTTGCATAACACTAGGTCTTTATTAATCAGATATTTACATTGTTTGTGCTGAATATAGCATGTATCCACACAAATTACTGTTTAAATTACGATGCTGCTGTATTCAGAAGCTATTATCTAGCTTAATAGTCTCCAATTTCCTGTTTATGTCAAATCATATCAGTGTTTTCCAGTACTGCAGCTTCACTTAATTCTTATCTTAATTCTTATCTTATATTAAATGAATAGTTCAGCATTTTAAGAAATTTCCTTATTTACTTTCTTGCTGAGTGTTAAGTAGATCAAATACCAGTTTTATACTGGCACATTTTAATGAAGCCATTTTGAGTGAGTTAAATATTGGAAATGCTTGACTAGATGGTCCAAAAGTAACCAAAAAGGCCCTACAAGCACTTCTAAAGTTCTTTAATTAACAAATAATATTCATTTTTGTATACCCCCATACAGAATTGTAAAAAATATAGTTTGGAAGTTAGTGATTATTGATATTTTAGTGTCTTAATTATAGTAGATAGATACGGCAAAAAAGCAAACTTACGTATTTCCCAGCTGTTTCCTTAATGTAAAATCTGACTCAAAATCAAAAGTGGCTGGATCCTGTTTTGCACTGTTCTCTTGAAAAGCCCCCACAGTTCTGCAGTAATTGCTTCTTCCAAAAGTTTACATTGGCTAAGGAAGGACGACCCACACTAAATGGACACTGCAGCCCACTACTGAGCCCTTATGACATAAGTCTCAAACTGACACGGGCTGTTGTTCCATGGTTCCTGCTTGGAGACTTAGTATTGATTTCCTCCCTGTGCACCTTCCACAAGTAATCTTAGTTGCTTTAATCTAATTGGTGTGCAGGAACTTTGCGGGAGTGATGTCTACTGAGACATGTGTTATGTATTATTGCTACCTTCGTACACTGATTCATACTGACCTGGTGTCAGCTGTCTATGCTGCTGACAAAGCATATTTGATTTCAGGGGAATAATGTCACAGAGAAGCTCTGAAAAAAAGGTAAAGAAAAAAACTATATTAGATCATTCAAATAAAGTTACATTTGAACTCAGAGCTCTGTTTTGCTGAGCATCATTAGCTGACAGTATATTGTAAAATCTTTTAAAAGAAACCTGCTGTATTCTGTTCAAACTGCTTCCATGTCACATGTTGCTATGTTATTGCAGGATAGGACAACATGTACAGTTCAACATACCCTGCACATGGAGTGAGCTCTATGGGCTTTGAAGATAAAACGTGTGCTACAGCTTGATGTAGAATACACTGTCAGGATTCTACAGTACTCCATACAGTGTCTTATCCACACACTGTACATTTCAAAAACACCTTTGAAACCTGCTAGATTAATGTAATTGAGACTCTCATCCCATCTTGAGAAGCTTTAAAACCAAAATGAAATCCAGTGCAAAGGTACAGTATTTCCCAGAGAAAAACAACCCAAACAAAAACAATAAAAAATTTGACACTGTGATGGAATGCTGACCAAGAAACAGGCTACCTTTATTGTGTATTCAGCCCTAGGACCAGACAAATTGCATCAAATGCCAGGTTCACCCAGGGGCCACTGTCTGCCAGACAGATATTCTTCATCCAAGGGCAGTGTGACAGCAACTATGTCCTGCTTGGCTATTTACATCTTCTTAGCTGTGTTTTTTTTTTTTAACTATATGTGTGGCTCCTTCAAAGGGCAGCATAGCTTACTATGGTGAGATGCCAGACAAGTTCAGTGCACATTTCCCCTGAGAATAGAGGCATTTTGATGTAGCTGCTCCCTGTGGCATTAGTAAAAAGTCAACTTTGATAAAAGGCAAACATCATCCAGATTTACTCAGGCCTTGCCTCCAGACACCTTCAGTTGGTATCCGTACCACTTTCAATCTCACGCTCTTGTACCCTTTGAATCTGTAGTGTGTTCCTTGATGTGAGTGGTAGACACACGGGGAGATGCTGAGATTTCCATTTTGTGTGCCTTAATGCACTTCACAATGCAGTCAGGCCTGTAATTATCTCCCACAAAACTGTGGATTAGCAATACAGTAACATTTCTTTAAGGGTCTATTGAAGCTCTCTGCAATTACCTGATGATCAGCTCAATCACACCATGATCTGCTGTTTTCACTATCAACTCTGTGAGTCATCTCCTTACTGACATGTGCCATATGCTGTACTGTAGAAGTCGTCTGGCTGTGAAATGTTATCACTACACTCAGGTCTTCATCAGACTGAATGAGACCAGGAAGATCAATGCACTTGTAGTGGATCACCTTACCCGGCCTTGTGCATAATGGTTTGTTAGAGTTCTCATCCTGTGTGGGTATTGTTGTGAGAGAGAATCTGTGTTGTTTGTCTTTCGTGACTGTATGAGTACATGATTTTTGGCATTCATGTGAGGAACCTTCGTATTTCAAATCAATACCATAAAAACTCAAGGTTAGTGATCTGTGATGACTTAGCATCCTGAATTATGGCGGGAGCATCGCTGCATTAAAGTCCTCATTAAAGTTTGTTTGGCCACATGAATTAAAAGATTTGAATCCAAATTAGCTTCTTGTGTTTTGATCACATCTTAATACTCATTAAGTCATCTAAGCAGCAGACCTCCTCCAGTCAATTAAAATGCAGACTAATCCTTTAAACCAACATATAGATTCATGGATTCAGAGACACACAGCACAGGGACTAGGACCCCTGTCAGAGAGGACAGTATTTACCCGGTATGCCTATATCATATCCCTCCTTAATTAACCAGGAAGCAGTGCAAAGAGGTGGCAAGGGTGCAGGAAAGTGGGGTTTTCACTGTTCATAGTGGTCCGCACAGTGGACAAAAAGACACACCAAAGGTCTTCTTGACAGCTCAGTGAAACCAGTCTCGCTTCCACCCCAAATGACCTTGGGTCTGGGCAGGGGAGCAGGAGCAAAATGAAGAGCCTGGAAGTTGAGTGGCATCAGTCCAGAATTAGCCAACGCAGATTCCAGCCTCTTTTCCACCAGTCAACATGAGCCACAAACATGTGACCAAGAAAGCTCTACATCTCTGTGGGGGAGGAAGGAAGGAAGCTAGAAAGGGAGATGGAGAAAGACGTCAGCAGATAAGTGGCATAGATGAAAAGCATTTGCAATGGAAAGCTCTTAGAAGAGCGCTTACCTTTAAGAGGACAAGCAGAGGCGTCTTTACAGTCAGTTGCTTTACTTCCTATGCAGCACTCTGTAAATTTAAGGGCTATATTAGACCACATCTGTCTCTCTGTCTGTATCTTAGAAGGAAGAAACTCCTCAGAAGCACCCATCACAAGCATTTTTGCTTTTGAAAGGTGTTAAAAGGGGGTCTGTAGCCACAAGAGAATGCCCACCACCACCACTGGCACTGTTTCTACAATCTCAACTCCGCCACTCCCTGCTTGTTAGTGTGATCACTGTTCCTTTGGTGGCTCTGCACATAATATATCTTCTCACTGCAATTAACTGCTGCAGGGCCTGTGTAGAAACTTGGAGGGATGTCCCCTCAGCAGAGCTGGTACCCTGGGGAGTTGATGTAGGAGAGAGATGGAAAGAAAATAAGTATGCAAGAGAAGAGAGTCAGGAAGTAGATAAAGAGAGAGGGGAGAGAGAAAGTGGGAATGCAGCGTGCAAAAGCTTCCCACCCACCGCTTGTGTCTGTAATCTCTCGGGGAAGGGCTAGATATCAGTGAAAGAGTTGTTGTGTTGTGAGAAGTGCTGACAGCTTCGTCTCTTCTGCCCCCTACTGCAGGGGAAGTGTTGATAGAAGATTTCAAAGAGGAGGGAAGAAGACTGGTGTGGATGTCTGAATGTCTAACCCATTTCTTGAAGGTAATAGGTGCCTGTTCTTCACACTTTACAATTACTATATTAAAGTCAATAAATTGTGTGGAGTAAAAGGGCAATTTTACTGCACCATAGCACAGATTGACCAGAATATATCACCTACAATAGCTCATTAGGGTGTTGATCAGTGCCAATGACTCAGTGATTACACTGCCATGTTTCGAGCAATTTCTTTTTTAGATTTTCAAATGCATGTAGACAAAAGCAAAGTGTACCTGAAATATATTGTGTTGCTGCTCACTTCTGTCAACTCAAAAAATCCAATTACAATCGGAGTATTGTTATTATTATAATGTATTTCAAACATTTTAACAAGATTTGTGGTGGATCTTAGAGCTTATTCACTGCGGTTCAATCCCCAGCTTCTCCTGTCCATATGTGCCCCTAGGCAAGTCACTGACTGAACCCCAAGTTACTCCCAGTGGGTCAGGCCAGTACCTTCCACGACAACTGCGCCATTGATATGGGAGTAACATTTTAAAGCGCTGCGAGTACTGGTAGAAAAGACCTACACAACTGCAGACTAAGAAGTAACTGCATCATCATTAAAGACATATTTTTTAATTAGCCTCTTACTCTGAGCAGTGGGGTCTTCCATTAACACAATATTTTCTGCCAAACAGATTGGACTGTTGCATATGAGAAATTCCAGTGTTTGAGTTTTTGTTTTGCTGGTTTGAAGTAGGTGGAGCTCATTTACAAAATAGCCATATTTGAACCAGATTGTCGACTGCATTTGGTGGATGGTTTGGTGATCCATGCAGTCCTGCCAAAGGTAATGGGTTAAGGTTTAAAGCTTTAAATTATTGATAAACATCTCAAGATGTTTTTTTTTAATATTCAATTAGTGCCAGAGGCTGACTAGCCATCTGTGCGTTCTGGAAAATCTGGAATGGCCGAATCCCACAATGACCATCGACCATCGGTTCCAGATGGCCCCACGGCTACACTCGATTTGGTCAATAGACTGTAGAGTTGGCCTCAAAGTTAGATGGTGTGGCGCTGTCAGCAACAGATGGTGCTGGTAATACTAGAGTATTTAACTGCTGAACATCCAGCAAAAAACATAGAAGTAGAAAAAGAAAAAAAAATGAACTGGTTTGGTCTGAGATTACTAGGAAAATTATCATGTAGAAAACCAAAGGATGAAAGGTAGTAGAATAAGTGCAGGAAAAAAAATGAAGCTCTGGAGAAATGCAACCTGAGCTGTTTGGCAATGGCTTTAAAAATACTGACAACAACAGAACCATTATAAGAAACGTCATGTGGCAAGTTCAAAAAGACATGAGGGAAAGGGTCACACATGAGGGAGAGGGTCAGACAGGTCCCAGTATAAATACAGGGCAAGTGGCACTGGTGGTAAAAGGGAAAATAATCATAGTTGGCAAGGTTTTATGTGTATTCACATTAAAATTACTCTCTTACTATAGCTGGCTAATGTTATTCCTCTCATACACTAACTAAAATGGGTGCAGCAGCCTAAAATTATTTTATACATTTTCAGTAAAGTACTGAATATGTGACATTTTATTTGAACAATTTATTTCCATATTTTCTTTTGTCAGTTCTTTTCTTTAAACCAACAGCTTTGGTAATAATATTAAACAAAATCTATGAATAAAACTGGATGGAGTACATTTTATGGAATGCAGGTGTGACATGGAAATACCTTAGAGTTGTATCAGGATTGCAGAGAATTATTTAACTGTTGAACAAGCTGCTGTACCATCTGCACTGATCAGGTGCAGATAATCTTTGCTATTTGTTTAAGCATTTTAAGTGAAAATTCCAATATAGCTTGTTTATGTGTTTTGTTTAATTTGAATTATTATTCAAGATATGTTGTATCTGTCGGAGGTCCTCCACAATTGGTCTGGCCTACTATCTTACTTACTATTACCATGGCAGCCAACAGTATTGTGGAGTAGTATCAGGACCCCCACGCTGGATGTTACAGTTCCCATAATGCCGCTAACAGCATCTTTTTAATTAGAAGCTTGGTGCCTCATAAATGCAAATGCTGTCACTTTGTAATTGTTGTATGAATTTGTAGTCTTGAAATCTAAGTCCATATAATTCCAATGTCATCAGCAGGGGTTATGTTCTTAGGCTTGACAAATCTGCTTCAGAGACTCCATAGGCTGATTAGTACAGCACAGCATAAAACTGTGCAGTAAAGCTACCTACAGTATGTGAAATACTGGTGCAGTCCCCCTTTAAATACAGCTTTAGTCAGTTACAGTCTACACCAACTGTAGTCTAGGTCTATATACAATGCCTTTTTGTCTATTTTAAAACACACTAGAAGGTACATAATTTTACTGTGTTGAATTTTAAGAAAATTAACCTTATCTACAAGATAAGTTAATTTACAAGCTGCATTTACAGGCCGCAAGAAAATAATTTCCTTTTCACTGTGTTCACTGTGCTTGTTTTAATAGGGGGCAGCTGTGGCTCAGGTCGTTCACCAAGAGTAAGGTCGATTGTTCAGTCCCCTGCTCCTTGGGCAAGACACTGAACTCCAAATTGCTCACTGTGGCTCAGGCCAGTTCCACCATCAGTCAGTGTGTGTGAGATGTAGTGCAAGCACTTTGACTACAGCTAAGCTAGAAAAGCAGACCATTTACAATTAATCTAGATGGCTTTTCACAGGCCAGTAACAACAATATTCTGAGCTTAAAAACATCCTACATCCTAGATTAATACACTAGTTATTAGATTCCAATAAAAGCATTGTAGGAGTTCATTTGTCATTCAGTGCTTGTGCTAAAAGTAAGACTCCAGCTTCCTCAGTTGAGAAAACTAATAAAGGTAAATGAGATCAGGGGTATTTGCTAACAAAGCACTGATGTGTTCCAACAGGGGCTGGTTTGATTAGAGGATTAACAAGTGTGTTGACAATACTAAGAACTTAATATACATGCTGTCCTCAAACTCACACCTCAAATGGTACTCTTTTCTGACATATGCTTCTCACCAGATGTCGTCGCCATCTCATGGGCCACATGTCCTGAAAATTAAACTCCCATTTGTCTCCTAATTGCTGCGACAAAATGATCTATTTTAATATCTTCATTTACCCTCTGTATTATATTGTAGCATTTTGTAAGACACAATCTATAGGACACAATCAGAAACTCTTATGTTTCTCCTTTTACTCAATTAGTTTAAACTAATAAAAACAAATAAAATGCAGACATTTGTGACGCTCAAATGGTACGTTGTAATGGATTAATTATGACAAATAGCTCTACATATCTCAGATATGGAAATATTTTTCCAGTGAGTAATGAAAAAATGCTAAATAATAGGGAAATGGTCCTTCTTGTTGCCAAACAAGAAAGTTCAAACAGGATTATGACTGTTATTAATATTAATTATGAATTTTATTTTACACAAACAAGTGTTGATAATCATAATTGTTTGCAGGTACAAATCTTTTCAGGTTAAGTGGCTGAGAGGCAAGCACAGCAACGCACAAACAAGTTTAATGTAATTATACACATTAATTACTAAGGATGCTGAGGATACTGCTGGTCCTGTGGAGAAGCTCCAGTCTGACAGGCAGTGAGGCATATCTGCTCTTTTAACTGACTTTCCTCTTCACCTTTGTGGTGTATAGTTTCTCTTTTTTAGCTATACAGTCATAAATAATGTATAAAGGACAAATTGTTACAGGGAGTCACTGTGGAATACATGTTTACAAATTAGAAGGATATAGCGCCACTGTAGTAATCCACATGGGGTGATTTAACAATAATTCAGCTCAACTTTGAAGAGGTTAAAATACAAACCCTCCTCCCACACACTCTGCAGCAGTCAATGGTGATCCTCCATGAGGGGAGGGGGCACCATTCCCGCCTTCAGTCCTGCTGAATATTGGCTGTCAAGAAACAGACGTGCAATCAATCATGAGCAAAGTCACAGCCAATGTGAAGGATACCAGTCCTCTTTAGGCCTCGCTGCTGTGACAAGGCAGCAGTTGCATAATGTTTGACATCACAATGCTGTAGGTTGAGATTAATGGACATTGAGTATATGTACCTTGAGGGGCATCACACAAAAAGTGTTTGACCTCCTATGAGGGAAAACAGATTTCAGTGTGTATGTGTGCAGAAAAAGAGGGCTTTGATCACCTGTACTTCTGGAGAGGAAGGAGATTAACAGTGGAGATATTGTAGCACAAAATCAAGTACTGAGACAGGACGCCTGCTGAGTTCTGCTTAATGGGCTCTGCTTCTTGGCATGTTTTCAGGATCACGCCTTGCATTTTAACTTGTTTTTTCTGTTCCCTCTTGAGAATATGGCATTGTCCAAAGTACAGCATCTGCTGCTTGCGGATTCCTTTGTGTGTTTGTTCTTTGCACTGGAGTCCACATACAAAATCATATGTGCATTCCTTTGGAGTCTTTTTCTTTCTCCCACAACTTTGACAAACCAATTCTCTTATTTGAAATTCCCTTCAAAGAAAGTTGAAGAAAAGGATCTGAAGTCTTGATGTTTAAGTCTTTGCAACAACTCTCAGTTCTCCGGCTGAGGCAGTCACTTGATGCTGTTTCTGCTTTGGGACATTTCAGCTATAAAATAACAGCTCAAACAGAGTAGTTCGAGAACTCGCTGTAGCAAGAAACATCCAACTGTGTCACCATCTCAAAACTCAGACATTTCTGTCAGTAAGCCTGCCATTTAATCTTTTACACATGCCCATTTAAATGTCCAGCCAAGATACCTCTAAATGCATCACTGCCCATATTTACAATCCTATCCAGGCCATGTGTAGTGTGTGTTACCTCATGGTTTTTCCTGTTTTAAGGGGTTCCAGGACGCCCACATATTTTGCTTTGATCCTTGCTGGGACTAGCAATAGATTGCTCTGGATTTAGATGTGATTGGATACTTATAGGATTTATCAAGCTTTCGCAAGCTGCTCTCTGCAAACACAGCCATGGTTCAAATCATGGCTCTGTGTTTGCAGCCCTGACAAAGAACATCATGTAATGCACATCTTTGCCAAATCCATGGACACTGTCAGTTGGCACATTTTGTGCACTGAACCGTAATCCCCGCCAAAAGCCAGTCAGTATTTCGGGAGGCAACACAGAAAAGTTGTTCACCAAAAACATGCTGATTACAGACTGGAGTGATGGAAAAGGCTCTGAGAGACGCAAAAGTGATGACTCAGTGTACTGTAAACACAGAATATTTGGTTACAATAAATATCTATATTTACAAGATATACATTTTTTACATTTGAGAATGGAATTATTTTAAAGGGTTTTTTATTGATTGTCCCTCATTGTCAGAAAGTGTCAAAATGACTTACATGACCATTTCAAAACAGCTCATTGTATTTATACTCTGCTGCGCCTTCAGACAAGCCCAGACAAATTAATTGGTTGAGGTAATAAAATGACATGCTTCATACTCCCAAATCTCCACTCTCACCTCCTCCCTAAAAGTTTTTGAAGCAGTATAACTACGTCGTTCCATTTTTTGCATGATCACAAGAGATCACTCGCCAGAAAGACATTGCTCAATTTAAGCACTTGAAGAAATTTTAAAAACTATGGTTATTGTTCTACTGACGAGAAGCTTTTCATTTTTGCATATTCTTACGTCAACATGATCCCTTAAGCACCCTGTATATTTCCACTATTCACTGTTCTTAATTCAAACAGCCACACCAGGGCAGCATCGGTGGCATTCTTCTGCGACTGTTAATTAACCGTCCAAACTTGAATCTAATAAACAGAGATCTCTCTAATTGAACTGCCAGCTGCATTGTTCCCGGTTGTTTGTAGGGAATGGATGCCATGTTGGCGTATCACAGTGTAATTACCAGTGTCTGCCCCACCGGGAGAAGGGATCAATCTTAGGTGACACCAGTGGTGGATACCTCCTCTTGTATCCTTGGGTATTGGTTCTCTGTGGCAGTGAAAGTTTATCATCATGGATAGAGAGGCTCCTTCGTGACTACAGGCCGTAATGCAGTTCAACTTGTTCATTTGTAACACAACAACAGCTTCTCTGAATCACAGTCATTACTTCTGCCACTCAGCTTGCAAAGAAAATAGAGTGAATTCCAAATTTATGAACACTGCCTTCTAAATACTATGCCATTTGATGGACTTCTAAACAGTTGAAGGAATTCAATTAGGAAAGGAATAGAGTTTTGAAAATGTGGCACCATGCCTGCCAGTTACTCAAGGGACATGATTGATGTCTGTGAGTGGCATTTAGCACAGTTGACCCTCATACAGATTACCATCTCATTAGCATCAATGGACTGAGACACACAAAAGAAAGCAGCGCTGTCGCCTGAAAGCTGTTCCGAGAGACCAGCCTGAGGGGATTTCTAGCTACAAAATACTTTAATTCCATAGTTTTAGTGTGACATTAGGGGAGTGGGAGTGCATCTGCATACAAATCAGATACAAAAATCCTACAATGTCAAGAATGATGCCCTAAGCCCTAGATTTCCAAGCTAATTTGAAATATGTTTTCAATAGTGGGACTGCCATGAATGTATTTGTTCTAATTATGACGGCAAGTCCCAACTGGGAGGTAGAAGGTTGCTTTGTGGAATGTAAGGCCTTTACATGAAAGTATTCATCTGCATAGTGTAGAAAAGTGCATTATTTGTTTATCAATAACAACATTTCATATGGATGAAACGTTGTTTACATGTTCTCCTTAATGCACAGTAACTAATAAAACCAAGACTGCAACGTGCAAGTTGCCTGAAGAGGGAAGTTCTTGCAATTGCCAGTATAGCACTGTTGATCAATAGAAGCCTCTGTTGTTAAAACCAACACGTTTTGTGAGTTTGAGACAATTCACGACTGAACAGGCAAAGATAAGAAGGCCAGACTCTGTACATTTGCTTTACAACATTGATGTGTTTTCATTGAGACAGCATGTTATATGAAAACAGAGTGTCTTTCTTGTTTCATTTGAGCAGCTGCTGCAGGCCCAAATATGTCCTACTTTTACCTTTTCCTCTTCCCCCTGGTGGCGCAGATGTTATAAGACGAGGTTTAAATATAGTCCGTACAGATGTTTGTGTGCAATGGCGTGCAACATAGGTGCGGATTTTGAAACATCTGTGATTCAGTCAAGGTGGCAAAATAAATGCGCGGAATGAAACTTAGAAGAAAAAAAAAAGATGATTGTGCGAGAGAGAAGATGTAAAGAGGAGCGGAGACAGATGGAGAGAAGTGAGAGAGGCAGTAAAAAGACAAATGGAGAGTGTGAGTATGTGCATATGAATGTGAGTTTTACAGAGAAATGTCTGTGAAAGACAAAATTAGAAGACAGTAAAGACCAAGAATAGAGGACATTGAAACTGAAAGAGAATGGGTGGTATAGTAGACAGACAATGAGAGAGGTAAAGAATGAACACAGGGCTCTGTCTTGATTGTATTCAGGACCGTCTCCTGTCTGTCTCTGATCAATAGCCACTGTCGCTCAGTGCTGGCTCAAACCTCTCCTGCTTACAACCACAAATGTAACCCCAGCCAGTACTGCCAGGAGCTTTATTATTCATGTGGACCAAATACAAGACCAGAAAGCGGGATGAGCACTCTGCATGCTGGACTTGCTGTCATGCCTGCCTTGACTGTGCAAGCCACAGGAAATCGTTGCTGGGACAAACACCCTACAGTGTCTGCATTGTCAAAAAACCACTCTTCCCTGTGTCAAAGCGCTATGGTAGAACAGAAAAAGAATCATATTTTAAAACATATAAATATAGCAGTATTTTTGAGGCCTCTTGACATTATGTGGCACAGTTATTTGTGCTGTTGCAGGAGGAAAAAAACTTGCCATATATCTTCAGAATTCAGTCTTCCATGAATATAGCACCAGGATACACATGAAATAGTATTCACAAAAGGTGCAAATCTGTGCAGCAAGGCCCATTTTCATGAGCCTTCTCAGAATACAAAACTGGAAGCAGTGAGTTAAATGTGAGTGTAAAGTGTAAGATGAATCAACCTGAAAGATGGTTGTATCCTGACGATTTGTGTTCGTCACACTGAAAGCCTCTGCATCGCCCTGCATGAAAATGTACGGTGGGTTTAGCCAAAACTTTTACAGCTGTGAGCTCTCAGTTGCCTCTTAAGTCTACTTTGAACTCCTTCATTAAAGGTGAATTTGAACTCATCTACATTTTTAATTAAAAAAGGACAAAGATGACCAGAGGCAAATTGATCTCATTATATATTTTAATGATATCACAAAGAGTGAAACAAGTGTACGTACTGGTGGAAACACTCCATACAAATACATTTTTGATTTCCACTTGAGAACCATGACCATTTTATGATGAGACAATGTTATTTGCAAAAAAGGAAAAGTCAAGTCAATGGTGACAATATAACCTAAAAAGTACACTTTGCTGTGCATCTGTTTGTTCTTGTTTTTCCTCAGATGGTAAAGGTTACCCAATGAACCATGGACTGCAGCGATATGGATTTTCTCTCAGCTTGTGGACTGCTAATTCACTTTAAACCTCCTCCAACCTTTCCTGAGGCAAGAGTATGTCTGTGGGCAGATCAGGGGAGGTCATGTGTGCACTGCTGCTACAGTAGTGTGGCAGACAGGCACATCCTGGCATACTTCTTATTCCTTTTGGCTGATCGTGTAATTGCCCTTGTGCATGCACTTCCTATTAAACATGTGAATGGTGCATTGCTCAACAAAAGCCACAGGCCAACTTGTGCATGTACCATTAAATGAGTGTCTTGCCTTCTTGTTTGTTGGACGAGATAGCGCTATCGCTCGACTCTTGTTTATCATGTTTTTTTAACTGCCTGCTTGGAATCATGAAAATGTCTCTTTTATTGCTCTGCTGTGCTGCCAAAACAGTTTCATTTCTAACTTCCACAGTCTAAACGGTTTCTGAATAATGATCTGCGCTCTCATGAGGGCAGATGATGTCTAAGATCTCAGATTACTAGTAGAGGGCTTCTCCAAGGATTGACTCACCGTCTTCCCAGAAGGAAAAAGGAAATGACAAAAGAGTATGGCAGTCTGGAGGAGACAGGGAGGAAATAGCTGTCCAGGGACTCTGAACCCTATCTATAATTCAGAGAAGGTATAATAAGATAAGTTTTCCCTTTTGTCATTTGCTGTAAGTGTGATGAAACCCAGCCCAAACAAAGAGGCTTGCTCCAGTGCAATAATAATGAAGACATATTTTTCCCTCATCAGGAGAGAGAGTCTGTGCTTGATTAAATATTGACTCACAATTGTCTGTGTTCTTGTCTCTGTCTAATGAATAATTCATACAGGTATAAGAGATTGTTGAAATTATCTCAGGTGTTACTGTATATGTTTCATCCAGCATCTGCTTTGTTTTTCCCATACACAAATCTGAACAGTGCAGATCATCCCTCTTTGGGTTAGCAGCAGTGACATTTTATCAACATGAGGTTAATTTGTTTAGCATTCATTGAGTGAAATCTCTAACAGCATAGGCTGATAATATTTCCTTTAGCCTAGCTACAGCACCTGCATTATACTCCATCTGAAGTCTGCCATACTATTATTAAATTAGTGTAACGATGTAATATTCTCAACCTGCAGTCATTTTACACTGAACTCAAAGTCAGCACGCTAAAAGTAATAACTGATAAATCAATGCCTAGATAATTTATGTAGACAATATGCAGGTTTGACGCCGAGATGCATACTGTAAATGCACGTTTCCTGTATCCAAGGTACTCTTACTTTATTATTTAACAGGTGAAGGCAGGCGAATCATTTGTATTATCCAGGCCACTGTTTGCTTCTCAGTGGTAGATCATCTGCAGCTCTGACTCCTGTTGCGTTGCCACAGCAAAACAAGCAATGCCATGAATCTTTTATAAGGATGTGAAAAGGTAGATGATAAGTATAGTCCCTGAAGTCTATTTCATAATGTGGTCTCTATAGATTGGGAATCACATCTACAGCATGCAAATGTGCGCTTGATCCAAACTGCATAAAAAGTAATTGTCAGTGATTTCTTGTGGGAATGGGGGACTGCACACAGAATGCTTGAGGTGGACCATTATGTATTCACTGAAAAACTGAAAGTATCCATTAAAACAAATGTGTGTGTGATAAAGATTTAAACAGAGATAGAAAGAAATAAAGGTAAAAGTAATGCTACCATGGAAATTTACTTTCAGTAAACATTACTTCATTATTTATTTGGTCCTCTAGGAAAGTTCCTACCAAATTACCTTATTTTGAAGTGTAGTGAATTTCCGGCAATTTACTGGCACTGTTGCCAAGACTGCTCCTTATAAGCAGCCTTGGGCTTGCTTTTCTGTGAAGTAGCTCGTAAATATCAGTCATAGGTTGCAGATACTTGGGTTTGTTTCCAAAAATGCAGATTC
The DNA here is from genome assembly GCA_032353495.1 of Ctenopoma kingsleyae. Classification (NCBI taxonomy): domain Eukaryota; kingdom Metazoa; phylum Chordata; class Actinopteri; order Anabantiformes; family Anabantidae; genus Ctenopoma; species Ctenopoma kingsleyae. Next base: position 20,420,592 of record JAUBNQ010000028.1, on the reverse strand, counting down.
TTATTTGGGCTTACTATCTCCTGTCTCACTCCACTATAACTGTATAATGAAGAAAACCTGTCCAGTTTGTCCTGTTGCAAGATCCAACCAAAAAACCCTTTCCTCTCCCCTCCCCTTTCCCATTCAGATCAAAACACATCAAAAATCATGGAACTGATGATCCATCAACGATGGAGTTTCTGTAGCCGGTTCTATAAGGGAGCTCTCTTTTCATCCTTGAGTAGTCTGCTGTGAAATACATGAAAAATATAAGTAGGAAGTAGGAGCAGGAAAAAGAGAGTGGAAAAGATAGGATTCAACCTCAAGCAAGGGGAAACAGTTCATCTTTTATAATTTATTTGTCATTACGTGAAAAAAGTGCTATTTAGGTACATAAGTAGCACTTTTTTATATTCATTTGCTTGACTGTTTCTCTGGCAACTCTGCATATAGGCAGCTACTTGACAGAGAACACTAGCTAGGTCAGCAGCAAGCTCAAGTAGCCTGCAACACTGATTATGTAAACTCGATTTTACTTATATTAACAACAAAGAAGAAATGCTCTGACAAAAAAAACAAAAAAACATGATAGCACAAAAACTGCCGCAACAATTTAACAACTAGAAACCTACTGAGATGAGAACGAATGAATGTGTGCTAATTAGACCAAGACGGGTGAGGTCATGAGGATGCACTTAGATCCTATTATTTTAAGTAGAGGTAATTAGACCTGAGAAATAACACTTTGATACAAATACTGAAAGGTGTTTTGATCACAAAATGAAACAGAATTGTAAAAATAGATATTATAGTGGGCAGACTGATGAGTGCACAGGTGGATAAATTATGTGTATTTATGGCCTATTGTGTTATACTTTTTTGAATCTGTAATTTTACTAATGTTTGGACTTAATTGTTGTACATTACCATATTTGAATAGAATCCATTAGTATGAATTTGTACATTGTATTAGAAATAAGATATGTATATTATTTGGTGAAAAAAAAAAAAAGAAAAGTTATTTAATTCAGTATTAAAAACCTCAAGTGAAAAACTGAGGTCAACGACACAAAAAGGAGAATTAATGGATTTTCAGAAATGTGTATGAGAAAGATGGAGGTGGTGAGTAGATAAGAAAAGTCAATGAATGCTATCGGATCCCAACCAGCTACTCAGCTCTTCCACTGTCTTCCCCATTTAGATCAGTGAATCTAAAATCACTGAATGCTGTTGAGGCGTGTATTGTGCAGAAACCACTGACAACACATCATGAATAGTGAGCTAACTTATGATTTATTTATTTTTTAATATATTTGTTAAAATTAAAAAGAAAAGCTGTCAGATCTCCTATAGATTACCTTCTCACCTTTTGCAGTGATGTAGCATTGTACTCCAGGATGTCTCAGTATAAACTTTTTTGAATCTAATATTTGGTTCTTCAAAATAGTTTCTTCCTAACTTGTGAGCTTCTTGTATAATAATAAGTAATTTTATATTAGTACCATATTCTTTCAACCTTGAAATGAGCCTTTTATGTTGATCACGGTTTGGTTTTCTTTAAAGACTTAGCAAATTGAATTGTGTTGTGAACACAGGAGGATAATGGAAGCTGTGTAGATATGGAGCTTTAGTTTAGCTGCGACAAAGTCAAACAACAGCTCTCACTTATCACACCAAGCAAGATGTCCTCAGTGCCTGAAATCATTAAGCCCCATCATTCATGGCTAAAAATAAGTCAGTATCTATTTTGCTAAATTTGTCAAGCTTTGGGGTTTTACCACTTTTCTCAAAAGACAACCCCTGGGTCTCCCATCTGATATATCTGTGGTCATAGCTTCACACTTATACAGTTTTCATGCCATTGTGGTCAAACCTTTTATTTGCCTCACACATAATGAGTAGGAGTAACACAAAACTCTAACAGCCCCATGTACAACATTTTGTAAAAATTAGATATTTAACAAAAGTAAGTTAATCGTAGTTTTCTGACTTCTGTGCTAACAGCTTGAGGAGAAGCTGGTCGGCCATAACACTGCAGTCTGCCCTAATGGTCTCACAGTGGCAGTCTGCAGGAGAAAGCCAGGAAATGGATGTGTGGGTTCCCAGGAGCATCACAGCTGTGGACTAATTAGGGAGCATGGCTCAGAATGGTATAAACTGGCCTGGCACTGTTACCTGCTGTGCCCCTGCCTTCCCTGCTGATCTCTTCTGAGAAGAATATAACCTTCACCTGGAGGAGACAGAGTGCTCACAGGCTGTAGTCTGAACACCATACAACCAACAAACTCTGTCAACTCAACTTAATATGTTTAACTATAATAATAACTTTAACTAGAACTATAAATACATTTACTGTATGTTGTTGTTTGTAGCACCATTGATTTGATTGAATTTGAAACTAATTAATTAACATAAATAACATCATGCATAGCAACTGATCTTTGCTCATTAAGTGATTAGTACTTTTTAATGCTTTTATTCATCAGAAATGGAACACTACTTATTTTCCAGTAATTTGCCTCTTGAAAGCTGTTTGGGTTTAAACATACAATTGATTTTTCAATAGATCTCACCTCACACTTGGTAGGAAATAACGTGCAAATGAAAAACACTACTGACTGGGTTCACTTATCTATAAGATCTAATACTCGTGGCATATTCCGGCATTCAGAACAACTGGCCTCTGTGCATGCCTATTCACTGGAAATGTCAGGGCACACAAAACATTTCATAAAGACTTCTGCAGTGCTCTCTGCTCTCGTCTTGTTTTCATTTGAGGCACCAGAGCCTCTGAAACGGGAAATATGACTTTGCCAGATGAATAGTTGTGTCTTCTGTCATGTGGAGCACCAAGGTTACTGGTAGTCAACCCACCTAGAAACTCACAGACACTGAATGCATTCTCTGGGAAACTGAAGAAAGTTAAAGTGACACTCCACCAAAAATCTTTTGAGTATCAAACATCCAACCTGTGAACCTGCTGAGTTCAAATACTGTAGTTTGTAGTTTTGTCCTTACAGTATTTTGAGTATTAACTTCTCTGCTATTCATTTGTTTGACAAATGTGGTACAAACAATTGACCAAAATATGGCCTATTAATCTGCCTCTTGAGCTCCATGGAGGGTAATAACCCAACACAGATGCAGTATTTTTACCATGAAAACAACAAGTCCTCCACAGTCAAATCTACAAGCTTTCAGACTTGAGTGAGTAATTGATACTCCAGATTTTGGGTGAGGAATCTCTTTCTGTGGTTCTGTTCGTGGTTTCAGAATCCCCGTGACCTACTAAATAACCGCTAATTGCATAATAATTGTCCTGTGTTTGTTCTGCAGTTTAAATGAAAACCATTTCGTGTTAAACAAGTTTGAAATTTTGTTTTAATTAGCAGGTCATTTGGCCACATCTGTAATGAAATTACAAGTTTGAATTTAATATAAATACCTGGACATTTGTGCACTGCGCTGACAATCGTTAACCGATCGTTACTGTGAAGATCAGAATAAGATCCAAAATCAGAAAACTATGGTGGATGTTAACATCCTCACACATATGACAAAACAAAACCAGGGTTTTATTTCCTGTTTCACTTTTCTCCTGTCATTGTTGCGACTGTGTAACAAGAGGAGTAAGCTTTACATAATGTGTCAAAATAACAAGCATAATGTTATATGAAATAAACATATTGTGCAACACAGTATTGGAGAAAACTTAATCACCAGCTTGACTGCATTCAAATCATAACAACAGAGCCACTGCACAAACACCATATGACTCCTGAACTTAATCTAAAAACAAATCAGGGAGTATCTGATTATGCTGGAGGTCTGGCTTTGCATTTCAATTATAAGAGCCCAAGTGATGAGGCTGCTCTGAAGAGTGAGCACAGAAGTGAAACCAGTTGACAAATGTTGACTTGTGAAGCGAGGATAAAGATGTGGACAAACAACTGTATATAAGAAGGCATGAATATGAATATAAAGCTGACTATTCTCCTCACATTCATGCAGAATAAAATAAAAGTAAAAAGAATTGAGAAATGATGATGCATGACAAGAAAGTAAATCAAAGTAAGTCAAAAGCAAATACCAAATGTTAATTAAGTACATTATCTCAGAATATACTGTAGGTTTCCAAAGTTTCTTTGATGAATTTTGGCAATGTACAAGTTTTTTTCAGAAACTCTCCCCTAGCAGTGATGTCACTTGCGATATCAACATGTCTAATAATTTCTTGTGTTTACCTTGGTATCAGCATCATTGTTGTAAACTTCAACTTTAAATGTAAATTAATTCTTACTTACTGCTACAGATCTGCTATGGTGTGCAATTACTTCCTGTTGCACTAAATTCATTAACAAGATCAAACACGCAGTGTGGAGTTGCTGTAAGTTTGGAGACATCTGCATGTAAGGGGGCTGTTCTGAGCCTTACTACAACAGTCTGCTGCTACAGTCTCCACATCACTGATATTGCACCAGTGCATTTTTGCTCAGGAACATTTAAATTTCTATTTCAATATAGTCTGAAAAAAGTATATTTTAATGAGATTTTTAAGATAGAAGTAACTATTGTCTCTGTTTACATTTTTCATCCCTTTTTCATATTTTTGCTTACAGCATGTCAGAATTACATTTAGTTGCTTTAATTTCAGGATCCTGGAAATGTACATGCTGGTTCACTGTCATAATGTAGCATGGTTTACTGGGACTCTAGGATTAAAAGCGGACTTCATTAAGACTTACATTTATTTTCATCTTGCCTTTGTTTTAAATTGATACTTGTTGCAGTTTGGTTTTATTTTAATCTTTAATCTTGTTATACAAAATACGAATAAAAGCACCGCAATTGCAAAGAATAACCTTCATTTTTAACAAGGCCTGTTCGCGTGTGCGTTCAAAAGGCTGATCCATATATGTAAATAGGAGGCGTTTGCAGCTTTGTGCCCCCTTGTGGAGATGAAGGAAGAGGTGATAGTTGCAGTTACCAATTCTTCATGACGTGTCATTCACATGTGACATGACTAACAGGACAGGAATGACTAGTGAAAACAACTCACTGCCGTTACGGTGTGTCTCGCAGCAGTGCGTATGTGAGAAAAGTCTGCAGATTACATGTTCACCCCATCACACCCCCAGATAGCAAATTCATCACAGGCCAGCTACTTTCAGCCACTGTATGGGCATATATGAAAAAACAAAACTAATGTGCATTGAATCTAAAGGCTGTTTGGAGATAGAAGTGAGGTTTTGTAAATGGTCAGTGATAATGTACAGTAAAAGATTTGAAACCACCCGTGCTCCTTTAACTCTGCAGTGTTAAGTGTTAAAATAGACATGGCCTGTGTTCATGCAAGTCCAATCAAACACTTAACACTCAGAAATTTTCTGTGCACAAGCCATATCTTAAAGTGCATTAATGTGAAAGAGAATTTCACATTGTTGTTACACCATTTTTGCATTAGTAAGTGTATGGAATTAATCTTGTAAATTCCACCCACAGCGCTAAGCTGTCAAAGCTGTATTGTCAAGACCAAGGCTGTTGAAGTAATAGAGGCTCATTGCTCTGAGGTGGAAATTTGAATTTCAGTGTCAGCAAAGATGTTTTTTTGCTCACAGAGGTATAATTTCTGATACATATAAACTTGCAAAACAACCAAAAAGAAATGTGACAGACATACAACACACACTCCTAGCATAGTGGCTCTCATATAGTTATAATATCTGGTAAGCTCCATCTCACATACAAAGACATCAACAACCAACAGGCCAGTGGAAAATCCCTTCTACATGAAAAGATGATGTGTCGTGAGTCCAGTATTTTTGACATAAATCACACAAACTTCTTATCAGCTTAAATCAGCTTGTATGGATTTTACTGCATATTACTCAATACCTCTGAGGATGTTATGTAAGGAATATCATAATCTGCAGTAATACGAAACATCAGTCAAATCAAGATTGATGCACAGGCTTTTCCATGCCCTCAGCTCTAGTTCGTTCTGCCATCATTCTATCTCTCCAGTTGTCCAAGCCAACACTGGCACTTTCCTGTTGAATATGACCAGCCTATAAACCAGTGCATTCATCTCTCTGTGGGAATCCAACTCAGAGCTGTCACCTAAGAATGCATTATGAATCGGGATTTATAAATAATTGGTGAGAAAACACTGTGAGGCAATCTGCAGGAGGACTAAGAAGAACAGTGCCAAGAAAACCAAGGGAGAAAAATCTAACCCAAAGATAAATATTGTGGTGATATAGCTGTGAATCAGACTATTTCAAAACGTATTCAGAAACTATTTTGAACAACTAATACCAGCCCATCATTCTCATGTGGAATAATTGTTTGTTGATAACAACAGATTCTTACATGTGAAACTGGAAGCAAAATGCTGCACATAAATTAACAGCTAATCCTGGCAGTTTCCAGATTGCAAACGTCTCCCTGCAGTGTAACACAGCCGGTGTCATCCAACCGCCTTCTCGTAAACAATCCCATGATGCATACCCCACCATATGCCGGCAGAGTTGATGGCTGAACCAGTGAGGGAAGGGTAATGGATGTGTCAGACAGAGGTGAAGCAGAGATTCAGGTCAGGGTGTCTGTGTAGAAGCACATCAGGGCCAGCTCCTCGCAGCATCTCTCCTCACAGCCATGGTGGAATATATTAGCTTAATGAAATAGCAAGGCATACACTAGCACTGACTGTAAATTTGCCAGCAGCGCCCACCAGACCCGCGCATGTAGCACAGTGATAAAGTGTTGTCTCACCGGCTGTATGAGGGTCACATAAAAGGGCCTCAGTTTGTGTAATCGACATCATATATCCAATCTCTTACTTCTAGGACATGGGCCTTAAATTACTCAGCGAGGCCTTTCTTTTCCTTTTTTCTTGTTCCCACAAAAGATAATCATGGCAGGGTAAAGCACTTATCCACCACAGTTGATTCCCTTATTCTAAAGCATTTTGTGCTAATGGCGGAACATACTGAAGGCGCCCTGGGTAAATGGTTATAAAATGTTTAGTAAGTGGTTTTAACTGTCTGCAATTTGGCTTTGCAAGGAATCCAGAGAAAAAAGACAAGTTACACTTTCCTTGAACTCTTTATCATTGCCTCTTACTTATATCAGATGCCTGCCAAAATGGGCAGCTATAAGCTGTCTTCAGATTTTTACAACCAAGAAATAATGTATATAAAGAGTAATGAAACTTTGACAGCACCATAAAAAAGATACAATAATTTTTGTTCATGTTACACAATGCACCTTTAATGGAGTCTATTTTTTTAGTGTCCGAAGAAACGATTAAGTGTCATTGGTGTCTGAAAACATCTATTTCTACCACAGTAATCCTTTTAGAGAAAAATGTGTGACATTTATATATTTCAAACTCACGGCTTTGAGGGAAAGCGACAGTATAATGCATTGCTTGGCCAATACAGCTTGACATTGCAATCCCCTTGCCGTCGACTCCTAAATTCACCCAGCAAAGTTTTCCCAAACCAAAAAGTAGAGCAGTTTTTATTAGACAGCATGTCTGCACTTTGATCCTCAAGACTTACAAGGTTCAAAAGCCGCATAAAAGGAAGTTGCATTCCCTTTGAAGTGGCATCTATTTTAGGTAACATTTGACATCTCACATTTGAAAATCACATCCACTGTCCAGTTTCAGTGGCAATCATTTTGTGTCGGAGAGTTTTGATGATCGGGTTTTGTGCGTGTGAGAACATGCCTCCCTCTCAAAGATTACTAACCTGAGAATGTAACAAAAATAGTCACAGTGAGAAAGAGATATTTTAATTGTAAGGTGTCGAGAAGCAGTCGTGTTTTGACAGTGGAGTGCTAAACAAGAGCGTACTTGTAAATTAGTGTTCCCATCCGTGTGAGTCTAAGCTTTGCAGAACATTTCAAATAAAGCTAATCTCTCACCCAGCAGAGGAAGCTGGGCGACTGCTGTCATAAATTTCTAAGCGTTCCCACTAAACGTGTTTAATTTCCTTGCTGACATTGTCCTTGAATGCTGTAATGTTTGCCACAAGAGAGGGCAGGGATCAATAGCCCTGCAGTTTCCTGCAATTTATTAGATGCTTGCTTTCGTCTCAGTTAATTTTCTTAATGAGCACCGGAATTAGTAATTTGGATGCTCATTAAGAAGCATCCTCACAATTAACCCTTAAATCCCATAATGGTCATCACAAGAAACATTAAATCCTCTGCATATGGTGACTGGTTTTGTTTTAAGAAGATGAACCAGGAAGGCTTTTTCTTTCACTGAAATGTCATATAAATCACATTATGATGGAAAAGGAGGCTTAAAGCTGAATAATGAATATGTTTTTAGAGCTGCTGTCTGCTTTATACCTTTGCAATGGACCTCATAAAACAACCAAACTACATTCAACTTCTAAATGCAACTGGAAATGATATCCATATCGTATTTGATAGATACATAGATATTTTAACTGCTACCATTACAGTACTTGGGGGGAACAAAATCTAACGCATTTAGAAAGTGATCACAACAAAAGTGAGATGGTCAAGTTAAAAACAAGACTATTTTGCAAGATCTTGATAAATTGACACCTTGGAGATACAGTGTTCTTATGCAACAACACTGATTAACAGTTTTCCAGCAGCTAATTGTCAATCTTGTTTATCTGTCACTGAAACGATAAATTAAGATGACTGCCATGATTGGTGGCAAAACAGCTGTTCTTTTGTAGAGCTCATGTTATTCCTTTGGTTATCCTTTCGGTATGAACAGGGATTTCTCTCATTCAGCAGGGAGTGTGTCCTTCACCGAGCAGAAAGTCTCTAATGATCTCTCAGTGGAGCCTGCAGCCACACATCTCATTATGAAATAGCAGGGCCTACTCACTGGTACTACACTTCCAGACTTTAAAGACATATTATAGAGAATACCTTTCTTGGAAGTTTTCTTTGTAAGACCTGTACATGTGCTGTATATACAAGGAGTGAAAATAGTCCTGTTGAAATGCAAGCTACACAACAGCATACAGGGTGCCTTTCATTGTTGTTCTTACAACACTAACAGTAGGAGGACAATGAGAAACAGCACAGGAGTGTATTGAAAAGCTTTTTTATCTAAGTCCTCCAAATGACACATAAGTATTATCAACAACATTGTTTGCCTGCACCTTCCAAAACTGATGGAAATCACTAAAAAGGTTTTTTTTTTCTGCTGTGGTTGGACTATATTTAGGCATCAAAAGACTCAGAAGAGTCAGTTAAAAAAAGAGAATGATGATGATGGTTTGGGTTAAAATTACTATTTTGTTAAGGTTAGGGAATCTTCACTGTTGTGGTTACAATATTAACCATGGGGCTAAGGTCAAGTTAAGGTTAAGACTGTCACAAGGAAACATGTGATCTCCACTGTTAAAGCCTGACATTCGTATTTGCATCAAAGTTTTACTATGGAAACCCATATAGTGGTTTCAATATGAAAAACACACATTCTCCTTTCAATTAGTTTTTTTTATCATTATTATGTCATTATTAAGATACTTACTGTGTAAAACTGCACATACTGCATCTTGCTACCTGGTTAGTTATTTCTCTTTAGTTTACACGTGCTGTGGCTACAGAATCGTGTTAACATCCCTTTAAAACATAAGACTGTTTACAGTACTAATTACTGGTTGTAATACTATTTTTTATGCCTCTTAATGTGATGATGGCCATGGTCAGAGGCATTATGTTTTTGGGTTGTCTGTCCGTCCATCCATTCTAGTTGTTATTTTCTATGTATTACCTGGGTTTTGCTCAGCCAGTGGATCAGCATGCATGTTTAGACTATTCACCATCGTCAGACCTGTCTAATTGCTATAGGCGAATATTTTTGAACTTATAGTGGTGAGCAAAACCACAAACTTACCACTGTTAGTCACACTGGCTGCAGTGGAAACGCAGAAGCCAGTGATGTCTTTATATAGCAAAGACCTGACTACTGTACAGTTGCAATGGTATGGGTTTTTCAGAAAGTATCGCAGCTTCACAGTATATGGTATTGGACATTATTGTTATTAATAAGTACTGACTTTGCCCACCACTTGTGATAATCTTTTATGTAATTAAAGAATTTACGTAATTAAATAAATAAAAAGATGTACTGATCCTACATGTCTTTATAAGCAGTGTTTAAACGTGAGCACATAGGTATGGTAGGGTAAGGTTATGAACAACACACATACTTCGATCTGGAAGGAGGAATGGCGTTATCCAAAATGTGGCATGTCTGTGTGCATGTGTTTTCTCCTTTGGCAGCCATTTTGCCGCCACATTTTCCCACGCTGCAGATTTTAATTTAATTGTATGCACAGGTGAGATTCTTTGTTCACTTGCATTTTTGTTTTCAGTGTTGGTACATGGTATGATAGCCATTATTTTTTCTACCATAGTATACAGTGAAACCAGGATACCACCACAACCACTGCAGAGGACTATTACTGCAGATTTATTAATTCTGACTTATAATGGTACCCTGCTTGCAGCAGAACACTGTCTTGATTTTTCAGTGTATTCATCAAGGCCAGTTAGCCTTGACACGCATTTGAAACACTAGAAGAGAGTGGAGCTCCAGGTTTGCTGAGGACTGCATCCCTGAACAAAACAACTTAATGGTCTATTCACAAGCTGATGCACGACCTTGGCTTCTCGGTCCTCAGAAATTCCAAATACAGCTGGAATCTCCCCTAAAACCCAAAGGGATTGCTTTTCCATTAAAAGTGGAGTGACACTGGTTTTATGTTTTCTCTCTCCTTTGTTACAACCTGTGCAAGGCCACAGTGTATTTCTAGATGTGTTCATGAATGTTCCAGGTGGACTCTGAAAAAGTCTTTTTGTGAGCACTACCCACATATCTGTATGAGTCACTATGTCATTCCACACAGGAACTTGACTTTGATAATAGCTTAAATTTTGATTCATGGATTGGTTTTAGACCTTCCTGACTCCTCTTTGCTTTGAATATTCTGTTGTCATGACATTGTGGTCTTGCACTCTTTTACATCTCCCAGCAGACTCTACATAGAAACTGCCTCTGTAATATCTACAGCACTCTATTTGCTCATATTTATCTCTGTAAATAATTGGTGTGTAATGTAAATGCTACCCACGCACTAGTCCTAATGTAACATTTTGCATTAAGGTGGGGCAATAAAGAAAAGATGTCAGCTTAACATTGACTGA
>JAUBNQ010000028.1:20390388-20409299 GCA_032353495.1 Ctenopoma kingsleyae | reverse complement strand
GTGTGTATGAAATCCTACCAACTCGTACATACAGTATGTGCTGTAGACAGTACCATATATAAGAAATGGCCTGGAGACAATAAAAGTATTTAAATCAAACAAATCAGCTGTAATATCCACAGGCCACTGGGTATCTACACGATAACACGATAACAGTACTAAGTGCATGTTCTGTAGAACAAAATCAGGTGAGTGCCAACCTGCACGCTAGCTTTGACGTGCTACACTTCAACAAGTACGAGAAGTGTCAAGAGCAGCGAGTCTGTATCAGAGCTGGTACCAGCATCAGCAGGTACGGGATGTGTCAAGGGAGAGGACGTCTATAGAAGAGTTGGTACGAGCATCAGCGAGATGAGTTTGTATAAGTTGTACTAGTACTGATGTACTGAACGCTATAAGCGCCAGCACATACAGCTTCTGTAAGCCCTGAGGGGAAAACGTGTCAGTCTTCTACTGCACTGCTTAAAGCTCAACTTTGTTACACATTACTCAAGTTTTTAGCACTATTTGAGTTAGCTTGGTAACACATGGAACATGTCTCGCATGACAGTATAACTTCTTAGGCTTGCTCGTGCAGGAAAGCTATTTGCTGCAGTGACATGCCTGCATGCAGAAATAGCAGGATGTACTGCAGCTTGCTATAATGTACAGAAATGACAGGGGAAACAGATGCAGATGTTCTATAAGAAGCAGCAGCAGGTCTGGGCACTACGCTGTGGAGGATACAGGTCTTTGTGTGATGTGAAATCAATATAGAAACGTAACCTCTATGAGAGTCTGTCAGGTCGCACTTCATCAATCTCTGTTGTGCAGTGTGTTTCAGGAGAAATATTGTGATTAATTGTTGTAATTTACTTCTCCGGTGCACTCACTTTCTGCTTAGACTACTTCTTACTTATTTCCTACAATTCCCAGAGTGACTATTGATGGCCTCCAAAGAGCATACTTGAACTAGCTGTATTAAGCTGATTGCATCAGTAGAGCAGGTGAGGAGAACAAAGACAGGGAAACAAAAGCAAGTCCGGAGTTGTTGTTTTTTGGGAAATATTTCGTTATCAGCACGTCGAGCAACAGTGCATTCTGTTCTGCTAAAGTTTCTGTGAGTGGCGAAATTAGGATTAAAGATTTTGCCTCACTGTTAAAAACTGGTGTGGTGTGGTGAACGTTAAAAAGAGGGCCATGCTTTTTGAAAAGGTTTCTGCCATCAAACTGCATTGTAGCTACACTACAGCTACAGCAATGTGACGCCATGTCAGATAAATTTGGTGAGTGAGTCCAAGAAATAAGGGAAAAACACCGCAACACAACACTGTAGGCCCAGAACTGTAAGGTATACCGATAAAATAAGTCTTAATGGTGTTTAAATGGCTTAAATAAACTTAAGTTTAACAACTGAGTATAAAATGTGGTAAACAATAGAGTCTTTATTTCACTTCTGAAATTAACCAATTAAATGAGGCGAAACATTGTATAAGCAGTTCAAAATGAGCTGCTATATCTTTGAGACAATTACAACCAACCATATAGATACTAGTCTACAATATTTGTTTATTATTGACAGAATAATGTTTAAACTTTAGCAGCTCTTCCAGCCAATTATACCCAACCCCATTACATTTTAGTCTGTCACACTGAGGACTGCACTGCCAGCTTCGGTCCGCCAAGTCACTGAAGTGCAGATCGAAATGAGTGGACCGATAAATGAAAGCAAACAGCTGACACACGTTTGTGGTATTAGAGAATTTGTAGTAATTTAGCCAACTATAGATTTAAACAACAAATACTGGCACTCAAGAGTACAATGGAATAAAATCCAGATCCCATACACATTATAAAGCACTAATGCTGACTCTGTTTTAGCAGTGGGTAATACAATTTTAAACTACTATAAATTCACATAATGAAACAAATATTTCTTTCTGATCTGTCGCCAGAACAACATTGCACCCATATGTACACAGACTGAAGTTTTTTGTTTGTTTGTTTTACCTATTTTCTAGCATTAATGTGCGGTATTACTCTGTTAGAATCAATTATGTATATTGGGCAACTGGATGAATAATAAGTCTCTTTTGTTCTTACTTCCTTTCTTTCTACTAGGACTGTGTGCAGCAGTTTCACTACTCATATTTCTATGTAGAGAATGTGCTGGAAATTCAGAGGGGATAGATCTTATCAGTTTGTTAAAGATAACATTAAATTCATGCCCGTGTCTGACTGTTTTTCAATCAAGCCCTGAGCTTCCCTATGTCGTTAAATTAGTTGTTCTATCTTTCTCTCACACACCAGATCCAAAGCAATCAGGATTAAATCCCTACCTGGATCAGGTGTGATAGAACGTGTTAATATGTGCTTTGATGGATATTAATAAGCAAGAAGTAAAGATAAAGGTACAGGTAAAGCAGGATATCACAGACAGGACATAGTGGAGGTTATTTTGTCAGGAACCTAATTGTAATAGATAATGAAAAGGTCAAAAGTCACTGGAGGAAGAGCAGCTGGGTTTATAATACCATGTTAACCATTGCTATGTGTGAAAATTGTTTGAATTACCCACTTAACTCGAGTGTGAACCCAGTCAGGAGGGAACACACCCCTACCATTAGCCTCCATTTAACAAATTACTGCTTTGCCTCTTTGCACCAAAATATTAATTTGAGTCTCAGAGCAGAGGCAGTGATTTGTTTCCAGCACAAGTGCTTGTGAAAAGACAGCAAGTCACCAAGCACCACAAGACATATGCAACCAAACTGAAGTCATTAATAATACACAATATCTGTCTGACTGAGGTGGACTGAAAATCTCACTAGCTGTTGAACTTCAAATTCCACTTTGCCACCTCACAGCAACATTGTGCCACCACATTCAATTTTACTTTCAAGTACAATAAACCAATTAAGGCCGTCCAATTAAAATCTAATTCCAGCTGAGACCCACATGCCTTGTGCCTAATGGTTGTGTTGTAATTAGCTTCAGAGAGAGATAGGCTTCAGGGATACAATTCCCTGGTTTGTTTCTTCGCACATATACACCCGCATTTCATCATTTATCCTGGGCGTATGCTATAACACCTCGAAAGGTATTGATCTGGATAAAAAAAGTTTTCAGCAAACAGTGGCTTTTTTTTTCTTTCTTTCTTTTTGCAGTGTCATTGTGGAAAAGCTGTCATATTGTCAAAGCTGTAACACTGTAATTGGCTCTCTCATATACACCCACATCCTTTCAAGACATGAGAATATCTGTATCCACTGCACAGACACACACACACACACACACACACACACACACAAACAAAACCAGCTTCAGTCACTTTTCTACAGACAGAGGAGATAGAGATCAAAAGAAAGCAAATCAAGCTTTGTATTTACACTGTTTCCAAAAGGCCATGACTCTTTATGAGGACAGATGACTTTAATGGCCGCGCTAAATGTGTTCTGGCCACTGAAGGCTGCTGGACGGCAAATGGAGGCGAAAATTACATTTTCACCTTTCACATATGTGTTCCACTAAATGATGAGTATTGATTTGACGGTGTTTGTTGCACTACCTGCACAGTGTCCGTGATAATAAATTCCCTCAGGGCCTTCACCACAATATTACTCTCACATTCACCCGTGACCTCCTGTGGGGGTCAGGTTTGAATGAGCAGGGATAATCATTGAGATCGTTTACAGCCAAATGCAGGCAGAAACAAACAACGTGTTCATCATGCTACCCAGGTGTTGAGTGATTGTGAGAATTCATTGTGCTGCAGTGTGCACTACATGATCAGTTATGATTTATTGATCATCTTGCTTGTAATGCAATTGCTTTTTATTGCTTTACATAGGACAGGGCTAATAAAATATCCTGACAGTCTGTGTGGAAAGGTGCTGTGAGACGAAGGGGATGTGAGATCCCATGATTAAGGTGTGCTTTTTCTTTTGTGAACCACAAGACAGTATTTACCTTCTTGATCATAGTTGTCCTCTAGTGATGTTGCAGAAAGCAATATATAACATATTGATATTCTGAATAGGCAACATGTCCCTAAAACTAAAGATGTTTCTGAAATGTGTAAAGACAAATCACTCGGAACGTTTCCCTAATCTTATACAATCTTCTGCTCAGCCTTTTATTTACTGTTACCCAAATCAGACTTTCATGTCATACAGTGATTTCTAAGCAACAGAATTACAACAAAGAGCAAAGGGTTTACTTTATTTATATGTTATTTGATTCACACTACGAAAGATCATCATTTTCATTAGAAAAGGCTCAAATAACTTTGGTTCCATAACTACTAAAATGGTTCATGATGAACTGCCATTAAAAAGGCAGACACCGCAAATTCAGATGGTGTGATGATGATTATTCGATGCACAGCCAGTTTGTAAGATGTTTTTCAGCTGCTCAAATCACTCAAACTAAACAAATAAGCATCCTTTAGTTTGAATAAACTGTTCTGCACATGCTTGTTATAAACACACTGTAGGAAATCCAACACAGAACATAAAAGGAGAGGTTTGTTTGGTTTGGGCTCACTGATGGTCCCTCTGGTTCCCCTCTTTATTTCTTAAAAATGCTAATGCATCTGTGTCTGACTGTTTAGAAGATCAAGAGGAGAACGAGGATGAGAAGGCGGATGAGGAGCAGGAAAGTGAGGAATGCGTCAGTATAGGCTGCTTTTATTTTTCAGGGAGACGACGCAGGAGACACACAGCCGTCAGGCTTGGGAAGTTGAGCTTGGGAAAGGCTTGACAGCAGAGCCCTGGGCAACTGAGAGCAGTGTATCCTCTGCTATGGTGCCATGAGAGAGAGACTGGAGCATGTGAGTACAGATAGAGGAGTGAGAAGAGATGAAAAAGAGAGATGGAAAAGTGTTGTTAGGGGGGTTAAAGAACTGTGGTGTAAGTAGTGGAGGAAAGGAGGAAGGAATGAAGAGAGAGAGTGAGAGAGAGAGAGAGGGGGGACTGTGTTCTGCAGCCATCTGGCCCGTTCACTGATCCAGAACGTTGACACTGGCAGCTGAAGAAGAGGAGAGGAGGGGGAGTAGGGGAGCAGAGGATTCCTCATCTCTGTCTGAAAAGAAAAGTCTGTTTTGTGTTTGTATTACTTTAATCTTATTCACAGTGGTAGACACAAACACACCTTCACACACATAAAGAAATGTATGGTGCACTTTAATAATATTAGGTGTTTTTTAATCTTATCCAAAGCTGTAGACGTACATCCAGAGGTAAACTCTGCCAGACAGACAAGTGACACCTCCCTCATTGTAATGGCAATAAGCTGATTTGTTCTCCAAGCTTGCAGCAACTTGAAATCAGCCGCACAGTGGAGATAAGGCTTTTGGGTAAAGCGTGAACTCATCTTTTGTGTTGGTTAGAATTAATTCAGATAATGAGCAGCAGTGTGATGAGGCTGAATTGCAAAGATATATGTTTATATGCCAGTCAATAAAAACTTGAAGAGCACACACATCATCATTATTGTTATTTGTTTTTGTCTGATAAGTTGAATATTCATGAATCATGAATCTATATATCCATAATGGTAAATTCGTATTTATCCTCTGCTTGACTTTTTGAAATGAGATAAAACTGCAATTAGGATTTGGTCTGGTAAGATAGCCCCAGTCGTCCACATCAGTCAGTACTTAGCCGAGGTTGGAGCCAGTGTTGAGGGTTGTTCACACAGTGGATCAGGAAAAGGTGGCATATCTAGCCCAAACAGATGGCATGTGTATGCTTGCATGACTGAACACACACAAGCACTTACAGTGCAACTACCCCCACAGATACACAGTGTGAGGAGATAAACAAGGTGCTGTATCCAAAACCGATCTACGACTTTATGCAGCCAAATGTGAACCGGAAGATGGAAGGGTGTTTACATGAAATTCTTTGTGAAAAATAAAGAAAGAAACTGAATGAACCTACTAGGATGTCACAATACATTACAATGAGATTAGTAAACACTGAAAAATAATGGCTGTCTTATAGAGAGTAGTCAGCTGCGAGTAAAATCATCACTACAGTCGACCTCAAATTCTGGCAAGGCTAATTGCTGAATTACTTCCTGACAGTGCAGAATGTTGACTGGGCTTCTGCATGCTTACTGATCTGATTGCAGCTATTTTTTAAATCTTATTTCATGGCAGGGATCAAATGCAAAACATGCTCCCTCACTCTCTCACTCCTTCTACTTACATTTATCCAGTACACTGACCAGAGAAATGGATTCAGTTGTATCAAGATCACAACAATGACAAATCTCATTGCAGCTATGATTTAAAATCTGAATACATCTTGATACCTTACAGGAATCACTACCTGCTATTAAACATGCATTATATAAGTGTCAAAGAAGAGTCAGATAGATGTAAGGAGCTCTTTGCAAACACACATGGGCATGCCATTTATAAAGTAACAATTTCGAGATGCTGCAAAACATTTAATTGACTATTTGAAATAATTTATTAGTTACAGTGTCCTTCAACTGCCTTAAAAATGCCATGACTAAAATTCAAGTCAAGTTAACAGATCATGTTTTCTGAGCTGCTCAGTGTATCCTGTAACTGTAAAAGAGTCTGTGCTCTGTTTTGGCGATATCTATATTCTCATTAAAAACATGCAGCTAAGTAACAACTCTTGGGACCCTAAGGAAACTCTTGGGGCTGAGCCAAAAGAGAATCTACCAAAAATGTTAGGACTACAGCTAATAAGCACACGTTTAAGTCAAAGCAGCAACTGTGATTGAAGATTCCTAAGTTTTGTCCCTGTGCTCAAAGTGTAAAGACTTTCATATGGATGAAATGAAAGAAGTGTTTTAAAGCTTTGCTAACAATGTTTGCCACTCCTTAAGCCATGTAGGAAGGTGTTATGTTTAAAAAAAAAAAAGCAAGCTTAGATTAATAAATGATTAAGATCAGCACTACTTAGTTAGATCAATGATCACACTTCTAATAGCTACAAAAATGATGGTTATGTCAGCTTTTGATGCACAAAGCCATCATTTGCATGTACAGTAGATGTTACAATTCTTTTTGAAGTGTTCTATTTTGAAACCCTATCTGCTTTGCATAATCACTACACAACTAGACCTACACTGCTCATATGACCTTTCAGTTCTGGCATGGTGCTGTACTACACTGTCACTATCACTGCTCTGCTTTTCCTCTCATTTTTGTCTCGTCTGCTCATGTGGGAACAGCCCGTCTTTGTGCATGCAGGCTGGCAGCTCTCAGCCATGTTCACCACCCCTGAAGGAGAAGCAAGCTTGTCCCAAAGTCGCTGGGGCGGATTAGTCTGTCCTCTCTCTCTCTCCCTCTCCATTCCCTATTTAAACACTTCAGAGGGGCTGGGTCTGTGGAACAACAACAAGCTTATAGGGTTGCCAAAAGTTTAGTCATCTGTTGAGGTGGTTGAGGGCTTGTGTGACTTTCATAACTCATAAGGAATACATTTTTATATTGGTTTGGATTATTGATATTTTCTGGTAAGATACCTATAAAACACAGATGTTAGTGTATCTGACTGAAGTAATAATGGCTGCGATTGTTGCCCTGACTTGCAAAAGTCAACAAATATAGTCATCACATACTATAACTAGCATTCTGCAAAGAATTAGCCTTTTGTAGATTTCTGATAAATATACAGTTATAGATAGCAGTTGTAGCTTATCTGGTCCTTAATGGACATTTGTTATTAATTAATAAAAAAAAGTCATAAAAGCAATATTTCTCAGAAGGGAATATTATGTGAAATCATTAAAAAGAAAATGTTACAATATGCCTTCAATATACCCTAATGTATGTGTGAACACAAGTCAGATTGGACCTGGCTCCATATAGTGTTAGTCTGACCCAGTTTTCCTCATGCATTAATTCCTCAGCAACTATGAAAATGGCAAGAAAGCAAGTAAGAGGACCCGTACTGTGTTCATAGATTTGTTGTTACACTGTGCAAAGGTTCATGCTTTTCAGCTGTAGGTCAGCAATAACCCATTCCAAACAGAAGCCTTATCTAGTTGATATGCAGTAGGTGGTGGTGAATACCTACACAAGCTTTTGTGAATCACTTCATTATAAAGTAGAACCACAAAAATGTGGGAAACGTATGTGGGTCTTAAGGCTGTGCACACATTTCTATTTGTATTTCAGTTAGAGATGTCTACTTGGACACGTTCCACACATGCTCAGTACTAAACATGATGCCAGCTCTGGATACGGAACGTATGCATCCCACAGCTTTGAACTACGCTTAGTAATAAACCTGGAGCATGACCTGAACTCATTAAACTGACTACTCATTATTAATGCTGAGCAAAGGTGGGGAGTAATTAAAGTCACAAAAGGCATGTGTCAGTGAAAATTTAAGCACATCTGCCTTACACCCTTTACATGTCCCTCTGGTGCAAAACAGAGATTCAGAGAGAGACAAAATGTTCAACATTTCTTTTACAACAGGTTATCAGTAACAAAGTTCAGTGAGTTCCTTTCCCAGATCTGCTTAGTAAGAGCAGCAGGGATTTCACCAAAACTGGTCTGCCTGAAACTAAAAATAAGGGAAGTTCCTTTCTTTCAAAAAGGAGAAACATGCTTCTCCTGCACCATTGCCATGGGATCCAATGTTCATACCAAGCAGAACAGAAACAGTACTGAAAATATAGCTCTTTTTGAGGCATTCACTGTTATGGGAGACACAGTTAAAGGACAGGAAGACCGTGATTTTGCTTTTTTAGGTTGAAATGTTGCTTTTGTGTGACAGGCTGCCACTATTGTTTCATTGTCTCAGAGGAGAAGGCAGAGGGCTGACCTAGTCCCAGAGACGCAAGGGGGCCATCACTGCACTGGCCTCTCTTGGGACATGAGCAGAGAGCCAGCAGCAGACCTAACACTCTTTACTATCTTTGGATCGTGAGTCACTGACAAGAAGGGTGGGACTGAAGAGGCTGAGTAGATGACAACAGATGATGTCTTCAGTGGTCGTCAGGCTGGAAATGCAGCATCTGAGGAAAAAGTTATTGCTGAAATAATGTGGACGAGAGGTAGATTTGATGAATTGGATTATTATATAAATAATGTAAATGTCAGTGCACAAACTGAAGGTAAATGATCAAGCCTAATCAGTGTGTGTGAAATAGAACTGCAACCAAAGGACCAAGTAGATATACAAAAATTCTAAAACCTCTTTATTTATGTGCCAGAAAGTTAATATTTCCAACTGTATGAAAGAGTCTGAGAGTTAGAAAACAGCAGCCAACAGATATTACAAACTAAATACTTTGGCATTAGTGTGCTAATTGTGCTTTTTTCCATTAACTGGCGAGAAACAGCCGGACTGTGAGTCATCATCCACTCTGTATTTTAGATCACAGCTACCACTCACCTCAGCCGCCGCTTGTTCAAGTCAGATTAATCAACATTCGACATTCAAGTAGGACTCGGAACAGATTACTTTTGAATTTCAATTGACTATTATTGTGAACCATGAATTGATGTTAGTATGAAATGAAGCAGAAAGATGTGTGCGCCTTAAGCAACGTCTCTGCTTGTGAGACTTTTTCAACTTTCGAACCAAGTGCCAAATGAAAGTTTGTGTTGAATTGCAAAGTCTTCAGGTAACATGGGTAGAGGTCTTCCTCAGGTTAGCACTCTGCTGAAATAACTGCAAGTTTAGATTGAATTCCAGTCTGGTTTTTTGTCTGATCGGGTGAAGATTGTACTTCAGTTACAGACACTGATGTCATTTTTATTGATGAAAAAAATCAAAGACAAAATTAAATATCATGATTAAATGTTAAACATTACACCAAAAAGATATAGAAGTATATCACACAAACCCACACATGCAAGGTTTGGGTTTAATATTACTGCTACACCTATTAGCCTGGACTTACGTCTGTGAGCCCGACCACATAGTTAGTGATCAGAATACTAATGTGGGCAGGTAGAGCTCAATATTATGACCTGAGCTGTCATTATCTCAGCTCTGGTCAGTCGAACATGGTGTTGCATCGCCAGCAAGTGTATCCATAATTAATGACAGGACCACTATGCAAGAGCACATAGAGCCAATCAGAAGTGTTTTTCAGACATCCCGTCTAATGAAGACACTAAGTTGAGTTGTCTGTGTACATGGCCTCCCAAAGTGGTAGTCAGTTATTCCTATGCATGCCTTCAATTTGATTTAAATCACAAGTCTCATTTTGAAGAGCCAAGTGGTGCCCTGAAACCTATCTCTCCTCTAACACGTCATTTGGCTCACCACCAATCACATAAATTGGTCAGCAGAAAGTTTCATTTTGTCCTTGTGAAGTTAATCAACTCATTGAAGCACTCGCAACCCAGGAAGCGGGCCATTCATTGTCTCCGAAAGGGAGATTTTTCTTTCCCTGGCCTCCATGGCAAATTGGTGGAATCGCACATTAGTTTTCTCCCTGGGTGGACTGCTCGTTTTGTTGTGGGCTGGAGCCTGGAGTGATTGAATAGGCCCCTGAGGAAGAGGCAATTTCACAACGCGGGCTCCTTACTCCTGAGGAAACCACAGTGCAAGAAAGGTTGGGAGTAGAAGTGTCGGTGTCAGGGGTGACAGGTGCTGTGTGTGTGTGTGTGTGTGTGTGCGTGCGTGTGTGTGCGTGCGTGTGTGTGCGTGCGTGTGTGTGTGTGTGTTATGGTGGTGGTGCTGTCCGACTGGAGATGCCTCAGCCCCAGATCTGAGATAGTCCCAATGGGGAAATAGACAAAAATCTCCCATAAGGTTTCAAGAGTGAGTTGCTGAATGGACTAGAATTGAGTTGGCCGAGTGTCACAAGGTGCATGTGTGCGTTTGGTACTAACGCTACGTCTGGTTGATACCCTTCTTTCAATCAAGGGGTGCCTTCATTTTTCTCCTGTCCTGAAAGGCTCTGAAAATCTATTTAAAGAGAACACCTGCTATGAACAATGTGCTAATGAACACACACAGTTCTGCAAATATTTTGGTTATTTTACAGGTTTTGTGTGTTTAAAGACACGTATTTCTTTTCTCACTATCTTTCTAACAATCAGAGCTCTGCAATATTTGAATCAATTCATGGTGACGGTTGTGAGGCTGTTTGCTCATCAAATGTGATCAAACCACACTCACGCTGTTCTTATGAAGTAGATTAGCCTGAGGATTAATCTCTTAATGTTGAAAACATTGATTGTTGCACACTGAGATTTGGATCCACATTTTTAGGGGCTAACTAACAGGTTTGTAGCACAAAGACCAATTGGGTGTGCAGAACACACCAGGTGTCTGGAAGCTTGGAACAAAGTGACTGTGGGAGCTGTGTTGTACAAATAACAACCCTCATAGACAGAGCAAATATACCACTCTGCAGAACAGCAGCCAGACCATGCGGGAGGCACCAAGTGGACCGTGGATGCTGACATCCACGGCAGCAATACTGATGCAATGCTGCAATGAATACTGGGATTGTTGAGGGGTGAATGTGTTTCCATTTTGCATCATTTGCTTTGATATTGTTTGCTTGACCTCTGCCGTAAGCGTGGGTGATTAGCCCTCCAGTCAAGAACTTAAGCAGAGCTCGTGTGGAAATTACACTGTCACCAAACTCGGTGTATTAATAAAATTAATTTAGTTTGTAGGCTGCTGCACTCACAATAATACACCAATAATACGAAGAGACAGTGAGGCAGGTGTCATTCAAGCTTAGTTTTTACATGTCATTTATTGCATATTAAAAGCAAATTGTTGTAAGTTGTTTTGGTCAGGATGCTTCAAAACAGAATTTGTTTCTCATTCTGTAAATCACTCTTCAGGTCTCAACTGTGGCTTAAAAAGGTTGAAATAATAAAAAGAAGTCCCAGTTTCAAAGGTTTGGCATAAACCTTGTTACTAGGTTATCAGTGCATTTGTTCATATAAGTGAAACCAGGAAGAAGATTTTTTTTTTCCACCTGACCCTCTCTATAACTCAGATACCTCTGAACTTCAGAATCTTTTATATGAAACACACCAACTAATGGGAGATGTAAGTAACATAGCTTCTGACTTCTTTTAAAAGGAATAGAATGCGGTGCCCTCTGCTCAAACCCATTTCCTTTTATAAACCAACATGTGACATTTTACAGAGCAACATGTGTTCTTGAACAAAATATTGAATGTTGTGTACTTTTATATAACTAAATCTGTGTTACTAGTTAAAGCACAACATTAGACTGGAGCCCATGACCGCAAGATCTGAAGATTCTGTATCTTGGCACTTTCATCCCCGTGTTACGGCAGTTCTTTAAGCAGTCTAAGTAAACTTCTCATGGCATCCTATGCCAGCTCATTCAGCCTCTATTTTGAACCAAACTCATTTTGACCTTTTTGTTCGGTAACCCCTGACTTTTGTTCTCTCTTCCACCTCACCCCGTAGCTCAGTGATAGTTGTACAGATGTGGGTAGACAGCTCTTTTTGCATTGTAGTTTTCATACCCTGGAGGTGCAGAAGAAAACACAGCTCCCAACAGCAATCATGAGCGAGATCTGGTGTCCTTTTAAATGGCCTCGGTGACACAGGAAAGTGCTCTCTGCTGCGGAAGTCACATTGCTAAATGGGAAGCATTTTAGGTTGTGGGACTGCATTGGATCCACAGGGCTTTACACTGAAATAACTTTCAAAAAATACAAACTTTATGGGGAGAAAATACATTCCGTCCAGTTCTGCCACTGTCAGGATTTTTAGTGATTATTTATTATGTAATTTATTACTTTAATGGGCTTCTGTGACTCATGACAGCTTGATAGAACCAATCACCTTCTCAGTTATAGTTTCCTGTAATGACACAAACATTAAAGTCCCATTTCCTTCACAGATATGACTAAGCAACTGTGACATATACTGTAAGCGAGCTAATTAGAGTGGAAGCCCACAAAATACCTAATGAAGGGATGATAGTGTACCTCAAAAATATTCCATAGTAAAGCTGCTTTCCTCTTTGCTGTTTCAGCTTTAAACATTAGTGGGTGCATGAATAAGATTTACTGGAAATATTCTGAGTAACTTTGACTTCAAGAGGAAAAAATGTCATCAAAGTTAATATTAGCTCATGGTCACGGATCATCAATCCCGTCAAACCCCTGCGGATATAATATTGTCATTTCGTGCTATGGGGCAGTAAAAATCGCCAAAGACCTGTTTTTGGATTACAAACAGGGCTTTTTATTGGATTCCGGTGAGGCGGAGATAAGCAAGGGGTCAACACAGGACCCCTTATTGCCCTGCATGTGCCTCCGTAGTGGGCAAATGTCACCCTCCATGCTCAAGGGATTGTTTACAAGGCTCATAGTTCAAATATGAAACTGAAAGCTGTTACTGTTCCCCTCACCTCTTTTTACCTCTTCTCCCCTGCTGAGAGCAGCAGTAGTTTCAGAGAATGGTTCAATGGCAAGTAAAAGCTCACAACTTCGTGCCGCTGCTGTGCGTTAACACTGTCTCAGCCTCTGTGGAATTTAAAAGGCTCAGGCAGAGAATACAAAGCTGCACCTGAGCTGCTCTGAAAAAAAAAACCCAAAACAATCATGCAGTTGATCCTGACTTTTTTCAGATATGAATAGAGATTTGCATCGAAATAACTGGAAACCAGAAGTATGAATTTCGGGGGTGAATAATTATCAAGTACATACAATGTCTGTTTGTCTCCGTGACAAAGATTATGAGATAGATGAAGAGAAAAGAAATGTTTGAACAGTCAGTAATGACTAAGAAGATGTGATACGTGAGTAATCTGAAATTGAATTTTCCTCCCAGCAGGAAGGATGAATATTTACAGTAGGTTTTCATTTTAAATTTGCTGTACAAAAGTACTAACTAGCACTACCCAGAGCAGAATCTTTTTCTGTTTAAAGAGAAACTCTGGAAAGCTTTATTGATGTCACTGACAACTTAGAAGTAATGAGTAGATTGCTTTTCTCAGTGAAGCACAGCAAATCAAGTAATCAGGGGTCAGTTTCTATCCTCAATCAGCAGTCACTTCTCTGAGTGCCTGGAATGGACAGCAGCTGTACCAGCTGAATTCCAATCATTTGCAGACCAATTAATCATTCTTCCAGAAGACAAAAAATTATATTTTTACCTATAGGGAGACAGATTAGCAAGCATTTTCCCATGTTTTTGTCCACATAACAAAGTTGTAATTTACTATTGTTTGCTTTGTGTTTTTGTCTACACCAGATTTGGTATTGGCCAATTTGCACTGCTTGTCAAAGATTTCTTTTCTTGGAAGCAAGGCTTAATTTTAGATGAACCCTTTCACAATATGAGAACATTAATAAACACAGTTTTAAGAAACTTTGGTCTGACAAAGTAGCAAATTAAACTTTTGGCCATGTATTTTAGCAATACAATATTCAGCCCATATATTTTTTAAGCATATAAAGCTTCATAAAATTGATTTACTGACTTCTATATCCTAAATAGGTGACCAAATGGGATTTAAAAATACTTTGTCTCAAACAAAATGCTTCTAAATGCCAATCAGCAAGACTATTCACCAATGACAATTGGAAATTGAGGTGAATTGCCCTCTTAAATCAAGTGGGATATGATGACAGCCATCTCTGAGAGCCTGCGGCTTGGCACATTCTATGCATTTTTTACAGATGTATAATAGCAGATTATTCGCAGTGAGAGAGTGCAAGCAAAACGGGGCAAGAGAGAACACTTGCCATTTACTTAAGGTTAGTTAAACAACATTCTGGTTTGTCAACAGACCAGAAAAACCCAAGCACCCTGTACAGCTGTGCATCTTTATCACAACCACACAGCAGCTTGTGGAGGAAACTTAGCACAGCATTTGCATACTGCAGAACGAGTCCATACAAAGTATGAAGAATAAGAGAGGGGAATTATCGGGCTGAGGAACCAGTCATTTTCATGTTGACATGCAAAACAAGCATTTTGTGTAATGTGTGTGTTCTACTGCTTCTAAATCACTTCAACCATAATTCTTCAATAAAGTCAATATGCTATGCTAACTATTTTCTTCAACAGCCCTCGTAGTAGGTTTAATAATAATGTAAATGTTGAATAATAATGAGGTCATTACTAACTATATGACATTACCCTCTGACTTTGTGCAGGGCATTTATTCTGCAGTGCTACAATGGGGTAAAATAAATAGGTGTCATTCAGTCACAGTTTGATCCATGGTTTCAATTAGCTGCTGCTCTTAAATCTCCCAAGATCATGATATTCTGTTGCTTCTGTAAACACCAAAGGAGTCTTTTCAAATTTTACTTTAAAAAGGCTTATGATACAAGTTCATTTACATTTAAATTGAAACAACAATGCCTGAAGAAAGGGGGATTCCAGTAAGTATAGAACACTGAGCCAACTGAGCCAAAGTCTTGTTAATATGCCATATCAGTACTAAAATTGTTGTTTGCAAAAAAAAAAGAAAAATATTTTGGTTGACAAACAGGACAAACACTGTCATTGTGCACTGTATAATCAAGTCAACTATAGCTTCTTTAGAGCCTTTGTGATTGATTTTTTAATTAACAATGGATGAAATTACATGTATAGGCCTCGTGACAGGGGTTGCTCATCATGACAAACCCACAGATAATCACCCAACTCTCTATTCTCCACAGCACTAGCACGTTAGTTCAGTGTTTTGTTTTTACCGTTCACAGCTTTACTATTGTGGTTTACTCTCACCGATCTCAATAGCTCTCTGTTGTTGCGGAAACAATCCTATCTGTTTTATAGATAATAAAATACTAGAGGCAGAAATGTAAAATGCATGGCAGACAGATGAAGTTAGCAACAACTTGGTGAAGCCAAAGAACTCAAAATATGCCTCAGAAATGAGTAAGGACCAAAACAGAACAAAAACAAAACAAAACAGAACAGAACTAAAGGACCAGACACCAATAAGTCCCCTGACCTAAACCCATAGAGCAGCTGTGGCTCAGGAGGTAGAGCAGTTTGAGCCCCAGCTCCTCCTGTGCTACAGCTGAAAGCAATCTTGCAGTGGCCCTAGTTATAGTTGGCATGCTTCTTTTGAGATATTAATAATACTAATACTAATGGGGAAATAGCACCCCTATGGCTGCAGGCGTTCCTTGGAATAGCACCATAACGAACAGTGGTCCACTGCTCCTTTCTTTGCTTTTATAAACATATTTTACTTTAGGAAAGTAACACCAAGTAGTGTTAGCAAACACACATCAGCACCGTATGGGCAAAGCATTCAGGGACAGTACAGAGTGTAGGTCAAATCTGAAGATTGGACAAAAATTGCACACTCGTGCAGAATCAACACACTACAAACTCATGAAGGGACCAATTTATATAGAGAACCACATTTGCAGAGCTCTAAGGTACACTGCTGCACTGCTTATAAAAGCTTCACTGTCTTAAGCTTCTTTCTAAATGTTAATAATGTAGTGAAATCTTTAAGTTGCAAAATGTAATAAGAATAAATCCTGGAGTCTCAGTGCCTTTGCTTGTATTGCCCAAGAGTCATTGAGATAAACCCGTTGACTCACTGAATTACTTGGCTCTGATTCAGGATTTTAAACAGTTCAAATTTGGGTCAAGCTGTTCTGACACATTTTTCTCAAACATTTCTTTTGTAAATAGTTTCAACTGATCTGCCATGTAACAATTTATCAGTCAGTTCCTGCACACAATGCACATTTGTTAATAATGTCAAGAACTCAATCCCTTCTTTCTCTAGGCACTAAGCACTGCACACACTCAAAGGGGAAATCAATGCTCCGTGGATTAATAACTCTCACAGAGGCATTGTTTTAAAAAAGCAAAATCCCAGCGCCCCAATTTCTATATTTTCTATATTTTCTACGTACAAAATACTTGTGAGCTAGTTAATAAGTTCCGAAGTTCAATGTTTATGTAGACAAACACATCTGAACTATATTTAATTGATCAACTGCTGTAAGACCCCTACTCAGCTCTGTTTTAGATTTTAATTCAATTTAATTTAGCCCGTCCCTGACACTGCAAACAACTATAATGACACAATGCAGTTTGAGAGTCAGCTACTTCAGTAGTCACTATTAGTCACTAACATTTATTTTCAGGCACTAATACCTATCATACTTGCCAAATAAATATTTAAACGTCAGATAATGCACCACTTTGATATGGTTGATTTGTGTTGATGAACTATGTTTTAAAACTGTGACTTGTTTAATAAATGTCATCTTGTACATGTTTCTAGATGAGTCATATGACTTTTAAAGTTTGATCTTTTTTTGTTCTCAAACTTTGAAAAGCTAGAAGAGCAAAATAACTGCTTGTTCGAACACTTAAAATAACACATATTTGCGTTTTCTTGACAAGTGACCTTTTGCAGATTTTCCTCTCGTTAGCAGCTGAATAATTAGCATGCTTGTTATTGTTTTGCAGTAGCTTTTATGGAGGTAGCTGGAGCTGATGGTGGTGTGTACAAAGATTGTGAATATGACACAAGAGGCACTGGTGCATGTCCTCTCCTCACTGTTCAATTTGAAATCCTGAAGGTGAACCTTCCCCCAACCATAGTTACAATCACCTAAACTTAACCAAAACTTTGCAGTGGCTAGTAGATCATATATATCTACCCCATAGATAGATAGATAGAGAGAGAGAGAGAGAGATGGAAAGCTGAAGAGAACTGATTGGCTCTAGGGTTACAGGGTGCACAATTCATGAGTCATATGTGTGACGTGATGACGAAATGCTTTGGTCATTTGTCATTCAGTTTCAGTGTTCATAATTGTGTTGGTGTTCCAAGCTCAGTGATCTGTAAAGTGTAACAGAAATTGACTCCTTTCAGCTGGTGGCAGCGTAGATGACATTTCTTTTGCAGTTTTGTAACAGTTTCATATAATGGAGAAATGCAGTTTGAGAGGGGGGGGAAATGAATGTGAACAACATAGTTAATGAGTGCATACAGAGAGGGAGTCAATGATGCCTGAAGACTTAAAAGACATTTATTTAAGCAATTAGGCACTCAATTACACTTGATCAACAGCATTGTTAACACCTAAGTACTCCTACCACTCTGGATTGCCCAAAACCGTCAAATCTGTGCTAGCAAAGAAAGGAGTGACAGACTTGTTTGCACCTGATGATTGAATGACCCTTGTCGATGTCTCTTTGTTGATCTGAAGTAAACTGATGAATGCCAGTTAGGGAGCTGCTGGAAGACAGAGTGTGCAGATGTGTGAAAGGTGGGAAAAGGTAATACTTTCCTGATAATAAAGAATCTGACTCATGACACCTCCATTCATTTGTGAGCTTGACGTTTGATGAGGTTTGATTTGATGTGACTCATCTCCAGCGGGAGCTGGAGACAGCAGGGTGGGAATGAAAAGTCGATGTGCTACGCTATTAGGACAGCAGAGAGGATTCAGTGGGAGATTAGCTATGATTGCATCTCTGTTGGTGGGAAGCCAATATATATTTTTTAAATAATAATTTGTTGTAGCTGAGTTCTAGACTTCAGTCCTTTGTGTCCTATCAAGCATAACAGTTGTGCATTTAGTATTTTATATGACTTACATGGACAATTTACTCTTTACAATTTACTCTCTATTTTTCACATCTCTGCATGTGGATATATCATAAAACAACAGAGGCTTATATGATATGCTTCATTTTGACCTTATTCTACTTGTCCGCTGATCAAATTTGTTTTTTGCTTTTGTTTTCAAAAGGTATCAGTATTAATCAGTATTAAATTATGAATCTTTATCCACTAAGTATCACAAAGACCTTTTATAGAGATATTTTAGATGGTTTAAATGTTGACTTAAACATACAAAATTCACCATTTTATTTTCCAATAAACTAGTAACCAGTAGACCAGCCCTATTCAATAGGCGGCCCAAGGGCCAGAACCGGCCCATCAGTCATTTTGGACCGGCCCACTGACTACATACC
>JAUBNQ010000028.1:20370117-20388084 GCA_032353495.1 Ctenopoma kingsleyae | reverse complement strand
GCTTAAATAGAGTGACTGATTGGAAACAGGTGTGAGCAATCAGGAGGAGAGAGGTGAAAGGGGCGTGGCTGAAATGAGAAGAAAGGAGAGAGAGAGGGAGAGAGAGACACACACACGGGCCCAAGGAGGACATGACACTGACATACGCTTTATCCACTGGGGCGCATGAAGGTTGTAATGTAAAGATATTTAAGTCTGAACCAACTGATAGACAGGATTGCCACTGCATTGCTAGGAGTCCAACACCTAGCATGGCTAAAAACATAACATGTAAATAATTATTGAAAATGCATATTACTTATTGTATCAACCTGTCTCTTGAATGACAGCTAACTAGCTACTGTCCCAAAATATTGGATTAATTAACAACCAGACAATTTTAGTCTGATATTAAATACACCGTGCTGCAAACTGAGACTGACTTTAGGTCAGGCACCGTACATGATGAACCATTAAAATACACTCTAATACTGGAAGCCAGTGATTTATTTTTAACTTTCCCTCCAGAAATTTACAGGTGGTCTGTGTATGTAGGTAGGTAAGTGTTATTACTGCCCTCATTAGCATACTCCAGACTGTCACTGTCACTTGCTATGCTCGAAGCACATCTGTCAGTGGATGAATTACATTTGCCTCTTTGGCCAAGAGAGGTTCACATTTCCTCTAAAGGCATTAAGTTGATTTCCTTACCCTTTTTTACTTACTATTCAAACTGTAATTTCCTAGAACTGAACATTCCTTCCGGAGTCCGATGAGCCAGGTCCTATGTGATTGAAGCATCAGCATCTGTGTGAACTAATATAATTGTTAAAGTTTGCTTATTAGCTTATGAAAAGCAAACTTATCTATTCATTTTATTAGGCGCAGCTGTGTTTTCCATGCTTTGACACCTCTGTGAAAAGGTTCCACATTTCCCTTGAAAACCAGATGCTGGCATTTTTACAGCAACATACTGTAGTTTTTACACGAGTTTTTACACTTTACCAGAGGTATTCAACTAAAAATACAGGCGCTCCTGTTATTCAACATCCTCCCCAGTCAAGGCCCAGACTATTAGCAGTAAAACCTTTTTCATTGCTTGCAATTATTCAGATGGATTGTAAAGTTTAAAATGAAAAGTGTTGAACTCTTTCTATCAAAAACACTTTTGTCTTTAGTTCATTATAAGGCAGAGAGTTCATTTTTAGTAAAACATGCATATTCTCAAAAAGCCCCAATTTTTTGGTAAAACTGATGTACCACAGAAAGTATGACGAAGGAAAGTACACGTTTGAACACTTTCTGAGTCAACTTAACTGAATTTTATTAAGCCAGTTTGTGTCACTCATTGCATTGTGGTTCATGGCTCGCGTTAGATCCCAAGGCTCAGGACTAGACTCGGGGGGGACTGAGGTTTGTGGTTCATGGATAAGCATTTTCCTAACCCAACCAGTACACTTGGCCTGCTCCCAAGCCTCAGGACATAACCATGGATGAACTTGACATTACTTGCTTGTGTGATCTCCTGCTTTCACCTCATTGACAGTATTGGTTAGATGCAGCAACTGAAGTGTTCATGCGTCTCTGCCAAAATGGCCATGTGGCGCCTGTCTGGTTAAAACAAAACTTATTTTTAATGTAAAACACTGGACCAGAAGCTGCGAGTTGGTGACTACTGTTCTACATAAATTAAGGAAGGATTGTTGTGTATGTGATATCATTACCATATTGCCTTAGCACTGTGTTGGAAGTCTCATCTGTGCCTCAGTATCCGTTGAAACATGAACTGACTGTAATTAGTGCCTGAAATCCAATTAACTATAGACTAATTCATGACCTACTGAACTAGACACACACACACACATACATTTTGTGTTTTTGTTTACTTTAGCAACCTGCCTGGTTCAGTCGGGGCTGACGGTCAGCAGAGAGAAACATTAAGTGTGTGTTATGTAAATCTTTAGTCCTAAAACCTTGCCATTTCCTGTCTTTTTTTTCATAGGAATTTGTCCCCTACCACATTATCAAACACTAGATATCTGTGACAGCTTCTCAGCTAAAGGGACATCCTACCTCTCTTTGACTGGCCAGTACTCGTTGCCTTTGTGGGTTCGAGTTGGTTGGGTTTAGGTATGAGGACTGAGATTGGTCAAGGTGAGGGCAAGAATGTCACAGGCAGAGTAGGGTGTGCCTTCACTGAACAGAGGTGCGGAAAACCTGCATTCCCAGTGTAAACAGCTGGCACTCTTATGGCAGTGACAGGAAGAGGAAAAGGTTGGAGAAGATAAGTGAGAGAAAAGCAGCAAAATTGTGAGTCAGTGTGCCATAGCAAGGCTGAAGGCAGTGGCTTAAAGTGGGAATGTGAAACGCCACCATGAAACTAAGCACAAAATTACATTTGAGAAAAGTTACGCTAAATTCTGCAGTTGGGCTTCAGAAAATAAGTGATCTTAAAGCCAGTTATAATTGGTCAACGAGGATTTTAACGCATTAATTTACTGGCCAGCAACTCGCTAAGGAATGTTCCCTCAGAGTTGCATAGATTTTGTGACGTCACAAAAAACCATTCAGTGATGGAGGCGAGTGTTTGCGAGTGCAGTACCTGTTGCCCTTTTTGAGGGAAAACAAAAAGAGGAGCTTTATGAGCTTTATTCTCCACCATGAACATAATAAAAAACAAATATTATTCAAGGCTCACTGATTAACCTCTTCACACATGCATGAGGATAGCACTGACACCATTCCAGCCCAGATTTAAAATCCTGGTAGGCCAAGCAAGAGCTCACTTCTCTCACTGAACAAGAGAAAGTAGACATTGGGATATGAGGTAAAGAAAGAAGGGAAGATACATTCAGTTATTTAAAGAGGTTCAGATTTACTGTGAAACTGGTTAAGCCTGTTCGGTTGTGCACATATTAAATCACTGTTTATTACCATTTTATTTTATTTTTATATGCAGCCAAGTCTACATAAATTAGACTGTTCTACTTGAAATGTTAAAACTTGTTATTGTTGATTAGAGTTGTTGACTTCACACAGTGCAGATGTTGATACAGTGAGAATGCTAATTAAATATGTATAAATTAATTGTAATCTATAACAAATTTATAATGGAACTTAAACATGATGATGCTGCAGACCTACACGAGGAAATTTTCTCTATCCTGACCACCTTAAATCATAATTGACGACCCCCTGTAATAGGAATTCTGAAACCAAGGCTGAAAACACAACAACTGTCCACAGACCCGTGGTCTGTGGTCTCACAAATATACACGGTTACTCTCTCCCTTTCACTACTTCCAACAAGCATCAGTATCGCTACTCATACATATTAATATCATCTCCCTGAATCCCGTATTATGTCCTTGAAGTCTGATATTTTTTGTTGTATTACACTAATTGTCATTTTATTTGTCTGCAGCCTTTACGTTAAAGTATCATTGTGTCTGTACAGAAAGCATAGCAGCTCTGGTGAGGCATTCTCTGTACCACAGAGTGTGGGTCACGTGTATGGAAAGGGCTCATAGCCTAATGACATTTAGCGTTCAAATGCTTGGTGATTTCATAAAACCCTGCACCAAAAAAAACCAAAACTAAACAAAATGATGAACTGAACCGTGTCCCAGCTGAACCCAATCAAGGTGTGGGCGTGCGATGGTAGCCTAGAGCTTCGGGCAAATGCAATATCGTCGGTTCATGTCCGACTGTCAGTCTCTCTCACCATCAAACTGTCAAATAAAGGACAAAAATATCATCTTAAACCAAAATAAAAGTGTGTATTAAACCTTGGATTTTGAGAATCACTACATTGCTAATAAATAGAATTTAAAATTTTCAGCAGGACCATCTCTTTCAAGACATTGTTTTCTCTGTCCTCACAAAACACGAAGTCAAATGCTTCAATGAGGACTATGTTATGTAGTAAAATCTGTTTTCAAAATCTATAAAATAATATGAGCTATTCATCTCTTAAACTGTTTCATAGTTAGACAAGTAGTTTTGTAACATGCCCAGGCAGTAATACTCAAAGCAATTTAGGAGAGGGCCATTGACTCCTCTTTTCAGGTCAATAGCAAAGACTTAGCAGGTAGAATCCTGCAAAGCCCCTTGAGGGTTTCACGGTGTCAGTGTTTGTGCGTGCGTGTGTGTGTGTGTGGATATACCCCGGAGGACGGAGAAGCTGTGACAACTTTGCCGTACATTACATCTGTGCTGACTGCCAGGTTCTCCAGGGTCACAGTGAAAACAACAATCAATAATCCAACAATCAAGTGTCAGTGGTGGGACACATGCACACACATATACGCATATGAATGCACATAATTTTCCCACCATACTTTATGCATGACCTGTTATCTCCGTTCTCCTCCTCTTTCACTTATCCTCCCTGTCTCTCTTTCCCTTTTCTCTCATACAACACGTTATTTCCCCTCACATGACCATCCTGCTCTGAGCCCCCATTACCAGCTTATTGATCTCCTCCACTGCTTTTCTTCCTCGTCCTCCTCTGCCTGCTCTGTCGCAGCGGTGTCTGTAGATGATAGCAGCCATCGATACCATCGTTTTTCATTTAGAAACAGAAATGATGTGCAGGTGCTGCTATCTCCTTAGACATCAAAAACACATAAGATAACTATAGCAGGAAAAGAATGAATGTAGCACTGAGTGGGTGTGTGCCGGAAAAGAGGATGCATCGAGGAAATACTTGGCGTTGTCGCAGATAAGCAGGTGAAATACCAACAAAACAATTGTCATCCATCAAAAAGCAAAAACGCGATGCTGTCAAATCTCAATACGCCCCGTTCTGTGCGTGTCCTTGTTTCCTCACGACCAAACCTCAAATCCTTGTCACTCCACCGCCGTTTCCCCACATCACTAACAGTCAGGTGTGTATCCAGCTGACTTAACTTTGCCACAAGAAGACATGCATTACAGGGGGAGATAAAGGAAGAAACAAAGATCAAAACCCCGTCCCCCTTTTGCCTTCCCACTTTATTTCAACCACCCACAGCTGAAGTGGAAGGCAGTGTTGTCACAAAATATGACAGGGATACTGATCCACAAAGAACCTAAGCCTCTCATTCCATCCATGACAGAAAATGCCAAGGAGGTGGGCGTCGGAGAGGCGACTTTGTGAATACCTGATGAGTTCAATCGAGGAAGTTCAATCAGGCCTGGGAGAGGGAGAGGGATGAGGAAAACGAGAGGAGAGAATGGTGGGGAGAGTGCAAGAATGTCTCATCCTGAATGTCTCCTCCCTACTAGCTCTCCTGCTTCTCTCTCTAAAAGTCTTTTTTTTTTTTTTTTCCATTCTCCCTTCCCTTCCTCTCATTTATCTGTCTTTCTTCATCTTTACAGCCTCACATTCCTCTTGCTTGGCTTCCCTCTCTGAATTTCTCTGTCGCTCCATCACCTTCTGTCTACTCATCTCCTGCTTGCCGCAGTCCCAAGAGGGCCACTTTAGCTAAACATGGGATTTGAAGATCAGAGGCCAATCGGCTGCAAGGGGTAAACACGGGAGACTTTGCCTGTTCTTAGAATAGACACTGTGAGTGAGGATGAAGGTATCGACCGGTCAATTGCGTGTTAAAGGGATTACTGTTGATATGAGTCTTCGACAGCTCTTAATTGAAAACCAGCATGAGGAAAAATGACAGGCTAATGTCAGCATGTGAATTCACAGTTCTGTGCTCTCACTAAATGTCTTTCACTTTATTCCTTCAAGTCATCAAGCCATGTAATGTAACTGAACACCAGTGTGAAAGAGAAGGATAAACCATAAGGCAGGCCTCAAGAATAAAACTATACAAAACTATAGACAGATTATGGCTCCTCAAATTGACTTTAAATTCTAATTTAATATCTTCAATTAGTGGATTCATAGACTTACCAATTAATTCATTTTGAGCATGATGGTTCACTCTTGACCTTGGAAATAGTATCTTAACGCAGATTTGAACCCCATCTCACACAATTACAACTTCATGTGCCTCGGATGGAGCAGAAAGCTATCCGATATTAAAATGCAAGAGACAATCAAAATGGACTGAAACCATTTTTCCAAGGCACGTACATAAGCTTTTCTCCTCCCCAGTAAAACTAAGTCAATAATGTGCTTTGTGGAAATAGCCTTTCACATAGTCTGACCTTTGTGATCACAGCAACTGATGTTATAATGAAATTACACTTGAAATGGCTGTCATTCTCCCCATTTCATTAAATTCACAAAAAAAACTGAAGAACTGAACACACACATTCATATAAAACTGTAACATGTTGTCACAACATTTAAGTAACCGCTGATCAGTTCAACTACCAGCCAACTACCAAATGACCTGAGCAAACAAGAGAGCATTGATCTGTATGAGTTAGGGAACGGTGTTAGTAAGCAGTTGTAGAAGGCAAAAGGCAAATGACACTGTAAGTGAAGTTCTCTTTTTTCTATCATTTTAATTAGACTTTCTTGGGATTTTATTGTATATTGTTGATTTGAAAATATATAACTAATTGGATGGATATTTCTCACAATTTTTTGACATTTGTCAGGCTAAGGGATTAGTTGAGCAGCTGTATACATATGCCAAAATAATTGTTATTGCAAAAAATTAATTAGCCCCAGTCCTAGTACTTGTAGTAAAATTACCTTGACACTGGTCACATTAAATATTTAAAATTCTAATTAGCATGTGATTCACAAAACAATGTTGTCCTATGCCTCAACTTCCAAATGAGTGTTGTATAGCAAACAAACGTGAATTATTTCAGAGTCAGTTGTTTGCAGATTAAAAGCCAGAGACCAACTGAACCACATTTTCCCTTGCTTCATTAAGGAGATCTGCCTTGACATTCTCAGTGATCCAAGATAACAACAAAAAGAGCACAAAGCCCTTTTGTTGCAGTTACATAAGACGGTTCTACTGTAAAAGGTTTTCTGTTGGAAAAGGAACAGCGACCACTGTGCTGTAGATGAGCACATGAGAAGCAACGTGATGCAAATGTTGCCTGATGCAGGTGCACAGAAGGGCTTCACATGCTGAAAGTTGTCTGCTCTCCTGAGACTGATTCAAATACTGTCTTTGGATTTGACATAACACATTTTTGTCAGACTAGAGTGAATGTAAAACTCTTCTTTATGAAGTCTACTAATGAGGTGAATCCAGCAGAAACACAGCTCTTATTGATTTCTGTTATTAAAGTTGATAAAGGTTGATAAAGAGTAGCAGAAGATCTTGAGGAGGATGTTTAACCTTTGATAAAATGTAGATGGATTCAAAAGGAGCTGCAGCTAAGCATCAGGGGTCTATGTCAAAGAAGAGCTGTATAATGTGAGCAGTTATAATTGACTAAGTAGGTACTTAACACTACGTTAGCATAAGTGACATCACTAAGTATAAATTTGCTAAGAAAATATGATTACTTAAATACTCACTGAGGAGGTCTCACAATGCAAGGCCACAGTTCCCCTTCAATATTCATTCCTATGTCCACGTGAAAACCATGATACACCCTAGCACATTGTCCTCCCACGCTTACCCCAAATCCACTGAGGTACCAGAACTCTTCAGCTAACGGTCGGCAGAAATGAGAGAAGTGTTGGCAGTTTGCAGATGGGACCTATTGATGGAATATGCAACCAGGATATGTGAGAGTGTGACAGCGATAAAGGGGGGAAACCATCAGAGCAGGTGTTAATTGGATACATCTGTGTACTGTTTTTCCACTCTCTTCAGTGTTGGAGCAAAGGAGCCACTGCTGCAGGAGAAGCAGTGGTGATGTGGTGGCTGTGGACCGCAGCGGGGCATTGATTATGCATTGTCTGATCCTGGGGTAGACAGTGACTGCAGCAGGAATAGGCTGTGTTTAAAAAAATGCTCTAAATGCAGTCCCAGCCTGTTTTATCTATCTATGTGGTGCCGTGTTTGTCTGCTGTGTGCATGCATGGCTTTGTGTGTGTGCGCGTGTGTGTCTGTGTGTGTACTTTTCTTCTAACCCTGAGGGATCAGCCTAGGGACTGAAAAGCAGTTTTGAGAAAGACTCATTATAATCGTGCGCTTGTGAAGTGCACTCTCTGCGTCTCCAGTGATGTCTGCTACCAGTCCTCCAGCTACTAATTTTTATCAGTTACTTGTCCAAATCTCAATCCTCTCTGTTCATCATGTAAACACAACAGCAGCTTGTAATGACATACAGTAGCAGTCATAACATCTCTCCCATAGCAACAATTATTCCACTTTAACAGCAGAGCTCGGTTTCTGGATCGTTACGACATTGTCTGCTGTGCTGTAAGCAAAAATAATCAAAGTCACGACTATAAGGATGAAATCCATACATTTCACTCACCAGCATTTAGGGGGATGGGGATTCAAGCATTCATTTTGGTCTCTTAATCAGTGGGATTTTGTGCGACAGACAAGGCAACAACCAAAGCATCCCAGTTGCCACATGTCATCCTTCAGGCTGCAGGAAATGGATGTGCTTCATTTCACTGCCTATAATATCTGCAGGGGTAACCACTCAACTCCCCAGAGGGCTTGTGCAACTGTATTAAAACTGTCCATCTCTTGCTTTTTCGGACAAACTATCAGGGGTCCAGCAGCCAAGAGAGTGAAAGGTTCACGCCGAAGAACCCACTGTCTCTGAGTTCAGACACTGCTCCTCTGCACGGTAACATTGACTTTTGGAGTCAGTTGCCTGGTAGATAAAGTCACAGAAACGTGGTGAAATGACAATGATGAGGCATGGAATTGAAGTCAAGGCATGTCAGAATAAGACGAAAGAATTTTTTCTCCCCCACTGGGCTTTGGACTTTATTGAAGTTCATGTTTGAGCATGAATATTACACTGCTGCAATATTACATTGCTGTGCTGCATCTGTGTATTGGTGACAGTTGGTGATATGCTGCAAACAACTGAGAACATGAAACTGTTTGAGCAGCCTAAGTCTGAGGGATAAAAAAAAAAAATATTAATCCAACCTGCATATGCCACAACATTTTTTGTCAAAAGTTTAGTTGCAAAATATCCAGTGTTTATGGCAGCCATGAGCAGGTCACTCTTCGGCACTAATACACATTAAAAAGTGAAAATAGGTCTCATATCCCTGAGTCATAAAATAATAACACGGGTGAAAGAGCATTATCAGTTTGCATGTTACACACAGGCGAGAACAGCCAGCAAAAGAGGTTATGTGTTGAAGAGTTTCGAGGGTGAAAGAGCAGGCAGCACATAAACAAGACAGGCTGGCTGGCTCTGCATTCATTTTCAACTTCTAACAGCAGGGTGCAATGAAAATGCCTGCGCGTTCACCTCTGTTGTTTATTCATGCAAAAGAACATGCCTCACGAATATTAAGGGGGCCATAAAAACAAGACAAAAAAAGAAAAAGACACATCTTACCGTGCCTTAACTCAGAGGTGAATATGAGTTGTGAGAATTGACAGTGATTTTATAAATAAATGTATTTTGAGTAGGATCACAAACAAGTTGGTTATACTCACTATTTTGTTATAATCCTGGATTAAATCTTTCCTTTGATTTGTTTTGCTCTTACTTCTACATTGCCATTTGTTGTTGTTTTTGTTTTATCATTTTTTCCCAAGGAGTAATGGATAACATCTGATACTCATCCATATCTCTCCCAGCTGCCCTAAAAATGTCATTGCAGCACCACCATATCTCCCTGAGGGCCAGTATCGTTCTCCACGCTGCACCAGCGAGAGCTTCGTCTTCAGTATTCCTCCTCTCTCTTGTCTCTTCATTGCTTTCCTTACCCTTTCAACTTGTGCTGGGAGCTGAGATCCTGTAATGCTTGGTGTTTTTTTTTTTTTTTTTCTTTTAGCAAAATGTGCAGCACACATGATCAGACCATTTTTTAAACAAAGGCTTCAAAATGATGTAACTTGGTTCTTTGACTCGATGTCGGCTTTGTTGTTCATGCAGACACCGCAACTCTGTGTTTCTTGTTAGTCATGTATCATACCCTGACAAAAGGAGGGAACGGTTGCGATCAGGATTTGAGCAGTAGTGGAGCAACTTTGGGGCACACCCACGATTTTTCATGCAAACGTTAGAGCTCTCTAGAAATGTCAGTGTTTGTTGTCTTGTACAGGGTGTACTATACTTTTCTTTAAAAATGACCTGATCATACCAGTTAAGGTCACTAACCCTTCTCTAACAGTGTCTTCCATTGTATTGTTTGCTTGCAGTCTCCCTGTTCCTACGCCATCCCCTTCTGTTCTGATTACTGACTACTGCAGCATATCAACCTCTGCAGAGAGATAAAATACCTTGGAGTGAACCAGCTAATTCCTCGTGCAGTGGCATCAGGATAGATTAAGTGGTGGGAGTTTACTTTTCATCAGCATTTAATTCTCAGGCACATTTCTA
The DNA here is from genome assembly GCA_032353495.1 of Ctenopoma kingsleyae. Classification (NCBI taxonomy): domain Eukaryota; kingdom Metazoa; phylum Chordata; class Actinopteri; order Anabantiformes; family Anabantidae; genus Ctenopoma; species Ctenopoma kingsleyae. The sequence goes on along the minus strand of JAUBNQ010000028.1, from coordinate 20,377,716 downwards.
CCATTTTTAATTCAAGTAAAAAAAGTGCCATATACCCAATTCCCTGAAATAATCATGTATATTTTTAGCAGCAACCAAGCTTATTGTTCCTGCAATAGGTTTGTGACGGACAAACCCTAACAAGATACCGGCCTAGTTGTAAAATTGTGTATTTTTTTGAACAGTGTGTGAGCTGGTCTCCAGCGTAGACCCAGTAGGATTCCAATTTATCCAGCACAGCTTGATGTCATTGTTCGATCAGCTCTGTGAGGAATGCGCTAAGGCTGACTGATTCTGCCCTTCATCAAGATATGCAGGGATAAAGTCGCAGCGCTCCCAGGGTTATGTCATGAATAGTGATTCTGTAAATAAATAAGAGAGTTCTGTTAATTTGAGTCAGAACTAGAGCATGGTTGATGTCCATAGATAGAAGAGAGATGGCTGAAGAGGGGGAGGGCACAGGAGGAAGAAGTGCAGCTGCAAAATCACCTCTGTGGCCCTGATTTGTCTTCCAACCATCTCTGCTGCTCCCCCAGGAAAACCTTGTGCTGCAGTCTCTACCCTGGTGTTTGCTCTTGCTCTGTCCTGTTTCTCTTCATCTCTGGTACTTTCTTTACCTTTCATAGTTCCTTTATTTTCTGTTCTCATCCTATAACTCTAAGATTTCATTTGCATCTCATAACTTATAGTCTTGAAAATTTCAACTTTTAGGACGTGTACTTAATCATACACATACTATAACTTGCAATAGCCTATGTTGCTTCTCTATTGTCATTCCCAGTTCCTTACAGGTCAGAGAAGACGGTGTGTTGTAAAGACGAGCCCCACATAGTGAGAGTTGTTGCTTCAGGCAAGCATACTTGTTCAATCACTCAAACAAAAGCTTTGCTAATTAGATTTCGAGAAAAAGGCAGAAGACAGTATTGATTTTCAATTACTTCCAATATGAATCATTAATCATCTAATGATGCTGATATTGGATTAGGTGGTCACATAATGCCGGTATGAAAAATGAACACCTCCAGAGGCTTCCTCTTGAAGGGTATTCACATCAAGCAATGCAATGCTGAGCTTTTGCCGCCTTATGGTGAATTTCAGGTGTGACTTAAAACCTAAAGAGAGCATCTGCAACTTTAAAATTAACAAAGGATAAATTGTGCTTGTCAATCTGCTCTTTAGCCAGATAGATGGACAACAAGTGTTGCAGAGGTTGCTCTTGTTTAATTCCACTGAATCATGGCTGGTGAAGAAAAATGCAGACATTATAAAGAGATAGATCAATCTCACAAAGACTTGTGGCTCCCCAGAGAATTCACAGATAGCTGAGGAGAATCCTGTTAAGATCCTGGCAAATTACAGTTCCAGCTAGCCTCAAGGATTGTGTTGCTGCTAAAATAAGAAACGCCTTTCTTAGCACTCATTGAGGATACAGTGACAATACAGCATAATGACTCTCACTCCAGGGGACTGAAAAATGCTCTGACCATGATGCTAACCTGTCCTAATAGATCTTTTTGCAAGGAACTTGTTCAAGCATGCAACTGAGATGAATGGAGTTTAATGCAAACTTTGCTTAAGGGAAGTAAAACTCCAGCAGTCGGGTATGTTGTGCTGTCATCTCAGTTTGCTCCTAAGTGATGTGAAGAGAGTGTTCTTTTGGGGTAAGAGTGTTCTTTTGTTTGACTCGCAGGCAAATAACCTCTGACACTAATGATGATATTACTGAAATACTACAAAGGAAATGGTGCAAGCCCAGACTCCTCATTTGTTCAGCCAAACTCCTAATATTTGACCATAACCCAGACTCGAATAAAAGTATTTAGCACACCTGTCTGTCTGTGAAATAATAAACAGAATGAAACTGGTTGGTGCTGAAAATTAAGAGTTTTTTTTTTATTTAATTTGCAATACACTGTTGAAGAGCAACAGCTAGTATAATGTTCCACTAATGTTCCATTTAATGACAGGCTGATGATATACATAAATCTGTATTTATGTAGTATTGTCATTTTTTGTGATAAATCTCATAAAATCTACAGCACCCTAGATCCTAAACAGCCAAAGCGTGATCCATATACAAAATGACCCCCACAGGAGAGATGACGGACAACGCAGCACAGTGCATTATGCTCTCTGGTTAGGTTAGTCCGCAGACTACAGGAGGTAGTTAATTTTCAGCAGAGCTGCAGCATCATCTACCTCAGCTGCACATTTATTTGAATAAGCCAAAACCACTAAGCGGCACGCAATGCTCACTAGCAAACAGCAGCGATAGAGGTGTGATAATGAAAGTAAAACAGTGGTGGATAATTCCTGTAAATTGTTCCTGATTCAACCAGTGCCTCCTCCATCAAAGCTCCCTACTCCCTGGCTCATCAAGACTAATGTAATGTACCAACCAGGAAGGAACACAACCTGTTTTAAAACTGTTAGTGCTGCTTTCTGCAGCATGGGTAAATATCTCATCCTACAGAGAAAACCAGAGAGCTGTGAGCCACGCTGCTCTGGTGACAGCATCAATGCAACAAGAGAAGCACAATGTTCCACCTCTGTCTCACCAACTGTTGGCAAATAAGCAGTTATTTAAAGCTCCATTAAATCTCCACTGTGACTGTATGAAAACGCTTTAAGATGTATATATGAGTGTGAAATAAAAATGAAAGGTGTGTTTAGGTAATGTCATTCAGTTCTCTGATACACTGTATGTAAACAGTAGTAAAATGTGTATTGTGATTCTTCAGAACAGTATACGTATGTAATTAAAGTGAAAACACTGCACAGTCAGTACAAATAACACAATTTATTGTCATTCAACTTAAAAATGACCCACAACAAATTAATTCCACATGCCTTTTTAGTTCAGTTTAGTGTCTAATGATAAGTACAGGAGTTGGTAACATTAAAGGGCAGCACCACTCATTTTCAGCTTTTATTACAATGTAGAGTCAAAGTGAGTAAAGTCTGAACTGTTAAACCTGTTCTCTGTTCTTCCTGTAGTGCTGTAAATATCCCTAATGTTTCTTGTGCAAAGGAGAATTTTTCCCAGGATGGATCTTCTAAGCACTGCGTATGTTTAAATGCCTTGTTCATCAAGTAACAGAATATATGAGTTATCTTAATCAGAATAGACATCATATGGACTTTATGCTACCAGTTCCTTAGTTCAAAATGTTTGTAATGTTTGCATGTGCCGATGTGTGAACAGAACAGCTCATTGTTCGGAGAATTCACCTCAAGCAAGTGGGCGTGTTGATGACATTTCTGGTGCTGCTTCTGTGTGCTGTAAACAAAACGCTGCTATTTCCGCAGCGTACCTTTTGCATTGTGACCTGTCTCCTGCACACTCTGCAGGTGCCACCCCTCGCTTAAAACAGAGTATTTTCAGTAGGCAAGAACATGTCTAACACAGGCTATCTCCCGTTGTGCGCTACATGTGTGACGGGGCAGCTCTGGACAATATCTGAACCTTATCCTCCCAACATTATCTGGAGTTAATATAAGAAAACAGCTTAATATGACAAACAGACATGTGTATTCAGATGAAAACATTGTGAATGATTACTGTAACAAATTCCTATAAATTGTTCAAAGTACCAAACAAGAAAACTACCACGCAAAGCAAATACTGAATTTGGGTTACTTCTGTGAGTTTCTAGCTTAACACTATTGGTTTCCTGCTACCTTACAAAAGTGATGTTTCCAGTCTGACAGCAATTATCAGACACAGTGGTGTTGCATCTGAAAGTTTCACTGGCTCAGCACCCAAGGGTGTCCTAGTTGGAGAGTTAAATTTTCCTGTTTTTAGGTTTTACTCAAGTTCAAGGTAAACACGGTAGTTGACATAGTTGAGAATGCGGGTTTGTTTATGATTTATTTATTTCTAATAAACTAACTTTCAGATTACACTGGTCTTTATAATAGCCCTGAAGGAGAATGTTGCCAAAATGTGATTGTGTGTGCGTGTGTGTGAGAGAGAGAGAGAGAGGCTGAGGGAGAGAGAAATCACAGGTGTGGACGCAGAAATGAAAAGGATCCGGTCTGATAATGGGTTGAGAATGGCACCTCAACTCTCCGGAGAGCCTGTCACAATGGCCTTTTTATAGTCAGATCTTCCCACACACACACACACACATTGCTCGCTCACTGCCAATATATTAGCACCGAAAGGAAGTCATTAAACCGGCTATCAGTGTTTCTTAATTACTAGGCATTGCAGAAGATATTAGGACTGGGGTGGGGGGGTGGGGGGGGCAGGGGACAATTCTTAAACATTCAGCTATTTTCCAGTCAATTATGTGAGCTAAGTGTTTAAGACTTGTTCCTCCATTTCAATTCTGTTCAAAAACAGACTTAATGAAAATGCCCTATTATGCCAAAGTATGGTTCTTGTTAAAAGTCAAAATACAATAAACAATAGACCCTAACTTTAATTGGAGTCTGGCCTTGCTTTAATCGCCTCCCACAAAATTGCAGACAACAATAGCCAAGCACTCTACGCAAGCCTAAGCACTACTCTTTGCTAGTTTTGAAATGAGGTAGCTATGTGCGCAGGTGGAAAAGATACTCCTACTCAATGCATGTGTTAAGCATTTCATTCTTGCAGAAGAAGATAAATAAGTCTAGACTTCACTTGCAATTCAATGAGCCAGTATGATTGAACATTGCCTGAAGGATAGCTGCATAATTAGCAGACATATCTTAAATATGGGGAGTGTGTTGTGTTGCCTCTCCCTGTTTCACTCTTAACAACTACTAATAACAGCAAGTTTCTCTGCACATTCCCACAAAGAAGCATACTGTATATGTGCTCCGAGGGACAGCATGCGCAGACAGCTAAGGACACGTTCACATAGAAACTGTGTCCATGTCTCTATATCACATTCTTACACATAAGCAGGCGCAGCAGGAAGTGTGCCCATCCACACAGTGCTTGTATCCTGATTAGTGGTGACAGTTTCAGTGAGTGCCAGAGAAGACAGCTTGGAGGGGTTGTTCAGAATAAATGCTACTCTCCAGGACCAGAGGTTAAAAACCCATTCAGATAGTCACAAATTTTATCAGAGCGACTGTGATCCTCGCTGATAGAAGAGATTTAGAGCACCACTACCTTCATACTCAAGGGCACGGAAGGCAAATGTGACCTCACTGGTGTAAGAATTAACATTTTAAGAGCCAATCAGGCAAAATAAAAGCCGGGCAGCATTACTACACCATAAAGCACCATAAATGTAGTAAAATCACACTTAGAGAGAAACACTTGACCCAAGAAGAGCTCGAAACAGCTTTAAACCTCTCAGCTCAAGTCCTGGTTTCTGCTTTGCTGCCTGTTGTGCTGTTAGAAGTAGCCCTTGTGTCATTGGGCTGTTTCTGTCAGCTTGTTTACTCTCTTTTTAGTTGAGGCGGATTAGAGTGAGCACCGGCCGGCCCCTGTCAGTTCACAGCATGAAGTAATTTTCGCAAAAATCCCAGCATCTCAGCATCTGACCTCCTCTGGAGATGAATACATGAATGTCCAAATAACCTGCTCGGAAATGCTGGGAGTCAGCTCTGTTTTCTTGCACATTAGGCAAGGTCAAGGCGTAGTTTCATGAGGAGGGAAGAATCCCAAAAGTCTATGAAACAATAACGCTAATAAGGCTAGAGCTCACCCAAGGAGACGAGGGTTTTCTTGAAAAAACTGATAAACGCCTATCAGGAAGTTGCTGAATTATTTATCACCTCTGCTCTGCTGTCAATTTGTTCCTGCCATTTGGTTTTGCTGTAAATGGAATCAGTTTGAATCGCAGATGGAATTCAGATGAATGGCACACAATATAAGAAGAGGAGGATTATGCCTTTCTTCTGTTTGACTGTGAGTTTTGTACAAGATTACCAAAGCCCCTCTACAAATAGAATCAACTTCCAATGAGAAACCGGCAAACAGCATAGGCTTTAGAAGATTTAATTAGAACTAATTGTATCTGTTTCAGTGTGGCCCATCAATCAGTCTGAGACATTTTCAATCTCTTATGCATATTTAAATTGATGGATTCTGGATTCTTTGATAATGATGAGTGGATGGGGCGAGAAACAACAGATTTGGCGCTTATATAAAATGTTGCCGCTTCTGCAGTATACTCAACATATCAAGGCAGTCCTAGCTTTGGGTGAGTGCACCATTGATGTTGTTGTGTTTGATCACTGGGCCTTTGTGTGATGCAACCACTGAGAAAGCACATGACGTTCTAGCACGCAACTTAAAGAGTGGCACACCACTGACAACAAATGTCACGGCATCTGCCCTCCAAACTGTTATCTGGAAGACTCTCTCTCACAGGCTCTGCTCTCCGTGCACCTCTGTGTCATCTGTGTCTGTTTGTGAATGATGTCCCCTTAGACTGAGCGTCCTTTGCATAGGATTAGTTCCTGTCATCCTCTGAAGTGTTCTTTTAAAGGGCTTGAGCTGCTTCATCTTCCCCTTTGTTTATAATATATGTATATGTTTGTGATAGTTTGGGGTGTGCTGATCCATTACCCATTATTTAATCCTGCAGGCATCACTTCAAGAATTTCCAGCACATTGTCATCCTCAATGATGGATCAACAACAAATGGCTTCTAGAGTGGCACTAATAAACATAAGACCCATGACAAACATGACTTTTATTCTGCATGATTTTACAGTCTCTTGGAGTCTGGACATGCTGCTATTAACTGAGACTAATATTTTTAACTTGGCCTGGAGAGAGCATTCGGCTGGCTGAGCTGCAGGGAAAATGGTTTGGGTCCCACTTACTTTTGCTGCCATTTTAATGATTGTTTTAAAACCCAGAGTCTGCAGCCAGGCTAGTGGCTCTGTACTTAGCCACAGTGCTGCTTTAAGCTAAATGCTAACAGCAGAACCTCAAAGGCCAGCTCTTGTTTTCAACATCTGCATGTCCACAGTATGGTAACATGAATTTCTGCCGTAGTCTGCATTGGTCTGTCCACACATCCATTTGCAGATGTAATGTTTACTATGTTCAACATAGCCTATTGGTTTATTAGCTCTAGATACAACACAGCTGAGATTTGATGAATGTCAATAATTTACATGCAGTTGGTCATAAACCAAGGTATGGGCCAAATCGAATCCTTAATGTCTGTATCAAATTTCAATTACTCCGATAGCTGTGACAAAATTTCACTCAAAATTAGGGATGTTTGATATTGGCTTTTTTTACTGATATCCGATATACCAATATTGTCTAATAAATTAATTAATTAATTTTCGATACTGATATAAACCAATACCAATATATGCAAGGTCCCCCCTCATAAAAAAAAGAAAAACTAAATTGTTTTAGGTAACTAACATCACATATCTCCTATCATGCATATTTAAACTTTAAACATTACTGCAAGGTGTGCCAAACAAACAAAAATATCTCAAAAACTATACCTCAGAGAGGAGAAGTAGCTGAAGAGTTTGATGTATAATATGTGCACGGTATGTAAAAGTTGTGTCATTAAAAGAGTAAAAACCGATACAGATAATTTCCGATATTACATTTTAATGCCAATAGCGGCCGATAATATCGGTAGGCTGATAATATCGGACATCCCTACTCAGAATCCTAAAGCTTGATGTGTACTTCTTACA
>JAUBNQ010000028.1:20339238-20359553 GCA_032353495.1 Ctenopoma kingsleyae | reverse complement strand
TACTGCATCTGAACACCCTCCGTGCTACAGCAAAAATATGGAAGAAACTTCATGTAGAGCAACAGAGGAGGGATCCCTCCTCCAGGGCAGACAGTCATGCAGTAGATTTTATGTGTACAGAATAGTGCAACAAAGTAGATTTTTATTATCGATAACCAGGATGACAATTCATCCTCAGGGGACCTTGAATATTTATACCAAATTTCACAGCATTTTTTTAATAGCTCCTGGGATATTTCACTCAAAACCATAAATTTCAACCTCCACCCTGGTGGCACTTCAGAATATGTCAGATGATCACCCAAGTGAGCAGGATTTATCTTCTGAGGAGTCTTGCGTAAGAATTCATTGCAATCCATTTAGAGTACAGTGTAAACTAATATGGTTCTCCCTAGATTCCTGTCACTAGCATAGCTAAACAAAAAAGCAAAACAAAAGATAGAACCAAACGAAGATAATAGAAATCAGTTGCATAGACAAAAACGTGATTTTATTTTTTTGGCGTAACTTAATATAGCTAGTGTTTTACATTCCAACATAAGAAATTACAACTAGTTGGCTTAAAATAGTTTTTACACTTTGCCAGCAGACACTATGGTTGATACAGTTTGTGCTTTAATCCCAGTAATTTTAAAGTCTTTTGGAGGGCACCTCACTTTTCACAAAGAACTAGATGTGGTTCAGTCGAATTACTTTTGGACCAACTTAACTTAAGAACTGACTTATTTTAAGCTTCTAACAATTTCATATTAAAAATAAGATAAAGCCTCGCAAGACTAAAAGCTAACACAAAGCCTCTTAGCTTTGACTATGGCTCCTAAGGTGAAAAACTTGTTAAGAGTATAGGGAGGAAGATTCTCATGGAGCTTAAGAGTTTTTAAGCAAGTATGTACAGGAAGCAGAGACGAGAGGAGAGTACTCCAAACACTCAACAACACGGAGTTGGAGATTTGAGATTAGTCACTGCAGTAATCCTATCTTGTCATGAATGTTATTTCAACCTCAGTTTCAGCTGATGTGTGCAAATTGCAAGCCAACAACTGAGTATTAATGGATACGTGGTGCTGCCTGGTGTTGCGTTGGGGCAGCAACTGATGGTACGCGTTTATGACATTGCTGGTCTGCTTTTGTTTACCAACCCTGTCTACATAAAAGTTTTAGTTTGGGTGGGAGCCATGTTCACTGCAATAAGATATGTATAAATACAGTATTTGACAAAGATGGATTTTCATCTGTGAGAGAGTCACAAAATCATAATTCAGATTATACTAAATTGGGGTTATAATGGATTAATATGAACAAAGGAACAGGTTTGCTGAGATTTCTTGATCAACCAATGATGGAGACCAACTAATAAAAAAACCTCCTCACTTAGATAATGGTTTTTGCTCCGAGTCACTAAATCACTCCTTTGTTCTATTTTTAGTTCACTGCAAGATTTCACCAAATGTTTATGAATCTTCTTTCCAAAATCCTAATTATTCTTGATGTTGTGTTTGGAAAACATCATAAATTGCTGTGCGTGACGTGAAAATCCATGGTGGGCCACAATGATCGATAAATGTATTTACTATGGGTACTGAGTGACTTTAATGTGATAGAAAGTCTCTTCAAGTCAATATGTTATTATGAATAATTCTATGCATGCAAAATCTCTCTCACAGGGAAAAAAAAAACGACTGGATGAAAAATTGATCGTTAGCATGGTGGACTCACATCAGATAAATACATCGACAGATATCCATTCCAGACCAGAGACAGATATAGTATTTCAGAATCATGTCTATCTTATAGGTGAAAATAATGCAGTCTGCACATCCTGGCTATCAGTGGCGAGACACAAGGCAAACAAATGTCTCTGATTTGACAGCACTGGATACTGCAACGCATGGCCAACACCTTTTCCTGTGTGTTTTTATCAGAACATAATTATGACGCCCACGCAATGACATTATTGCAACCTGGCTTTTTATTCTACCCAAACAGAGCTTAAGCATAATAAATAATAAACAAAACTGGGAGGAAAAAAAGAAGAGACATTGAAAAGCCAAACCATATTTGCACTGGAAATGATGAATAATTGAATCTGGGAGGCATACACAGAAACGCAGACACAGGCGTGCTTTCATGCACACAAATCCACATGCACATATGCTACACACACACACACACATACACAGGGGGAAATAGTCCACTGGGTCTCCAGTGCCATCTAGAGTTGGTTTGCAGAAATGTGCAATAAAAATGCTAATATTATGATTATAATTTTAAGGATTGGTGGTGGTTCAAAGCCAGACAGGAAGAGGTTGAGAGTTTGCCTGGTTTCTCCAGGTTCACGTGGCTTTCTTGCACTGCTTAAAGACATGCATTGCCATTAAGCGACAATCACTCACATTATAAACATGATCGATTGTCAGTTTCTTTGTTTTTCACTCAGTGAAGCTGCAGCCTTTCATGACCCTGATAAGAAGACAGATACAGTTAAGGAAATGATTGTGGACCTCTATTGGTCTGAATATGATAAAGGGTTATTAAAATGGATGCAAAGAATTAGATCCAGTGCCACAGTTTGTGCTCAAGCTTTTTGCTCACTGTCATCTGGGACCTCGCAAACAGCAGCGGGCTCGCCGAGGGCCACCATGCACCAGCCCCATGTCTGGAATGGTCTACCATATGTTCATAGCAGTAATGAGTAAAGATGTCATTCTTCCGGCTGGTCGGTCATGACAAACTAATCCATGCATGAAGTTTTATCAGCTTGTCGGCACCAGCAGGGTGATTATCTCTCACTGCACTTGTGTTATATGGATCAAATGGATCAACTTTTTCTGCAATTTGTTAAGCAAGTAATACTTGTCACTAGCATCTGCCACTTGTGATGCCAGTGGAAAGTATTACTAGCCTACACGGTAGACTACACAAACTCAGTACTCAAGTAAAAGAGCAGATACTCCACCTCAAGTAAAAATAAAAGTAGTAGATTCTTACCTACTGTTGAAGTATTGAGTAAATGCTCAGAAATTTACTTTATTCATTTACTTTATCTTACAGCTACAATATGAAGTTTAAACCAGCACTAACATGACACTCTAATCCATCCACTCTGCTCCACCCAGCCTGCTATGCTCTACAACCGTCTGCTGTGCACACCCACACGCTGCAGGTTTAGTCATTATGAAATTACAAATAACAAGAATGCTGCAAAACGTATTTTCTCTGAGCATCAGTCCAGCTTCATGAAAAAATTCTCCCACCACTCATAAATATCTGTCTGTCAGTGTTTTTAAAACACTGTTGAACTTGATGTTGATATTATGAAGGCACAAGTCTACTTCAGATTTATTTGACATATACCTCACAAATAGTGTTTCTGCAAAAATCTGTAATATTATATTTACAGATGTATTAATGTGTAAAAATCACTACTGTTGCGACTTTATGTTCTGTCATGTGCTTTTAACTAGTAATAGTAATACACTGTAACTTATTCACTGATGAATTTTAAATCTATATCTGCAAAGTAACTATCAATTAAGTTCAGTTTTATTTATACACCGCCAACAGAATCATATGAAGGTACTTCACACATTAAGGTCACAAGAACTTATAGAGTTATATAGAGAGAAACCCAACAATCCCCCTACTAGTAATTAAAACTGTCAGCTAAATGTAGAGTAGGTCAAAATATGTCTCACCTTTCCAATGTTATATCAGTGTAAATTACAAAGAACTTCATTAATTCATCTATTAATGTAAAATGTAAAACTCTTTTTGGATGAATGTAACTAGGTATATTTACCGAAGTAGTAGTTCTGTAGTAGTAACATAACTTTAGTAAACCACTATTGTCACTAATTCTACATTCATAGTATACTGAAGTATATACCATACTGTACTATGCTGGACATAAATGCACAAATGCACTTTTATTTAAGTAACTTTTAAATGTGGATCCTTTACATTGTGGTACAACCTACCATTACTGTTTGGACTATTATTTTTTGCTGCCATTTGGTTTATGACTGAGAGCCTTCACAGACACTTGGTTTATGTAAGGAGCACAAACAAACACATAAATTCTACAAACTTTTGAAAATACACATCATATCTGACAACCTTCTCCCCTATGGGCACTGGCACAGGAACACGTAACATAAGCAGCTGTTGTTCTTTCCACCACTATAGACATGAATGCTGTGTTTCCCATTGGCAGCACTTCACATGCCATTGGCAGAACCTGTGCTCTGCACATGGCACCACTCCAGAGACTTTCCATCCCTAGCTATTTAATGTCTCTGCCTGTACTACCAGGTCGAGACTACACTGGGTAACAAAAGAAAAAGGTATGGCAAGGCAATTTTTTTTAAAAATCACTGATGCTGCACTCCTCTATCTTTTGATCCCTTTTCTTGCACAGTAGAGTTGAAACTGAAAAAGAGCAGCCAATACTGAGAGGTGGAAGGGAAACTTTTAATTGGCTACACAGAGCACAGCTGTGTTATTTTGCCCCCCCCCCATTCCATTTGTCTGAAGTGCAGAGCGCTGTAATAGGGAGGCAGCACCTGAAACTAATACTTACTGTAAACAGGATTTACAGAAGAGTGGTCACCTTCCAGAGCCATCCATCTTTTTCCTGAATTCCTGTGCATGCTAACTAGCCAATACTAGAGCAGTTATTCAAAAATCATATTTGTGAAAATGACAGCTACTACAGAATGTTTGAAGGAAGCTGTGTGTGACCCAAAATATCTGCACACACAGCATTCCAGTGTAACATTTACTTTAATATGTTTTATTCATTCTCATTGACTCCAGAGAGGGGAGGAGAAGAGGCGATGTTGGGAATCAGACTGTGTTTCCAATCAGTGACAGCATTGCCTCATTTCACTAGTCATTATTCAAATGAGATTGATTTGTTTCCCCACCTCTGCACCTAGTTTGAGTGTAAAACGGTTTACATCGCCAACTGCTTCCAAGAGGGATTTGTATCAAACCCCACCCCACCCCACCGCAACCCTCTTTGTGCTGAATTGCAGCTGAATGGTCCCCAAGTTCCTAACAATAAGCTCATGAATACTGAAGTAGTATTTTATTTTTCTCTGCCTGGCTCGATTCTATTCACTGTCATAGAAGAAATGAAATCCACTTGAAAAGGAGGACTTTTGGATCATTTGCATGAAAGTTTGGCCCAGTAATGGAATGAAATATGACACACCAATTTAATTACTGCTTCAGAATTGTCTTGCCTCACAGTATAAATATTGATTCAGGCTTCTCACTTCTCAAATTCTCTTCCACTATCCCTTTCACTTCTTCTGCTTCTGCTGCTTCCATTTTTCTCAAATGGTATTCCAGGTTCTTATTCTAAAACACTCCCTCTCTTTCGGCCTGACACAAACACAAACTCTCAGCTGCTGCTTCCTCCTCAATTTTTCCAACTTAGTACATCTACCACTCATCTCCCTTTCCCCAGCTGCCCTCTCCCCAGTCTGTCCATTCCTTATTCTGCTAGCATCAAGTGATGCATGTCATGTTGCAGGGACAAAGACTGGCAAAGGAGCAGCGAATATGAGATTCTGCCCTGGGTGCTCCTCTGCTAGAGTGTGATGATAGTAGCGCTCTATATGCACGCCTGCACACTCACCGTTAACAGCCCCTGAAATTACATACAATTTCCATAGCAATAGGCTTTATAGAAGGCAAATGTGTCCCTGAGGGGGCCGCAGCCACGCCTTTACATCACAGGATACAGTGCAGGGAAAGACAAGATAGGCAGCGTGTTCAAAAGCGCAGGAGGAGGAGTAAGAGGGGTAATGTCCCCGCAGGCATCTCCTATGTGGACTTCTATAAAGGCTTTGGCCCTGCCACTTCTCTTCAACTATGCGATGGGTCAGCCTCATGGTAAACCTCAGCTCTCAGTGGGAGGGATAGCAGCTCAGAGATGTGGCCTTGACTGTGAATTTGTGGCTGTGTTGTGGCTGGCTGCCTGACAAACCGCTGCCATGAGGCAGCAGGAAAAAGAAGTAGAAATTGCTGGTAAAGTCAAACATAAAGGGTTATAATGAATTAAACACGTTGTGCAAAAGATGCCCTTTTAAGCATTTAAATGGAGCAGATCAGAGAGCGGTGCTCTTAGCTCCTTGGACCTTTTTATCCCCCCCAAAGCTTTTCTGAGTCAAAGGGAAAAAAAAAAAAACATGCAGCATCCTTAAAAGCCCAGGCATTTTGTAAACAACAGATCCTTCCTCACAAGGACTAAGTGTTTCTCATGTTTTCACAGAGCTCTTAACAGGCTGAACACCTACCAGGGGTATCCAAACAAGAGATGGAGAATTCAATCCTTGTCTCTGGATCTATCCATGAAAAGTAAGCCATCAACATCCTCCTATCAACTCTTGTTTTATTTTTATTAACGGGATTGCATTTTTACAAGTTAAACACATTCACAATAAAGACATGAATCAGAAACAGGCGTCAGAAATAGGAGGCTAAGACAATGAAGAAGATGGATCTGTGAAAGTGTTAGAGTTTACAGGCCATTTGGCCGCCTGCCTTTTAGGAAGCCTGCACTTTCAACCCACTCTCGCTCCTCCTGACAGGGTTGTGAAAACATCAGTTTCTTAATGGCTCACTCATGTGAATCATTGCAATATAGCCTAAAGAAATGGTGACAGTGCTGCCTGGGCTGACGCATCGTTAACACTGTGTAGCTGGAGCAAAAGGGAAGGCAGAGACATGACCTGCTGGCAGATTAATCCACCAAACAATGAAGTTAAGGTCAGTGCTGAAGAAAGAAACACCACCACAATACAGCTGTAATCAAAAGTGCTGAGAAGCAGACAAAATAATATGACTAAACTTTCTGGTTATATGAAATAAAAAAAGAGTTAGGCATGCAAGAGGTGTGAGAACAGACGGAAGAGTGTTAAGGGAAAGCAGATGTTTTATTTCTGTGATTAAAATCTCACTCTGCAGGGATCTCACCAGCAAAACAACAATCTTTGATTTTTGTCTTTGTGTCAGCTTGCGAGATCTCTTATTGAAATGCTGTGTTTGATCTTTTAATTAGCTTTCGCAGATCTGTTTGTGCAGCATGTAAAATAAAGAAACAAGTACGTTGTGATTCGAGGCAGATCCGAATTTTAGGAGCTAAATCTGATCAATCTCAAAACTCCTTCAAGTGAAAAAGCATAGTTTATTTCTATTAATGTGCTGGAAATGGCTGCATGTGTTGGCAACGCTGCAATGCAACTAAAAATCAGTTGTTGTGCAAAAATGTATCCTAAACAAGCCTTGAGATTTTTGGATAGATAAAAAAAGACTTCACCACAAAACAGACCATGTCATTAGAGACCCCGGCTATCCCTTTAACAGGGCAATGCATATGGTTTTTACTGCCCCATAGCACAAGATGACCATAATATATCTGCAGAGGGTGGATAGGGTTATGCTTTAAAAACTAATTTTCTGCCTCATTCTCTGCTTTAAAACTAAACTTTTAACTCCCAAAAGCACTGTGTACAGCATTTTAAGAGAGAACCATAACAAGGTTTATTCTTCTTTAGGCAAAACTGACAATAAGAAAGAATTATTTAGATTAGTTATTGGTGCAGTTTTTATTGGGATATATTTAATCTTGTTATGATGTTTCTATGGGTTTTAGTTACTTGGCTTATGTATTTGCAATAGGAAAATGCAAATTCATTTTTTTTGTCTTTCCAGGTGACCAAACCTGAAAGCTTTAAGATGGGTTTCAGAAGGCGAGTGATTGTGCTGTCCCAGATATATGTCAGGGATGGTGTAATTCCTACACTTGGTCTCCAGAGGTGTACTTAAGTCGTCAAGTACCAGTTGTATCTTCATGTTTTTAAGAAGCTTTTGGGGTCTGTAGGCAGAGGTTCACAGTTTGTGTCAGTCTGCAGCTTTTTGAGTAACGTAAAGTTATGTGTGCATGTGCAAACACAGATTGCTATAGATGCTACCCTAAATGTTAAATTTCACAGACTACATGCCAAGCCCTTTGACTGCAAAGTAAAAACAACCATTTAAAAACCTACTGGCCAGTCATTAGTCAGGCCAGTAGAAATGTTTGGGTCCCTGTGCATCTACTGCACTTTATTATGTAAGTAAAGCCCAAATAAAAGCAATTACAGCACGTGGTTAAATGAACTTGTGTAATGCAACAAAAATTAGGCCTTCTACCCAGCCCTGAAAGATATTCTGACAGATCTCCCTCTCGTGTGTGAGAGAGTTAAAGTCCTTTGGGAAGAATTTAATAAAGATATGTTGGATCATTTAATTCTTCACAGAGCATAGGTGGGAGTTTACATCATTTTGCTCACAGTCCCAGAACAGCTAAAGGAGCAGGGAGCAAAGAGTTTGAGTTCATAAAGTGTAACATATTTAAATGTCTAGCATTTTCACATGGAGACAAAGGGCCTCTTAACCTTGATGAATATTAAATTTTTCTGTTTAGATATACTGTTAAACTTGTACTAACTTGTCCTTGCGTAGTCACAAAATATGGAAAATAAATCAAACAATGAAAAATAAACATTAACAGAGGACAACTTCATATTTAGTATTTTATCATGCATATATGCTTGTGCTGCAAAACCGGACAACTTGCAGCTGGAATAAATCATTTATGGGGACGTTTTTAATAATTTCATAAACATTGGAAATAAATCTTGCAGTATGTAGAATTGTGTGTCATTTTATTCTTTTTAATGAGACCATTTTACAAAGCAGAGTCTCTTGCTGCCAGAATAAATAAAGACAGAATGGCTGATCAACTTGGACAGCAAATCCTCATCCTGATAGACTGTATGTCAGTCATACCCTTAACATAAAGCATAACTCCAAGACCTGCCAGCAAGTATTAAATAGTTGATTAAGTGTCACTGTGTTGACTTTGTAGCTCATTTCTCATATTGGCTGTATTATTCGTTTTCAGATTTTGACAACTCCAGCATCTCTTGTCTGACATTTGAGAAAAAAAGTTTTCTTCACAATTCAAGTTAACAATCCTTCAAATTATTTGCATCTCTGGTGGATGCCACTATGTTTTCCTGAGCTCAGTCTAGGTAGTCATATTTTGCTGGTCTAGCAGGTTTTCACACCTGGACAGACCAATCCTGTATCTCCATTCCTTAAAATACACGTGGGCAGTGGGCAGAAAATACACTTTGGCTAGCAAGTCAGAAAGCTTGTCTGGAACATAATGAAGCAGGCAACATCCTTAAGCCTCCCAGCCACCAGTGCAGAGCATTTCTCTCTATCTGAGCAGCATGTTGTCCCACGCTGACTAATGTCAACTCAGCTGTTACATCTGCCCAGGCTCTCCAAATCTCCTCCTTAATTCCTCCAGCAGGCAACTGGAATCAGCTGAGGGGACATGCCAAAGATGAAGGAGCAGGTGGCAGCCTTGCAGCCATACAGAACCCATTTTATATTTTCAAATAGTCACCAGAGTGAAAATAAAACCTTTGTTATATAAATTCCTTTTTTATGATGTGTTTTCTGTTCAGAGCAGTAATCTCTAACAGGTCACTATCAGTGATTTTAATGGTTATTGCATATTAATGCAAGAATGTGTGAAGGATATGCTCACTATAGCACTTACATTTGCTCTGTCAGGGGACTAACCAGTGTTAGAAAGTACATAAGTGAGTGGAACATTTAAGAGATACACTGAGAGCTGTGAAGATAAGGGTAATGGCTGTAATAGTATACTAATCCAATTACAGCTATTCCATTAGATTAAATTACAAAATTTCACTTTAATAAGGTATTACCATGGGAGGGGTCACATTGCCGCTGGGTTTCCATGACTACAGTCAGAAACCCAGTTAAATAAAATATAGAGAGGAATATAACACCCACGCATACTACATGGCTTCAAGACCTCAAAATATTTCCCCCATCTCTGGCACGTTGTCAGGCAGAGAAAACAGATGGAGTCACACTAGTCAAACCTGCAGTGCGAGTTCATATAATTGATGGATAGGTAGAGGAAGATATTTGTAAACAGGCAGACAGTCAATGAACAGGTAAGATAAAAGAAATGAGCACACATTTTATTGAGATGTTCTGGTGGAGGGAGGAGTGCAGTGAGAGAAACAGAGATGAAGAAAGATCCATACTGAGGTGGGAAGCTCTGATATGCCAGATGAGACCTTCTGCGGGGAAAATTGTATCTTGTATGATCAACACTGTAAAAAAATAAATCTGCTACAATATCATATTTGAACCCATACTCTGACAAACAAGCCAGGTATAGATAACTACATTATTTGTTAACACAGCTTTATTTTCTTATTTTATATTTTCGTCATTCGTTGACATGAATGACTTCCGTTCAGCAGCATGTAGGTGTCCTGTTTGCAAACATTGAGCTTATTACATATTAGCTCCCTAAATAGGGTATGTTTTTTTTATTATTTACATTATATGTATTTTTCTACTTAGGTATGAAAAATTGTAGACATTACTTTTTTTTTTACTTCAGAATTCAATTAAATATAGTAATTGAGGCAATTTTTCACCATGACATATTGAATGAATTAAAATAATACCACAAGTAATAGCGAAATTAAGATTCAAGTGTTTCCCACTAAGAGATTCAATTGTGTGGAAGATAACGGTCATTAATTTTCATTTAGGCAGGTGAAAAGGTATTGTGTGGAAATCTGTTCAAAAAACAGTAGCCAGGAAAGTGGGACAGCATTCTGTGCTGTCAAATGAAAAAGAATAAGATATCCTAGGAGTTTCGTTTATCTATTAGGCAATCGCCTCAAGAGGCCTTCAATTAAACATCAAGGAAATCAAGGGGAGGTGGCAATATGTGGAACACCTGCTGAATGAGATTTTTTCTGTTGCAGGTCTGACAAAATATTATGATGTCCCTTCTGCTTGGCATAACTTTTTGGAGGTACGCCGAAATGAGCATTGTTAGCTAGAGACGTAGCAACAGTTTTGCTTAAGCAGCATGACTGAAGCTGATCTGAGGATCAATCAGTTTTATTACTCATTTATATATTATTCCTATATATTGTGCCTTTGGTCTGTATTGTCTTTTTTATACAAACCTAATCACTGTAAAGTTTGAGGGCCACAGAATTACAGGATACAAGCATCATCAATCTGTCACTGTCTCTGAACTCCCGCTCTCCTGGCAGAGATTCAGGCAGTGAATTAATCAAAGGAACCGTTATTGCCAAATTACTGACATGGGTTCAAAGATAAATGTCTCCTGGCTGACACCAACTGACAGCCCTGAGAGTGATTAATTTCACTCCACTCTGGTGATTGGCAAGGGACTCAAACTGAGGGTGGTGTATCATCACATGTTGCATGCTTTTTCTGAATCTGGATTACAGCTCCAGTCCGTATTATTTTGCGAGCGGAGGCTGTGGTGAGGTGGACAACACATTCTCAGATGTTTTTAGCTGAAGAGGTATTGAGTAAAGCGCCCACGGGTCAATGACACAGCACTTTCTCAAAGGCCTGAATCTGAGCTGGTGACACTGAGTTATGTGGTCAAAGTCCTGTCAAACGCAATAAGGAAAGCAAGGCAGAAAAAAAGCCCAAGGTTTTCTTCTTTGCAGCCAGAACTTTATAAAACACCCATATCCAATACCTACTGCAGGCAATAATGCAGTAATGTTTTCATAAGATGAAAAGACAGGACTGCATATTTCCTTAGAAAGAGATGAGTATGGGGTTAACTACATATACAACCTCCCTGCAAAATGTCCATGTGGTGCCCATTCACTACGATATGATAGCTTATGAAATCCAGTCATAATTCTAACACACTGTTCTGAAATATTCAGCAGTGGGAAATTTGTTAGTGGAACAAAAACATTATCACCTTTTGATCTTTGCCTGTTAGCCTAAACACCCTATCAGTCTTGATATCAGTCCCGTGGAGAGAAGTGAGATCAATCAAATCCATTATCTGGCTTTTGTGTTTATCACGCTTTTAAGTTGCAGCAGGGGCTTGCGTTGTCATAGAAACAGCTGCAGTAGAAAAAGGTTAGATTGTTGTTGAACTTGGTAGGATGCATGGAGTAACAAGAGTAATCATTATGTGAGGTATCAGCAGCACAGGCAGAGATAGAACTGTTGTTCCTTTTTGTTTGCTTGAAAAGCGAGGCCTTACAAATTAATGTGTGCAGATGACTGCAAATTGCATTCCCGTTGTATGACAATGTAAGAGAATATGCTGAGGCTCACAGACAATACTGAGTCTAGGCAATATACTGTCACAGGTGCAGGGATTTTGCTGAATTGTTGCAAAGTAATCAAACTCCATGATAGAATTTGTTTTCAGATCCTACGATTGGTTTGTACCTGCACCACAATGCAATCATCTCATCTCACCTTCCTTTAGAAATGAATCCTGACTGGCCCACCTGCAGAAAAGCTAAGCCACACTGTGATATCTCTTGAGGACTGAACATTAGCATTTACACCTACTGGTGTGCTGAATTTACAGAGCGTCCCCAATATTGCTCACAATCACTAAGGCATAAGGCTATTTGTAACAGGTTTTTGCACTTAAATTCAGTTTTCCAAGGATGTGAGGGAAATCTGGGATATGCACAGCCATTTTAACACATTACTGCCTTGTGAGTGTTGCATTTAATGGAAAATTTAAATACACTCCACATTCATTACTCATAGTTGACTTATTGTGTGGAGTTTTCCAAGTTTAAACCTGCTGTAATCAATATTTCGATAATAACAGTGAATAAAATCTGTGGTTCCCTTCAATACTACAGTTTTAGTGTTTTTCAGCACATTGGTTTTTTTTATCTTTAAGCCTGCACCTTCATTTTTCAGATTTGCTTTTCTCTCACCAAAAAATCCATTGTACAGTACCTGTGCGGTACCAAATAGCAAGCAGTGTAGCGAGTAGCTGCTGGATGCATAAACACAAGTGGTATAAGTCAAAAGTTTTTCACAGCTCCAAAGTCACCAAAGTAATTTACCACAGGTTTAAGGTGCATGGAGGAAAGTTGTTCCTTTGAGCCACTTAGCTAATCCATTTCAATCAATCAGGCAGTATTCATCTATTCAGCACCTTTCACAGGTTAGTTCAGGTCAAGATGCTTCATAGGTGAGTGACAAACTAATAAATCTAATAAAATTCCTTAAATAAATGAAGTTAAATCAAATCTCTCTTTCTCTCTGACTCACAGTTTGCACTTGGCGTTGATGGCTGGATTATAGCTGTTTGGGAGACAAGAAGTGCAGGCAGTACTTAAGTCACTTTTCAGATCTTTGTGAACGTTTTTGCTTTGATGTCGCTTGGGGGGGGGGAGCCAGAGCTTGATTAGGCTCCGAACATAATGTACTGTGCAATGTATTCAGATGAGATGAGAAACAAACGGGCCAGATCTGAACCGTGGACAATGTGATTGCTGTGAGATAGGCAGTGGGGAGTATCTGCTGCATAGCACAGGAGATAAGGTGAAGAGAGCAATCTCACCAGAGGCAAGTGGTTTGTACTCAACTCAGCTGAAAGTGAATGGCTGATCTGTGTTTCCACACACATACACCTTGTTTCAAACCCCCGGTTCTTTGCCTTCAAAGGCTTTCCAAACTCAAGAACCGCAAAGGAGCTTTTTGAAGCAATATCTCCTGGTGTTTCAATGGGACAGCCAAGCGTCTAAAAAAAAAAAAAATCCCTCTTAACTTGCAGATCCACTCGCAGCCTGCTGCTTCACAGATGTTTAATTAAAACTGGACCCCACTCTTTCCTTGGGGATTGCACACTTCAGAACTCGGGAAATTGTAAACATTTGTGATTTCTTGACATTTGTTTTTATTGGATTATTTGACTTTAGAGATACAAACAAAACATCATTTTGCTTTCACTAGGTATCCTATTTTTGCAAAGTCACGCTTCTAGCGGCAGGAAATTGCAGAAATTGGATATCAAGACCTTGCCAAGCTTGATTTAAGTTTCCTGTACGAGCACCGAAATAGAAAGTTTGGTTTGTTTGAACACCTTTCCTTCATTAACATTCAGTCAAGGAAGTTTGAGCGGAGCTCTGCTAGTGACCCAATTATTAAGTATGTCACAGAATATGTTTACCTCAATAAGTAGTATCGCTATTGCATGGCCATAACAGGAATGAAGAGGTTAAATTCATTTTGCTAGCAAATAAGAGAAACTTTATATGCACCAGGGAGACACTTGGCATATTTGACTGGGCTGAAAATATGTAGTTAATTAAAAGGTTTGCCATCTTATAAAAATCCCATAATATACAGTTACATTGTGATGTGGTCAAAAGTATTTGACTGGGGCAGTGTGCCAGATCAAATCCAATATCATTTGGAGGAATAAATGTGACAAGAGGTGCTAGGGGAGGCAACTGATAAAGGGATTAGCTCACAGCTGCTTTTGGTGGGCCGATTACCCATTCTGAGAAATCAGAGGGATTTTGAAGATGCGACATGGCTCTCGATTCTAGTCTGCACAAACACACAAACATGCTGCGTCTAAATGCACAGGCTTCTGCCTCATATTGTAGAGGAGAGCAGGGATTTCCCCTGAAATCTCTCAGCAGGCCCTATACCAAAAATGGAGAGAAATGACTTGCCACCCGTCGCCATCATGGTCACACACTCCTCAGCACAAATGTAGACTAAAAAAAAGACATTGATTAGACTTACAATTACATTTAATGAGGATAGAGCAAGGTAATCTGGACTGGTTGAGATATCACAGCCATAGTTTTCACCAAAGTTGAAGGTAGGATACAGTATAAATGATAAGCAGGATAAAACCTGCACTGGTGAATGTATATATAGTATACAGTATTTGTTTTATGCTGTCAGCTTCTATTTCCCATATTCATTGTATAATATCTCAATAGTAGGTATGTGGTGAAACAACATAAAAACATGAGGCAAACGACATAAAAAACAGGTTAAGGGCAAGAAAAAAGCCCAGTAACAATAGATTATGATGGCATTACTACCCGGTGAGACACAAGTACAAGCAGCAGGCTTGAGGTGAGCTTGAGGTAGCATGATGGGACTGACACTCGTCTGAGTCACACAGAGGCTCAGCAGAGCGGTAAGGATCATAAAGACTGCTGTGAGGAGAAAACATCTCAGCTCCAATGAGTCATCTTCCACTGGTTTTCACCTTTGTCAATAAAACTTTTCATTGGCTATCGTATCTACAGTCGAAGCTCTGCATGGTATTCTGTATGTGTTAGTACTCCATAATTATTTTCCGTGTTTCAGTGGCCCACCAACATTTCAGTCTTAAATTATGATTAATACATGGGTTACAAGAACAAATTAATCTTATTATGATATGTATGTTAAGCCCATATACAGGTGATTAATACTGTGATTACGACATGCGCTATTAGTCACATTGTTGGAGGCTTATTTAGACACTTTAAATCAGGTAAAAGTGTTCTCCTTTGAACTTACATTTGCCCAATATGCTTAGGATATTTTATTTTTTTCACATGCACTACACATGGTAATATCAACCATTGCAATGCGAGAAAACAACATCATTAATACAAAAGGATGATTCTTGTATGATCTTCCACAGCGTTAAGGGAACAGATGCACCACACCTGGACAGAAAATGTCTATCGCACAATTCCTGGAAAACTGCTGTTGTTTTAATACCTGCTATTTCCCTGTGTTTGCAGTATTAATGCTAAGCTAAGCTAACCAGCTGCTGGCTCTAGCCTCATATTTGGCTGATAAATATGACATCTGTTAATAATCTCAAAATGCCGATCTACTGCAATAACTAAAAGGAATTTTATCTACTCGGTCATGTAGACCTGTACTTAATATTTGAATCAACTCGGTGCACCATGACCAGAGAATCTACGTTAACACCCCAACAGCAGCAGTAAAGTGTGTGGTGTTCCTGATGCTGACCTACCTCATTCCAGAAGCTGCACGGTGGTCACATGTACCTAGTTCATCTTGCCAAGCTTTCCCATCCAAGTCAATTTCACAACTCGAGTGTAGTGAGTTTTTTTTCCCCTCTTGCCTCTTTCAAACTCAGTTTCAAAGAGTTCTGGGAGACAGCAGTGGCCTCAGTGTTGGTCGATCACATTTTCTCATTAATTTAAAGGCACCGTAGATGCCTTCTGATTACGACATGAATAATAAATAGGCCTGTTAGTTTTCTGGTGGTGGGAGTGGCCCTGTTTAATTCACTGTCTATCCATGGGTATTAAGGAAACTGCTTCTCCATGGTAAAAAAAAACAGAACAGCCTCAGACACATGACATTGCTGTTCCAGACTTAATAAACAACCAGTCAGGATGTGTTACAGAGGGATCTACCAGTGGGCTGCTGGGGAAAGAAAAACAATGTCAATGGAAAACCACTAATACACACCAGCATCACAACCTAAAACATTTTTGAGTGTATCAGATAACATTTTTCATATGATATGTGATCTCCTGGTTTACTTTCTGTTATCATGTTAAGTGACACCTCCTCTATATCGAAGTGTCACTATACCTGTATCAGTTTCTCAGATAAGGAGACTTAATGTGACTTGAGCTACAATTTGGAAAGTAATTATGACATATTGTGACAATTTCCTTTTATGGTGTTAAAAAAAAATCACCTACATTAAATGAGAGAGAAGGCAGATGAATTTATATTCTGATGCACAGTCAGTGTGCTGTGAGCATAGGTGTACAGTGTCAGTGTAGATCAATTTATGTATAAGAAGCAGATGCATAAGAAGAATGTATAATTGTCATAGAATTAATGCTACATATGAATCCACCATTAACAATTCAATACGTTGTCTATTTCAATAAAGGACTTCTATCTGGTCTCATATCCACCTTGTACAACATGTGCTGCTCTTCTGCATGATGACTGTCAAGGTGTTATGTCTCCACCTAAAGGTACTCAAAGGAACTGGATGAAAGTTCTGCATGTGAGCCCCACATGACAAATGCTGAACTGATAGGTAGGATAATCAAATAAACACTGAGCAGCATTTTAATCACAGCCAATTACAGATCTCTGTCATATTAGATGATACATTAGGTACAAGTGGATCTGATTAGGCTTGTGAAGTTAGTGGAATTCTAGGGACATACTGTATACATCCAGTTACACCAACTTATCTGTAATACTAGGATGAAGTACAAATCACCATTAATTCAATTGTGTATTATGCACTGCAAGTAAATTTTATTCATCTTTAGAGTAGATTTACATAATACCAAGACTAAGATACAATAAATTGTGTTCTTTAGTACAAAACCTTTTAAAGTATCTAAAATAATAAATACAATGAGACAAAATAGGATAAAAATTTACATGAATTTGGAAAGTTTTTCCTTTACTTTCTCTTCAATGTTTGCATAGTATTTCATTTGGGTAAGCAGCGCTTTGGCATCTTGAAGATCTCCTGATACATAAATGAAAAAGAAAAAAAAAAGGACTTACTCAGCAACGTAAAGGAAAGCTTGAGCATAGATTACCAAAAAAAGGAATGAATGGGAGGAAATCTGAATATAATACCTTTACGAAGGGCAGCGTCTATCTGCCCTGTCAATTCTGCCAGTTTCTCTGCAAGTGAGAGGGAGAGAAGTTTCAGTTCTACCTGTGTTAACATGACATTGCACATATGGTGCTTTTTATTCCTAGGAACTGAAACGCACACATGCCTCTGAGAGTAACTGCTTGATTTGAAACAAACACATCTTAAAAATCTAAGATATATTGTGCAAACAGCATGAAGCACATTGTATATAATGGGTGGTTATTATGCCCATTCTGTGAATTAGTAGTTGTAATCCCTACAAGTTTCATGAAATAATCTTATTATTGATGCACTGTACACAGACACACCAGTGGTTCTTCTGTCAAAGTAGCTGCTCAAGGAGTGCTGGCAGTAATGTTAAACTGCACTTGCTGTTACCATGGTAACAGCAGACATCACCAAATCACCCAGAACTGAAACCTTAAGGTTTACAACTTTAGCCTTTGAAACAAAGCATGTCTGAGCCAGTGAGCAGTTCAGCCAAAAAGTGATTTTCTTATCAATCTATTCTTCAGGCATATGTGGCAGGGGGGTGGTCTGAATATTTCATGTGTCAGCACCAATTACCCAGGTACACATGTTCATCCACCTGTGCTAATTTATCAACATTCTGACAATCAATGAAGTGAACAGATGCATGTGTTTACCTTTTGTGTCTTGGCCAATTTTATTGGCTTCTTCTGGAGTCCGTGCTTCATCAAGGACTTCATTGATCTCCATCAGTGCCATTAGAAAGTCAGAATCTGCCCCGGACTCGGTGCCCACTTCTATACGCATCCCCTCAAGCTTCAGCTGAAATGTAAGATGGTTTCTCAACTGCCCCTTTACATGCATGTCACTGGTTTTGAGTGTCAGATGGTGAAGATGTTTCTCTTGAATGAGTGATCAAACAGGTATGAGAATAAATTACTCATTAGATGTTAAGTCAGGGATTTTAAACTCACCATATAAAGACCACGACTCAAAGGCTTAAGCAGAGTCTTGTATGCTTTGTTCACAAGAGCAGACTGGCTTTCTGAATACTCCTGTTCTTTCTGCAAAATAAAGTTCAGTTAGGTTTGCTTCTAATGATGGCAAGTTAAGTCCATATTGATTCATTAAAAACTTCACTGTGGAAGTGGAACAACAAATATTCACATATCCAGAGTTACACATCAAACTGTCACAAAAGGGAATAACATCTGAGGTAATTTTACACATTGCCATCCCAATCAATATCACTATGGCAGTGATAACACCTAATCCTTGGTGATACTGTCAATTAGGTGTGCGACATACTGCTACTCCTTTGTAGTCAAACAGTTTGGGAGCATTCACTGAATGCAGGTGTAAGTTTGACACAGCAGATGTGTGGAAACAAGACAGGGAGGAAAATATCTTGAAAATGGTTGGCAGATCCGAGTACATTTTGCAGCTATCAGGTCTGTCAGCTCTGGTGAAAATCAATAGTCTCAAACTCGAGCCCATGGGCCCATCGTGTGGAGCAGTTTCTGTAATAACAACCATTGCAGTAGGTGTCTGGGTTGTAGCCTTGTATAAGTAATGAGTTTTCTATATATTATGAAGACCCCTGAGGCTGGAAGATGTCTAATTAAGAAAAAATGGCCAGAGGTGCTGATAAATAAAACAGTCAGTACAATATTGGACAGGTTGTGCGTGAAGAAACCGTTTAGGCTACCTTTCTTCTCTCACATTCTGCTGAATATGAGTTTAGCTTTCACATCATATCATGATAACATTCTACATTGTACTTTTCCACCCGAGTGTACAGAATAAATTATGTGCAAAGCAACACACCTCCACAACTTTTTCATAAAGCGGATTCTTCTTAACTGCTATACATTTTTTATGATTCACATGGGGCAAAATGGATAATATGAAAATCTGGTCAAATGTTTACTACTTTGTAAAAATAACACATTTAACTTTAAACTGCTCACATACATTTGGACAAGTCTTATTTCTTTCTCTGACATTTTTAAAGCTACGCTAGTTGAGATTTTTATGTAAAATTTAGTCCTGCCTGTCTCATTAGTCTAACTCCTTTGGGCTAAGAGTGATTTACAATGTACATCAAGCTTACTTTACCACACAATGTTTGTGTGTTAGAAAAGCCCACTTCTGTGCCTTTAAGAAGTGATAAATCAAAAGTGAAAAGGAAGAGAAGATCAACTTTAATTTCTAAACAGCAGGGAGCAAGTGAGCAAAACCAAATTAGACTTCTTTCTTGTCTCTTCCCAATACTCTCCAGCAGTAGAAACTATCATCATGAGATTACTGTGTGCATTTTATGGATGACACTTCCTTAAAGGAGCTCTTAAGCAGCATAGGCTGACGTTTAGTTTCTACTTCAGGTTAAGCTCCCAAAACAGTACATCCTACATTTCCTACAAGTACCTTTCTTTAACTCCAATTTGTTTATTTGTCCTGCACCATTGGCCTTTCGCACATGCACCAGTGTTTTTAATACTACATATTTACAGGACTGTGGCAGATGCTGAGTCAGGTCCTTGCTGGACTTCTTCTGGTCTCTCAAAGAAGAGACTTCTCATCACATTATGACAGGTCTTCCACTCCTGGTTTTGTCCTTGAACTCTGCATATTCCTCTACAGAGGTCACACTCACTGTTTACCACTTTGCCCTACAGAGGCTGTTCTTTTCCTAATACTTTTGTGTTTTTTAATACTGTGTACATATTTCCTATATTTTAATAATAATAATAATAATAATAATAATAATAAT
>JAUBNQ010000028.1:20313820-20324627 GCA_032353495.1 Ctenopoma kingsleyae | reverse complement strand
TACACACCCTTGTGGAGAGCCAGTGTTAAGTGTGATAGTGGAGGACAAGACACCATGGATCTTCACAGTCTGTGGCCTGCCTTTCAAGAAATCCAATACCCCAGTTACATACTGATGGCTAAAACCCCAACAGCATCAGTTTATTGGCTAGATACTGTATGATGGTGTTAAATGCAGAACCAAAGTCCAGAAAGAGCAGCCTGACATACGCGTCCCTTACCTCAAGGTGACTGAGAGCAGAGTGGATGACAGCAGATGCTGCATCAGACACAGACCGGTTCTTCCTGTATGCATACTCTTGTGGATCCACAGTGATGTCCACAGAGTCCTTGATGTGGGCCAAGACCAGCCGTTCCAGGCACTTCATGATAACTGGGGTGAGAGCCACCGGTCGATAGTCATTCATACTTTTCACAGCTGAGGTGGTAAGATGACCCTGTGTTCTTTGGGCATAGGCTGCCTTTTGCTTTTTAATGGCTACATCCAGTTGTGGTTGTGGTGGTTCTAATCCTCTGTTATTTTATGGTGTTTAAGATCATTAGAAAAATGAACCTAATAATTTTTATTTATCTTTTTTTTTTTTATAGTCTTTCCACAATTTTGTTGTAGAGGTCTGCAGAGAGTCCCTGTAGACACTGTTTTTCTCCTCACATGCAGCATGATTTGTGGCACTTTATACAGAAGTGTGTGTCTTTTTAAACTCTGTCCAGTCGATTCATTTTACCACAGGTGGACTTATTTAAGTTGTCTTCAGTTTTAGACCCGTGATTTATTTTTTTTTGACACATTCTTCAGTTACAGGATACATTTGAACAGTCATTAACAATGCCATAGCAAAGGGGCTGAATACTTTTGCAAATGACTAATTCCAATAAAACATGCAGATGCTCTTCAAACATGACTGCCTTTTAATGGTGATTTGTTCAGATTTGCACAAATAAGCTTGACACTTACGCAAAAATGTCTATGAAGATACAACTCAATTTATTATGTGTATGTTACTGTGCAGCCCTTGCTTGTTCCTGGAGACCTGACTGATGAGGAAATGGTGAAGAAGACAGTGGAGCAAACTATCGCTCACTATGGCCGGCTGGATGTCCTGGTTAACAGCGCTGGTATCCTGGCAATGGGCAGCATCGAGACAACAGATCTGGCTCAATATGACAAGGTCATGAACATCAATGTCAGGTAATAACATAACATCATGGAGACATTAGTGCTCAGTGTAAAGAACAGCAACAGTAATATGTCAGATGATGATGGTAGATTTACTGTATATGGTAGTTTGAGTAATTAATGGAAAAGTTTTCTGTTCACTTTTGTTTAATTTTCCAGATCTATATACCACCTGACTCAACTTTGTGTACCCCATCTGATCAATACCAAAGGCTCTGTCGTAAATGTGTCCAGTGTCAATGGACAGAGATCAGTGAGTATTGTACAGCTGGATCCAAGTTTTCAGCAGCATCTTTCATATACAGTATTTTTGTAATGGAGCGTGTTTTTCTCTCATTAGTTCCCTGGTGTGCTGGCCTATTGTATGTCCAAGTCTGCAATTGATCAATTCACACGCTGTATTGCACTGGGTGAGTTAAAATGTTTTTCATCCTTGTATGCTCATTGTAAAAGTTGACAATGGCACATCAGCACAGGAAATTATGTAACTGCTTTCTATTTCAGAGCTGGCATCAAAGCAAGTTAGAGTGAACTCTGTCTGGTATGTGTGACACTTTATTGTTGCATAAGTTCACTTTGAGATATGACACTTTATTGTTGCATAAGTTCACTTTAAGATTCATTTTTTCTTACTCGTTTTGTTTCACATTTTATTTATGCAGATTGGCTTAAATGGCCATTTAAAGTTGCTGAAATCACTTGTTTTTGATCAAAATTTTCATGTAACCTTTTCCTACTTTTATCTTTTTAGCCCAGGTGTGATCATCACAGATGTCCACAAGAGAGCAGGACTAGACGAGGCGCAGTATGCTCAGGTACAGGCCTACATATAAAAAAATCATCACCAAACTTGCTCGAGATCTTTGTTCTTGTCTGCTTGAAGATTTAACCAATGATCAAATCTAATATTTTTTTTAATAGTTCTCATTCTGTCTTTCTCGCCATCAGTTTCTTGCTAAGTGTAAGCAGACCCACGCCCTAGGTCGGCCAGGTGAAGTGGAGGAAGTGGCCCATAGCATCGCCTTCTTGGCGTCCGACGCTGCCAGCTTTATTACTGGAGTCAATCTGCCTATTGATGGAGGTCGCCATGCCATGTGCCCAAGATAAGAGTCTACCTGTGTTTTTGTAACACAACTGACTTTAACAGAATCCTCTTATTACAGTACCTCAAAAAAAGGCAAAAGACACTGTTGTAAGGAAACAATTTTTGCCCTTGTTTACAGGTGTAAAACGAACATAAGGAAAGTAAAGTACACTATTGTAAGTAGGCAGATTAGATGCCAGATCAGATTTCTCTGATGGCAAAAAATGAAAGCTGCTTATCAACACAGGTTTCAGACATTTATTGAATTACCTATTGAGCCATTAGACTTCATTTACACAGCATAAAATGTCTGTATTGACCAAAACACTGTTAGCACTATGCACCATCATAGCATAGTGCTGTGTATTGTAAGAAATCCTCTGAGTTTATAGATTGGTGGAACCAACCATAATCGCTGCACCTTTTAGTAACAAATGCATCAACAGTAAATAAAGCCGGGAATGTCCTAAAATACAGCTGATTATTTAGGACAGTTACAGAAAAAGCTTTTGAACTTGAATGTTAATCAGAACTTAAATAAAATTTAAATAAAATCCACTGTAGATAAGGTTGCACAATTATACATTTAACCAGATACAAAATTAACTTATAGTGTCAGACTCATATGAAGAATACTGAAATTGTTAAAATACTACCTTGAAAATATAATTTAATGAATGTGGCCTTCGTGTATTTGACAATCTTCCCTTTTTTTGTAAATTAGATATTGATTTTCTGAGAGCTGACAGAGTTTGTCATACGAGTGTCAACTGTTACAGCACCAGGTGTCACCTCTGCCATCCCAGGTTAGATCAGATAATGCCTTGCTGGCTATGAGATGAGAGGTGCAGTACGAGGTAGCGTCTTGACACACTTTTCTCTATTCACACCATATAAACCTTGACTCCACTGTAACATACAAAGTACCACACAGCAGTTGTTTGTGTGACGATATCTCTAAACATGGGGTCTCTCAGCACTGGAGAATTAACATAGGCTCAAAAAGACTTACCTGGAGAGAATACGTCTGTGTGTCTGAGGCACACTGTATACCTGAATGATATGATGCTGATACTGTATATGCTGAAGGGCTGTGGAACAAAAAAAATAACTATTGCACATTATATTACAATATACAGTACATATACATGTATAAATAATACTTTGACATTAAAATTGGAATTATTGCAGATGTAACTGTTCCATATTTCTGTACAGGTCTTTGCAAAACTGGGTATCAGACCTTGAGGAAAATTTGATACAACATGGCCTGAGAGATGACAGAAACGAGACACTCATATTGCTTCCTTCCAAAATAGGTATCCAGGTCTTGTGTCACAGACAAGTCTCTGAAAATTTAGCTTGTTATTTTCCATAGGCTGATTAGTGCCAGAAGTCTCATCTCTGCCTTTACAATGGGCCGTCTTTCTCTGGCATCCCCTCCTGTTTCTGCAGTCCAAACATATTTTGTGGAGAGAAAATGGGGTCTGTTCTGGGAACCACGAAAGGATCAGTCTCCCCCATCCATCTCCCCTTTCATGTAGTCACCCCTTTTAAGGAGTAGTTCCAGGCACTACAAGAAGCACACAGGTCCAACCTCGATGTGATAGCGTTCGCCAGGTTGTGTGGTCGGTAGATTGTACATATCCACTATGGGGAGTAAGTTTGGGTCCTGGGTCTGGAAGATGAAGTGTGTCTGATGCCAACGGCCGTCTTTGATCTGAAAATAGATAATTAGATGTCAGATGTGGAAGACGATATGCAGAGATACAGTTCTCTCACTCGGTATCTAGCTTTGAGGTATTTGCCTGCAGTTTTATTTGTGCTGCACAAAGCATTACCAGCTTACACTCCCCCCAGTCAACCTCAACATTACAACCACTTGGTTCAACTTCAAGATGTTAATGTTGTGGCTGATGGGTTTAATTTCAACAGCAATCTTCCTTTCCTTCCAAAAAAAACAAAAAAACAATTTATACTGACTCCTGTGGATTACCCTAATTAAGTAACAGGGATAGTGTTTATTGAGGAAGAGTAACGCTATCTACGTTTTTTAGAATGTGTGAGCACCTCAGAATGTCATCGCTCTCCATTGTACTGGGATGAGATCAGACATCCCAAAACTTGTACAAACAAAACCAAACAGATCAGCATTGAAATCAACTTTTAGAGAAGTGAGGGTGAAAAAAAGTCTGGGCAACGGAGCTTTTTTTTTTTTCTTCTCAGAATCAGAAATAGGATGTTTTTACAGACTCTGTGTTAATTGGTTAACATTTAAGAATCAGCCAGTCAATTTTTATTCCCCTACAGAAACTAAAACCAGCAATGAATTGCTCTACTCTCGGTTAATGTACGTCAGTCTCCAAACAGGATGAGCTTATTTGTCTGTGCTGTAGACCTGTTACCGTTCAAAAATGATTAAAAAGACATCACCGGGACACCCCACTCCACTGGGTGCTTCATTATGAAAGATAGGACTCAAATGCTTTTAATGACTATGAATGGCCATCACTTTCAACATTTTAAAAAAATATTCAGCTTATCACCCCGTGAAGTGGTATGTTTTTTAATTGTTAATCGAGGTCTGCTGCACTGACAGATAAGCTAATCTATGCTGGAACTTAGAGACATTAACAATGAGTATAGGAAATTTATTGTTTTAGTCTCTGTGTGGGGACTGTTGAAAATAGTATAGTATATAGTAGTATCGAAAATTGGTGGCCATATCTTTTAAACGTGCCAGGGTAGCTCTTACCTCTTGCTTCACCTCCATTTTCTTTAAAGATGTTAACATTTTGGATCAAAGGATTGAGTACTGCATTGACTTTTATGTCATAATAGTAACAGTGCATACCCAGCAGTCATCCCTTGGTATGAGTGGCTCCAGAAGGTCTCCTGCCTGAATTTTCTCCCCATTCCAGGCCTTAAAGCTCACAGCCCTGGTTGAAGGCTGCAGGGAGGGTCCTGCTGCCCATATAGGTGTGTTTAGGCAGTGAATGGTGATGTGCTGCACAGCCTCAGTGCTCAAAAGGTGGATGAAGTTCATCTGGATGCGACCCACTCCCACCTCCAACTGTGAAGCATGAGGAATTTTGTTACTTTCATTTGTACATATTTGTAGTATGATTGTGAGATTCACTATTTGAGGTCAGCACCTGGATGGTCATAATACTGACCAGGATAATTACACAAATTTTATGATACAAGTAGTTGGAAAAAAGTGCGTTTATCAGATAAGCACTTATTCAAACATTCCTGAAATACATTAATAGTTGCTGGCAATTGTTTGTAATAGAAGAACACTGCATATGCAATTTGTGAGTTGGTAACTGGTTTCAAATCTGCTGTAAATTAGAATGAGTTACATCTGGATCACAGATTGTATCTTTAAGTACGATTGTCTATCCCTATTATTTTATTTAAATTCTATGCACGAACAGGCCCTGCCATGTTTCAATGCAGTATCTTGTGGTTTAAATATCACTTCAAAACAAAAGGATGAAGGAGGTTTACTTGCCAGCTGAGCGTGCGTTTGACTGCGCCTTGGCGAAGACTAAGGATTGAAGAGGATGCTTTAAGATCCATCCAAATAATGTTAGAGTTCATTATATAGAGCCAGAAAATGAACAGCTGTGTTCCTTCATACAGAGCGCAATCATAAACCATAACCATCTCTACTTCTTTTCCTAGAAATTCTTTCTAAAACAACACACAAACATTCTCCATCTGGACATAAGCAATGATAGATTTGATATTCATCCACTGTCTGCACAGTGTTCTCCCAAATTTATCTTGGTCAGCAGGTGACGTGTTTACATTTTAATGAGGTGTTTTGTTCAGCCAAGGCGAATAGATAAATCTAGAAGTGAATCTAACCTTTGAGACCGTGATAGGTTTCAGGCAAGTCTGTCCTCCAGCAGTGAAGTTGCACATCACCTCAATAGTGTCAGCAGCACAACCAAGGTTTGGGTCAATCCAGTAAGTGCCTGTCAAAGAGCAGCAGGAGAAGTGCAAACGGCTCTCGTTAACCAAAACGGAGTGAACACATGCATAGAGATGATGGCGCAGTTTAAATGTCTCCTCACCATCGTACATCCTGTGTTCACAGTTGTAGAGGTCTCGGCAGATTCGGGCAGGGTTGTCCCGGGTTCCCAGTGGGTTTTTCAAACTCTGGATCAGAGTGCTGAGGTGCTGCAGCGTCTTGAAAATCTCATTGCCCTGGTCTAACATGGGTAGGTCCATGCTCTGATAATTATTGGACATAAATATGGACAGGACTATTATTTTATATATATATATTTATTTTATTTTTTTTGTCAAATTGCTTTTATATTTGAGCCTCCTGCAATGGCTTGATTCCCAATAGTGGGCCATGACTTATTTGTTTAGAACCGACAAACAGTTTTTTCAGTGAGCACTGTTTCCCACAAAACTGACCTCTTGCCTCGGTGCAGATTGGGAATCAATGATGACTTGAAAGTTAACACCAAGAGCTTCATTTCTCTATTACGGAAGACAAGAGAACAATAGGGTGAAGACAAGCTGATCATTTTACTTCTGCGTTTGCACTATAGCATGTCATCATTCCCCCATAATACACTGAATTGACAGTAAAGAGAAACATACTTACAAATGAAAGGGCAGGAATGGGGACACCCTAAAAACCAAGAGGAGAAACCTGTATTATAGGCACCACATGTCTGCACACGCTTTTTATTTTGCTGTTTGCATCTTTATTTATAAAGCGCTTCTGTTAGTCCTTATATACGCTGTTAATGGTGGTGTGTTCAATTGTTATCTAGTATAGTTTCTAGTGCACAGAAACAATCATGAATGTACAAGAAATGAGGCGTGAACAAAAAGGAAATAAAGCATGACAAATGCAGACAAGAGGAGCTGCTGGCTAACAGATATTTGAATTAGATTACAGTGGAAAACAAGCAGGTCTATAACTAGTTAGATTATCCACTAAATAACACATTTCATGTGCTCACAGTTGAGGATGTAGATGAGATTTTCATCTGTAAATGATTTTCTAGTAGACTAGACACTGCACTTAGTTGATTCTGCATGTTTCAATTTAAACTGTGGGATATTAATTACGAAAACACTTATTCCACTGTGTGTGTCATCTGATCCCACATAAGAGACTAGCCACTATCACTAGTTTCCAATGCAATACATTGAGTGTTTCTATACCTAAATACTTTTATTTAGTTTAAGGAACTATATTGGAAGCAAGTAAAATTCTTTGAAGAGGGAGAAAAAGACTGTTGGATACTAATGAATTTGCACATGTACATATTGTATTTTACATTTGTACATTTTGACTCTTATAAAGTGTTTTAGTGAGCTGTAGCACTGGTGTGTTTGCACTACTAACGACTGCAGATCAGTGTGCTCCAGTCTACTTTCCCTCTGAAATATGCTGTTTTTGATCTAATAAGCAGTTCATTCAGCTTCACAGTGCTGGGAGAGACATAAGGAACCCCTTTTCAGAAAAAAAGAAATATCATTCACATTCTTTTATGCATGTTTAAAGTAATACACTTAAAAAAAATGATTCTGTCTTTTCTTCTGTATAACATTAAGAACTCACTGGTGGGCCGGGTGGGCCACGAGGACCGGGAGATCCCTGGAAAATCATGAAACCACATTAGACTCCAAATGATTTAAAACTTGGCCTTTAGAGAGGATGATGATTAAGAAGCTCATTCACTTAGCATAGTTTGCAAAGACTAACAATTATGCTACAAAAGTGAATAATTACTCACCCTTGGTCCTTGCAACCCCTGTTGGAAATGAAAGAAGTAGAAATCAATATACATACTGTAACTGGACATTCCCACAATAATTGAATAAATCTGAGAGCAGACTAGATGATATTCTATCACATACAGTGTAACATCATCTCTCTGCTACAGGACCAATCCAGCCGTCTTTATCTACTGTGTGTTGAATTGCTATTGAATTGCACTCTTGCAAGCTTACACTCAAATCATATTTCCACACAGTAAATCCTGTTTTCATACAGAAAACCAATACATGGAGGCTGGTGTGTTAGGAGTGAGCTTGTGAGCTGTACCTGTGTATGAGCACTCAACAAAGCTTTTAAAAAGCTTGAGATGAGCAGGCAGCCAACATTTATCACCCTGTCGTGAATTCCACAGTAGCTAAGTGTCACTGTGAGTGTAACAACAAACAATGGAGCACAACAGGAAATAAAAAACTGCTGAGGGCAAAGGAGGCTGGTGTGCTGTCTCCATAGTAAGTATCCTACTCTGTGCTCACAGTACAGACAGAAGAGGATTCATCAAAACAGTGCCACGCACCATCTCCCCCCGACTTCCTTTGTCACCCTGGGGTCCCTGATGGAGAGAAAGGAGACGGACGATCACTCCATCATTGCCAAAAAAGCAGAGCAAAGTCACATAAAGCTTGGCAGATAGGATGACATATGAGGTACATACATGATGACCGTTGGGGCCAATGATGCCAATGGGGCCCACAGCTCCCTCCATACCCTGAAAAGCACAAGTGTGTTAGTTTGTGAGTTAAGTGCACTGCGCCGAGTCTCCAAATTAACATCAATCTTCATCTTACCATCAAACCCCGTGGTCCTTTTGGTCCCTGTATTCCTGTTGGGCCAGTGTCTCCTGGAGGGCCCTGGAAACACACAAGGAAATGTTTCAATTTTTGGAAGTAGTAGATAGGGTATGGTACATAAAGATTAAAGAAGCATTAATGTATGAATTACTTAATGAAGAAAAATTGCTGGGTTCCAATCCCATACTACATAACTTTAAAATGTGCTGAATAATAATAATAATAATAATTAAGACCAATCCACGCTCACTCTGGTAAATCAGGTGGAGGTTGACACACAGGCTCCCCTGCTCTTTGCGCGTAGTAAACAAGCTTCAAAATACCCTTTCACATACTTGTGAGTGGTGTCACACATGTTTTTATTGGTTCCTAATTTGGTCTTTGATCAACACCAAACAAAACATTTATTCTTATTAGGAACAAATGTGCTAAGTTAGTACATCCAAGGTGTAATACTCAATTTTCCAATATTCCATACACCAGTTTAAAACACTTAACCAGCTGTGTAAAGGAACATATGCTCCCAGTTAATACTGTTATATAAATATATAGTTAGACTATTAAATAGCAGCACAGTGTTTTTGATCAATGTTCTAAACAAATATGGTTCAAATTTGATTATTGCTATAAATAGAACAAAGTTTTATCAGAAACAAATGACTTTAATGTTAAACAACTTTTTTTTTTTTAATAAAGTCAGTGTTGTTGCCATCATCACTCCAAGACTTTAAGGATTTGTTTACTGTGGCTTTATTTCTGCACTTTAATCTGGTGACTCGTCGCTTCTGAGTTAAAATACTAACACAAAACTCCTGTTCTTCATACTCACGGGTTTCAAATTAAACAGTAAGACTAGAAAATCCTGCTCTGTTTCTTCAGATGGCAATAATATACAGTGCAGCAGTGTAAGAAAAGCAGATTCGTGGAGTAACCATTTTCAGTGAAGACAATATAATATACCTCCAGGCAATTGTAGGCGCATAAGCTTACAATGGTACTTTAACAATAAGTAAAATGGAGAAATTACTTTTTTGGGTCATTTCACTCTGAGCTATATAAGTCTGGCCTGTTTAGTTCATGCTGAAGCTTGACTGACCTGAGATCATCATTTTGGTTATGAATTCAGCATGATGGGAACATACCTTTGGTCCAAACAGACCCAACACCCCAGGGAATCCTTGTTCACCAGTATCTCCCTGACACAGAAAGAGAAAGTATGGCGATCTTTATCACTGCACAAGCACAGAAGTTGTCATGTAAAGAAATTAAGGTTATTGAACAAATTGGTGCTTACTGGTTGCCCTTTAAGTCCGTGGTCTCCTTGTTTTCCTGGCAATCCCATCCCACCAATAGAGCCTCTTTTTCCTGATGGACCAGTTTGGCCCGGAAGACCCCTATCGCCCTGGTGAACATACATAAAGACAAGTAAACAAATGTACATTCTTTTCATATCCCACCTAACAACTTCTATACGGACATCCAGAAACGCCACTAGAAGAATAAGTCGAGCGAAAGGCTCATGATCTGCCACTGCAGCTCACAAACATTACACTTCTAATTGTATTTAGTGGGGTCCATGGGCAAGGAAACACTACTGCCAAGAACTAAAGTTAGATGTCGACAGTGAAGGCTGGTGCTTTCCCAATACATCACTCTGGTGCCCCCGAATATCAGTTTTAAATGTTTAATTAACACAGGATTCAGCAGAACCAAAGGACAGTTAACCTCATAACAATTTTGTCTAGATCATCTATATATGACCAAATAAATTAGATTGCAACTTTATGCCCAATCCAATTGTAGAAGTACAAGAAATAAAGCCTCTCTGCATTTATCACACGGCATATGTAAAATTTATGTGCTATTGTCTACGCCATGCAATTCAAAACTGTGCCAACTCATTAATATTCTGGAACAAAATTACTGCAGTGAATATCAAAT
>JAUBNQ010000028.1:20262050-20272460 GCA_032353495.1 Ctenopoma kingsleyae | reverse complement strand
AGCACTTGACATTGATCAGTCTCTGGCTGAACGTGCTCCTCTGTCCAGCCAGGACACTGTGTAGGGGGTGGGAGGGACTGTCCAGGATTGAGAGGAGTTTGGACATCATCCTCCTCTCAGACACAACATGTAGAGGGTCCAGCTCCACACCAAGAACAGAACCAGCCCTCCTGATTAACTTGTCCAGTCTGTTGGTGTCTCCCACCTTCAGCCTACTCAGAAAATACATGCGACTCTGGGCTTTTTTTGCAGAGCGGTTGCGTATGTGTACATGCCCAAGTACTTATACTCAGAAAGTCCACCACCTGTTCCTTTGTTTTGCTGATGTTTTGCTCACACCAGTCCACAAAGTTGCACTGGAAAAAATGCCCCTCCAAAAACAAGTAAAAAATCTTAATACAAGATATTTTTGCTTGAAATAAGTAAAAATCTGCCAATGGAACAAGTGAAAATTCTCTTGATCCAAGCATGTAGTGTCTAAAAACAAGTTCCTATATCTTACTGAAATGTGACTCTGTAGCTGATGGTGTCTTATTTTAAGTGTGATGAGATATTTTGACTAGAAATTAGACAAATATACTTGGTAAGATTTTGTGTTTTTGCTTGTTTTTAGACAAGAGAATTCAAGAGAATTTTCATTTGTTCCATTGGCAGATTTTTAACTTATTTCAAGCAAAAATATCTTGCATTAAGATTTTTTTTAACTTATTTTTGGAGGGGCATTTTTTTCCAGTGTGTTCACAACTCCCTGGTACTCTGTGATGTCTCCACCCTGAATACATCCTACAACCGCAGAGCCATCAGAGAACTTCTGAAGATGGTAAATGACAAATGAAATATTTTCACTGGGTATTGGTTAAATTACTGATGACATCAACATTAATATTCATATTCAAGTAAAGTTGAAGTTGCTGCCATTGTTTTATGAACCCCTGCCACTTAACTTCAACTCCTTAAATGTGCTTCCTATTAGCTAAAGCACAACCAGTAGTGGAAAACAGATAACCATTAATGAGGGAAAAAAAACTCATCAGGCCTCTGACTGCTCATTCATGCTTACACATGTGATTCACTTGAGAAACAATCACATTTTTACAACCTACATAAATCTATACAGTTTTCTGCACCACTTAAATGAAGTCATGTCATATACTGTAGTGTCAGCCATTCCTTCAGCAATTATGCAAATGTTTTCAATCTCACAGAAACCTAGCATCACATACCGGCTGCATACTGGCAGGTCGGTTTCCCTGCACAAAGCCCTCTTTGATCCACTCTCAAGCCTTCCCTTCAGGGCTGGATGAACTCCGGCACACTGCCGGGCTTATGGCTGTGTCAAGGAACGTGGACGTCGTCTCAGTGCTAGCAGCGGTGAGACTGTCTGCTCAGTCAGACATGGCACCTCGCTGTTAGAGAGGTAAAGCCCTAATGGTACTGTGTCATTCCAGCTGCTGTAAAGACTTAGTGATGAGTAAGAATACCTACACCTTTCCCAGCCAGGGCACATTCTCGACACATGTTTTCTATTAGCAGTTGTTTTCCAAAGATTTTGATTACTCACACAAAATCAGACAATGCTGAGGATAATTCTTCATCATCAT
The DNA here is from genome assembly GCA_032353495.1 of Ctenopoma kingsleyae. Classification (NCBI taxonomy): domain Eukaryota; kingdom Metazoa; phylum Chordata; class Actinopteri; order Anabantiformes; family Anabantidae; genus Ctenopoma; species Ctenopoma kingsleyae. The sequence continues at coordinate 20,270,859 of JAUBNQ010000028.1, read as the reverse complement.
AAATACTCTATTTAAGTTCAACATAGAAGCTTCGAACTTCACAAAACTAAGGTGGCTGGTCAAAAGTTGTATTTGATGATTTTCAATGAGCAACCACCAATCATCAGCTCTATCAACAGACTGTAGTCCTTGTTAACCAGAAAATGCCTTTTCATGTGTGAAATCATGTCAAAACAAATATTGGGACAGCATGAACAATATAGTTTGACTGCTTCAGCGGCATAAAAAGGGGAGTTAGTCCTTTTCTTTAGTGAATATCGCTTTAATTCCAAATGTTTGTACCAGCTTTGCTTAGAACATAGTCCACATGCTTTCTGTAGATTATGTGTGTTGCTGCGAGGTATTTCTCTCTAATCACGTGAGCTATCCAAGAAAAGTCAGATGGTTCTACAAAACAATTAGTAAAGGTCTGAACTGCACCCCCAGGTTTTTTCTGGGGTTTTTTTTCTGTGAGTCACCAGCTTGATGGTGAATGAACTCCATAGAGGTTGGTGTACTACTGGATAGAGCTGCTGAGCTCCAGAGAGGGTCTTAAATGCCTTTAATAAGATGGGGACAAAGCCCTCATTCTTCCTTGTTTAGAGAGATTGGGTTCCCACAACCCACCCCTCTGAGACCTGACCGTAGGGCGCAGTCTCACGGGCTGCGGCAGGTAGCTCAAACACACACACTTCTTGACAGCAAGTGCTCTGCAGGAATACTTCAGCAGGAGCGCTACAGAAAAGAAACCAAAACTAATATCTCTTCTTTTTTGCAGTGCTTTAAATAATGTATTCTTAGTATTCATTATAATGCAACATCTGCATTCACTGCATTTGGTTTCATCAGGAGCTCACAGCTGTACACCGACACAGACGAGGCCCCAAAGGACCAAGTCCAATATTTTACACACATTCATTGATGTTAATATAGGAATTCATTTTACACTGGCAACCTACAGATTTGTAGCTTATGGTTGTTTGCTCTCCAGCTTTACAAATGGACCTTGGCAGCAGCCAAGAACAGAATCCAGAGCCAAAGCAAACTAACGTCTGGCTGAATAATGCTCTGTAATCCAAAGATGTCACTGAGTGCTTGATCAAACTGCTCAAAGGTCTTCCATATCAGTGCACAGCTAATAGCGTTAGCTCGCTATAATGCAGAATCATAAAGATGGAGCACAATACCTCTGGAGGAATTGGAATTGAAAATTGGTAATGGTAAAAAAATAGCTTTAGGAAGGTAAATGGGAAACACTTCACTGGTTGGGAGATACTCACACGCGGACCCCTCTTCCCAGGCTTTCCTGGCAATCCTGGAAGTCCTTGAAGACCCTAAAAGGAGGATAAAAGTGTCAGAGGTGGAAGCAACACCATGAATAAAAAGGATGAAATAAAAGTCGCTCCATTCTGTCAGCCTTAAACAAACTTTCACAGTAAAAGAGAGAGTCAAGTGTTCAGAGAAACTCGTGCAAAAGTCACACAAGACACATATCAATCAGGAAATACACCCTGAGCCCCCCCACCCTCATTTATTATACGTTTCGTTAGCTGAAAGTTGCATAGCACTCATTCAGTGAGATGCTGGTAGGCATGAGTGTGTCTTGTTAGAGGCTGAAGCAGCCATATCCTTTTGCAGCCATTATTCCAGCCCAAACCCATTACAGTGCACAGACTATAAGTCTGACTCATTGTACTGGCAGGGAGATCGGCATCGGTTCGAGCCACAGCCAGTCCAATTAATTATGGCCATCAGCTAGCTTTAAAACAATTTCATACATGGATTAGCAAAGCCCTGAAAGGTCAAATCTAATGAGAGGTCAATCTGAGAAACCTAAGTTTGCTTGAGATGTTTACTTATTTTCCCCTGCTTCTACAAGTTTAAATAAAGAGGAAAAGGAAGTTGGACATAAAAACAACTCGAGGCAGTCCAGTCGATTCCGGCATACTGTAATAATGTCAGATGTATGGAACATTTTTATTTGAATCAGACAGGACTGATAGCTGTTATTATACCTAGCCAAGGGGCTTTCAGCAACATTTACATTATCTCGACTGCAACCATCACGCTGTCCACACATGACAAGTGCTTTGAGCTGCAGTCGCTTCTGGGGTGGGTGCCAAGGCAATTCATTTATCCAATTTATAAACATTAACTATTCATGAGGTGAAACTCCAATTCATAATTTGACTTGACATTATTTACTGTGTCACAATTAAATGAATCTCTTTTTGTGAAAAAGACACTTTAATCTTGTTTGAAGTTGACCATGGAAAACAAAGAGAGAGGTTGAAACTCAGGCTATAAAATCCTAGCAGTGCAACTTTCAAGGTAGTACTTCTGCAAGGTTGAGAAAAATCTCTCTCTGTTCCTCCAAAAACATGAAGACTTGCATTTCTACAGTACTAAAAAGCAGAGTCAGTGGTCATTCCTGAAAGAACTGAAAAACTAAATTCTCTGTTTTATTAATTCTGCAGTATTATTGAGATATTTAATAGATGGATCTGCAAAAAGCATCCTAATATACCTAACGCTCAGAACTGTAAGTCTCGACTTAAGACTTCATAAATTAGTCCCCAGATTCCATTCTCGCTACTAGAAGTATTCATGAGCACTTCTGTTATCTATCAGAGCTGACGTTCCGTCTTTAAATTTGTGGAAGACTTTTTCATATTTACTGTCAAAGACATTCCTGCTCTACTGAGCAGTTTAAACGTCCTTTTTAAACAGTCTTTTAGTTACATTAGTAAAATCAAATCATCATTAGTATCAAACTAACTAATTTAGCAGCTATCTGTTTAGACTTAATAAAACATTAGAAATTAATATAATAGTGAAAATGCTTTGAAAGTGAAGATGAGCTCTACCACACAACACTGACAAATGGTCGGAGAGGATCCAGGGGCATGCAAAGCTGTGGCTTCCCCTCACTGCCAAAGCTTTACTTAAACAATCCCTTTAGTCAAACAGGACCTTACATACATACAAGACAAATAAGTCATTAGAACAGAACAGTGCATGACAGGAAAACATGGCCAATATGAATTTGCACAATCTATAGTCACTAAGTACTATAGTACTAAACAATGACAAGATTAAACACTTCCAGCACTTCCAGTTAATTTCTAAAGCTCCAATGCTCTGAAATGAAAACTAGTTAACAACATATTGTTTCATCGTCTCCTTGTTTATCTAAGAACAGTTTAACACTGTTCAACACTGACGACCTGCAAAGCTACCCTCCAAATGCTAATATTTTAATATTTAACACCTTATGTCTATGAGTCTGACACAAGCTAAACAATCTTAAGACAGATTTAGGTTTGATATTTTAATCAATTACTCATTTTAACCTGTTCTTTATGAAATGAAAAATTAAAGAAAACATACATTTTCATCCAACGATGCCATTTGTACACAGACAGTCTGCGATGTGTAAAGTAATATAACAACGCTGTAAATAAGTGGAATAAAGCACTGCATTCATATCGTATGCTCAAGTCAATTTAGCCTAAATAGTTCATTTTGGACAAGTGCTTTAGCATTTTTTACCTTTAACCCTGCCTTGAAAGCATCTTTTCTGAACAGTCACACTCACACTCATAGGAATCCAACACCTCGCTGCCAACCACTCAACTCAAATACTGAGTGGCAAAGGCCAGCTATGACCTGTCCGCTACAGCTGCTAAAAAGGAATTAGACATTAATAAGCACCGTCTAGATATGAATAAAACACCTACAACACCCCGTGCAAGTCAAAATCAAGGGAATAAAGCAATAGATAAGTCTCAAGGATTAACAAAAGCTTCTATTGTCAAATAAGTATGCATTCTGGAGATATAATGCTTGGTGACTGCCAGATTTAAAAAAAAAAAAACAACAACACAGACACAACCAAGAGGCACGTCAGCAACCACGTCAGCAGTCGCTCTACACATCAAAGAACGTCGGAAATTGGCCCAAAGCGTAGAGAAACTGCAGCCAACAAGCAAAACCTGCCTCAGTTAGAATTCAGTTGACCTAATTCATATGACATTCATTCATAAAATAAGCACTAACACACTGTACTATAAACACATCATAAGTTAAACAAATGTTTCTGCACTGCATGCACAAATATGCACTCATTGTTGGGTCAAAGTTGTGATAAATGTGCATGTGTTCAAGGGGCTGCTTTGTGTTGTGTTTGTTTAGAGCTCGCACACTCACCGGTGGTCCTGGCTCTCCCTTTAGTCCAGGTGATCCAGCCAGCAGTGAGAACTGGGTGGGTTCCAGGTCAAACGTTTGGAAGCCATCTGTTGCAGCTGGAGTAACTGGAAGAAGCGAGGTGGGTTTGACATCCTGCACACTGGTCACTTTTGGCTCCATTGCTTTTGGAGCTACTGTTGTTGACTGCTTTTCATGGGGAGAGTAGGTGGTGGTGCAAGGGGAGCCCTGTGCCGCTGTGGTCTGAGCGTTTGACTTCATTTCGGATGGTCTGGTGGAAGCAGGTAAATCCATGGCATTCCCTGAAGGTTTCTGGGAGTCAGTATCTTTTTGCTTTGTGTTCTTTCTGGCATGTGAAGTTGGTTTTGGTTTTGCTGGCGTCATGCTGATCCAAGAAGACGTAGTAACTGTCTGAGTTGGAAATTTTAATGGGCTTTCAAACCCAGAATGAACCAGAGGAGAAACAGAGACTGCATCGGGTTTTGTAGTCCTCACAGTCAGTGAGCGATCAGTTGGAATAAGAAAGGTAGTCTTGGTGTTTTCCTCAATCAAGGCCAAAGCAGGGCTCTGATCCTTTTTGGAAAGCTCTGTCAGTGACAGTGGAGTTATATGAGTGACAGTAATGTTTGGGTCTGTGGAAAACAGAGGTAGAAGAGGTGGAAACACAGGCCGATAAGTGTCAGCTTCTCTGCAATGTTTCTTAATGTAATCGCAATAATTATGAGCTGCCTTAGCAGAGGGATAAATGTCAAACTGACAGATGGCACCTTCAAACGCCACCGAGTGATGGTTCATTTTGCCCAGGAGGAAAGAGCCCTCTGGATCCAGGGCCTCCTCTTTTCTAGAATGCAAATTTGCATGTAGGCTTTCCTTTCCACAAGAAGTGTGTAAGAACACCTGATAGCCTTGAACATCCAAAGCCAGACTATGCCACCGGCCATCATGCACATCATAGTCAAAACTCACAGAACTCCTCTGTCCCACATGTACCAGGACCTTTCCAGGTGAGAACTGCACTCCCAGCTGCACTTTTCTTTTCTTAGACAGAATGGAGAAAAGAAAAGCGCTATTGATGCGATGAACAGACAAGCTGAGGATCAGGGACAGGTTGGTGGAGCTGTAGGTAGCTGGGATAACAGTGTGCAGAGGCACCTGGATACGTGCCCTCGGGGTGAGGATGACTCCAGATTTGAACGGGATGATGCCATTTGGGATGGATCGTGCACCTGAAGATGACAACCCGCCTGCCCTGCGCCCAGAAAGCCCAAGTTGCTGCAGAACATCCACATCTGCAAAAAAAAACAGATACCAAATAACTAGCTTGTTTTAACAATATAATGATTTCTAAGTTTAAATAACATAACATATGTAAAGTGCTTTAATTTAACACTTTGGTAAATTCACAGACTAAAAAAACTCTTTAAATAAGGACACTAAATTAAAAAGGAGAAATAAGTTAATTGCATTACACATTTCACTTTATATGTGCACTTCATAAGCCATTTAAAACAAGATGCTACATTCATCTGTGTAAGACACCATTTAACAACCTCCCACTCAAGAGCAATCATATGCATAAACTGAAAAAATTGCATTAATGTATGCGAGTACACAAGTTTTAATAATGGAAATCCTGCAGCAATTTAAAAAAAGGCTGCATAAAATTTCTAATAGGACCACACATCAACATCCATTGCCACAAATGATGTAATCATTACATCAGTCTTAATTAGGACAATCTTGGGAAATGCTGAACGGGTCCCTGTAGAGGACATTGGTGGGGTTTTAAGAGGTGCTTTAGTACAGAGAAAGAAAATGTTCTCACTTTATCTAGTCATGTCTGGTGCTTAAAGATGATCACTTAGACAGGAGCCCCAGCTCGTGAAAAGATATTGCAGTGCTTTCTGTAGGTTTTAATGCTTTTAATGCTACTTACAGCTCATGGGAAGAAAATGTGGGTAATTTTTACACATTACGGCGTTGGGTAAACTATATTGTACTGCTCCTAATTGGATCCACACCTTTGTGTAAGTGTTTAATTAAATCCACATTTCACTGTAGGAAGAAAGTCTTAGAGTATTATTTACAATAAATGTAAATCATCCAGCTATCTGCTGTTGACCAACCATTACAGTACACATAAAGAAAGGTCAACATAACATATGATCACTGTCTGCAATGCATTACTGAATTGATGTAAAAGTATTTCTATAAAGCCAAAATAACCTTACAAGTCCAAAACATAATGCACTTCGTCAGCTCCAGACCTATCTTAGTAGTCCCAACCCCCAAAACTGGAAACCACAGAAACAAGAGAGCTGAGGTTATTTAAATCTGAATACCACTTTCACAAGCATAACATTCAATGACCTTAGAAAGTCAAATCTCCTTTTGGTTCCAACATCAAAACAAACTGAGACTGTTCCCATTATTGGATCTTACTATTGTCTATTGTTAGGCACCAGTGAAAGTCATTAGTAATGTCAAACAAAGGCGTTTTTGTTTAGTTCAGCAAGGTTGGAAAAAAAAAACTGATCATCCTCAGCCAGAAAATGTGTATGTTAATGTTTTCAGTACATGCAATGTAGGAACTAAAGCCTTGGATATAGATCTCAAATATCCATCCTTTTCTGGTCTAATACAAAACAAATGTGGGTAAAACTGAAACAAACTGCTCAATGGTGAATTACAGCTCAGCAAAGGGGAAACAAATACAGACACTTGACTTGTTAGTAAGAGGGAAATCCAAGTGTGCAGGCAGTGGGAGGTCAGCTCGCTTGAAAATAGAACAAATACTTCCTTCTGTTGAATTTCCCATATAGCACTGTTCTGAATTGTTAATGTGATATGAGTAGAGTTGTTATTTCATTTTGTGATCTGTGATCTACTTTAGGGGCTCACTCTTCCCTTTCTTCTTTTTAAATCTAAGCGGGGAGGCAGGCCGCCTATGGCTTTTTCTAACTTCCTGATGAGCTAGAAAAAAAAACACCCTGAACACCAAGATCTACTAAAGAATAAATATGGCACACAACAGCTTTCTCAGACAGCTGGCACATGCACAGATTAATGCATTTCTACTATCAGTGTCAGTAATATCAGTAGACTAAAAGTTTCCTGCAGATTCTCATGGTTCTTAACATTCAACACATTTAGATAAATAACAACCTGCTTTTACAGAAAAATTAAGGAGGTTTTTCAAGAACTGTTATTGCACTGTTTCGCAAGACACTGTTGGCCTATAACTTGGGATAATGATGCATTTACTAGCCAGAAGTTATTACCAAAGGTCAGTAACTCAGTCAAAAGTCCCAGTGAAACTTTTCCCATGCCACATGGCCATCGCCAACATCTTAGTTGGCAATGGGACATCATTACATCTATTTCTACATCTCCAGGGTGTGTTGTGTCTTTATATATTGTATGTGAATTATTTATTTTAATGATTACTATTTAAATTGTTTTGGCTTCAAGGTTGAGGTGGTGGGTCAACCAATAACCCCATGGTTGCTGGTTTAATTCCTGGCATGATAGTTGAGCCATCATTTTGAAGACAGCCTGTATTACATCTACAGTAACGGGCGGAATACCAACCTCGATCAGGCCCTATAAGCCTGGATTTCAAATGAGTGTCCCGTTAACATACAACGCCTATAACAAATTCTTTCAATATTCCAATATTGAATATTGAATCATGGTTAATTTTATTTGGCCTTGATTTGACAAAATCAAAATCAAATCCATTGAGCAATCACTCGGCAACAGTGGAGATGAATGATCATTTTGATCACTGAGACACCACAAGGACTAAAAACCACTTCAAGCTACTTTGAAAACAACTTTTTACAGGAACTGTATGTACGGCCACAATAACTGGGTGAAAATACTAATTTTGAAGGTGTTTCAGCGCACACTGGCAATTACATTTCCTTCTGGTGTCTGATACTAAAGTAGCAGCACACATGACAGACCTGCAGACTAAAGGCTGCAGAACGCCAATCCTTTAAAGCGCAGAAGTTCAGCCAAACATGCAAACAAACAACAAAATGGTGAGTGCACAGGCACCAGAACATCTGTAGGTGTGTGCAGCATAACATTAGTTCAGGCATCACATATTTATAGCCTGATTAGGATCTGAGATTACATTATAGAATACATATATAGAATATATATATATTATAGAATATATGTAAGAACACATTCTTACATAAAACATAAAAAACATAGGTAGTGTAGACACTGTAGCAGTCGTGATGAGAAGAAATGATCAACTGTTAAAAGGTAAATTTACTGCACAGAGAAACGTTCAGAAACAGTTATCTTTGATTGCAGTGGCTTTCAATATCAGGCATCTACAAATTGAAGAGCTCTGACTGAATGAGATCTGCCGGATTTTGAGTGGCACAAAAAAAAAAAAATCAGATAACACGCTCATAAGGGTCTTTAAGTTGTGTGACAAAAAGCTTCGGGCTTAGACAGACATCAAGGCAGAGCGGAGTGAGTCAACAAAAGAAGGAGTGCACTTCAAGTGAGCAGGGAAGTAATAAGATGGATTGTGTAACACCTTGGAAACCCTTGTTAAGACATTTGACTGGGGTATGAGGCTTGCTTAGGCTTAAAGACGTAC
>JAUBNQ010000028.1:20234785-20252572 GCA_032353495.1 Ctenopoma kingsleyae | reverse complement strand
GGCCCAGGATTGGCCAGACTATTTTGAATTAGTTTTCTAGTTACCTGAAGGATAACCTGTTCCCTGACGCCCCTAACAAACTGCTAAAGAAAATCAATAACTGAATACATCAAGGTTGTCAAATCTTCATCCAGCCAGCAACTAAATGCTGATCCACAGCAGAATTGCCGGCTATCAACTATCAACAACACTGGTACTGATAAAGCTATAGCCACTGGACCAACTGGACCCTTAGCTGTAGCTAGCATGTAGCAACATGTCCCAACTCTGCAGAGTGGATGCACAGAGGCACAGAATTCATTGAACCTGACTGTGAGACTGAGACAAGTTCAAAGAACAGTTTTTATCGCTGTCACAGACTGACTCGTTGCCGAACTGGCTTTGGAGGTATCACTCCTACAAAGGCACTGAGCAGACGTTTGAATTTTTCAGCAATATTCCCTCCATATCCGTATAAGATCTTCAAAAAGGAGCGGCTAATCTCCAGAAGAAATATGCGGGTGATCTGGAGGAAGAATTTGTGGACGAAATTGGACAAGTCTGAGAATTTCAGCCATGTAATATTCCCAGCACGCTATTACATGTGGCATTAAATGTTTTTTTTTTCTGGTAAAGCGTTATGAGTGAAGTGAGGATATCTATTTATTCTGCAGCAGGGGGCCCACACAAAGAGTAGCCTAGGGGTCCATGACCACCTTAATCTGCCTGTGGTCCCAGCACACTTTGATGTTAAGTTTGGTGGTAATTGAAATGATGCAGCAAGGCAGCCTCAGTGTGCTTGTTTGGAAAATTTATCAAATAAAAACATACACCTGTTACTGAAATCGATCTGTTCTTATAAGAAATGAAACATGAAGAACAATGCGTTTAACGTTAGCATTTCTATTCTGTACAACAGTTGATACTGCAGCACTAGCACCTCATGTGACTCTTCAGCTAAAGACCAAGAGATACAATACAGTAACTCACAAAGGCCTGAATGGGGAAACTGTTTCTCTAGCAAACCTGGAAATTCCTGACAGATTGAGCTTCTGTGATTCAAGGACTTGTTTTGGGGAGAGCACTTGAAAGAAGCTTGTAACACTGCAGGATTTGTTTCAGGCCAAAGACAGATAACATTAGCAGAGGGACAATGGGGTCACTGAGCTGAGTTTTACTTGTAACAGAGAAGCATGAAGACCTTATTGAAGGAGTCGGTGAATTATAGTGCAGCTCTTGTTTGCAGACTTAAGCCCAGCCAGGCATGATGGTGTAGCTCTTGTGTTCAGTCTACTAAAAATGCTGCTGTTGAGATCTTAGGAGATCAAGAGTAAAAAAGAAAATCTGACTTTCTGCAGCATTGATAATAAAATCTTACCTGTCTACCATCATTTGCAAGAATTGGATACTAACAATTGATGTTATAAACTGAAGTAGTTTCTTTATTGTACACAGAATTTTAAATGTACACATCACACACATAATCATATTCAGAGAAAGATAACTTCTGCAGATGTAATCTTCAGGTGTGCCAGTCTCATTTATCTGTCATCCTCCCGGGGCTTGGGAGAGCAGCTTTATCGGAGTTCCACTGAGAGGAATTTGCAAAGACTGCATGTGAAATATGGAGGGATTGGTTTCAGAAGAATCACCACTGGCAGCCATGAGAAGAGGATATAATTACTGCTTTGACAAGCTTTGATCACAGGTACAGTTATTTTCAGAACGTTGGTGTTGATAGAACAATGAGATGACAGCCCCCAAAACCCAGATTAATTTGGCCTAGTTTTGTGTTTTTTTTTATCCTCCATCAGGCGAAGATTGTGAATAGGAGCACTGTCTAGCATGAGGAGACAAAAAACGACAAAATGAGGGTAGTTGACGTGGCATGGCTTAGCTGTCCGTAACTCTCTTTTGATTTGTGAAAGTGGAGAAAGGGGATCTGATGATGGTTACTGAAATGTTCTGGGGGGGAAAAAAGTCGTGGGTGAGTCATCCATGACCTGTAAATACTGTGGGTGGAATGAATCACTGTGGTTTCTTTTTTGTTGAGAGGCAGCAAATAATTCAATAAAATGACAGAAGGATCAGTGAGGCTTGCGCTGGAGTCTGTTTTAGCAAAGTAGGAGGTGTGGAGTCATGAGGGGTAACACTGGTGGGAGGAAGAAAAAAAAAACCCAAGGTGAACATGCAACCTCACCACAAAGAAGAAAGGTTCAGTTCATGGAAAGCTCTTTGAAAATGCTCCAGACCACAGCGCAACCCTAAAGCATACGCGCCTCCTACACTACCTGCCAGGGCTAAACTAAGATGCAGCATTTGTTAGCAGGGCCACCCAGTTATAGGAAGGAAGAGATTTTAGAGTATGCGCGTGTGTTTGAAGGTGAAACAAGTCAAATGAGTCAAAATTTAAACAAAGCATCTCATGAGTTTCCATGTTTGTGCTTTGTTTATTATGTTTTTTAGGTTCTCGTGGTTTGTAAATGTATTTTCCCACAAGCTTCATGTACATTTTACCTCCTTTTGTATTCTGCTCATTAGTCCTGTACTGATGCTGTTTTCCTCAAGGCTCAAGTGTTTCAGCGGAAACTGCGTCCTGCAAAGCAACGCCCCCATGATGTCGTTTCCTCCCACATCAGTGATGTCATTCCCGTCCAGATCTACCTCCTGCAGACTCGTGTTGTCTTTCAGCATGTCAGCCAGCAGCCTGACCCCGGGGTCTCCCAAGTTGTTCTCATCGAGGATGATCTGAGTTAGTGAGCTGTTTCCTTTGAGGCTGTCGAAAAGTTCCTTCCAAGCCGACAGATCAGCGCCGCTGGTCTGTGCCAGCCCTAAGTACTGAAGATACGAGTGGTGCCTCACATATGACGCTAACACCTTTACACCTTCACTGCTCAAGCCATTTCCCCCAACATCCAGCTCTAAAAGTGTAAAAACCCTGAAAGAGCTCCACCCAGTGGGGAGCTGCAGAAGCATGTTGTGTTCTGATGGGAAAAGCATTGCATGTTGGATGGCAGCAGCAGTTCTCGCTGTTTGTTCCTGCAGCTCAGCGATTCCATTCAACAGGGTCAGCACTCCGTGGTCACGCAGCTTGTTTCCAAACACGCTGAAGGAGAGGACATGTATGATACGTTTATGTGACATGTAAGTTATGAACTGCACAATGCATTTTTTCATTCTGTACGGCAGTTTCACATAGATGTTTAATATCTGCTAATTTGGAAGCTTCAAGACAACAACATCTAATGGAAACATCTCTGAGGATCGAGGGGGAATAAAGCTCAGTTTAGACCAGTAACTTCTCACTAACTTAACCAATCTAACAGGTCACTGGTCATAGCTTTGTATGTAACTCTCCTCTCACCAGAAAACAAATCAGCATAGTTTACAAAATGTGGATCTATACCTTACAGTCCCACACTATACTTTAGTTCAGTTTGTCATGTTCAGTTGTGCTTGTGTGGTATCTCACACACGTCAGGATGCTTAGTACGAAAGGTAAGTTACTGAGGGCATTGGCTTTTCACATACAGGAGATGGATTGTGTAATTCAACAGCTGAATGCTACGATTTCTTACTGCAGTGAGGAGGCCGACATTGGATCACTGTTATTATATTGTTTATTCGTCTCTTCAGTTCAACTGATGTCTCCTCTACAGTCCCATTAGAAAACATTCAAATGACTATACAACATTTCTGGACCTGCTTATCACTCAGTGTGTTTTCTCCGTGTGTTACTCTTAGATTTATGTGTGACAGGGATCAGTAGGACTTACTGTAAGCCTTTGACCTGAGGCTTCACCCTCAGTATGTCCAGCAGGATGTGAGCGCCATATGGACCGATGAGGTTGAGGTTGAGGTTGAGTAATGTGACTTCGGACGAGCTGTTCTTCAGCGCTCCCGCTAGGCTCAGCAGAAGATCGTCTGTCAGGTCAGTGTTCCTCAGAACCAGGTGCGCCACCTCATCAGATGTGCTCAGCACCGTCATCATGGCGTCGAGCTTCAGTTAGAAACCAAGAGAAAGTCAGGGGAGTATTTAAAATATGTGCTGTTATTTTTAGATTTATTGTGTATATCGAAAAGAGTTATAGAAATATAAAAAAAAGTTAGAAACATTTTACAACACCATTATATGAATCTATTTCTTTCTAACGTTTTATTCTGTTCTATAATCCAGGTGGGGAATTGTCACCCACATAAGGATTCAGGGCAGCAAATAATGATACAAATAGAAATATCTGAACGTCTAGTGCACCTCGTTTTGTCCTCATTGTCAGACAGAAAGTTTTTTATGGAAATACATTTTGCATCAGGATACTGTGAATCTAGAATATAGCAAATTTTAAGTATTTAGTCTTTGTGTGTGAGAGCTGCAAGGCAAAATGTGTTATTGGTTGAGAACGAGATGTGAGTAGGACAGGTACTGGAGGATTTCTACACAGAGATGGAGCAAGAGTCCAGTGAGACATATGGTCTGGCTGAAGGCCATATTCACTGTGCCACTTTGCTAGACCTTGAGGAATTTTTCAGGCACTGTTGGAAGCTTTTTCATCATGATGAGTATAACTGAGCCAAATGCCTGCCTGTCCCACATAAAACTCTCTGACCATTTGTTACAGTGGTTTGTGTACAGTTTTAACGTCTATATTTCTTTAGAAAGAATTTGTAGTGAATGTATGAACTTATTATCAGCCATATGAAGGTTACATAACAATAACAAAATGTCCTTTTCCTGTTATTGTAGTTTTCTGAGTTTAATATCTAACATTGTGAGAAGTGAAAGCATAAAACATGCTGTCACTCAAATGCATAATCCCTTTTAAACTGCATCATCTTAGTGAAATCCTAATGTGTGAACACATGTCATGTCACTTTATCATTTTTGATTACAACATTGTTTGTGTTGTGTCATTTAAGTAAATTTGTATTATAACTTCACTATTCAGACTGAAGGATAATAATGTGGTCTAACGGAATGCAACTACTTAAAATGAATGGAAATTGTTAATTGTTTTTATGTTAACACTTTATTAGATTATGAAGCAATCAAATTACAAGCTCACACAATTGACCTCTTTAAAAAACACAAATTTATGTGACGCTGATGCAAAATGCGGAGATGTGGTTATTTCAGGGGCTTTTGGCTGTGATTTAACGCCAAGAGCTTTTCTGGCAAAAACACAGCTTCGCCATGGTAATTTGTGTTGTACACACACCTGCGCCTGCAGGTCTTGTTCTTTAACAGGTTCTTCTTTGCCAGCGCTCTGGTTGGCTGTGTCCTCTTCTTCCTCTGGCTCTCCATCAGGCTGCAGGACGGTGTCACTTTCTGCGCTGAGCTCCACATCTGAGCCTGCAGCTTTGGGGCACGATGACAGCTTCTTCTGGAGCCGGCACCTCTCCAGCACTTGGCATACAGAGAGAAAAGCAACTCAGGCGCAATAAAACTGTCTCTCCTAAAGCCAAGTGCACATGGCGATATCAATAACCAGTGTTGTGATGTGAGAATGTAAATTATAAAGTTTAAAATTCAGTTGGAGCATTCAATAGACAATGCAGATCTGCTGCTGTGAGATTTATGCATGCAGGCCTGTGTGTCTGTGCCTCTGTCTGCATAACCTCTCCCACACGTCATCCATCTTCCTTCAAGCAGACATTGGTAAATGTATCACACTCCTGCAATTTCAACCTTTTTCTGCTAAAGTGTATTATGTAAATCTGTTACAGCACTCCAGGGGGATTCCAGTTCATTCCTACTGTTCTGTGGTTTCTTTACTCACTGTTTGCCTTGAACCAGTTGTGTTTGTTTGGGCCCTGCTCCAAGGCGGCGCTCATTTCCACACATTCTTCATAGAAGTCTCTCAGTCTTTCCCCATCTCTGTTTTTCCCATATGATCCCCGGTCCTTCTGTTTCTCTCTGTTCTGCTTAGTCAGTGCTTCCTCGTCCTGCAATGAATCTTTTAAAAGAAAAACTCTTGTTTGTTCCCATTTTTTCCCACAAAGACTATTAAATGGAAATACCACATGTGGATGGATTGGACGACATCCACTTGAAACTGTGAAACTATTTTTTCCATCTTTCCATGAAACCAGTTAAATGAGTCAAACAGTGCTCAGTGTTACCTTGAACTTTGTTTGTCTTGTTCGATCGCTGCTGCTCTGTCTGCGGTCGTGTGTTCTTGCTGGTTGTTGTAAGCTGTTTCTGCTCTTGTCTGGCAGCTGATTCTTGGTCTTCACATTTTTCTGTCGCTGCTGACCTCTGCGAGACCTCCAAGCGCCTGCTGTCTTGTCCCTCTTCCATTCTGTTATTTCCGGCTGTCTTGCCTTTGCTCTCTTTCTGATTACATTGACCCTTGCGTCGTTTCTTCTTGGAGTTCTCTTTAATCCCAGCTACAGCATGGTCTTCACTGTCTGTAGATCCTGTGCCTCCTTCCTTGATATATTTTCTCGTCCTCCTCACTGACTTCTTCTCTGCTTTGACTGGTATAAACAGAGGGGATGATGGACATGACTCTGTGGCGCCTGCAATGGAGACAAAATTAAAGAAAAAGATCTTGTGGGACTTTTCGTCTTCAAACTAGTTCACTGACATCAAGGACTGGGCCTAATGTCAAAAAAATGCTGATGAATAAGCTTTAGGAAATAATGGAAAATAGAGACACTCATTTCCAGGCTTTTTACCATTGCCAGGGCTCTGCTCTAGAGGGAGAATTAAGTTCTCCTTTGTGCCGTTGTTCAGTTGCTGGCAGGAGCTGTATTTGTTTCTAAGACTTGTACATCTGAAAAAGATGAAAAATGTACTTTCATCGTGACTCATATTTCCTCCCCTGTACCACCACCAACACTATCCCCTCATGTCATGCAATATATATCCTTTTTCCTCCTGTGTCAACTCACAACGCATTATATCTGCAGAGCAGTGGGTTTACTCGATCTGTTTTGACTGCTACTAATTTCTAATTTTCTGCCAATGTCACACTGTCCACGTCCCAGAGGATGAAAACTGACCTGTAACAGGGTATCCCACCCGCCAACCAAGTCAATCTGAAGCAGCTCTTCTTGCCCTGCTGGAATCCGGGAGCATAGCGGTACTCACAGCAGGAACTGATTCTGGCTGCCATGATACCGTTAACGTACAAAGTAGCACTGAAGGGGTAACCTTTGTGCCGCTGGGAGACAAACTGGAACTCTTCTGAAAGATCCAAAAAGAAAATATTATGAAAGTAGAAGACACTGACGTTTGATGGATTCAGTGACTGCCTTTTTTGGCTTGATGCTGTTGCTGTGAAGGTCAACAGGTTCAGGGATGCTTTTCCTTATGTGCTGTGCTCACTCCTGTGCAAAGGAGGGATGGCAGCATCCAGCAAATGTTTTTTGTAATGTTTTTAGCTCTAGCAGTGCCTACTCAAGACCTGAACTCCATCAGAGTAGAAGTGAGTGTAATTCCATCTGTGGCGCTCACAACGTTCAAAGCTGGAACATGTAACTTTTGGAACAGTCAAAATCAGTCCACTCAGTGTCTTGTTCAGTCATGATATCACACAATACACACTGCCAGGTTGCAATGAAAACTAAACTCTGTGATTTGTTATTTAGCTTGAACCTTTATTTGTCTTATCTCAGCAGGAAAATGCCAGGCCTCATTCTGCATGTGCTACAACAGTGCGTCTTCGACACAGGGTGTGCGTGCTGGACTGCCCTGCCTGCAGTCCAGATCTGTCTCATATTGAAAATGACTGTTGCATCATGAAAAGGAGAATCAGAAAATGGCGAGCACAGACTTCTGAGCAGCTGAAGTCTTGTATCCAGTGAGAATGTGCAAATATTCCGCTTGCAGAACTGCAACAATATCTCCAGTTCCTAAATGAAGCTCAAAATTTGCTTGTTTTTACAAAACACAATTAAGCTGTTCAGAGAAAACATCCAAAGTCTTTTCTTTGTACTTCTGTCAGATTATTTGTTATTATGTGAGCAGCTGATGTGTATTAACATGCTGCAGCTGCTGTCTTGTCTTCTGCTTTTTTTTTATGTGTTGGTAGTCTGTCAAGTCACACATCAGCTTTTAATTCTTGTTGAACTCCAACACTCCCCTAGGGAAACCTCCTTTTAATTATTTTTACGACGTTGCTTTGAGGGCAGATGAGTAATTAAATACGTTTGGGGACCCGTTTTAACATGTTTAATGTTATTCAACTATTATTCTGGTCCTGTTTAATGTGGCAAAACACCTAGCAATTTTGACAATGACTCTAATACTCAAATTCCTCCTACCTCCTGGTGTCACCAAACCCTTGAAGACACAAATATTCTCCCCTCTGTTGACTTGCTGGAGAACCTTCAGGTCATCCATAGTTGACCCCAACCCTGACCCTCGATGACCTTGTCCGAGGTAGGTCATTGTCACAGTGACATTGGATTTCTTTGCATCTCTTTGTGCCTTTATGTTACTCTGAAAGCAGGACACAAAGGTTTGAAAGGTTTGAATTTTAAAACATGTTTTAATTAGTCATGTGTGTTTGAAAATTAAGCACATTACCTGTTTTTTAGTGTGATCTCTCGTTCTGTGAGAGGCGACTGAAGAGAAAGAACCCCTTCGCTTGTCGTACAGATACGGGCAGGACTGACTCAGAGTGCCTCTGATTGAGTTCAGACTCGACGTCTTTGTTGTGATCATTGGGAGGTAAATGTCTTTACCAGTTCTGGCAGAACAATTCGCTGGCTCGTCCAGCTGTATTAATGAAGTGAATTTTACATCACATAAAACTGTTCCGTTTGGGATCTTGAGAATCCCACACCCTCTGTAACAGTCATACATCACACACAACTTTGTATTATTGGCTGGAAGCCACTTGATTTATACACACTTTATGACATCTTAAAAATATGATTTTGAAGCTTTGATGTTTCAGAATTTCACTGAAGGAAATAACATATTACATCTGTCTGGAGTCTCAGAAACTCCTGTTAAATACAATGGATCATATCCTCCACATCTGTAACAGGCTTTGTCTGTACTTTTTACTCAGGATAAAATAAGCCAGTCATCTATTATTATTGTAATTGGACTTTTATAATGATATTCATAAGAAGTCTAACATGGAGTACAAATCTATGTGTCCTAATTTATCGCAAATGTAAGTAACTACAATATGTAGGATAACATACTTTTTATTTGTCTGTAAACTGCTTTTGCTATGTTTCTCTCTTCTATATTTTGTTATGCTTTTACTATCATCATGCACAGCCATTTTGGTTTGTTATTTATGTATTAGCATAAGAAAAAAAAGTTTTTGTCGTGTTCCTTGCTTGTATTATATAAAACCCTTTTTAGAATTTGGAGAAAATTTCTGGTCATAAATACTGAATTTATTTAAAATGTTCCCTACTGACCTTGTAGATTTCCACAGTATCAGGATTCTCCAGAAGGAGGAGTTTGCTTTTTGATCGGATCAGACTGGCAATGGAGTGAATCATTTTAGCATCTCTACCAGGCTGAGCTGGGATCTGTTTGGAAAGTGATTTGGTAAAGAGAGTCAGACTATTGAGATGCACAGTTAAAAATGATAATTCTCAGTAATATTAAGCGCAGAAGAGAGATGTTAATAAAACAGTAAAGCTGAGAGTCAAACATGCATCATAACGTGTTAATCGGGCCTTACAGGAGTATCTCTGCCTCCTCCGTGGATTCCTCTGTAAAAGAGATCCTGGAGGAGATTCTTGCTGTTTCTCCTGATTCTTCTCATTGAGTTCTTCTGATATGACTCCATTCTCTACTGACTTATGAGCACAAACATAGACAACAAGGTATAAAACATTTTTACTTTTTCCCATTAAATTATTTTAGTTATTTTATTTTATTTTACTTTATGGTCCCATAATAACAGGTAGTAATGGGCTAATTTTAGCACTAATAACAGGCAGGTATTAGTTAATAATTACAGAGGTATTATCGTTAAGATTCAGTTACTGTCACTGTGCAGGAATCCAATAAAAATATGTCTGCTGCTGCAAATATTAAAGGACTAATTTGATATTTTCTTAAACGTATAGAACTGAAAAAAAGTTGTGTGTTGTAAATATTCAGTCCAGACTATTATTATCTATTTCACCCTGCTTAAAGTCTTTTATGCTAAGCTAGGCTAACCACCTCACTGCTCTAACTTAATGGGCAGAGGTGAGATTTGTTATCATCTGTAATTACTGAGATATTAAAGTAATTAAGAAAAAATGTGGATGTCTGGAACCATCTTAACTTTATTATTGAGCTGTAATGTAAAGTGCTGTAAAGTGATATAACAGGTATTAGAGAAGAGAAGTAGGACAGATTGATTTCATCTGCACGAGTAGAAGGGGATGCAGATATAATTCAATCGGCATGATACAAAATCGTGATGTGAAAGTTTACAGGTAAAAATGGATTGAGACTTCCTCATCTGAATGAGTCGTCATAAAGTCATTGTGGTTTTTTAGTCGAAGGAATAGAGTCAAGCATTAAAGCTGCTTTGTTGGGGATTTAATTCACCCCAGTACCTCATGTGTTTAAATCTAAATTAGGAGCACGCTGATCTTTGGTTTTTCCACTATGCGCTAACAAGCCTCTATTGTTTCCTGTACAGTCTGTCAGGAAGTTACAGTTATCTGTAACCTAATCGCTGCATCTGCAGCCATGTCATCTGCTGGGCTGAGTGCTTCTGGGTGAGGAGGCAGCAGGCAGGCAACCGTGTTCTGAGATTAACAACCTATGTATGCATGAGCACACCTCAGCCTCGGATGGCAAATAGCAGAAAAATAGGACTCTAAGAAGTGTATGCTGCTTTGTTGTGAGGCCAGCTTATTATTTCAAGACTACTAAATTTTTTTTTTTTAATACAACTGGGTTGTTAGTTACTAGCTACATAATAAACTCAGCGAGATGTATTCAGATTGTTTGCCTAAGTGAAAGAACCAAAAGATACACAGATCACATATGTAAGTATTCAAAGTAACAGCTGTACTGTAAATTACAAAGTTGATAGATTATTATTAATAATACTCTCAGGTGTATGCAGCATTTTAATACTTTGTCTATGCCAGGTGGATGACATTTAACCCACACACATATATATAACAACGCATTATATTACATGTTTTGTGTTAATAATTCTCAGTCATCGTAAACAAGTCAATTGATTATTTAAAGCACCAATTAACGTTTTACATATTCAACCACCTAATAAAAGAGACAGAAACAAGTATATAGCTCAAATATTCCCTACCGTATAGGGTGCTTTTCTTTCCATTTTCCCCTGTTCACTAATTTTTATATCCAACCCACACAGGACAGAGATCTTACCTGTGGTCTTGTCCAGGTACAGAGCTGAATGTGTCTTTCCACCAGGCGATCTGATACATCCACAGCTGTTGATCTCCTGTTCTCTGCTCTCTCTTCACACGCCAGGCCAGTGACACCCGAGCAGCTGATACGTTTGCTACTGGGCCCCTGCTGCATGACACTGGTTCCTCATCCATCTTTAATTGTCCCTGACCTTCACTATACATTCTGTTGCTGTTGACAGAATGTATTTTGAAGCTTTTTCCATTACTTTTATGAATGATCTTTTCCGTGCAATGTGTTTGATTTCACTAATCCACTGATTGATATATACAATCATAGTTTGTGTGTCAGTAGATTGTAGCTCTGTACTAAGTAGTGAATCAGTCTAGCCACATACTGTATATTTTTTTAAGGGCAGATATTGATGCTATCATTTTTAATTACGCAACAATAACTGAGCTGCCAAAAGCTAATACACTGTGCCAGCTGTTTATGGTTTTATGTGACCACCTCTATGCCCAGAAAAGTGAGGGATACAGTTTTAGTTTTGCATGACAGAAACCTCTACAACACAATTTGACCACCATGGGGCACCTAAACTTTGCAAAAACAACACATTACTCATGATTAGCTTTTAAGCCAGCACAGTTTAAACGAGTCAAAAGCGTTAAAACACCAGCAAATGGACCATGAGTAAGGATTGTCTGTCAAACCACTTCCCAGATTTGAGCAGGTACAGTCAGAAAGTAACCACTGTCTTATGTCACAGGCTGACTGAAAACTGATATGTAAAGCATTAAGGTATTTAAAAGGATAGCTTAAAACAATAGCCATGTGCCTATTTGATCACTAAAACAGATCATCTTTCCTTCTATCCATACTGGCAATGTAAAATAAAATGAAAGTTCTCTTTGTGCAAAACTACATTCAGTTTT
Source organism: Ctenopoma kingsleyae (assembly GCA_032353495.1). NCBI lineage: Eukaryota > Metazoa > Chordata > Actinopteri > Anabantiformes > Anabantidae > Ctenopoma > Ctenopoma kingsleyae. The sequence goes on along the minus strand of JAUBNQ010000028.1, from coordinate 20,240,347 downwards.
CATGAAGCATATAATATTTTACTTCTTCAGCTATGTGAGTTAATCAGTTCATGTGGTTCCTCTTCCACACTCTCCAAACACCCGTTTTATTGCTAAATTTCCACAGGCTGTGATGAGCTGCAGTAGAGCAACATAAACCCAAATAGGGAATTTGGCACTAAAAAGGCTGTATCACTGGAAGATTCCCACTTGATTTTGTGGGTGACGCCTCAAATTAATTTTGGATAAACATTGGAATGTATTTTTACACATAACAGGGACTGTGGATTTTGTCCCTCATCACATCTATTGGAAACAGATTCATAAGGGATCTATCAGCTGCCAGTATAAACAGGACAACAGCAGGCAAAACTTGTTCCAATGTTCATATGGACATCTGAATATCATTTAAAGACAGACTTGAAGAATTGTGAACATATTCTTTCATAAAGTGTCAATATTGTCCACATATCTTGGCAGACTGACCAGTCTAGTCCTACTGTAGTGCTAAATTGCAGCATAGTGCCAATGAAGTTTTGATGTACACATCTGGTTGCCAAACATACTGAAGAAATACACAAGAAATCACTTCATTCATCTGGGATTAAGAAAGGCTGGACATGTGATCCCCATCACGCTATTTCCACAAGCAAATATAAAACATATGGAAATAATTTAAATGTCCTTAAGGTTTTGTTCTATAGAAGAAGGCCGTAAATATCAACAGTATCTTGATCAGTTACCAAGAGGCTCTACAGACCTTGACATTATACAGTGTCATTTTCCTGCTGTTCGCTGACAAAGACCTGCTCATTCTCTCTTCATCTCTCCTATGTGAGCTGTCTGAATGGTTGCACTGTGTGCACGCCGCAGCATTCTCAAAACGCCTGACCCCACTGAGTACACACTGGTTCCATGCAGTTTCTTATGTGCCATAGCACATCCAAAGGACCTCTGGAGGCCAACGCGTTCCGTCTGCCTGCTGGATCCATTACATCTATAAACTGATAGGGGGTCTAAGTGTATTTGGCTTGGCGGTGCAGCATTTGTGCCCTGCCATGTTCACTGAGGCAATGTGTCAGTCTATTATGGGCTCAAGACACACCTCTGCCTTCCAGCGCCCATTATGTGGAGCATTATGTGAGCGGTGCTTTGCGGTAGGGACGACTTGTGATTTTCCCCTGCTCAGCACCTTTGAAAGCCAAGATTTGTAAAAGTCATCTATGATCAATGTTGAAATGTAAGCTGCTATGGTGAATACTGAAGGGAAGTGCGGCCAAATTGAATGTTGATATTGGAGTTGTATTAAAGTCATATGTCACTACATTTTATAGACAGTTTATGTAATATCCTTTTGTCAGGGGACAGTTTGGATTACTGACCATCCATCCTGCTCAATACTGTGGGAATCAAAGGAGCAGAACATAGTGTATTTCCTCACCTGTCTTCTAATTTGTAAGCAGTATGAAACCGTAGTGGTCAAAAGCAGTGATTCGCAAACTTTTGAATTAATCAGGTGAGCTCAAGTACCCCTTTATCCTACCTCTCCAGTATATGGGATGACCTTCATTGAATATTTTTGACATATACTTGCCTTAACCATACATACAATTGGAGAATACATGAATACAAGTATGCCCTTTTTACATGAAATCATAATTTCTTTCAAATTTTCTTCTACAGTTCCTTTCCATGTACCCCTCGTAGCTGCAGAATTTAGTACACCTGGTTGGAAATTAATGACCTAATAACCTGACCTGAAAGTTGCAGGTTCCTTCTGAGGACCATCAGGACAAATCTGGCTGGATTAAGTGGAAGAGCACTGTTCCCCTCGCCTCATTACCACCTCTGTGGTGCCCTTCAGCCACGTTAACTGCCAGTGGAGCAAGTGGAGTTGCTTAGTGGCCAGTAGTTTCACTGGGTGGCTTCCAAGTATTATTGGGTGCAACTGTGACAGTGTGAACAGAACTTTCCTGAAAAGTTGAGAGCTGAGAGTAGTCCACTTAGTGAAACTACTTTCATGTGTCAGATGAAATATAACGGCACAGCAAAAAGTGAAGTGAATTTACCATCAAATGACAAGGTTTGATCAGAAAACAGATATAAAAAAGTTACACTTTTTAGGTTTAATTTATCTAAGCTTGTAGAGTGAAAGTATAGTGAAAAAGCCAAATTAGAAAGAATAATTACTATTATTATTTTCCCGGTACTGTATGTTATTACTGGCCATTTTAAAAATTTGATAATGAAAGCGGTTTGAGTTTTTGGACTGTTTTAAAATGCATGTGCAGCACTCTTGGCCTGGCTTGAATATGAAGCTGTGATGACTTATACGCTCATTTGAGCTGGACCAAGTTGTTTGCATGGCTCATTAATAAAAGCTTCATTCATTCATTCATTCATTAATCATGATTTTTTGGTAATACGCCACCCTCTTGAGTGAAGAACACATAACAATATAGGAATTCCAAGTACTGGCTATTAATCATAATCAATAAGCCTTTTCACATTGTTTAAGGAGCAGCTTCAGGTCATTCATCTTGAGTTCTCAAATTTATGGTCTCACAGTCTGGCTGTCAAAGTTTTTACTTTCTTGTCCCAGGTGGTGTTGGTATATTATTTATTTTTCACATTCAAGTGAGTGTTTTATATAATGTATGATGTAAAAGAAAAAACACAATGAAAGTATAACAGAATTCTGCAGCTCATTGCCATAACCAACAAACATAAGCAGCCATATTGGTGTTTCGCCACTTGAGGGAGCCAGAAGACCAATCAGATCATCACATCATGCCACTGATGAGTGGACTGGCAGCGTCTCTTCAAACTCTCCTTGTGGTCTGTTGTTCCTGTGTGGCTAATTACCTCCCTCTGTTTGAAGTGCTGCATCATCTGTTCCTGCTGTCAGAAACATGAAGTCAAGGCTGCTTATTGTGGTCATTTAATACTCTAACTGGCAGCTACAGTCAAGTTTCCACAAAATACTGGACCTGCGGCACATATTACTGTTGTTGCCAGGCAGCCTGGGATGGAGCAGTCTGGCGCCTGGTTGCAATGCCTGTATTAAATTTTGTGTTATGGTTAAATTGATTTAATACCAAAAGGCAGCAGTACATCACACAGGGGAATTGTAATTTATAAAAGCTGGGAATTGGCAGATGGGAGACGCAGTGCTTATTGCACACTGATTTCACACATTAGGAATTAATCCTAGTATGCCAGTACACATAAACACACCCACATGTACAAACATCATATTCTCAACAACTATTTGCAGTGTGGCACTTCAGCAGAATTCATTTTCTCACTTTGTTTGTTGACAGGTGATCTTTAACCCATTGCTACTTTACTTGTACTTTACTGAAGTATTTACATCTAATTTAATGGAGTGGTAACGATCCTCCAAATCCACAGTTTGGTTCATACCCCAGTTTTCTTTTTCGGGGGGCTGGGGCCTTCAAAACTCTATATTGTCCCTGAACACACCACACTACACCTGCATATGACTGACAGCTCACTATGTCTCTATATAGACACAATTTTAACTTTACTAAAGTAAAACCTTCACTCAAATGCAAGTGACAAGTCCTCTAATGGCAAGAAATATCTGATGTATGGATTATTGTATCGATGTTGCAGGCTTCAGTCACTGTTAATATGCAGGAGAGTAAGATCCATGAGACATGGGCATCAAATTCAGTACTGATTTTCAGCGCAGTAGTCTACCTGTAACTTTCATTGTCTTTGAGTATTGAGTTTGTGCACTTCTACCATCTCTGGCTGCAGCCTTTTTACCTCCTGAAAGGACACAATGCAATGTTCAGTGGTGCAACAGTGTATGAATAAAGAACTGGGAGAGCTGAATTTATGAAATAGTGTTTATAATGGCTTCATTGTGCTTACTAACCAAATAAAACAGCTGGACCAACAATAAATTAAACCACTAAACTGTACTAAACTACTGTATACGCAACACACATTTATTCTGATTATTAAAAATATATTCTTTTCCAGATGATGACAGCTACTGTGTAAATCACACTTTCTGCATACAGAGTAATTGTTGCAGTGCATTTTTCATGTATGCCCGAAATATTGACTTTTCATGAGCTAAGAAAATGATTTATTATGAATAATCAAATACATTTTACATGTACAAATCTAGAAATCTAAATCCAATTATTTAATAATTTTTGTTTCATTTTAGGAATTGCTGCCTAAAACAGTAGTGTGTAACCTCCCATACAGCAGGTTTAACAATGGGACCTTATGCTCTACCACTTGTCTGGGATCTTAACGGGTTCGTTGTGCTGTGTCTGTGGATGGTGTGAGTGGCCTGTCCCATCTGTGCTGAGCAGCGGGTGTGCCAGAGCTGGTCCCAGCTGGAGACCAGCACAGCCATGTGGCAAACTAGCACCTCCTTGACTGGGACATGAAGCAGGCTGCATCTGAGGACCCAGCTAAAAAAAGGAAATAAGTCTAACATTATTCATTAGACACGAGAGATTTTGAGGTCAGAAAAGTTTTATATAAATGTAGTCCACCTAATATTTATCCTCACCACATGTGTAGAAATGTTTTTTTTATGGTATTATATTATTTAATTACTTTATTTATATTGCATTTTCATTCTGTGTTATTATCCCCAAACCTGCAGGTCTCATTTGCAGGTTTGACAGAATTATGTTCTACATACATGTAAATGTATACTGTGCAGTATTAATGTCCTGTAGCAGTGAATATCATTAGACAGGTGATTGTGTTACTATTGTGTATGTTTGACCTTAGTTTCCAAGACCTGAGAAATCACCATGGTAACAGTGTACCTTACCAGACACAGGCCTATTAAAAAACAATTACAATGATGAGGGCTAATTGCAAGCCTAGAAATATGCACCGAGATAAAGTACAATGGTCAAATCAACTTCCATGTTACTCTGTGTGTTGTTCATTTTGTCAGTGTTATGTTGGACAGGCACCCCTGGGCTGCTTTTAACTCTCAAATGCTTTGTGTCTGTGAGGCAGGGTACATGCTATCAGAGGCCTGACATACAGAGACAAACAACCTTTCACACTTAAACCTATGTGCAATTTAGAGCCATGCATTAACCTAGGGAGGAAGCCAGAGTAACAGGGGAAAACATGTAAACTCCACACAGAAAGTTACCCGGTTAGATTACGACCCAGGTTGTTCTAGCTGTGAGGCGACCACCATGCTGCCAATTAATTATTTTTGATCACGATACTAATATTTTCACTTTAAAGCTGCACCACTCATGCATATTTTTCAACAATGGACAAAATACAGTAACTCTTTAATATGAAAAGTAGTGAAAAAACATCCTACTCTGAAGTTTCACCAGCTTTATGTAGGGTTTAAGCCTTTTTTGAGTCATCCTTTTCTTCCAGCTTGTAAATCTACTAAAATAGAGAAGATATTTATTTAGGTAAAAAGGTAAAAACTCGGCTGCATTTGGCACTTGGTCAAGCTCATTGTGCAGACAATTAGCAATTAGCTGATGAATATTCTGGAGTATTCAGCCGCTAAAGAGTCAGTTGTTTCCTGTAGGAGTTGGTTGAAAG
>JAUBNQ010000028.1:20188458-20207361 GCA_032353495.1 Ctenopoma kingsleyae | reverse complement strand
TTAGTGATGTTGCCGACTGGTACCATGTACTGTGCAGACTGTTACCTACTCTACGCTGTGATTAACTAAATGCTTTGTTTAGTTATCCTTCATTCAAATTTTCAAATTCAAATTTGCTCATGTGGCCCATGGGCTGTAAAGCAACCTCCTCAATCTCACACTGGCAAACAAGATCAGCAATACACTTTAATTCAGTTTATTCCTGCAAATTTAGTTTCCATTTACTTTAGTTTTGAAAACTGCAGCATCTCCTCAGTAGAGAGGCTTTGACAGCTTTTGTCATTTGTCTGATTGTTACATAATTCTTTAAGTTATCAGTGTATTTGAATATAAACAAAATGTTCTGTTTTATTAGAGAAAATCTAAATTAACATTTTTATTTTTTTTTGTCTTTTAGAAAAAGCTGTAAGTTGTACGGCAATTTTGAAATGGACTGACGCTGTAATTTAACTTCACATGGAACCTGTGCTCCAGGTGTGTCGTGTGTTTCCATGCAAACCTGCATGATCATACCAAGGAGTGTTTGACTTGGCCACCTGCTCATTTGTTTGTGGTTTCACGTTGTTCTTCTACTCGTTTCTGTAGTGAAAGGATAAGGATACTTTAAACGTTTTGCGTAGGCTCATTAAATGTGTGATTAAGAAGCATTTATGTCTTCAGACCTTCTAAAAATGAAGAGCAGGCCATGCGCTAACTGACATGAAGTAGGATGACTGGCACGCTGCTGCGATCTGAAGGAATCGCGGATCATTACATTTAACCATCTTGGTTATGTAATCCGTTGGGGTACCGTTGGGTTGGCCGAGCGGTTGACGTTGCTTCGTGACGACGTGTGAATCTCATAGGCGCATGGGACCTCGCATCTCCATCAGGGATGGAGGAGCGCTCGATAATCAGGAGACAAGCTGATGCTCGCCTCAGTGTGTCTGAGGACCCTGTGATGCGGCAGGGAGGTACACGCTCTCCCTCCGCCTTTGTGCAGCAACAGTGAGACGGGGATGCGATTTTTCGGCGGCATCGGTCGCCGACTGAGCCTGTTCTGACACCCGGAGAAAGAAACGTATTGGCCGCTCTCTGCTGGAGGTAATACTCCGGAGGCAGGGAGCCATGGCAGGCGCTAAGCTGACTCCCTCGCCCTCGGAAATCGACCCCGACGTCAAGACCGAGGTGCAGAAAACCCCTGAACCCTCCTGGGTCAACCCCTCCAGTCCTCTTCGGACCATGGGCTCTTTTGGGAGCGATGCCGGGCAAAGGTAGCTGCCGCAGATCCGCGCAAGTCGCATGTTTCTGAATGCAGCATTCACGAAATAACACGATGCTGCGAGCGCATGGTGCATAAAGTCCTGGTGCATAAACTTAGCTTGTAATTATCCTTTGGCAAAAGTTCTGCCGTAATCAATGTGCCATTACCATTAACTGTATTCACCCATTAATTGATATTTCCCACGGAAATATATAGGAATGTAGATATGCACCGGGTTATACAGGCTGTGTCTGTCCTCACTGGGGTTCAACATTAACGCAGCCAGTGCTTCTGTATATGAGTCAGCTTCATGTTACATGTAGAAGCTGAATGGTTGCACATACAGACAATATTTTTTCTCTCAGCATCATCAGGATTCATTTAATGGCTGCAGTGCATCATTACATAATTCAAGGATGCGTCAGCCACATTACAATTTTGTTAATTCTGATGTTTTTATGTGGTGGCATATTTTTACATTACATTACTACATTCAAAGGTGAAGTTATTTTTGGCATAATGCAACCCGATTGATAGATAAAATACAAATGCAAACCACAGGAGAATATGTTGCCATGCTTTCATATTTACTGAAACTCTTGTGCTATATTTGAGCACATGTCTGCACCACTGTGTAGAATCACATGTAGACCTCCAGTGTCGGGACACTCTTCTGTCATTTGATAGACAAATTAGATTGTGGCTTGTCTGAGATGGGCTAAACCACTAACAACAGAGGGAGAAAACATCTTCTTTTTCAGAGAGACAAAAGAACTTGAGAGCTTCAGAATTGCTACCATTAAAGCTGAAATCGCCTCTCTTCTCTGCAGGTTATATGAGGTTGGTTTAGCTGAAAACAGAAATATTGTGCTTGTTTGGCAGTGCTTCAGAAACTACTGCACAGCCAATATGCCGGTGGTGCAGTGTGGTCTGCCTCTTAGTATTAACTGCACATACTCCACATATTTTTCCTGTAAATATTTATTTGTGTGCATTGACACTTTTGTGTAGGTTTGATTAAAATGTCAGGATCTATTTGCCAAACCATGGAACATTTGGTATGACATTGTGTAAAACATCTGTGCTGGCAAATAAAGCACTGGTAGGATGGGAAGCAGCACATCCATTTCAGACAGAATGTCAAAAATAGTATAAGATTATTGAATGGGATTCTAAAATATCCAGTAAAGTAATCTGGCAAAGGGTTTTGGATCATCAGTCAAATCATAACTATAAAGCACTACTGTGTAATATTTAAAGAGACTTTAAATATGAACAAAGTGCTTGAGGCTTGTGTTTGAGGCTATATGCATATATATGGGGGCATCTTTGTATTATTTTTTTTCAGCGGTCTTATTTAGAGAATACTATACATTGTGGTGAAGGTGACCCAGCTTGGAGGAGTTAAGGTAACACTTGACTGATTTCACATTGAAGTTTTAAATTGAAATAGTGTAAGGAAGGTTTCATCCAATTTATGTTACATCTAGCACCTTTAAATATGCAAAGGTGGCACTTCTCAAGTGTTTTTCATTCATCATAATGATCACAGGTTTGAGATGACAGGATAGCTCAAAGCTATCTGCTCAGTGTTTAATGAATTACAAATACTGTAGTACTTCAGCTAAGGATGCACAAAATTGTGATGACCACAGTTAAGATGATATTGCTGACAACGATGAAGCTGGCACAGACGGCAGTGACATGTAGCAGCAGCGGCAGCTGAAATGATAAAATTAAAAACAAACAATAGTGGTGAATAATGACTCAGTTGTCCAGTTGCAGTGAGTAATCAGATTTGAACCACTATCCACCATTTAGTATGGTTAGGTCACCGTTTTTGGCAACAGTTTTCATTATTTTATATCTAAAATCAATGGAATATATGCTTTGTCTTACTGGTGACACATTACTTCACTTACTAGAAACAAACTTGATTTATTTGTGAAGTATAGAGCCCGACTGTCCCCTTCAGGCTGACAGGATGTTGTCAGGAACCAGAGAGCTTTTTAGGTTGTGAAATGTGATCAGCGTGGGATTTGTGTCCAGCTGGCTCGATAATGAGAGGATGTGGATGGAGGAGTGGGAGAATCAATAATCTGGCCCATCGTACGACGAGGCCTATTAGGAAATACCTCATTCCTGCATAATTTATAGCACCTGGGAATCCTCTTTATGTCTGTGCGAGAATAGGATTCTTTATACAGTATTGACAGCCAAATACTGTAGACAATAAAGAGACTAAATCAGACTTGGATGATCTTCAAGAACAGTGGGATTGACCATCTTTTAACACAGGATGTAGTCAAAACAGAAACTCACACAGATTTATTTTGTATTCATCCAGTCTGGCCACCACATTGCCACTTCATGAAAAATGTGTTTGAAAAATGAATGAATGAATCAGAACTTTAGAGCCCAGCAGGAGATGTTTGTGATATGATATTCTCATTAAGGCTTCACAAGTATAATATACAGAAAAGTTTTTTCCTGGACATAAGATAATATAGGGCCCAATGAAATCCGTTTAGTTTTTTCCTAAATTTTGTTTTTCCGTTTTTATTCTTCTAAATTCCGTGTTTTAACACTTAGAGGAGACATCATGCAACAAATTTCCTTGGCAGGATATGAAGCCAAGTAATGGGTACAGATACACTATATTGCCAAAAGTATTGGGGCAACCCTCCAAATCAATGAATGCAGTGCAAAAAGCAAGGTCCATAAGGACATGGATGAGGAAGTTTGGTGTGGAGGAACATGACTGGTCTGCCCAGAGCCCTGATCTCAACGTGATAAAACACCTTTGGGATGAATTAGAGTGGAGACTGTGAGCCAGACCTTCTCATCCAACATCAGTGCCTGACCTCACATTTGCTCTCCTGGAGGAACGGTCAAATATTCCCGTAAACGCACTCCTAAACCTTGTGAACAGCCTTCCCAGAAGAGTTGAAGCCATCAAAGTTCATGTCTGTGTAAAGGCAAGCGTCCCAGTACTTTTGGCATCATAGTGTATGTGCTTTAACCAATGAGGTTTTCTGGAAGAATCAGGAAGAATCTCTGCGGTTTGTCTGCAGAACATTGGTCATATGTAAAGATATCACAACACAGAATATTAATTACTGGTTACCTAAAGCTAACGCAATTTTATATAAGTGTTTTCCCTCTCTGTAAATTGAACTTCCAAACTGACTCTGTAATAATACTTGTTTATTTGTGAATTTATGTGCTCCACACTCCCACACACTTTTGTTTACCTCCTGCAGACACATTGATGCACCAGCTGAACAAGAATTTATTTTGGTATTCAGTTGTCAGTTTCAGTAGTCAGTTGGCGAGTAGCAGAAAGGTCATTGACTTCTTTAAGATTAATAATAATGTATACTTTATTGAAATTCTTTGTGGACAGGCTGCCCCTGTGAGGCGCCAAGGGTCAGGGTATCTGTGTCTTGTCCAAGGACACCTCAACATGTAGCCTGCCGGGACTGGGAATTGAACTGCTCACCCTTGGGTTTGAAGAAGACTGCTCTACACATTGAGCTATCGTGCCACTCCCGATTAAATAATAATTAATACTTTATTGATCCCCTTGGGGAAATTGTTGTTTGGACAGCTGCTAGACCTGTGTCAGCGCTACAACGGGGTTTCTGTGTCTTGTCTAAGGACACTGAGACATGTAGCTTCAGGGGGACTGAGAATCGAAACGCTGACCTTTGGGTTGGAAGAATCACCTAAGATTCAAGTATAAAAACTTTATTTTGTTTTTATACTCGAAAGCAACCTTATTGTGGTTGCTTGTTTAATAGGCTGCAGTATGATTTATGGATGGTTTTATCATTAATGCATTCTCACAATTACATGCAGAAATTTGTCATTTAATTAGGTTTTTCATTTGTTCTCAATTTTTTTTATATAGCTTTACAGCTGATTACCTCTTAACTTTCTTATGAAATTCATTGCTGCGCAATTACACTGCTTGTTAATGATTATATATAATTTCTCATATTTTTTGCACAGACTGACACAGTATCTGTTCTCTCTTTTTGTCTTAATGTTTATTTATAGTGACCTGCTTTCACTGAACAATTACACTTTCATTTTGATTTGAGTATCCGTGGTTTAATGAGGGGTTTTAATATGGTCCTTGGGGCAAATTACATGTTGTCCATCATTACCGCTCATTAAACGAGGCAGATAAAATCTCTCAGCAGTTGACTTGAGAGATGAAACTCAAAAATAACAAGTGCTGTGTTTGCTATACATTCCCTAAACAAAATGACTTTTAAGGAGACATTAAATATCAGGAGGATACATTTGAAATCGTGCCAGTGGCCTTTAATTAAATCTCTGTGCACAGCACTTCCATCCATCACACCTGACATCTCACTTGCTTTCTCTTGCTTCTTGATAGCATTAGTTAGCAGAGAATCAATTAGGAGGCCCGAAGGATGTGAGAATGTGGGATAATGTGAGAAAAGCTGCCAAACATGGGACATTTGGATATCAACAAGAACTGAATTTGAGCCCTGCCCCAGAAAAAGCTCACAGTAGCTATGCGTTAAGTACCAGCACAGACCTTCAGAATCTGAAGTGATTGGAAGAAAAGAGAGGAAAGAACTCTGATTAGATGATATGCTTAGTAGAGAGCTATGTGCCACGAGTTAACATTAAGCCCATAATATTCTGGTAATGTTGCATGAAGCAGTGGTACAGTTGCTATGGTTACCTGTAGTCTGTTGTCTGTGGAGATTCTCAGTTGTCCAGGTCATGATTATCCCAGAAAAAGCTGTTCAGTGGCAACTGGACTTGCTTCATCAGAACTAATGAAGTCTTCTTCTCATCAGTTCTTCATCAGAACTAGTAGATGCAGATGGATTTAGAACTGAGATGTAGCTGCTGACCACAACTATGCATAAGATGTTATAAGGATTTAATAGATCTGTGCCAGCCTGTCAGATTTCTTTTTGTTTCTATGAGAATGCTGTAGTAGATTATGGCAAAACTACATTGCAGGGTCCTGTTTTGTTGTATGTAATGAGAATATTTTTCTTAACCAGATATTAAGTGTATTTTTGGGGAGGAGAATTTGAGATGTCTCTGAGACATGGGGGACAATTTGGGAAATATGTGAGGACATGTTGGCAACATTTCTGACGTTGGTCCTGTAAACAAACTGAGAACTACAAATCCCATTTGTCCTTGAAATTGCTGCAGAGCCCTCCCACTCTACATCAGCCAGTTCTTGAGGCATTTCTGAGTGAATGTGATTGAAAGCATACTTTGAAAGTGCTAGTCATTTTGCACTTGTTGTCTCAGTGGCTTAAGTCATACTGATACTGGATCTTCTGGGCACAGGTGAGCATCGATTTACTTCCTCTAGAGTTGATTTGAAGAGCAGAGCAGAACAAATGTATTAAGCATGTATGTATTAGATATTTTAACCGGTTTATATTTAGGTTAGCACAGAGGCTGCAAATTGGGTTTTTGACACATATGCACAGCATCATTTACGTGTGTGTGTGATAATGTTTAGCTGCAGGTATCATTGTAAAATACTGTATAATAAATAATGCTAACTGCATGAATATGAGTTTGTTTATTAACTTTGTTAAATATGTTAAAAGGTATATTAGCTACAAGCTAAGTGCGGAGAAGGAAGTCTGTGGTTATCTGTTCAGCACTAAAGCTTTTACCAGCCAGATAACATCTTTGCTGCTCCTTAAACTGTTGCCACTAAATGGACAGAAAGACCACAGCAGATGAGTTCATCTTTTTATGTATAGTATAGTATCCCCTAAAAGCAGACAAATTATTTCATACTCATTTTATTTCACTTTAAGTAACTTTTTCACAAGGGTAGTTGGCCCCTTGTAAATCACACTACTTGTTTTGTCAGAGACTTCTCAGCTGTGCAGCCAAATAATGACCTTCATATGACACTGATTCCTTCCTACATGCTTTTTTAAAACTTTTGACCAACAGACAGGCTTTGATCATTTACAAGCTTCTAGAGGACATCAAATTTAACCATATTTTTATCCATCCATTGTTTGCTAAAATTTATATTATTATAGGTGCTATGTATTGGTCATTGAAGGCATCTTACATATAGTAGACTTTCAGTATATCCACACATATTTCTGAGTTGCAATACAAGATTAAGTATATTTGGAAAATAGGTTGTTTTGATTGTTTATGGCCTTTTTTCAATCTACTATTAATGCATTAAGTGAATCTGATTGAATGTTGTGCCTCTTGCAGTGCCAGATCTACAACTTGTGGTCACTATTTATAAGACCCTTTTGAATGTATTAACATTTTTCAAACATGAGTATATCATTAAAATAAAACACACAATGAAGCTAGTTGGTTTATCGGAGACCAACAAACCTTAGTGTCTTAATGACATAAGATGATATTTGCAATCAAATTGGCTGTCTACATAAATTCGGGTCTGAAGATACACTCATTAACCTTAGACTATCAGAGCTGAACCCTTACAATATAAAGCTAGATATGAAGCATTTTCTGGAGAACGGTATACAAAACTAGAAGTGCTGGTATAGAGGCTCCGTTTATTCCTCTTATGTATCTTTTTTTTAATGCTATCAATATATTCCTGTAGAGGGATAAGAGCTAAGAACTTGCCTTTACGTGACCTTTTTTCACAGCAAACATTTAACTTGTCAAACGAGGTAAGGCACGGGCTCCAGTGATTGCTCCATTGGAATTTCTCTATTAAACATCCCAGAGCATAGATATATATTTTACCAGACCTCTCAGTTCCTCAGTGGAAGGCAGCCAAAATTAATGCTGTAAGCTATGCTTGTGGTGTTTTGGTTGCATCAAATAGCTTTGTGGCTTTTGACTATGCTCAAGCTTTTTGTTATTTGTGTACAATTAACATTTACCAAAAACATTCTCTTCACAGAGTGGAAAAAGTTACTTGCTGCACATAAAATTCTGTTGTTCTGTAATTAGTTTTCTAAATGAAGGCACACTATGTTTTTAGCTCTGTGTTTGACCTTTGACTCCTTAAGAATTGTCAGTCAATTTCAGTAGTTAAAATCAATACTACAGCTTGGTGTGTCTCTCTGAGTCTCTCAGTGTTGTTTATTTTCTCCCTGGTCCTCTCAATATGGCATCCTATGACACTATCCAAAAGAGTGTGTCCACTGGTCCCCTGCGGTTTGCATTAAGTGTCCCATCTGTACTTCAGCCATTTTAGGGACTGATTTTAGTTAATTTATATATACACTGCTTGCCTTGCATGTGCCAATTTTTATGTCCTGTCAAGCTCAGGCACCATCAACATCCACAGTAAATATTTATATTTAGTCATATGTGGAGTTTGAAGGTGACTCAGTGGAGCCTTGTTGAAGGTCTTGACAGTAGCCCTGCACTCAAAGACAAAGACAGAATCTGATGCAATTTACTGGAACACAATGAATTTCATATCAGAGCCTGTTTTTGACCTTATTTATTTACGTTTGTTCAGATTCTGTCTCACAGCTATGAAATGGTTGCATTCTGGCACAAGGTGCAAGTAAATGCAAAATTCATTGTGGTGGAATCCTGAATGGCATCCTTTTCTTGATTTACTTTCCTTTTCTTCCTCCTTATTTTCTCAACCTCACTCTCTCTTAACATGTGTCTACCTATCTGTGTCCATGTGTGCTGCGTCCAGGTATCAGGAGGAGTACAGTATGGACTCAACCAATGCCCAGTAAGTTCCTGGCAGCATCATGCTTGCATGGCATGGAATGTCTCTGCAATGGTAACTGTAAAGAGGATTGATTGGAGAATTTCTGTGAGCACCAAAGCAGTCACATAGCACTTTGAATTTTGTGTAAACTGTATGTAGATTTAATACTTCCACTGTGTTTCATTATAACCTTCAAAGTGTGAAATAGCCCATTCATTTGTTGCTACCTTTTCAACAGTTGTTGTGGGAAAGATCCAAGAGCATGTAGAACATCACATTTTTGTCACATTTGATCATACCACAGTAAATGGTGAAAAGGCAGTCTGTGCGTTTGTTTTTTTTTTTTCTTATTTAAAACAACTTACTCCTGGTGTATTAGCTGTCTTTTAACTGACAGTGCATACCGGTAAGCATTACCAAAGTGATATCTGGGCTTGTCACACCATTCTTGTGAGCAAAGATGAGAGAATTCCAAGACAAACTAAACTCTGAAGCAAATGTTGGTGAAAAAACATGTCAATGGCTTTGTGCTATATTTACTTTGTGCTGTGCATGCTGCTGAGTCACTGATTATGAGAATATTTATACCACAATTTTTAGCTGGTGGGATAATTACATTAAGTTATTAATGCATTCATTTTGGGGAAATTAAGAACCTTATGTGACTGGGTGATATACCGTAACATTTTGTGCATGTATGTTTTTGTTTAGAATTTGTGGAAATACTTAATGGCGTTTTCTTCTTTTTTTTAAATTCTTGTCTGGTGTCATGTCACATGATGACTGAAATGTTTCACAGTTACGCTATATTTCATCTTTTTAGTTTTTCATTGCAGCAAATAGGTCTGTGTTTTGTGATACAGGCACAATGAAACTACCAGTCATTTTGCTTTTCTTTAAAAAAAAATGCATCTTCCTAATTTTAATTTAATTAACAGCTCTATGAACTCTGGATTTTGTAAGAATATAAAGTGGGTAAAAAAATAAGGTAAAGTGAGGTTCCTTTCTCAGCTTTTTTTTTTTTTTTTTTTGGTTACTGAAAATACATTTTGAAGCTTTGACTTCTGTTTATTGCTTGCAGTTAACAGCAGAGTTACTTTCAGAATCAGATTTTTATGCCTCCATTCTGGCGATGATCTCAACAATCACTTGAGGAAATTTCTTCTAATTTGTCCACAAATATACAAGGATAAACTGATCATCAACGGTGAATCGAAGGTCAAGATGAACGGACTTCAGGCCCATCCCATGCGTCCCTCCTGTTTTTTTATGAATGTTCTTGAATGTCATGCGAGAATTTCTTCAAGTTCATTTCAGTCTTCCACCTGGAGTCAGTGATGAACTGATTAGACTTTTGTGCTCAAATGTCAAGGTCCTTAGGTAGTCAATTCTTGTAAATGCGATATCTCAAGAACGCCTTGAGGGAATTTCTTCAAATTTGGCACCAATGTCCACTTTGACTCAAGGATGAACTGGTTAGACATTGGTGGTCAAAGGTCAAGGTCACTGTGACCTCATGCACTATGTGGAAACTAAAAGGTTACTTTAGTTTTAGTCTTGTTTTCATGAAAATAGTCAAGAAATAGATTTTTTTTTTTCTCCTAGTTTTTCCAGACCAAATTACCACTGTTCTGCAGGTGCTGAAGCCATAAATGTGGTCATTGAGGGGAACCCTGGGTGCAGCAGAGAAGGGACAAACAACCACCAGGACTGACTGTGATCGGCCATGAGACTTGTCAATCAAGCAAACATGTACCAAATTATCTCTTTAGAAACTCTGTAAGAATTACTTCATTGACACACAAAAAAGTGTTATCTACTGTATTGTTTATTTTGAGAAGGCTGTTCAGATATAACAGTAATGGCAGTACTGCACTTCTGTTGGTAGACAGTAATGCAGTGGCTTCACCAATCACTTGTGGTGACTTCCAACTTGAGTATAGTGTTTGTTTGCAGTGTTGGAAAATGGATTGTGATCTTCAAAGATCTGCTAGTGGTGAGCTATGAGCTTGTGTTGACATGCAAATGTTTTCTTCATCACTGTTATCGTCTTGTGGTGAAACTCTAAGCTGAAATGCAGGCTGACAGAGCATATTTACGTGTTGTGTTATGCTCTAATCCTGCACAACACGATAGGGCTCCTTTATTTCAGTGCGAGGCTTTAATTTTGTGCCCCCGTATCTCGAAGATGAATACAAATTGTGACACATATTCATCTATTTGGGATGGCCCATGATTTTCTGGAGAAGTTGTTTCTCTTTTTTGATGAAAAACTACAGTACCCAAACATAGAAACACCTGAGACAACAGTTATTTCCTGTGGTAACTGAAATATCTGTTACCACAGTAGCCGTTTTATATCATCACAGGAAATATGAAGTTCTCCCTCGCATGTTTAGAAAACCACAATTTTTTTTTCAGATCACCAGAATCGAAGAGCAACACAAACAGCTCTGCATGTTCAGCCACAACATTTTGAAACTAATCATTTAAACTTGGTGAGGACTGCTTGAAGTGCATTCTTAGCAGATGCTCAGACCTCAGCTGGTTCCTCTCAATATGGAGGAGCTTGCTACTAAGACATCCCTGAGTAGCTACACTAGGTAAGTAGTGGGTTTTTATAACAGAATAATTCCTGGAATGCGTTAAATATCAGGCTGTCCAAAAACAGAAGTTTTTCATATATATATTTCATATGACACTGACACATTTTGTCAACAAGGAAATGTTCTGGGCTTCACTATTTGAGACCTTTTATTGGATATTTTGTCTGTGAAGGCCTAATGCTACCCAAGCAGATCTTACACAAAACCCTTTGTGGCCTCATTACGTTTTGACAGCCTTGTACTGTCAAGCTCTGAGGTCTCTGCTTTATATAGCACAGAGCCTTACGCTCAAGGGAACATGATTTGGATCTCACCTCTCTTTGGCGTTTTGAGAAATGAGGAAAGGCCACTGTCTGGTAAGCTCTTCATAAAAATCCAGCCATGAAACCCTCACTTTAGTTGACATAAAGAACATGAAGTGTAGTCAACAATAAAGTGAGCAGCACTTTTATTAGAACAGCATATTGATGTCAGACCTTCTTGACATGCATTGAAAGACCAGATGACAGCAGCATCTTTCAGATGCTGATTCAAGGCTAAGCTGTAAGAATTTCTGCTGTAGTGCACTTACAGCAGCTGATGCAAACTTTTGTGTAACAAACTAAGTTGTCTCTTTGAACATATCATGGGCACATGCAGGGTAGCTAAGACCCTTTCCACACCTCACAGAAGAACTTCTGCAGTGTAAGGTGCCTCAGAGGACAAGATATGGCTCATTTTTGTGATCTGGTCACAGGCTGCCTAGCTCCCATTAATGTTGTTATCCTCCCCCAGGTGATTATCACAAACGCTTACAGTTTATTCATTGGGTCCTTGGCCACACTATCCATTTAACACAGAACTTGGCCTGAAAGCCTATTCAACTACTTTTGACCTGTAATGAGGTATGTGTGAAGTAGTATACAATATGTATTGCGGTGAAACAGGGCAGAGGATAACAAATGGGGCTTTTGAGTATTCTTGTCCAAGTGTAATATTTTTAGCATCCCTACAGCTTTTATATCAAGCACACTTCTGAAGCATGGGACTATTTTCAACTGTTTGCTTTGTCAGAGAGGGAACAGAGCAAACCGATCGTAAAATAAAAAATGTATTCGGGCTGCATGGGAAAGACTGTTTACAAGACAACTATATTATTGCTTTGTGTACTCAGCCTGTGCCCCTGAGCCTAGAGCCTTATCTTATGCCATGATACAAGATTCAGGTATTTAGATATGGGTACTTTGTTGAAATCAGAGACTGAAGCAGCAGGGCGTGCAAAAGCATCAGTGCACAATTTCTGGATTTGTTCCATGATCTTTTTAACCCCAGGCGATGTTCCACCAGGCTAAGTAATACTGCTGTTCTCCTGTGCTTGTCCATGTAACACTCAGACAAACATTCCATATGGTGCAGAACATCTGGCAGCAGTTTGACACGTTTGAACAGCTCTGTTCTGTCAACTAGATTATTCTGAGGTCCACTCGCCGTTTGATGTTTATTTACAGTCAGTTACAGCAGTTGTAGTTGCATATTGTGTCAGGCAGGGGTGCATAAAATTCTAATCCTATTTGACAATGTGGTTAATGGCCATAGGGTGAGTGGCACACTGAAGCTATAAAATTATCTTAATGATCTTTACCTCATAAAAGCTAAAAGTTTTAGTAGAGATTTTATAAGGCTTAGCTGAAGAACATTTTGAAATATTATAAATTCAAATTGAGGTAAAAGTCAGGACTCAACCTTATAGTTATGGTTTCATTTTAAATGGAATGTGATCGAGTACAGTCTGAACAGACATTATGAATCATGTCACATGATTTATTTGCACTACCATAACAGTAGCTGGAGAGAAAGTATCCAGACCACTGCACTTTTTCCACTTTTTTCTGCACAATGCTTGCTTCAGCTCTTCTTGGGTAAGTCTCTACAAGCCCTCTTAGATTTGGGAAGTTTAGCTCTTTCTTCTTGGCACTTCCTCTGGAGCTCCATCAGAATGGATGGAAAATGTCTGTTAGTGAAACCTATCTGAATACTTTCTGCAGCCTGGTAATATTCTTTTACCTCTCATATGATAAGTATGTCAGTATACTGTACTTTGTTTCTGTGGTTTATGCGCAGTATAGCTGTGTTTGAGCAGCAAGTGTGGTTGGTTTCTATAGACAAATCTGTGTTTGTGTATGTTTAGCTTAATCTGGAAATGCATAACACACAGACAAATGAGTGAATATTTTCTTCTCTGGAAGCTCACTCCATGGAGATAAAGCCAGAAGAGGAAGAGGGTAATACCTGGAAGATATTGCATGTTCTTTCTTTCACTTACACATATATACCTCCCTTAGGATTCTGTGCTGTAATTGCCCTCCTGCTCTCACCTCTCCCTTGTCTTTTTGCACAATGTAGTCATCTTGTTAGACAAGGGAGAAGGCTCTAAGGGTCTCCTGTAACCACAGGGCCATTATTACTTCCCCTGCTTGCTCATTAGTGTCGGCAAGCTCTCTACATTACAGACACAGTTAATAAGCCTGTCTTACTGCCTGCATTCATCTAACCTACCTACAGTACCAACATCATTATTGTTGCTGAAAGTAATCGTTTGTTTGGTCAGGTTCCCCCCACCCCACCCAAACCTTAAAGTCCATTATGTCTACTCATTGTGTGTCATCTCTCATGAGAAATCATTGCTGTTAAATTTGAAGTACTGTAGCTTTATAACGGATGACTCATCTTCAATCTCATATGCATTTGGGGCTAATATTGTTTGACTCTGAAGGGGAAGTATAGACAATGACTGATGGTAGATCAGTCAGAATAGATGCAGTTTTTTTTTTTTTTTTTATTTGAACAAAGCAGATGCTTTAGTTTCATTTTAGTTTCACTGTAAACCTTTATGATTCTCTGATTTATTTAATCTTCTTTACCAGTACAGTACTGACTGAAATGTATCAAACGGTATTAAATATTTTAAGTATTGTGTTTTTATTTTATTTATTTATTTTTTTAGATTCTCAAAATTTCTTTTGGTATTACAATCAGCAAACATGAATTTTCACATACTGCATTTTACTTTCAGTGTAAGTTAAATGCCTTACACTGTTTCACCAAACGTAATTCACTGACTCTCTTGGTATTGTGTGAGTTCTGAGTTCTGTGTATGCACATCAGTGTGTTTTTGTAGACTGACCTGTATATGTTTACACTGGCATTGTGTTCTTGTTCCCAACAGGGTGCAGGTGGAGTTCTATGTGAATGAAAACACCTTTAAGGAGAGGCTGAAGCTTTTTTTCATCAAAAACCAAAGGTCAAGTAAGTACAGCCAACAGGGATCATCACACCATTGTTCTGTCTTCTCATAATGCAGATGGTTAGAGGTTTGCTGCCAGTAGTTGTACTCGGAGCTAGATGAACAAATAAAGACATAAAAGAGTCAATTGCAGCTGGAGAGAACACGTATCCAATTTCTGTCTCCATTGGGGGGTTTCATTGTTACATTAGCTGCCTCATTGTGAATTACTGTATTTTCAGGTGTCCACGCTGTGGCCCAGCATGGGTAAGTGTGGCTCATTTGCTTAGAGACGAGGCAGAGCTGCAGTGTTTTTTCTCATTAGGAGATAAGACAGTGGCAATGCCACAAAATGTCTGAGAGAGACATCGGTGCATTAGTGGTTTGGTGCATTGTATCTGGAAGCCATTCGTTTGAATCATGTTGTGAAAATGTACACTATAGGAACTCTGTGTCTCTGGGAACCTGTCATGAACGTGACATGGCTGTCATGTTAACGTGTCGTTCTCACCAAGCCACTACAACTTTTGATGGAAAACATCTAATGAGAAATGTCACACTTTGCTGCAGGGGTCTGTAGCTCTGTTCCATCCCAGCGTTGTTTGTGTTTGTTTTGTGTCAGGCTTTAAATCATTTAAACGTTGAAAGTGGCTTTGTCTGAAGAGGTTGTGTCATGATAGATTAGGTTGCTGCACAGGTTGATTGGAAATTGGTAAAACAGCTAGCACCACCCTCTGGCTAGTAGGTATGTCTGCAACTAAGTTTCAGTTCTGCACTTTTGGTAGAGCAAATTAGGTGAGCTCATCAGTTCATACCTGCACTTAGTCAAGTAGAAGATTGTGATTCACAGATATTATTAACCCGCTTGACTATTTCTGTGTAGTTATCAGACTGTTATTTTGTTGTGTAGATGTCATGTTATAAACGTGCTGATTTTATGTTACTAGTCTTGGAGAATTAGAATGTGATTTGTCATAGGAAATTGGTTGTGACAGGTTGTCAAAGCAGTCATGCATGAAGGCTTTGAAAGATTTAGTTACTTTAGGGCTTTTACTAAAGGCATTTTATTCATCTAAACTGTTATTAGACTGTTTTTGTAGTTGTCAATAGACTCACTATCACGGAGGTGGTCATACTGTAGCACTACAAGGTTTGGACAAGAGTGTGAAAAAGTGTGAGAATATGAACAGAGAAGCTCCACAATTAAGCCTGTGAATAAAAAGCTAAAAGATTTAAATAAACTCCAATTGTGAAAAAGTGAATATTGCTTAAGTTAACCCAGATTAGTTTTTGAATCAGACATTGCTGTTTTTGTTCCGTTGTAGGCCTGAGAATCCGTCTGTTCAACTTCTCACTAAAAATTCTCACCTGCGCCCTCTACATACTGAGAGTCAGTCTGGACAACCCCAATGACATTAACAGCAATCCATGGTGAGAGTACCACTAATAATGTACTCAACACTTATTCCTGTTGTTCTGCTCTTTTTTTTTTTTGGTTTGTTTTTATATTTGGTGAAATCTTTGATGCTAAGTAAAGGTAATGTGACATCTTTTGCTTTAGAAAAAAAAATTGCTGTGCAAAGTGTAACTCTTTTCTGTCTTACCACTTGTAATTCTATAATGAATATTTCTAATGGATTCTTCAGATTACCTCAAAACGCCAAACCCAGCATCAATACCATTATGTGGATTTGATGAAAAATGAAGATATTTTATTTTGTGTGTCTAAAACACACACAGAAAGTGAAACTGAACAAAGCTAAGTTGCGCCTTCTGTGCAGTCATGTGGAAGTTTTAGACTCTCTGTATTGTGCTTATTGCCAGCAGTTTTTAGACACCCATTGGGTTTGTTCTTTATGGCATCATACCAACTGATAGAAATGTTTCCCAGTGGGCATGTTCCACTCACGCACCAACACCACACAAACTTTCACATTATCTCTTCTTTCCCTTGTTGCTGCTTATTCTGCAGTGCAATAAGTCGGAACAACAGTTGGACGAATACAACAGAGTTGCCAGGAATCAACTGGTATGTTTCGGTCTAAATAGTGTTTAATTGCACATAGTGTGCTCATTTTCTATTATATCACTGTCTAATTATATAGTGTGTTAATTTTTTTTCTTTTTTTCTGGTTTTTAACAGGGACTTGATTTTCTGGGTGAATAGACGGGTTCCTGTATGGGCAATACAGGTGAGAATAATAGTGAGTGAAAGCTCATAAATCAAATTCCACCACACAAACAGAATCTGTATTCAGCCCAAACATACTAGCCTCCAGTTATTAGATAAAAACTTTGCAGAGCACAGGCTCCTCACTGACATAAGAAGCCAGAAGAGATGAGTTTGTAGTTGCTGGGATCATTTATCTCCCAATCCCCTTGTGTTCCAGGTGACAGTGGCCTTAATCAGTTTCTTGGAGACCATGCTTATTACCTATCTCAGCTACAAGGTAAGAAATGAGTCTACAGTACACAGTTTGTCTCTTTAATTTATCCTGGTGTCTTGCAGCTTCTTGACCAAAGTCCAGCACTGCTTGTTTGTTCTCATGGCCTGACATCTTTCAGTGTCCAGTCCAAGCACCAATGCCAAGGTACCTAAAGCACCAAGACACAGGGCCATAAGTTTTGTGCCACAAATTCTAGATTCAGACATCACACATTCTTCTGCAGAAGCAAGTTATTTATACCAGCTGATAGAGCTGGAAGTGCAGTTTGAGTTTCATCTTTATAAATCATATCAAGGTGCACTTCTGTCCTCACTTCATATGCATTTAAAGGGATTAGTGAGTGAAGACACCAGCATTATGTGTTCTATACCGTAAGTTCACAAAAAGAGCAAGGCTCAGTTTAAGTGTGAGATTCCTCCACAGAACATGAAGAGTTTTTATTACATACAGTAATATACATACAGTATATTACTGTATGTAAAGGGTAAAATAAAAACAGTAATATAATGTATATGAAGATGGTTAACACATTTAAAAACACCTTACAGTGTAATGAAGTTAAGTTTAACACTGCATTAAAGAAGTACAAATCCGCTACTCTCAAAAGATTTTTTTCTTTGCTTAGAAATATTAGCTTTATTAGCTTCTCTGAGACTGGTAGTATCTCTTAGACAAGTTTCACCTTCTTCCCCTGTAGTGGTCCTCTAAAGCTTGGTCTGGGTATATTAAATGCTACATATCTTTTGTTAATATTTTTATGTGTTGCCATGTTTCTTATTTCCTCGGTGGGTTGTTTGGGGACTTTTACTGCATTCGCTTTACACACTGCAAATGGCCAGATTTTATTTTGTTTGGTTTGTAATAAAATGTAGTCTTGTAAAATGTTCTGTTGTCACAAATTTTCTTTAGTTGTTTTTTTTTTTTTTTTTTCATAAGCTCTGTTGCAGACAGAAACCACCACCGAACTGCACCTGGAGTTATACTTCTCTCTAGAACAATGTACCAATTTTTATCAATTCTCTTTCTAGGGGAACATTTGGGAGCAGATCTTCCAGATATCCTTCATATTGGAGATGATCAACACAGTGCCATTTATAATCACAGTGAGTAGTTTATTGAATCAATCAATTAGTCTGTTTCTCTGAAATGCATTAGCACAGGGACCTTCATTTATGCTTGGTCATTTTGGTATTGGATTGCTATGAGCAATCCCATAATCTAATGTTAATGACCCATTACCATTTGTATCTCCATCACAGAGAAAACATTTTTCCAGCCAAATACCCTTTAATTTCCACAAACATAGTCGTGTTTTGTTTTTTGTTTTTTGTATTGAAGACGTCCATTTTTCTTTTAGACATGTGAGCAGAGTTTGTCACAGATTCATTAGTTTACTTTTCCTTCTTTCTCACTTAAGATCTTCTGGCCTCCATTAAGAAACATATTCGTCCCTGTATTTCTTAACTGCTGGCTAGCCAAAGGTGCCCTGGAGAACATGATTGTAAGTATTTCTGATAATGTATGTCTTGATGTGTAGATTATAGAAAGAGTGCAGACTCAACTGCATGTTTTTAGCACTGAGGGCTTTAAAGGTACGTTATCCATCCTGTGGCAGCTCTTCAGCTCATGAGGACACTGATTGT
>JAUBNQ010000028.1:20144514-20159037 GCA_032353495.1 Ctenopoma kingsleyae | reverse complement strand
TTCCTTTAAAGTCTATTGCTAAACAAATGATGAAGAAAACTGGAGAAAAATCAGATGTACCCGTCTTTAAAGTGACTGTCGTGACCATATCAGTGGGTTTGGGTTGAACAGAGGTTTTTGTCTCTGGTGTTGGTCGTGCTGCAGATGTTGCTGGAGAGGACAACACAGACTCTAAGAACAAATTTAACATCACTCTGATTTTAAAGAGTTTCAAACATTAAAACCCCGAAACTGGGAGAAGAAGATCCACATGTACCGGTGTGTGAGGAGAGTACTGAGGGCGCGTTAGTGGGTTTGGGTTGGACAGAGGTTTCTGTCTTTGATGTTGGTCGTAATAGAGGTGATGTCACTACGTCTGCTAGAGGGAACAACAGAGATACTGAGCACAAATGGCCTAATGTGTGGGAAGAGGGCAATACTGACACACATTTTCCAGGAAACATCATGCTTCCTCTGATTTAAGTTTCGTCTGCTTATCAGCAAATAAAACTCACTCCATGATATAAAAAAGTATGACTCATTTTCTAACTAATAAAGGATTAAGAACTTTAACTGTCTATGAAACTGATATTTATGAAATATTTTTATTAAATTAAAGATTTTCCGGTTTTTTTATACATAAATTTCAAGATGGTCAGCTGGAAAATATCGAGTCTATATCATAAGTCATTACAAAGAAGCCAAGAGAAGATGAACCAAATGTACCAGATGATGCAGGAATCGTGTTGAGCGCGTCTGTGGGTTTAGGTTGGACGGTTTGTGTCCCTGATGGTCTTGGTGAAGGTGGCGTCTCACACGCAGACACGTCCCACACAGGTCGACCCCTCAGAGGTGGAGGACTTTCACAGGTCACGTTGATCTGCGCGTCTAGCAGGGATCTGCTCCACAGATCTGAGACGAGAAGACGCTTCAGCTTTAAAAACGTTTCTGAAACACACAGGATCTATTAGTCTCACATATCACCAACCTTTCAGGGCGTCAACAGAGTCTTTAGCTGCACACGTACAGTCCCAGGGGTTCCCGTCTAGTCTGATCCTGGTGGAGCTGAGGGACCTGAAGACCTGAGGTGAGACCTGAGTGATCTTGTTGTCAGAGAGGTCCAACTCAGCCAAGCGGGTCTGGAAGCTAAAACTGTTTGGACCGATGGTTCTGATTGTGTTATTTTTCAGACTGAGCTTTGTGAGGTTAGTGAGCCCACTGAGCAAAGACTCATTCACACCTTCAATCTGGTTGTTAGTGAGGATGAGTTCACTGAGGGCAACAGGGCGGCCGAACCACTTAGAGTTCACCTCCGTCACCATGTTGTTCTTTAAACTGAGACTTGTGAGCTTCTGGAAAGAACCGAAAGCCCCTTCAGCGATTCCTGTGACACCAGCATTTTCGATCCTGAGTCTGGTCACAGAGGCGAGGCCGTCGCTGCGAAACACAGTGGAGTCGATCTCGCCAACGTCACTGAGATACATCACCAGGGTCGAATAACCGGGGCTGAAATCTGAAAGGGTTACAAATACGGTTACGTTGAATCCACACGTAATACATGTTTTTTTCAGCAGTGTTAAGACGATTTTTTAATTAAAACTTAATTTGTCTAACATTGCCAGGGTTCTCATGGTGAAACATATATTTTATGCTGCTTTTGCCACCATCTAGTGGCAATTTTGTTTAACGTGACATCACTGCACCACACATTTTCTATGATCACAAAAAGCTGTGACTTTCAACTGTCTATCATCATCATACATCTCTGAAGGTGGCTCAAACTAAAAAAGTTCTCACACGAGGGGATGTTCCAGCAGATCAGAATGTTTCCTTCTCCGTCACATGAACAGCTGATCTGCACATTTGCCAGTAACCAAGCAAGAGCAGCAACAACTGCGGGGAAAATGGAGAAATCACAGTAAACGTGTCAGAATCTTTCTACACGCAGCAGGAGCATGAAATACGTGAACTCACCTTTTCTTGCAGCCATCGTTATCACAGCAGGATGCAGGTCTGAAACCTGGACTCTCCCTGGAGGGACAGTTTACCAAGTTTGAAGGTCTTGTGATTACCTGAACTAGCAGGTGTGAAAAAGAAACGCTGTTGTCATGGCACATCAGAGTTTGCCATGGTTATGAGCACAAGCGTTAAGACATTATACAAGCCGCTGTTCCAGTTGGTCGGTGGAGTGCGAGGCACTTCGCACCAGGGAGGCCTGAAGATGATTTAACCACTTAACTTGCTTAAATTAGAAACTGTCATGATACATTTTTCTTCTTTGCTTTGATGACATGGAGATTAGTTTTAAACTCATAAAGAAGATGAAAAGTGACCATTGCAGTGAAAAGAAAAATGCAGTCGTTCTTCTTATTAAAACATAAATAAATAAATGTTGGTGAGCAATTGTGTAAAGATTAAAATCAGTGTGGTGAAAATAAAAGCAGTGAGTCTCACAAACTGACAAATTAAACCATGAGAAAAGAACAGAAATGAAAAATGTGACTTTTATTCACTTGAAAATTTATTGTTTCAGTGCTTCCATTTTAAAATAAATAGATGGCATGGGATCAAAGATAAAACCAACAAAGATGAAAAGTACACTAGTGTAACAAAAATGGTGACCAAATGCCAATACAATCTTTTAGTTGACAGAAAAATACACTTGCATACAATAAAGATCTACCGCCACTCCCACCCAAACCCCCCAAAAACACCAAAATGCAGCAAATCAGAATCAAGTATTCTGTTGTTTTTGGAGACAGCAGTAGTATCATACCAGTGGAGGCCCTTTAGCTTTACAAGTCAGTATTAAATCTTAGCGTTTGGCTTCGTTTTTGCACTTTTTGGGGTGCACAACAGCAGTTTTATTAATTAGTTCTTAGTTTTATGCCCATTCAGAAGGTAGAATTCCCCAACAAACAGCAGAAAGTAAAGTGCTCGTGCAACACTTCTGGTTGTTCTCGAGGCCAACAAACGGTTTCTAAAAAAGCACTTTGTCTTTGAAGAACAAAAAAAAAAAAAATCAGAGAGACAAGAGAGACGATGTGGCAGTGTTTGTCAACACCTTGGAGGAATGTTCTTTAATGTTGGTACATAACTGAACCACAGTCCCCCACCAGCCCACCCCCACACAGAAACCCCTTTGTGAATATATCAAATACTGTCATTCGAACCGGTTACAGAGCTGCATGAAAACACTCTTCACAACAAGAGTGTGTGCGCCGCTCTCGTGGTCAAAGATGGGACAGGCTGACAAAAAACACTCAGGGAGGGAAGGAGAGGACGGGGGAGTTACATTGCATGTAAGAAGCCGTCGACAAGTGTTCATGAGTGCACCTTTATACAGGACAATTCAAGAGTGCCCAGTGAAGAGAAAACACAACTAAGCTCTAAACATCAGAGAATTCCCGTTATGATGAAAACACATAACATCAGCGCAAACTCTATACCACATTGCTGTAATTTTAAAAATAAAAAGCTAAAACAAAAAAAAGCATCATTTCTGTACCAAAGCCTATGTCCACCCTCTTTCAACACCCTCAAAAAAAAAAAAAAAGGATGCACGGACAAATAAAAGTGTCTAAAATGACCGTCCACATTTCTTTTGCTATACACATATCCAGTGCTACACGATCAGCGCCTACTTTAAAAAAGCGGTTGAATAAATAGACGATAGTACCACGATGCGTGAAAGGCCAACGGATGTCTGAGGGAGACCCGAGAGGCACCCTCGTGACAAAAGAAGACAGTTCAGAGCAGCAGGTTTTTGGAGGTCCCTGGTGAGGCAAAATCGGTAATGCCAGCCTGATTCGACAGATTTGACAGTCCACGTGGGAAGAGACTGTTGTTCTTGTTGGGACAGCAGAGCAGTCCGACAGTCCTAAAGGGTCATACAAAGGTCCACCGTTTAAAATTTTCTGAAAAGAGCGACAGAAATCCCCTTGTGTTCCCTCCTTTGTCCCCAGAGGCATTTCCGGAAAGAAGGAAGGATTTTAGTGCTGCAGCTGAGCTCTCGATTATGACGGTGCTGAACTAAAAAATACTTCATGTAAAAATAAACATCCACCACATATGAGAGAGACAGAGAAAATGCCACATGCTTGAGTCGTGGTCATCATAGAAAAACGCAGCCGGACCTAAAGAAACCTGAACAGATCGCACTGAGATCACAGGGAAAAAAACGCAAGTTCAGCTGGCATTCCTATTTTTTTTTGTTGCAAGCACCAGTCCCTCAGTACACCTGTAACATACGCACACATACCTTTACCCTTGTTTGGTCTGGGTCCACCTACAGACGACCACATGTCCAAAGATGTGGCCCGTCTTGAGTAGGTTTCCAGACTGAGCATGGCGGTGAGCTTGGCTGTGAGCATCAATGCAGTCTATTCAGGAAACAAGCAAGATGAGGATAGGATGATTTGGATGACAGATGATTATACATCTGCCTGCTATTTTCCACTTTTCTTTGGCACTGCACTTCTCTTGGCCTGCCACAGGTGGTTGTGAATGGTCAGGGCATCAACGCTGACGGACACAGTCTTGGCAGGAATGACGGTGAACTGCTTTCGGTCTGAGCTGTACTTGTACAGCTTGTCGATCATCTTCTTGCTGATGCTCTTGGGTCCAGTGCCTGTCAGCTTTTGTATCTCCTCGGTGTCGGGGAAGTACGAATAGAGAGCCCGGAACTGACAGCCTCCGTCACGAAACAGGATCATCAGGTGGTTGGACTCGCATTTCTCTAACTCCTATAGAAGAAGGAGGTGAAACAGGAGTAAGGAACTGTTAGTAATATGGCACACGTACATTTAAATAGTAGTAGTAGAAGTGCTGGCTCGAATTGTGCAAAGGCAGGACAATTGGAGTGAGGAAAACGAACAGCAAATGTGGCCTGAATATAAGATTCTGGGAACTTACATTGGGTGATGTCTTGTATTTACATTATCAATTATTGTTTTGTCTATTTAATTAACTGACTAATAGTTTGAGCTCTTATGTTTTCAATTATTTTGAAGAATTATTGACAAATATGTTTTTTCTACAAGAAAACCAAACACCTCCATAAAGGTCACTTCAGTATTAGGTAGGTCCATGTCTGCCAGAGAACTGACCTCTAGGATCTGGTTCTTCTGGGGCTCATTGACTTTGCCAGCCAGACAGCAGTGAGAGATTGCATTATGGATGATTGGCTTGTTGGACTTGGCACTGGGCTCCTTGAAGAGTTTGGGACCTAAAAGTGTGTAAAGAACACATAACAGTCAGTGATGACTAGAAATTAACTGTCTGTGTTATGCAAGAGTTACTTTGGCAGGTAACGACCATCCACTTATTGTGTTATGAAAATTATGAGAAGCAAAACTGAATTTGATTGGCCATGTTTATAGCATCACACTGACATCCATATTTAATAATTGAAAAGAAAAAAAACAACAAGCCATAGGTCTGTTAACATGGTAATGTACCTGATAACACATGAGAAATACAAACAACAAAATGAAATGTGTGCACTGACCAGTATATTCAGCCATGGACGTGATGGAAGATGCAGTGGAGCCATTGTCCCAGTCTCTTTCTGCAGTTCGACTGTTGTTACGACTGCCTGGAAACGACTCCACCGAGTCACAGCTGGAAGATAATGATGGGACGTACAGGATGAACCATAGTGACATGATTTGTAAAAATAAATTGCTACAAATACTTTATTGCACAGAATATTCTTAAGCATCAGTTGCCAAGTAAAAAAAAAAAAAGTTTCAGAGTAACTCACCGCTGGGAGCCGGCCCCTCCAGAGTTGACGCTGTCGGCCTCGTTGGTAGCTGCAGAGGCCAGAGACAGACTGGAGCCTGACTGGGCATTGCTCAGGTTGTCAGCTATAACAAAAACATGCGAGAAAATTTTAAACATTTTATTTTATAAAGTTTATAATGTCACGTGTAGATAAAAATGGAGCATCAGTTAAATGTCACACTGGTGATGTAACAATCTTACGTGTTGAAGAGCACTTGGAGAAATTGTCGCTGGAGGACTCCTCTCTGAGGACAGACTTGGGTCTGTGTTTCTGCTTCGGTTTGGGCGTTTTGGGCTTCACGAGACCTTGCTCCTCAAACATTTCCTGCTGCTTCCGCCGCAGATACTCCTGCTTTATCAGTTCGCGCCGTGTCTTCTCCTCTTCTTTTCGGAGGCGGTCCTCCTCAGCCTTCCGTCTGGTATTGTGTGTTTGTTAGTGTCTTTTATGGTATAATAACATCTGAATCTTGTGCTAATGATAGTGTAAAATTCCTTACCTGGCTTCGTCCCGTTTCAGCTCAGATTCTGCTTCTAGTTGTTGTTTACGGAGCCTTGCTTCCTCAGCTTTTTTCTGCTGCTTGAGCAAGAACGCTGCTCTCTTCTTAGCAAGCTCATCCTCAGCTTTCTGTTCATCCTACAATATGAAAAAAGAATAATGGAGTATCATTTAAATACAAAAGAAATCTTTAATTTGGTGCTGGTATGAATGATGATCATCCTCATGTCAATCATGAAAGGTAACTTAAGCAATTTTTATTGTGTTGGCCATAATTTATATATTTCAGATATTCAAGTACTAAATTATTGTGTAGATCAAAAGAGAAAAGAACTATGTGAAAGTAATTAAATAAATGAATAATGGATCACTACATTTTATGAAAGAATTATCACTGTAATAAATACTAAAAAACAAACATTTTGATCGATTACCTTAAAGAAGAAGCCCATGACTGATTTCTGCTCTCCATCCCCTCCTTCTGTTGATCTCTCTTCAGCGCCCTCCTCTTCTTCAGGAGCTTTCAGCTCTGACAGATCAACTTCAATCAGATGTGTTTTGCTGCGCTGCATCTCCTCTGATGGTATATTCTCTTTCCCTGAACCATCTGAAGAATTGAGCTCGGACTCTCTCATGGTGCTGGACAGGCACTCATCAAAGGACACTTCTGGAGCAGCCACCGCTGATAGGTCCACTCGAGTCGGGAGTCGAATGTTCGCCTCGTCGTGAAGCCGGAAGGTTGCGCTGCGAACGTGACCGGATCCTGGCCTGTTGATTGTCTCTCCTGCTGTGAGGTTTCTGGGGCTGTCTGGCTGCTCATTTCTGGGGGACCTGCCCCCAGCTAACTGCCTTGGATGTGGTAATGTCTCAGACCCGCCCTGGGTTGGGGTGAGGGTCCTGGAAGTCTGCCGGCTCTGTTCCTTTGCTACCTTTAGCTCCGATGGTTTAGACCTGGAACTCCGACCTGAGCTCAGCTTGGGGGGTTTCCTGGTGGGGACAGTCCCAGTGCCCGAAAGGTGCTCCATGTAGTGAAAGCTTGTGCCCGCCTTAGAGTCTGCATTTTTGTCGCTAGTGAGAGGAGGAGGTGGAGTTGCTCCTGGAGGGGACTTTACATTCTGTTTCATCAGCATCTCCTGCTGCAGTGACAGCTGCATCATCTGCTGCTGGATGCTGCCGATGGCATCGTTCAGCAGCTCAATGGAGCGGCTGCACTCATTCAGGTCCAACTCTTCATCTAGATAGAAGCTTCCATTATTCCCTTTTTTGTCTCCTAAGGCACCCGGTGGGGTGGTTCCTTCCACCTCTTTGGCCCCCCTCAGAGTATCGACACACATATCATCTTTACTTGATGGTCCTTTCTCCCCATTGAGCTCATCTTTAGAGATATCAGCTTTAAGAGGGTTGGGTAACGTGTCACTCTTGCCTCCACCTTTCTTTACAATGTGCAGGAAGGCTGCCTTTCCCAGCTTCTGCCTCTGCCTTGCCGACAGCACTTCCATCTTCTTCTTCTGGTGCTCAATGGCACGTCGCTTCTCCTCCAGCTGCATACGGAGCTGGATAATTTCCGATGCAAGTACATTAGCACCACCGCTACCATCGCCTGTACAAGAGCATCCTCCCAAAGGCGACGAGGGGCTCTGGTCTCTTTTAAGCCTCCAGGAGGACGTCAGGGGCCCGCTGCTCTCAGATCCATCTGGAGTGGTCCTCTGGGAGCTGGAGGCACTGGAGCGTAGGTCATGGTTGCTGCCAAAGCGCTGCTGCTGGGCTCTGCGCTCTGCAAAAGAGGTCATGCGCACACTGCCACTGGCCATGCTGCTGGCCTGGGAGTGACCGCTGAGACAGGGGCTGGAGCGACCACTGCCACCATTTATATCTTTGTCCTCATGCTCTTTCACATTCATGTCCTCTTGCAGTTTGGCCGATTCTTCTTCTTCATTTTCCTCATTGAAGGTTTTCCTGGACCAATTGGGGTCTTTAGTGGTAACAGCTTCATCCAAATCCTCTTCTTCCTCATTCAGGTCTTCCAATTCAGCATCCAAGCCCTGGCTAGGTTTTGGCTCCTCAGAATCTGAATGCAGGTAGAAACCCCCCACTGGCTCTCTGGATGAGGGGTCTACACTGCTGGTGAGAATGGGCCGGAAACCCACCTGACCCTGGGGCAGCTCCTCTAATAAGTCTGCCTCATCACCTGGGGGGGTAAAGGTTTGGTTCAGGTTGCACGGAGCTTTCCTACGAACGGCTGATGTAGCTCCATCTCCTCTCCGTAAAGAGCCCCTTCCTGAGCACTGGGGCCCCTCACCACTTTCCTCCTCCTTGTTCAGGCATACAGACTTTTCTTTAGCTGTTTTGAGCACAGCAGGCATCAGTGGTTCTAAGTAAAAGCTATCTGGTGCAGCTTTGGACTCAGTGGAAGGTTTTAATCCCACTGTGGCTGTCGCTTGTGTCCCATCAGCCTGTTTGGGGATGGCAGGACCATCAGCCCTGGCAACTGCCACCAAAGTTTCTTCATCCTCAATGTTGACATTGCCCAGCAGTCCATGGCCGTTGACTCTGCGCATTGCAGCTTGTGATGGCTGGTGGTGTTTAGGTGTGACATTGATGACATTGGATGCCAGGCTGTCCTTACTTATGGAGCGAGCCAAACTGACACTGTCACCAGAAGCCATATCTGCATCACTGTCTGTGGCTGAATGCAACATGTAGGGGCTCAGCGTGGACAGCGGTCTGCAGAAAGAGCGCATGGGAAAAGTGTCTTGATAAAGCTAATGTTGTTATCAGACCTTTTCTGCAAATCCACAATGTTTGCCATGTTAATATATTAAACATTATATGCCTACAAATGGAAGTGGAAAAGACCATTTTGTAATTTGTCTACATAAAGATTTTAACCTCATCAAAGATAGATGTCTAAATAGAGAACTACATATGTAAAATAAAAAAAGCTTTTTGAATGTACTGTTGCAATATTATCTGAATGTACCTATGCCTCTTGTCAGGCCATGCAGCGACAGAGCCTCGGGGATGTCCATCCATCTGAGTCAGGGAGTTTGAGCGGTTTCTCAGACCTATTCACAAACACATGAGCAATCAGAAAATATGAAACAAGCTCAGCATGCGTATAACAGCACAATTGCATCTGTATCTTGTCCTGGTATACAAGAGGGATCTGAAGTTGTGTGGCTCAACTATTTCCCTTACCTGCACCATCCTCCCCTTGCTGCTTCTGCTGCCTTTGTCGTAAGGGCAGAAGTGGATGGGAGGGACTGAAGGTTGGACCCCCTTTACTAAAAGCCAAAAAGAACAGAAATGTTAAAAGACATTGTGAAAGGTACACTGATCAGTGACAACTCTAAAACTACCTAGTGATTTTAATGTTGTGGTGCAGAGGGGTCTGCACAGGGGAAATAAAATGCTGATTGATTATGATTAAGATTGATAGGTGTCAGAACTAACAATGAATCACAGCTTGCTGTGTATGGACTGGTCACAGTGCCCATCCTGACCACTGTCCACCACAGTACCCAGACCACCAGGTACTGTATTGTTGTGGTTGATCAGTGTAATAACAGGTCATAGATTTTTCAACAGATTACTGAACCTATCATCTAAACAGTATTAGTTAGCAGAAACACTACACAGGTCACACCCACGACAAGGAAATCCAATTTTTTGCCAAATTAATGCACTCCACACACCCAGTGAAAGTCAGGTATTTTAACATGTAACACACAAGAAGACAGAATGAAATAAATCCCAACTGACAGTGCAATGTAATCTTAAGAGAGCCAACCTAACATATCAGTGTCCCACACAAGCATTAACAAGCACACACGGATGAAGTGACAATGCCAAAATCAACTACTTTGTGCATATCCTTATTCACTTTGGTTTGGGAAAAGACAGGATTAAGGGTGAAGGGCACATGAAAATGAGACTCCACTCCATATCTACCCATCCTTGTAGGAATACTGTGACTGGTTAGCAGACAGGATCATGAGGTGGAATGAGAAGGAAAGTGAGAGACGACTTACAAGGGGTCAGTTTCTTCAGGATGCAGGAAGTACCTGTTACAGACTTCAGGGCTGCTATGATTATCACCCACACCAGGGCTTGCTAGAAAGCTTCGCTTGGTGGCGTTGGAGATGGGCACTGATGGACGGGCACTCTTGGGCTGAGCTACAGCTCGAGCTGAGGAAAGGAGGAAGAAAGAGGTTGATCATTGTCAAAATAAAAGGTGGATACTGACCTGGATTTATTTATTTAATTAATAATAATAATAATAATAATAATAATAATGGCGAGATATAAAAAGCAGTTGGCATTTTAAATGCGACTTCCAATAGTTACAGCTGCATCTAGCAACGCTCTTCTCAATAAATTAATCTGCCAACTATGTTCTTGATGAAGTCATTAACAGAGTCGCCTGTGAAGTCTCAAACAAAAACTTTAAAAAGTCAAAAAAACTTTAAAATTTTTTTTTCCAGAGCACAGATAGTTTTTGACTGTTGACCAACAGACTGATTTTCAATTTGCAATAAATTCTCTGTAACCCCATCAATGAATTCTTATTCCGTCTTGAAATAATTGGTTTCTGCTTTCATTATACTACCAACTGTGTATGTTTGCTAAGCCAGTGGCACTTACCGTCTTTAAACTCTTGAAGATCTCTTGGCTGGACAAACTCTGGCTTCACAGTCTCAAACCACCAGAAGAGTTCAGCTATGAACACCATCACATTATGCTACAAAGGACAATGTGATGGAGATCAAGAAACATGTTAAAGACTTAAATACAAACTCTTAGATCATAAAGCTTAAAAAACAAAACAAAACATAAAAACACGACAAGTGTTGACCTCCATTCCTGAAGGGGCCTATTAAGCAGGTACTGCCTTAAAGTTTAGTTAGACCATAGTACTACCAGTTTAAATGTTCTATTGAAGAGCTTTGTTTGAAAAACAGTAATCAGTAAGGCAGGTTTTGTACCTTGAGCACAAGCGGCGAGTAGAGCATGTCCTCCGTGGTCAGATAGAAACTTTTATTCAGATACTCATTGGCAAACTCTCTGAGCAGCTGGATGTTGTACAAGCTATCAGCGATGGAGGGTACTTCCTTCAGGCAAATATCTGATCAGACAGGCAGAGAGCAGGTCAGATCAGGACACAACTCAATGACTGTACGGCTATAAATGTCACGCTGACTAGACTGGGACAGGAAGTCGTGCAAGTGTCAAAAATAGTATCACAGATCGATATTAAATTCAGTGTGTCAGCAAAGATAGTTTCATAGTTTTTACAGAAAAGTTATTTGAAAGCAACTGATGACTGATGTGATGGAAATATTGAACAAGTGTGTGTTTGTGACACTGTGTGAAAGTGCATGCATGCTAGTGCAGCATACCCTCCAGCTTCATGAGGTCTGGGCAGTAATAATGGACCACCGCAAGCAGGGCAACTCCGTCACAAACATCCCTCATCAGGTTTTCCAGCAGTGGGAAAAAGGGTAGCTGTCGGCCTGATGCATGCTCCCGTCGATACCGTACCTAACCAGCAGGTGGAGAGGATGAGGGATTATGGTAAGAAAAGTAACAGCAGCAACAAACACCACAATGGTAGAACCAACAAGTGATATCAGAAAGCATCCATAGTGCAGTGACTAGTGCATTGAGATTCACATCTGAACTAGTCAAAGCATATGTATTATCCACGGATGTTTCTGCTTCAGGAAATGCTCTAGCTATTTAAGTTAAGCATCAAATCAAGGTTTTCCCCAGGAGCTTAAATCAAAATTTATTTGGGCTGATTAATGTAATTTTTTAACCTCTCCAACAGCATGTTAAGCATATTTATATTTATTTATGAGAAGCTGCTCCTGAATGGAAAACGTTCAGTAGCATAATGGCACAGTTTAGGGAGAACCCTGAGAACCTGGTTAGATTTGAGAAAATGGAGGTGTTAGGACAATGATATGAACAACAGAGACTGGATGATCAGCCTTCCTCCAGCTTTGGGAAGGCAGCCAGTGGTGGTCAACCGGTTCAAGTTGCCTGGGCTGACTGGTAGAAAAACTAATCGCTGGCCTATTAATGAGCCATGAGAGTGCAGCTGATGCAGAAACTCACTCACCCGTTTGTATACATAATCTATACAGATAGTAAGTGTTTTCAATGTGCTTTTTAGTAAATCCTTCAATTTCCACAATTTATTGATTAAATTGAGCAATTACATTTTGACTTATTATTACAGACTTAAGTAACACAGGCCAAATATTGTCGAATATGCATGTACACTAACCACAAATAAAGATCACAGACCTGCATAAGATTTGGAGCATCCTTTATATGGACTGGACAGGATGCCAAAGCACCATACACTGGTACTGTTCCTTGTAATTTCAAATGCTTTTGCACACCTTACAAATATTAATCTTATGATTGTCAATATTGCTCCCAAATGAGTAACCAGTCAACCCGTCATTCTATAAGAAAACAGGCATAAAGTTAGCCTTGCACTGGTATGGAAAAATATGCAAGATCTTTGCAACACATGATGCAAAAGATGGGAATGACTATGAGAAGAAAAATAAAACTTAATCAAATACAAAGCTCTGCCATAAATTCTACATTTAAAGAGATAGTAATGTTCTTCAACACTGACAATAACGTAATCATTTATTACAAGAATTGTAGTTTGCAGTGGTGCTGAACCATACAGTGTTGCAAAAGAAGAATATTACAAATACACTTTAGGTTAAAGATAGAACATGTGCCACCGTGATGGAGGCCTGATGGCCAAAAATGTTTGGCAAATTTAATACACTGGAGAAGGGTTTTGATGTTCTACATATTTTTAGAACATGTGGCAGAACTGTTGTACTGCATTTCATTAGACTCTGTGCACCTACTAACCAGTAGCCCAGGGAGTGTTTTTTCCTCTAACAATTAACCAATTTAATCCAGAGAATAAAGCTCAATATTTGGGCCCAGAAACAACTGACAGCAAAAAACACAGGTATCTAAATAATATACAACATTTATAGCATTTACTTAAGATTTTTTCAATATACTGTATCTACTTGGAGGCTATACCACAAAAGTACACCAATGTACTGAGGCAGCGTTTGTCACAAGCCACAGGTAAAACTAACAATAAGCTCTACTACAAGACAAGCTCTCACTATCATAAGTGAGTCTTCCCCTGACTAGGAGGAAACACTGTACCGCTTCAGAGGGTTCCTCTGCCTCCAGCATGCAGTGGGCTAGCTCGTGCATGACATCAGGCTGACACACACACAGAGCAAAGACACTGTCAGAGGAGACCATGGATGCATAGGAAACAGAGTGTGAGAGCAGAAGAGGGAAACCGGAGGGGGAATGACAAAGCAGATCAGTTGAATGAGGTAGCCAGGGATGGGACTGCAAAGCAAAGGAGAGGTATAGGCATGGATTTGCTCTTAATCTCACTTGGCAAGCAAATACCACACACACACACAGTTACACAGAGGGACACCACATGGCCTACTTGTGCTTGAAATGAGATAGCACACAGTGCATAGCTAAAGGAATCTCTTTTGAACAATTCACAAAAGCAAGAGCAACCTTGAAACTGTGTGACATATGTGCCACAAAGAAAAAAGTAAAAGTAAACAAAACTAAAGAAAAGAAAAAATAACTGTCAGCTTTCTCCCCCTTGCTGACACACTGGCTACAAGCAGCACAGAATAAGCTTGAATGAGCCATGGTGGAGTGTGCACGCACATCAACACAGAACTATGTGTGCAAGGGGGAGAAAAGGAAGAAAATGGGGTCATGGAGGGGGACTGGCATTCAACTTACAGGGACTAGCTTCCAATACCATTTGGAGGGAGACTATCCAGTTTGCAGGTATAAGAGAGGGGAGGGAGGGGCAGATGAGGAACAGGAGCAGAAAGATTAACAGGTCAGAGGTCACAGACAAAGGGATTGGATCTGCTTCCGGTTTAAACAGAGAAAGAAAGATCACAGTCAGAAGAAATAAAAAAATGTCATTAAGGAGAAACATTCCTTATGAAAACTCAGGACCCTGAAGTTGTCTTGAATCATGTTTTTACTTGATGAAAATTTTGTTATGATGACACTCACCTGGACAACTATGAGGAAAATGTTTTTAAGAAAGAAATTTGTTCCAAAAAGTCAGACATATGGAGCTTTGGATAGACGCTCTGGGTCATTTGGCTCTTGTGTTTTAGATTTTTGATTTCTCTCCTGTAAAAAAACACACACACACA
>JAUBNQ010000028.1:20132629-20144414 GCA_032353495.1 Ctenopoma kingsleyae | reverse complement strand
ACACACACACACAAAGAAACTACTGGGAGACTGTGGCTTTACCTTTTGGTGACTGGGAGACTCCAGCGGGTGATGCTTGACTTTGTGCTCTCTCTCTATAATCTCCCTCATCTTCATGTTCACCTGCAAAAGAAAAAAAAAAACCCCAACATATTCAGTAAGTTTACATTTAGTCAAGAAACCAGGTTTCATATAAGTGATCTTATGCAGATAATCCAAGAACATTTACATGCTATGTAGCCGCCTGTTCACTGTAAATCTGTGTACACATGCAGCAAACATCAGTCATTACTTCCCTACACATGGCCGTACTTTGACTGGCTTACTTATTCATTCACTTATACATCTCTTAACACCAGTGACATACAGGCTACAACAAAACAAGATGTCCACTGTTGCTTAGGTGAAAAATATTATTCATGCCACATGTGAGTAAATGACTAGTAACATATAATCATAACTAGCTTGTAAAATAAATAGAAACACCTTGTCTGATGTATGGAAAGCTATTTTTAGTAAAGTGTTGACATTTTAGGTTCTGCTATGCTTCTTCTATCTGGATTTTGTGCATGTGTGTTCAAACCTTGTTGATCCAGAAGACCATGGCATCCTCCAGGTCAAACGGCAGCTCCTTGGAGGCACTAAAGGTAGAGAAGCGCTTGACAGAAGCCACCACTTTCTCGATGCTGATCATCTCCACTGTGTAGGCCATCATCAGGGCATCGATCATGGGCATGTGAGCACTCTGGGGGAGCGATAAGAGAAACAGAGCATCATTCAATCTGATTAGATCCCCCCCACACACATCCCATTTCCAATGCAATTAAAATCAAGCTGGAGGCAAGGTGAGACTGAAATCTAATACAAATTTACCATAAATAACAATAAGTATTATTGAGCTCATTTGTGTGTCTAACCTCTTTAGTTGGCAATTCAAACTTTGCTAGAACAGTATGTTTAAAACTAGTTTGTAACATTAAGCACTGCACTCCAATCCTGTTGGACTTATGATGGACTGTCCCTCCTTGGCTGGCTCCACCATTACCCACAATGCAACTTAATCACCCAAGTTAAGTCAAAGGGTTGTGTGTTATGCAAGTCTCTACATTAGCCTCAAACCTCTAGTCTCGAGCAGAGAAGGGGAGCGGAATACAGAGGTCTTACAACTCAACTTGTTTCTAAATCCACACTATCTGTGAAGATTCTCAGTCATCCAGGTCATGGTTATCTCAAAAAAGGTTTTTCAATGGCAACTGGACTTGTTTTAGTTCCTTGACGACGTTTCGCCCTTCCATTTCAGAGGGCTTTCTTAAGTCTTACTGACTGGTAGGAGTAGCAGGTTTATAAACACTGTGGAACCCTCAAGTTGGTACTTGGTGGTCACCTGTGGGTTGTCCTTCCCCCTGGCTTTCATGTATGTTAATGTGACCACCTGAGCCAGAGTGTGAAGGACTGTGAAACTGCCTGGGTTTAGTTGAAAGAACTGCATTGCAAGTGGGTGATAGACTGTGCCCGAGGCCACCTCCTCTGTTTAACAAGGGTCGTTCAATCTTGCAGTTAACTGCTTCTCTCACACCTCGTTTGAACCAGTCAGATTCTACAAAATCCACACTAACATTTCTTACCAGTTTTAAACTTGCATTCAACTAAAGTGACACCACTTGGGGCAGTTTATCAGATCTCACACAGCTTCCTCTGTAGCTACAGAAAGTTTTAAGGTAAATGAAATAGGGTATAGGCTAATTCAAAGCTTTAGTCGGACAACCGAGTTTCCTAAATAATTGTGTAGCTTTAAATAACCACCACAGCTCAATCAAAGGTGAAACCTCTCATTCAGCACAATGGGTGTCCAACCTCAAAACCCACTCTCTACATCCTAATGCAATCAAAAGACCCAGCAGGGGCATCCTTACGTCAAGTGGCTGAACATCTAGAGCCTACCAGTCAGAATACTGATCCTTGGCTGGAGGGGTGGGAATTAACATTGACTAAATACTAATAAATCTTTGTCATTTCTAATTTCTTCCCATTCTATGGGAAAGTATGTTCCTAGTCCAAAACACTGCACCCAATAATGCAGCACCTGAATCCATTATAGAGCAAGAATTCACAAGACACTGTTTCAGTAAGTTACACTTTGTGTAACATGCTGCTAGCCTAATCCAATTGATGTAAGCGCACAGAGATTAAGCTCATTAACATAACTGATGAGAGCTGAGAGTTTTTAATCACAGCACAACCTACATGAACACAGACAGTCAAGGCTGACTGAGATGAACATGGATAGTAAAATAGAAAAAAAAAAAACTCTGCCAAATATCCAGAAAGTTAAATGGTGTTCAAGTTCTGCTGGGTCATATGAGGCACACAGTAGCTATTGTTCAGGCGAGTTGTTCATTTTCTTCCAAAGCAATTATGAGTATTAAGGTAATTTCAGACACATAATTCCTTAAAACACAAGAATTCCTCTGTTCCAACTGCAGATTGTCAACCTTAATTGAAGTGATAACTCAGGGTTACCAAAACTGTCATTACATATGTCTGTGAATAATCTCAGTTGTCCAGCTCACGTTTTACCATCCATCCAGAAGTAAGATACTTCCAGTAAAACATCTTCAAGAACCAAAACAACAAGTCCAGTTGCCACAGAATAACATTTCTGGGGATGTGATTACATATAGAAAGATTAGGCATTAATCTTTCTAAATCTATTACATATGATGAGACTGTAGTTGGGCGACACAGTGGTGTAATGGTGAGTGCTGTTACCTCAAAGCTAGAAAGGCATGGGTTTAAATCACCCAGAGGGCCAGATGCTTTTATCTAAAATCTGAGAACATGGTGACATCTAAAAGAATTCACCATAAAATTACAGTACATGTGCATACGATAAGTAAGTAGGGTCAAAGCGAGAGTCGACAAACAACACAGTGATGATGGAGCGTTCCCAAATCTTATCAACCATAGAGTAGAACATTACCAGA
Organism: Ctenopoma kingsleyae; assembly: GCA_032353495.1. NCBI lineage: Eukaryota > Metazoa > Chordata > Actinopteri > Anabantiformes > Anabantidae > Ctenopoma > Ctenopoma kingsleyae. The sequence goes on along the minus strand of JAUBNQ010000028.1, from coordinate 20,141,430 downwards.
ACCTTAAAAAAAAAAAAAGGCGATCCAAGTTGTATGAAGCCAAAAATATTCATGACGTGCAGAATTTAACATTTGAAAAAACTGAAATAGGTGAAAAGTCCCATTTAAACATCCAGATGTCAACAAGTTGTGCTCAATAATTACACAAAAGGACAAATCTAACAGCATGGTGTACCGTTCAATCTTTTGTTCTCCAACACTCAACTGTGCCTTTCCTCAATGCAGCATGGAGACCCATGGGGATCAGAGGGCTGTTATTGCCCTGAGCTATGCGTGCATGCTCACACACACACACACACACACACACACGAGCGAGCGCACACACATTTATGTGGACTGAAGTGGATGGCTAGCATCTTAAGGTTTTACAAGCCCCAGCTGTTGCCCTAACAAGAGTCAGACAAGGTGCAGAGGAGCTGCCTGCATGTATAGGTTCTCTTGGGATCGCAAAAACTCAGACACACACACACACAAAGCAGGAAACTGAGTTGCCATGGAAACGCCTTGTCAAGTCAGCAAACTGGAGGGGGTGTGTGGGGGGTGGGGGTTCCAACAGTCTATCACAGATAAGCGGTGTCCTGCTCAGGAATTTCCATTCCTTTAGCAGGCTTTGTGTCTAGCTGCTTACACACAGGCCTGCGTGGATTATTTTGTCAGGCTGCTCACAGAAAAAACAGACACACACCCCAGACTAACCAGCCAGCAGAGAGGATGCCTGCTCAACACCGTTGCTGGTTACCATGGTAACAAAAGGGTAGGAATGGCTCTGAGCAAGTGATCTGCTTGGTTGTTATTCTATACTCTGTGAAGTGCGCTTGGTGAGACACTGGATCTCACTGGTACCATGGGGGACATTCACTGAACTGAGACAGGGTGATGTTGATGCAGGTGATGACCTAAAGGATGTGGGATACACAGTGAGAACATTTAACATGTTTAAGAGCTGATCTGTAAAAACATGAGCAGGATAGCTATATAAAAAAGGTCAGAGAGTCAAAGCACCACTCCCTCCTGTATAAATATATATGAACTCTGTCAAAACATTTCAAGTCTGGGTAAAGTAATTTGTTTCTAAACATATAAAAATGTTCACATTTCTGCTGAAAATGTGAAAAGTCTGAGTTGTGAAGTTAGACTGTTAAAACAATTTTTCAACATTTCTGGGGTCAGGATTTCATGGGCAGGGCAGAAAGGAAGCTTGATGATCAACTGAAGCCACTAAACTGACGTGAATTCATGAAAACCACTTTCTAAATCCTAATGAGATTTCTACTTTGCTAATTACTAAAACCCCAATTTTGGAACACACATACGTGGTGCTTTCAGATAAATACAACAGTCTTTTGAAAAACAATTTTATATATAATATTTAGTTTTATAGCAGCCTTTAAAGAACACAATTTTCCATGAGCCCTAGGCATGTGCCGGCTAAACATCAGCACATCATAAAAGACAAGTCCACATGTGAGTGTTCAGGTGTCAGACAACTCAGACATCTCTGGAGTAACAGCAGTACAGAGAAGACTGAATGCTGCAGATGTTTTTTTAGACAACAGAGATTACAGCTTGAGCATTGAAATAACAACTTTACAAGAAAGCACTGGCATTGAAAAGCATTTATGAATGTCGATAAAACTATGTCACAACTTTAAGTATTCGCTCTGCTGTTGTTGCAGTACCCTCTACCACCAGAGCAGAGAGTACTGTTTATTTTATACATTTGCTGCGTTTTTTTTTAAACATTCAGGTTTGGGTGGGTGGTTAATAACACATTTTACTGTGGTGTACTGAGAACACATATTACTCCTTTGCCCTGAGTAAATTATCCACCGAATCAAACAGAGTAGCAAGGATGCATGACGAGTATTTTTACTGTGGGGTCAGGGACAAAAAAGAGATTTTCAAGCATCAACATTCAGCAAATGCTCTTAACAGATTGACAAAAATGCTTGTGAGAAACGTATCACCGACAATCAAATCCATTCTTGGAAGTATTAGCGCAAGAGTAACCCTCTTAACAGTGATTCCCCTGATTAAACTGCCAGACATGAAAGGACACAGTCCTCACTTCTGTTTGGATTTATACATCATTCTTTTTTTATTATCTAGACAGAAGGTGATGTTCTCAACAAAGTTTCAGTTTCAAATGTGAAAACAGAAAACTGCAAAGAGGATGCTCATTGACACAAGAGTCTAAGGACTGTCCTCTGTTTTAATTAGAGCTGAAAAATAAAGGTGTTGACATAATCCATTACATTGATTATGTAAACACATTGATTTTGATAATCAGTATATACATTCGTCCCTAATAATGGCAACTGTAAAACTGAAATGAACTAACATTACCACAGCAAAACAACTGCTATAAACAAGCATCTCAGAACAGGTTGGCTCTCCAACCTCAGAATAACAAAAAAAAGCAGCACATATTTATTGCAGTGAGTTTTGTCTGATTGTTGGTATCAGTGCCTGAAAGTAGGGTAGTGCCATAGAGTAGTGCCTGAGTTGTGCTCTAATCTGTCTTATTTCAGGTAGAAACTCAATGGAAATCTCCTTAGAGCAGATGCTGACTGCTACTAGGGAAGCACTGCTTTCTAATGCATTTGCACGTTCTATTGCATATAAGTCTATAAAACATTGATTCTCATTAATTGTTGTGCTGTCCATCAGTGTAAGCAACGTTTTGTAGATAAATAATACAAGCATATTTCTGACTACAATCAGTGCTAGCTACTGTAGCATTAGCTGGTAGCAGTTTCTCATCACTAGTATATCAACAACTGATTGTTGCTACTATATGAACATAAAATCAACAAACTACACCTGCTCCACTCACACACTCGCTGTCTTGTCTTTCTGTCTATATGCCACACTGTCTACAAATTATTGTCTATAACTTGTTTTTTTCACAACCAACTCTGTAGCTGTTGTCTGTAACCTATTCTTATTGTCAATGTCTGTGCTGTCCTAGAAGAGTCACAAAAGACCAGAAGCAAATTAGCATTAGCATTAAGCTAGCATACTTGGCGAATAAAGCTGATTCTGATGTGTTTGGTGTGTTCAGGGACAGTACAAAATGTAGGTCATCCTTTTTACTTACATATGACCTCACTCCCACACTCCAAAATGGCAGAATATAACAACTTTAAAAAGGTTTCATGGGTTATTGTTTGTTAATTTAACATAATTAACTAATCAAAAAATAACTATTAGTAGATTAATCAAAAAATGAGTAGATCAAACAAAGTTAGTTAGTTGGAGCCTTAGTCTTTTTAAACTCAAGGCAACATTCATCCATCACCTATACCCATGTATCTGTTAAAGGGTTGCCCATAACAGTTAGAACAGGTTCTAATGTTTGGCTATAGACAGGACGTAAATTGTTTTTATTGGGGCTACACAAATTTGGTAAAAAAGTCATATTGCGATTCTGGATAATACTGCAAATGCAATGTAATAAAAACCATAGGTACTATTATTTTAAGCCGTTCCTATCACTTCCACAAGTATCTAAATCTACTTCTAAATTCAAAAGGTTTTCATGTAGACTGTACAGTTATAAAGTGAAATTAACTTGTTTTGGCCCCTTCACAGCTTATTCGCACTTAATCCTTGTGCACGCACACACACAGAGTCAAAGACTCACAGCTACTAGAGAGAACATACACAGAATTTTAGCAACTAACCTCAAGAAAAGTAGTTATCGTCTGGTCAAAAAAGTGCCAGATTTGCTGCAAGTTGCATTTTTGGTAAAAAAGACTGCAAGTCATATGACCAAACAGACTCCACTTCCTACACAGAGATTGATTGGGTATCCCTTTATTAGGGGCGTAGATAATGAGCAAACTGCACACAACACGCAGCTTTTTGTGGTTATATAATTGCACAGGCTGCCATCGCAATTACGATTCAATTAGATTAATCACACAGCACCAGTTTTTAAGAGAGAAAAGGAGTTTGACCAGAAAGAATAGATGTAATACTGCCACAGCACAATAAAACATCACAAATCCTAATCAAAGTCTTGACTTCCATGAGGCACTCACACAACAAGCATGAGTAACAGTTAAATTCCACCTCTCAATTTGAATAAAAATGATAAGGCAGCAGCCAAATCATCTGAAGCTTGTTCCATCAACTCAAGCAGCAAAACACTTAAATTGTCTATGATATTAAAGTATTTCAAATAACTGAACATTTCTATTACTAATCTATCCAGTGTTAAAGTTGATCTTCACAATAGAAGCATTCTTATTGTCTTAAATGTCTGTGGCGAAGACTGATTGCTCTGCTGGATGAGGATAAAAGCAGCAGCTACTTGCAGTGATTTTACTACGGTAAGATAATACATCACAAGCAGGAAGAGATGGGATGTTACAGGTAATGTGCAAAATTGTTCCTAGCTTCTGGCCTGGTTTCCTTTTTGTCTGACATGCAATCTGTCTGACATGCAATCTGTGGTGCATGTCAGAGACAGAAGACTACAGCAAAATCATGGCCACTTCTAGTGCTAAATTCATCTGTGAACAATAAAGAGCATAAACATCAGCATACTGACTATTAATTTAACTCAAAGCTGCAGCTTAAGTTAAAATGTGCTATTAGTGATTATAAAATGGCAGAAGAAAATTATAAATTTACAGTGTTTAATAACTGTGCAATTGCTCACCATTTTTATGGGCACACAGGCCAGGTCCTCCTCTGTGACAGGTGTGTCATCACTCTCCACAACGTATATTCCCTTCCTGGACAGAGCCTGGATGACAGACAGGTGGGACTGAAGAGAAGCTGCCTGCTCCGTCTTGAGAATGAGGGTGCAGACACGGCAGTAGAGTTCACAGGACAGCAGCAGGCGGATGACAGGTGGCTTGATGTGTTCCTGGTCATACTGGTCCGTGTAAAACGGGTCCCTTAAGTCCTCTGGAATATGGTCTGCAATAGAGCATATGCAGTTTGCAGGATGTGATGGACTGAAGGACAGATATTAGCTGGTAAGACAACATTATAGTGAGATGGTAAAGATGAAGGACAATAACAGTGCTTGTCAAGCACCTTTGATGCAGACATCACCATGTTCCTCAGACTACATGTATAGTTACTTCTACAGGTCAACAGACTAGGCGTTCCTAGTAATATTTGTTTAATGCTGGCTTCAGTTTACGTGGAGCAAGTTGCAGCGTATTAGGGAAACCTATTATAAACAGATCTGTTGCCTAATAGCCTATTAGGCAACAGATCCTTGCTAAGAGAAGTCCTCAGTGAGAAAAAGGCTTTTTAGGTGACATGGTGGGTTGTGCCAGCAACAGTCTAACAGTACTGCAGCCACAGAAAGAAAAAGAAAACTATGACCTGCACAACATATTCTGTTGCTTTGGTTGTGAAGTCACTCTCAAGACTAAAAACCACAGCCATATAAGGGCAAAAGTACTTGACTTGAAACACGCACAAACCAAATTTATACTGTAAGGTGAACTACACATTGAGGCTTAAAATAGGTCTAATGCCATCCACGAAATAGTGTACTTTTCTACAAACTGGTGTGGATTCTGTTAAATCAGTTTTGAACACTCTTTGAGCTTCAGTAACAGAGTATAAGCTGTATGTGTGTATGTGATGCGTTCTTAGTGTCTGCTCTGACTGAAAGGATAAAGGGAGACACTCGTCAGCAAACTCCTGCTCACAAAACCAGGAAGGCAAAAAGGCAGCTTCTTCCAAATGGCTTTCTGGTTGATAATCTACCAGGGAAGAAGGAAACAAATAAGGACTTAAGAAATATTTAAAATATTTTGGAGAAGAAAAATAACCAAAAGAGACTTCATAGAGGCACAGAGGCATCATAAAGCCAGTTCTAAAAATACTACTATGATAATTTACTCAATACCACAGATTGAGTTTCCTGGTTTCTGGCACATTTTTCTTCCTCAGCTGAGTGGTGCTTTTCTCTTCTGACGCTTATATTTGTTTTTGTCTCTGGCTCCTTTGCTCACTTCACGTGCCTTATCACAGTCCTGTCATTTGCTGACACTACTTAGGAAACAACCTGATTAATCCTTATTATTTCAGTGGCTGCTAGTGCTCAGACCACACTGATCCAGTATACTTTATTACACATGCATTACAACAAAGGCTTCACGGATAAACTGTTTCATCATGAGGAAATGAGGATGTTGCTGTATATTTCAATTAAATTAAGTTTATTTATATAGAACGAAATCTCAATAAAAGTCATCTCAAAGCACTCAAGGTAAGGTTTAAGACCGCCGACCACATAACAGCATTAATCTATTATGTATAACACTCGGTAGTGCAGGTCATTCCTGGAGAGCTACACCTGAGCATATAAATACGTTAGAACACTGTGTGATTGTGTATAAAATCAAAGGGGTCTGGCTGTGGCGAGTCTTCACGTTTGACTTCATTTTACAGACAATGATGTTGTGTGGCAGCTGTCCCCCCAACCCTCCTGCCCCCTGGAGCTAGGCCCGAACAACAACTGGAATGGGATACTGCATGAGGAAAGGGCCTGGCAGCGGGAACCAGGATGTGCTACAGCAGAGTCAGCTAACCATAATCAGCACTACACCATCAACACAAGCAGGGGAGAGAAGGGCAAGAACCAGTAATGTGTCTGCAACCCTGACATGTGCTCACTCTTGCTGGCGTTGTGTCTGACTGTCGCTCAGGCTGAGAGCAGCTGTGCCACATGCAGAGGGTAGTAGGGCAGGAGAGTATGTACACAAAAATACACATGCATGATAAAACACCAAACAGAGAACCCAAGCTGATGAATACACACCAGGTGCACCTGATCCCTCTGCAACATCACAAGATGGCTGAACTATGTCACAGACACTGTTTATATGGCACTGTCTGAGTCAGTCAGTCATTGCACTAGCCATGCAAACAACTGCAGCACTAGCATCATAGCAGACACCATATGAGCCATAGGTTGAAACAGCCTTGAGATATTCAGTTCCCATGGGAGGAAGATAATTGTGACAGCACCTGAGTGTTGCCTCCCTGTGGGGTACCAAAGTTTTAGGGCTATTGCATTTTTTTATTTATAACTGAACAGCATATCCGCCCAGGTTCATCAGCGAATCATCATTTTTTTGTGCAGAGATGTTCTTACGCTCCATCTTTCAGCCAATGTCATTAGCCTGGGCCTAGGATGGCAGACGGTGAACACACAAATATGCGCCTAAATAATGAAGTCAAGCAAAGAGGGTTAAGAGCAATGGCTATGAAAAAAATGATGTCTTTCCATCTATAACCCAAATCACTTGTTTACTAGGATTGCTTCAGTAGAATTAGGACATCTCTGTAATAACCACAGATATGCAAAGGACAGCAGAACACAAAGGAAAGCTTGTCTGAAATGACGATTGATGATTTAACCAGAGACTATGACATGCAAAGCAGTGAATAATGGGTTCATCACTTACTAATCCTAACTACTATGATAAAGAGACAACCTATATAGCATATCAAAAAGGTATCTGGGAGCACTTGAGTAAAATAGTGGTGCTAGTCTGTAATGTAAATCCTGCAACATTTTTTAATGTTGATTAAACACCTGCCAAACAGTCAGGATGTCCTCTGACGTCATGTCTGAGCCTACAGGTTAAGAATGTACCATGTTTGTGAAGACACAGAGAAAATAGAGGCCAACATGCACACTTACACTTCTTTGTTCAGGCCAACATTCTCATACAACAGTTTTCTCTCATGGTTAATATTTAGATTTGCACAAATAAAAGTTGGACAGCAGGGCCTGTAATAATTCATAGTATATCTAATCTGAATACTGGTTGAAGACATGAAGGACAGGAATCTCCCTTTCTCTACTGGATACATCAATTGAACTAGAATTTCACACTCACTACTTCACCAAGGAATTAATAGTTTTCCAGCTGCAGCTCCTAATGGTGGCTTGTTTCCTAGGAGAACAAAGAGTCATTCACATCTGACTGTTAACTATCAACTGCCGATAAGATAATTTCAGTACATTCACTGGCTAGAAAACATCAGAGCCAACAACCTGCAGAACCAACACCTATTTACATTCTGTATCCTGATATAGATATCTACTAAATTTCACTAACTCAAGGTGGCAGAAGTCACATATAGCTAAGCTTCAGACAAACTTAAAATAATTATTATAGCAAACATTTCAATGGTCACAGACAATTATTTTTTAAGACAGATTTTAAAACTTATGAGCTTTTTATTTAATTAGTTTTAGCAAAATGTGCTTAATAAATTGGCAACTGCGTAAACATGCCTTACATTATTTCCAAACTTCACACACATCTAAAGTAAATTCCTCAACACATATACAAAACAAATAGTTTAAAAATGTGGTAAATGGTTGTCTTTATTGCACACTTGACCAGCTATCCTTAGTGAAAGAAAGTGGACTTGGGACATTATGAATACAACAGATAAGCAGCGCTCTAACGCCACAACAAAACAAATCCATAAAAGGTCATCCTTCTCTCATACAACTGATCTCATTTCTGAAATATATGCAACTCTTGACTATTGCAACAACAGATAAGACAAGAAAATCTGTCCTAAGGACCGAGTTACTAATGCTGATATAATTTTAACAGGGGGTGTGAGTGACTGACAGTGAAGATCAGTATTTACCATGCTCTGAGTAAAGTCTAATAAATATAGCCTAATCCTCAGTGCTGGTCACTGTGTGATTTGGGTTCAGTCTCACTGACCACTCTGCAAGAATGGAAGAATCTAGTGAGTCAGTGAGTGAAGCCTCAGTTGCCAAGTGTCATGAGGGA
>JAUBNQ010000028.1:20090425-20103531 GCA_032353495.1 Ctenopoma kingsleyae | reverse complement strand
GTTGATGCCATCGACGCAGGTGCCACCATTAAAGCAGGAGCTGCAGGAAAAAAAAGATAGAGTTGTTCTAAAAATATGCAGAAATTAAAAAATAAAGCATTCTGCAGCTCTTGAAGAAGAGAGGAGTCGGACAAATCAATAAAATTATATTAAATTACTATTATTTAAGCTGCAGGCAAATCCACATCTGATTAACCAAGGGTAAATACTGTCCTACGTATTTTCCTACATGGAGGCTCCACTGGTGTTGGTGAGGGAATATAGTCATGGCTTTTTAGCAAACAATTTAGGATATAGGCAGTTTAAGAGATGCTAAAGTTGTAAGTCAATACTCCACCAGAAGGGGCAGTAGTGAACAAGAAAAAGTGTCCTACATTAACAGATGGATAAAAGTGAACCTGTTGATCTGAACAGATGCCTTCACTGACCGACCTGTGTACTCAATGACCAGTGTTCACCCACATGCCACATATCTTATCTCTTAAAATAACAGCTGTGGGATTTGAATATGATTTGTGTTACTAAGATGATGTGTGACCTCTGTACCTCTCAGTGCAGTCAGGAGTGTTATTTTCACAATGGATTCCACTGAAGCCAGGCGGGCAGGTACAGGTGTAGCTGTTGACACAGTCGGTGCAGTTGGCTCCGTTCTTGCACGGGTTGCTCTCACACTCGTTGATGTCTTCCTCGCACGTCGTTCCCCTGAAGCCGGGCAGGCAGGTGCACAGGAAGCCATTCACCTCGTCTTTGCAGAGACCTCCGTTGCTGCAGGGATCTAGAGGGACGGGATTTGACTCAGTGAATGTGTTTTGTAGCTTGGGATTCTTTTGCAGGCTTTCTTCTTGTCTTTGCTCTCACACACTAAGAACTGGAAAACGTACTGGGCTTGCAGTCATCAATGTTGGCTTCACAGTTGCGTCCCATGAAGCCCGGTTTGCAGCTACACTGGTAACTGCCCAAAGTGTTCTGGCAGGTTGCACCATTGCGACACGGATTCATCACACACTCTTTGATGTCCACCTCACAGGTTTGGCCTTAGGCAGGGGGGAAGCAGAAGAGAAATAATCTCTTTAAGTGAAGGAAGAAAACAGGTGCATTTAGGTAACAGAATCTGGATTAAGTTGCATTTTGTGGAGCCCCAGGATGGAAAGTTAATGGCTCTGGATGGTATGTGACACTAACAAACAGCTAACATTTTTTGCATGTCCATGTTGTAAACCGCTTACAGCAGATGCACATAAGAAAAGCTGTGTTCAATCAAGCGCTGGTCAAATGCAGGCATAACATGTAAATGTTTAAAATGAGAAAAGAGTGTAAAGCCAACCAAAACTCAGGCTGCTGCTGCTGAGTTGATATGATGATAAAGTAAACAAAACAAATTGTAGGGCATTTGAGGGAAACTGAATTTTAAATCTGAATTGTACATTTTAACAATTTGGTTCTGCACACTAAACATACTTTTCTCTAGTGGAAACAAATGACAAAACTGTCCAACCTTTCTATAAACAATTAGAAATAAATAGTTACTTTAGGGCACGTTTGAGGTATGCAAACAGCAAGGTAATGTTTACCTTGCCAACCCTCAGGACAGATACAGGAGAAGCTCAGATAGTCCTCTGACTCCTGACACACTCCTCCGTGTTTGCAGGGCTTGGACCCACAGGGAGCCATCAAGGTTTCACAGTTCTCTCCTGTAAGACACAAACACAGGAAGGCTTCATTGAAAGCACACCTTCAATTAAAATAAGTTACAGGCTGGCTTAAACATTAACTTTCACCGTGTGCTATGATGTAGGAGTCATGAACTTAGAGATAACCCAACCCAAATGAACCCAGAATCATCTTTCAATCAGTGCTATCAGAAGATTTTAACCAGGTTCTGTCAGTATTGGAAGCCTGCGGAGACATTTCCCTATCTGTTTCCACAACACACGGCATGTACAGGAAGCCGGCTCCAGTTTCCGGCCATTGTTAAGCCATTTGCTGTTCTGTGGGACAGGAAGCAGGCAAACAGGAAATGTGTCAAGCACCACGTTCCCACCCTGGCACAAGCAAAATCCTTTTATTATTCGAAGTCCTGTGGATTTTTCCGAAAAGATATTTCAACAAATACAAGAAAATTTGCCCTTAGCCTTTCCCTCGTTATCTTTTTGTCAAATAATAAGTAATATGACATGAAAACATTTTCCAGCTCTCGTATCAGGGATGCTTGTGTATCACAAAGGAGAAGAGTGAGTCAGAGGTTTGGTGTCTTTGAGCCCTGAGGAAGTCTTGCAGCTGAACTTTACACGACAGTTATTTCACCCGATGCATGTTTTCCCTCTTTGCCAGGAATGTTACAGCACACAGGCTGTGGAAAATGTCACAACAACAAGCGAAAACATAACCATCAGAAATTTTCTATAATATTTTCATACCTGTGTACGGAAGGATACAGTTGCATTTGTAGCCTGCAACGTCATCGATGCATGTCCCCTGGTTGAGGCACGGGTTGGAGGCGCATTCATTTATGTTTGTCTGGCAGTTTGGTCCTGTCGTTAGAGCAAATGATAAGTATCAAACACTTCAGCGTAAGTGAACAAGTGTCAAACACATGCCATGCAAGCCTGACATTTCAGTCATACACACGAACTGACCAGTGAAGCCCACACGACAGGTGCAAACGTATCCGCTGGTCATATCCTTGCAGGTGCCTCCATTCATACACGGGTTGGATTCACACTCATTGTTGTTGATGTCGCAGTTTTTGCCACTCCAGCCAGAGTCACACAAGCAATTATAGCTGACGGGGCAGAAAACGTTGGAAAGGTGATTCAGCTGTATTATGTTTATCTCTTTCTCTACTATTTAAAGAAACAGCAGATTTTTTTTGTTTGGCTTTTTTTAACCAAAAGCTGGATGAGATGACTATTCCAATTTTCATCTCTTAAAGGCAAATACAGTTCTACTCCCTACCTTTTTAGCTTAGCTGTCCATAAAGACGGCAAGCAGTGGGAAACAGCTAGCCTGGCCTTATAGTGCAAAGGTTGCAAAATCCACCTAATTTACTAACGTACAATCTACTGTCTTGGTCCAGTTTGCAGACAGTCTCACCCATTGATCTTGTCTTCACAGTGGCCATGAATGCAAGGATTGCTGAGGCACTCGTTGACTTGGGAGAAGCAGGTGGCATCGTTGTAACCTTGCGGACATATGCAGGTGAAGCGGTTGATGCCATCGACACAGGTTCCGCCATTGCGGCAGGGGTTGCTGGCGCACTCGTCAATGTTGATGTTACACATGGTGCCTAAAAGGAAGGAGAGGAGGTTTTGTTGTACTTCCTGGAGGAATCTTACAACATGTAATCCAATCACATAATGTATCTATTGATGTATAAGTCAGTGAAATGACCGATTTTGAAAATGACTATACTCATTCCTGCACAATGCTTTTTGCATGCTCTTTGAAGAATTATTTTAACCCACACAATGTAAACTCATACAACCACAGACAGTGCTGCCACACAATGAAGCTCATATCTCAGTGCAGCGACTGTATCAATTTTCAGAAACATGAGGGGTATTAAGTCCTCCTTTGTCGGCCACTTGAAGAGTTGACGCCATTCAGTCCGATGCCATGCATAGCATAAAGGCAGCCCATTTGGCTTTAAAGCAGGGACCGGCTTCCAAGCTTTTAAAAGCTCAACTTTCAGGAATCTTTCAGGGAATCTTTTCTGCTCATATCCCCAGTGACTATGTGTGCCACAGTGTGCGGTGTGTGTCCTCTCATTGTGTGGGAGGGCAGCTTGCTTGTCCTAACAGCAGCAGGTTTGGGACAGGGTGGAGCTGGAAAGTGACACCGGTCGAGCCTCTGAGGAGCGTGCGCACTCGCTCACCATCTGTTGCCCTCCCCATCAGGACCACACTTCACTGTCCATATCTTTGATCCTTAAACCTGCACCTCATACTCCTGTTTTTCATATTGCTGTTTTGTCTTACGGTCACCTGAGACGCAAGTCGATCTTAACAGAGCTTTTCTGGAGACTGAAAGGCTGCAATGATTTAGTCCATTTAAAACAGGCAGAAGGATAAAATTCCTTAAATAGCCCAAGTTTCCTCCAATGTCCTACTTGGATCAGTCATTCATTCTAAAAGGATTAGCCTTTCATTTTTAAATCTAAGATTTAATAACATGTTTTTTCACTTTGGCAATAATGTAGCACTAAAATCCAAACTATAATTGATTTAAAAGTTGGCAAAGTCATTCAAAAGTAAAAAAAAATGCCATTGTTCTGATGTATTTGTGTGTGTGTCTGCTTGTCTTACTGACAATTTGTGCTGTACACAGCGAAAATACATGAAGATTATTTATATAACTTTGGTTGCCTAGAAATGTAGTGTATTCTACCACCTTAAATATTTATCTATAATTCCCAACTTCTCACTCAGTGTTTGGAAGACTTTGAGAATCTTAGTGTTTGTAGAGATTTTGTAAGATGGCAAAAGGTTGAGTTAAGTCCTCTGCGATATAACAGCAACATTCTAGACTGAACAATAATGTGACAATGTCATCTTCCATGTACACTTTACTTACCAGTGTAACCGGGTTCACAGGAACACTCATAGCCATTGATCTTATCGATGCAGGTCCCATAGTCACAGGGATTGCTCTTGCAGTCATCAATATTGATTTCACAATTGATGCCTGGAAGACAATTGTTTCCAGTGACTTTTAATTTTAGAAAAAAAGGTCAAACTCACAGTTTATCCCCTTCTGATGTATGTGATCCCTACCTGTGGTGCCCTTGGGGCAGTTGCAGATGTAGGCATTCTCTCTGTCCTGGCAGGTGCCTCCATTCCTGCATGGCTGACTCAGACACTCGTCAATATTGGTCTCACACAGCCGGCCGGTGTATCCAGGTCGGCAGTTGCAGCTGAAGGAGGCCAGGCCGTCGACGCAGGTGCCGTAATGGCAGGGATTTGAGTAACACTCATTGATGTCTGTCTCACAGTGCCTCCCAGTGTAACCTGGCAAAAGTGTTAATTTCTTTTGAACTGACGTATTTGCTTGTGTTAACTTTGACAGATGACAATTGGTTTATTTCACAGGCTTAAATGTTTTACATACAAGTTTTTGTTAAAACTTGTATACCTTGGGTGCACTCGCAGGTGTATCTGTTGGGGCCGTCTGTGCACTTGGCGCCATTTCTGCACGGCGTGCTGGCACACTCGTCGATGTCTATCTGGCAGAGGTTTCCAGTGAAGCCTGAAAAAACAACAAGAGAGTGTTATTGTGTGCATGTGTGTGCAAAGGAGGGGATGTGTGTGTGCAGACGTGGCTACTGTGTTCACCATTTCAAATCTGGCCCACTCATAACCCTGAGCCCTCAACGAATCAGAAATCTGCATGTTAATTAACAACTGTGCAACACTACAAGCTTTCTATTTTCCCTTTCACTTCTTTTTAGCACACTCTCCCTTCTCCTTTTAACTCCAAAAAGAGAAGGGAGAGTGGGGGAACCAATTCATTTAGAGTAAGGGGGAGGGAGAGGGGGAAAGAAATGAGGGAAGAATGAAACTTACGAGGCCTCCTGACCAAGGGGTGAGAAACAAAGGAGGGCCTGTCTGCTCAACGCAACGCCAAACTGAGCCTGTTGCCTCTTTTGTCCCCCAAAACCTTTCCATCACAAAGCGCATTTTCCTGTCTTACTTTCACCCCCTTCTCCACTACCCCCCCGCCCCACTCCCTGCCCGCCTCTAAAAAGAGCCACCTTGACCTTTGACCCTCCACTATTCAAACTCCTTGTCATTCAAAATCAACCAGCAGGCTTTCTCCTTATTCCTGGAGTTATTCTCATCCCAGATATTTCATTCTCTTCTCCTCTGTCACATGATGATACAATCCAAAGCTTGAATGATTGTTGTCTGATGAAGAGATAAAGTCTTAACTCCCCGTCCCACATCACTGCAGGAACACACAGGTGGTTTTAGCTAAAAAGACAGACTCAGTTGTGGCTAATCCGGTGAGGAAGTATTTGTGTGGTTGGCGGCGAGCTGATTTCTCTCATGGGACTTTACAAAAACCATTGACTGTTCTCTGACTCGGCCACGAGCACACACATGGACATGAAGACACTGACACAAATACCTACACATAAACATCATGGCTAATACAAAGAGTTATAAACTGTACACACAGTTTTAATGGACTTGAAAAATATCTATAAAGAATTAGTAATTTATGTAATTATTAATTACACGTCTTTGGCTTCCTCAGCAGAGACAGATTTAGAACATTTTAAATCTTACATGAACTTCTTCTTTCTTTCAGCCTCTGATTATTTTGTAACTTCACTGCTTGTACTGTATGAGTGTGTGCTGTACATATCTTAATATGTGCATTTATAAGCTACAAAGAGATGTGATTTGTGTGAGCTTTGTACTCTATAACTGTGCAGCCTGAGACAGCAAAGGATTCTGGCACTACACAACCAGCACACTCGAACAAACGTAATGTAAACCACACATAAACTACTGAATCAACAAAACAGACTGTATCGTAGAAAAGAAAGTAAGAAAGCAGAAAATATTCTAAAAGTGGAAGATCGGCTGTGTGCAGACTGAGACGGAAAACAACACCGGTCTCTTCTCTTAGTAATGCTGCCAGTTTCCAGCAGTGGGAAAAAAAAAAATTGCTGGAACAAACTTCAGCGGTGCAAATTGAGTGTTTATTTACCAGGACGCAAAGCTTCTGCCCAGTTCAGTTACACTCACCCAAAATACAATCCTGACTGCAATCAAAAGGTCTAAAAAAAATCTCCAAGAATAATCTCAGATGCATGCATATGCATACACACACAAAAGGTGAAGTAGAAATGTAAGCATGTACTGAGACACACACACACACACACACACACACGATGGACCTCAGCAGCCAAAGAGGGATTTATCCCCAGACTGCTGGAATCAGACATTTCAATGGCTCTCAGTGGGGTTTCCATGGCTATTCTATGTACAGAAATGAAAAGAGGGGACACTCGCCTTGGGCCTGGCCTGCAACGGGGACAAATTTACATCTCAAGCAGGGCGGTTAAAGCCCCTCCCATTTCTGTACCCCTCCTTTTCTGTTTCAGCATAACGGTCTGTGGGTCTCAACGCCCCCTCCCAGCCACCACTACTCCATCCACCCTTTCCCAAAAAAACACTTTCACCACTGCCACTTTGTGCTGCTTCCTCACATAACCCTCTCGCTGTGACACACACAGTTTTCTTAGGCGTTAAGCTCTTGTGCTACCGCTCTCTATTAATTTTAAAGATCCCTTGTTGGGATGTCTTTTCTTTCTTTCCTTCCATCTTTCCTCCTTCTTTTTCTTTTTCTCTCAACAGCAGGAGGAATCCTGGCTCTCTCCACCCAGGCTGCCTTTGATCCACCCGACTCAGAGCTTTTCTATTTTCCTCCCAAAAAAGAAAGAAAAAAAAATTCACTTCCACCTCAATGATCCCACTGAAAGAATGCAAAACAAAAAAACACATTTTGGGAGTTTGAAAAACCTTTCTTCCTTTGTCCTTTTTTCTGCATCCAAGATTCAATAGTTGAATTCCTTCACCCCTGAACAAAACAGCAATACCTCTTGTCCAAATAGTGTAACTCCGGTGGTATATCTGAATAAGAAAGCTGCAGCAGAACAACTCACTGCCCTCAAAATAGACAAAATGACTAACTCATTTTCTACCGCAACACAGAAAGTGTCATTTTATAAAGCACAGTAGTAGCTCTGCCTGCTATTATTAGCTCTCACACACAAGTCTTGTTTAGATTCACAAGTTTCTGCTCAGTCATCAGACTTTGTAAAAGTGATAAGAAACTTGTTTAAAAAGTTCAAACTTCCTCAAGTTTTTCCCTATAGATTTTTTTTCTCTCCTCCTCGACTGCTGCGCTCATTCTGTGTAAATCGGGCCTGCGGAAGCCTGCCTCAGGGCTGGGATTAGTGCCCGTCCATTGAGGTGTTTGTGTGTGTGCATGTGTTTGTGTTTGAGAGGAAAAGAGAGGGAAAAAGGTAGAGAGAGAGCGAGTTCGACCTCCGTGCCCCCTGGCCCCATGCCTACTCCCCAACCCTTCATCCTCCTCCCCCTCTTTTGCAGCACTACGGCAGACTCACCTGTGGGGCACTGGCAGTGGAAGGAGTTGATCTTGTCGATACACTTGCCGTTGTTCAGGCAGGGGCTGTTGGCGCACTCGTCTGTATCGATTTCACACAACTCGCCCTCGTAGCCTGGCCAATTAGCAAGGGAGGACCAGGAGGGAGATGGATTTGGTTAGACAGAGACACAGTGAGGCGTTTTCACACTGCTGTAATATACTGTAAGGAATTTAAAGTATACAGTGACTACATGAATAGGAGTGGAAATCACAGTGAAAAGTTCTACACAGCAGTTCTACACATAGAGATATTCAGTTTACGGTCACATACAGCAAAGCTTTCAAACTGGGACGTTTCACATTTCTGCTTAATGTAATTATTAATTATAACTATGTGTAATGAGTTCCTGCTTCAATGCAAGTCTTGATCTTAACTCACACTAATACAGCAAAGTGAATTACAGAGAGAAAAAAATCTTCCCGATGCCCTGCACATTTAAGTGTAAACTAGACAACAACAGTCAAGACACATTTATCCATGCAGCTCATGTGTGTAGAGCATACAACAATGTATATCCTAACCGAGCATCTCACCTGGCATGCAGATACAGTGGAAGTCTCCTATCTGGTCCAGGCAGGTGGCTTCATTCTTACAGGGATTCGACATGCACTCGTTGATGTCCATCTCGCAGCGTGGCCCCACATAACCCCGCTGGCACTTACACTGGAACGAACCCTTGGTGTTTATACACTTCCCTGCATGCTCACATGGGTTGGAACCTGTTGGAACAGATGAACACTTTAATTTACTTTGACGGGCTGTTGTGTAGGTAGAAAACCCAACAAGGAGCAACTGGACTATAAAGACATGACAATAATATGATTTGTGCTGTTTAGTGTTGTTTGATGAAGCCAAAACCAAAGCCTCAGCTTTGTATGATTACAGCAATAATACCCCTGAGCCTGTTATTTACTGTGATTATGGCCACAATTATGGGCACTGAAATACCCATAATTACAGGAAAGAATGAGCTCGTATTTAGGCTTGTATAAAAGAGTTACGAATTCATATGCTGCGACCGAAGCTTTCTTGAATGTACTAGTAGTTAAATTATTGCAGGTCAGTTAATATGAGGTTTTACCCAGCGAGCACTCGTCGACATCTTGATCACAGGAAGCACCAATGTATCCAGAGGGGCAGGTACAGAAATGATTTCCACTGACAGGGCTGGTGTCACAGTTGGAGCCCTTCTGACACGGGTTGCTCATGCAGGCGTCATCCAGCTGGCAAAGCAGACCTGGTGCAGAGTACATACTGTTAGGTGAACTCCCATTAGTTCTGCTTTTACGAGCTGCAACTGTCCTTAAAGTACAAGACCTAATCCAAATGTAGCAATGACTTAAAACCTAGAACAACTTTAAGCTATGCACCATTTACTCTCTGAGCTCAGGACAAGTTGTTAGATAGGTAAGCTAAGTGACGTTTTCTCCTTCACGTTTTGTTTTACATCTTTTTTAATCCTACAGAATTGAAACTTACAAATAAAATAAATAAATAAATAAGAGTGTACCTGTGCGTCCATGGGGGCATTCGCAGTAAAAAGAAGCGACACGGTCATGACAGGTGGATCCATAGTGGCACGCAGCGCTCGCGCAGTCGTCGATGTTCTCACTGCAGTCGTCCCCAGTCCAGCCGTTCACGCACACGCACTGGTAGCTGCCGTAGGTGTTGTGGCACGTGCCGCCATTTTGGCAGGCGTTGGGCATCAGTTGGCACTCATCAACGTCCTCTGTGCAGAGCTGGCCTGTGGGGGATCCAGGGTGCAGAGGATTATTTTTTCAACTGGTTTATATCACAAAACACTCTTCTTCTATGCCAAACTGTTATTATAAGTTCACCTTAATCTGATCAACTTTAGCTCCTTAACTAACAAAGAGCATAGGCACAAGTACTGGATCATAGCTACACAAACCTGTAAACTCTGGTCTACACTGGCAGTTGTAAGTATTCACTCCATCTACACACGTCCCTCCATTCTGGCACTCATGACCTGGACAGTCGTCAATGTTGTGGTTGCAGTTTTTTCCAGTGAAACCTGAAACAAATGAAGGAATGTAAGCAGGACATAATGAATGTGTTACAGTGTGTGTGTGTTTGCTGTGTCTTTTCTACTTGTGACGGCTTCAAAAACATTTTCCACTTTACGACAAAGGAAGTGAAAGTTCTCTACAGTTAAATGTGGTCAACTGTCTTTTTCCTTCCAAGACATAAGGCAGCTGTACCCTCTCGAGGTCTGTGGCAACCTCTC
Organism: Ctenopoma kingsleyae; assembly: GCA_032353495.1. Taxonomy (NCBI): domain Eukaryota; kingdom Metazoa; phylum Chordata; class Actinopteri; order Anabantiformes; family Anabantidae; genus Ctenopoma; species Ctenopoma kingsleyae. Next base: position 20,093,104 of record JAUBNQ010000028.1, on the reverse strand, counting down.
CATGTAATAATAACCACTCTGCGATACAGTTACACAAGAGGCAACCGCTGGACTGTTCAAGTGGCAGCTTGGATGAAATAAAGTGAAAGTCAAAACCAGTACAAGTCATCACTGCCACTGCCAGTGAATCTTTTTGGTCATCTTTATAAAAACCTACTTCTTTATTCGCATGGCTAATTCCCACACTTTCACTCTTAATTGTGTTTTCAGGAAATGCTTTGTTGCATGTATGTGTGTGCATTAGTTCTTGTTTGCATGCACATCAGAAACTGATGACCCCCTTCTGGCACTCTGCCATATGATTTAATCAACAATACAGGTATATCCTGATAATTCCTCCCCTTGATAGGACTACCAATACTGACCATATAGTTGTATGATGCAGATGCTGTGTCTTATTATCTTTGATGCTACTGTTATATTGCCATGTATATTATTATCACAAAAACATCTTGATATAATTTGAAGTCTATATTGACCACTCCTGCCTACGTATAAAAACATTGCACTATTTGTGAAGGGTAATTTTAAGAGAAGAAGAAGAAGAAACAGAGTCTCTGGACTCAGTGGAAACAGACAAAAACAAGGCACAGTCGTCCTTGTAGAGGTGATGAGGTATGTGCACCACTATACTCCCAGCAATTTCTGCTTCACTCCGCTACGTGAAAAGGATGTTGTCCTTTGACCATTTCCTTATGATAAGCCCTAAAGCCTTCCTGCTCTGCCTTGTTCACACACTGTACACACCAAAGCAGAAACACACATGTGTACACACACACACATACAGAACACGACATAAGCAGGAACAGCCCTGCCTTAAATGACATCATCTCTTAACCATAAGCTAGCAGGCACTGACATTTAAATTCCACTTGACAGACTCTGGTGCATTTAGAAACAAATAACCTCACCTCAACTCAGTAGAATCACATGATGCGCGCCAGTGAAATGACATATCCCATTTGATAGCTATCTTTTCTTTTCTTTTTTTTTTAATTAAGCTGAACTTGACAAATAAAAAATCACACTGATTTAAATGCTGGTGTGACCAAGCCTTAAAGCAACAATACAGGTCATTCCATTAATAAAGAATTCTAATCCTCCTCTGATATAGCTCCTCCACCATGAACAAAGAGTTATCACCCTACCTGGAACACAGGAACATTCATAGCTGGTCTCTCCCTTCTGGATGCAGGTGCCTCCATTAAGGCAGGGCGATGGGTTGCAGGGCAGGTAGCGGCTCTCACAGTGCTTGCCCGTGTACTCCTGTGGACACTGGCATCGATAGCCACCAACCTCGTTGATGCACAACCCGCCATTCTTGCAAGGTGATGGGTTTGCATCGCACTCGTTGACGTCCTGTTGGCAGGTCTTTCCAGAGAACAATGGTGTGCAGGTACACACATACTGGAAGTCAATGATGGAGCACTGGCCACCGTTAGCACATGGGTTTGAGGCACAAGGGTCACGCTGGCGGCACTGTTTACCTGTGAGTTATTATGTTTTAGTAAAGTCTGAGGTTTCTCCTGACTAATAAAATCACAAACCTTCAAATAACTGGACAAGTTTAGAAGCTCATCTAAGATGATGTTTTGATGTGATAATGTGCATTACCTGACCATCCAGGTGGGCAGCGGCACTTGTAGTCCACTGTGTTGCCCCTGGACTCAGCACGACACGTGCCGCCATTGATGCACGGCTGGAGCTTGCATGGGTCACGAAACTGGCACCTGTTTCCTAAGTATCCGTCCTGGCACCTGGGAAAAGATAAATGGAGAGGTCAGGAACATGTTTTGCAGTTGTTGACAGTTGAGGAAGGAGCAGGATGCATTCTCATAGACAGATGTCTATGTCTTTCATCGTTCTTTCATTCCTCAACTACAGACATTTACTCCATAAGTTTGTTCTTTGAATAGCAAAAAAAGCTGCTGCTACGTGATCCCAATAAAACAACATTGTACTTGAAAGAAGCTCAGATCACCATCTCAATACAGTTCAATTGTGTAATAATGATTTAACAAAAACCTTCTATCTGAAACATATAATGGTCTACTAATAAATGTCTACACTTTATTTATTTTCCTTATTTAAAATTAGCATTACAAAGACTGTGACCAGTCAAAGGGAATTCCTAAACACTATTTTCAGTTATCCAATCTTTTTCAGCTCAGCACTGACTGAGGACTTCACCAACTTCAAACTAGCAAGTGTCATCCCTTTGTGCACTACAGTGCTTATAAATCAGCAGCCTGAGCCTTTCCCAATAGGGCTAACTATCCATTTCTCTTAAAGATGGTCCCAGCCTGCTATTTTTACAACATGCTACACAGCCATGAGAAACTATTCTTTAAACATGACATTAGTCTTTCAGCCCCCTCCCTGCGGACAATGTGTTTGAGGCTGTAAAACTGAGTGGTCTGAACAGAGGAAGGAGGGGGACAAACTCCTGTGATGTTTCTCACAGGTTGTGTCTGAGCCATAAATGCTGCTCGACCCCAGCGAACAAGTTCCCAGAGAGAGGCCGAGAGGGAAGAGAGAGAGAGAAAGAGAGAGAGAGAGAGCTGCTGCAGATCACAGGGACACATTCACACATTTACAATTACAATGAGAGGGTGTCCCCTGAGGATATGCACGGCTCAACAAAGCGGCCACACACACACACACACACACACACACACA
>JAUBNQ010000028.1:20034311-20049937 GCA_032353495.1 Ctenopoma kingsleyae | reverse complement strand
TATGTAAAGGTGGAGGAAGTGAATGATATTCAAAATGCAAAGAGAAAAATATGTTTCTGTGTTGCAGGAGAAATACCGCACATTAAACTTTCACTTTAGACTTGGATGCAAAAGAAGTGTTTCATCGCTCAGCAAAAGAGCAAGTACTTCTTAAAACCCGTTTTCCGCTAAGCCAGTTCAACGGCTGTTTTGGAGACAGTCACTATTCAACAAGACTGTTTCACTTGTCAAACTGATAACCTAGAAGTAAATATTTGTTCAGTCCATTCGTTTACTGAGAATGAAAGTCCACAGTACAGTATTTCAGCATTTACTGTTGTGTATAGATTTGTGATAACAGAAGTAATTTGCTTTTACAATATTTCAGTGAATGTTTTGGCAGCTGGTTTTGCCCACATAAACAAGATCTTCTCAAAACATTTCATATTTAGGTTTTGATCTGATGATGCCGTTACATGTACACATTGTCAACTTACAAGATGTAACCGACAAACAATGAGGAAAACAACGAGCCTCAACCATCCCAGTGGCTCAATGAGGCCTAATGCAAACATCAGAAGGCTAAAATGCTACAATGAGAATGCTAACATGCTTACATTTTTATGTTTGCATACTAACATCGGGGACACAAACATTAGTTTCATTAGTTTCAAAACTAACTCCATTCTTCACAACAGCAAAATGCCGTCGGCATATCATTGGAGAAATCATTTTTATTTAAAAAAAAATTTTTTTTCATCTCTAGATTTGCTCTTGCTGTGTGGAGTGATTTTGTGGGCTTCTGCAAGCTGAGATCAGGCAGGAAAAAAAAATGGAAACCTGCCAAAATGTGGAGCTGTAATTTTGAGAACCCTGCCTCGGGTTAAAAGACGATGAACTATAGAAAGCTTTGATCTGTGTTCATATCCAGGCAGAATAACGATGGTTCTTTTGACCGGTGCTAATGATGTCTGTGGTGTGTTAGTATACTGTAGGAGGGGATTTGTAGCCACACGGGCATCTTTAATGAGTTTTATTTGTTTTGTTTTATCCCCCTCCACCTCCTACTCACCTCAGTACACAGAGTAATGAAGAGGGAGGGGTAGTGTCGGTTAACAATCAGCGTTCTCCACACCTTCATGGGGCTAATTATCCAACCCTCACGAGGATCATCTCACAGCTTCACCTGAAGGAAAAGAGATTTCTCCTCCACTCTCGACATGTATTTCTATAATAACCTCCTTTGTAGTCGAAATTGGAGCGTCTGTTTTGTAGTGTGGTTGTGAACTCCTCAAACATTATGTCAAGTCTTTAGTTTGATAATGTGCAAAAACAACACATATTAATCAGATGATCACACAGAAACAAAATAAAATGCAAGGATAACACACACAAAAACATATAAAAAAACGTTTCTGAAGATAAATGATTAATGAAAAACAATCAAGCTTAGGGCAGTTTCACATTTCTCGCTGGTTTGCTGGATGTTTACATCTATTCGAGAGCCTGCTTCATCTTTTCTCTGAAAAATGACCTCACCTTTAAAAAGTAAATATGTTCTAGTCAAAAGTAGTAGGGGACCGAAAACAGCACCAGTAGGTTTGAAAAGATAAAATACTGGAGCTAGCATAACACTAGACATATGTAAATGACATTTTATTGCCATTAACTCTGTCTCCACGTCCTTACATTCACTGCAACCAAACAGCAAAACTTTCTCATCTGCCGCTCATAATATTTTGCTGAGCATGTTTTACCAGCAATAATATAAACAAACATTTTTTGTCCATTAAACCAACTATACAATGGAGACCCTGTAATTTTGCAGGTCAAAGTTTAATTACATTGAACTCTGAGGTCATTTTGCAAATGTGAGTTACATGTTTCACAAATGGATGAATGGGAAGCAAATCTTGGTTCGACTGTGCCTATGTATACTGTTACCATTGTTAAAATAGGGTCTTACTGGTCCTCTATGTGCAGAATTAGTTCCAAAAGAGACAACAATGAGAGACAACAATGATGCAGCATAGTAACATGTAAAAGTGGGCCTATAGTGCACATTATAACTATTAACTATTGTGGTAGAGAAATATGGTTTATGACAAGGTGATTGTTAAATTAATCCATGTACCATGAAGGATATACTGTATGTACTAAGAATACTTTCAGAAAATACTGTATACTTGAGTATACGTTCTGTAACTTTGTTAAGACTTCCCAAACTTTTTTTTTTGTTAATGCTGCACTAAACTAAAACACAGGCTCAGAACATCTCTGGGGCTCAGCATTAAACTTTAATCCATCTGTCCCACTTCAGAGTAATTTTCACTCTCTCAGAAGTCATAATCACTGACATAGACACTGCCTGGAAAGTGTGTCCTTTAACGGTATCGGTCACAGCACTTTCTCCACACAATGCACTGCCTATCTCTCTGCCTGACGGCAGGTCCCAGTCCAGCTCTTCCTCATTAAGCATATGTCTCATTTTCCATTTCTGACAGGAGATAGCGTAGAAGTGCACACAAAAGCACTATTTTCAGGCCCTTTTGCTCATCTCGTCTGAAAGTCTAATGAGAGCGGATCAAATATAACTGACACCGAGGGGAGACAAAGGGAGACGTAGCCCTGGGTGAGGGATGAGGCGAGGCAGAACAATGGACCTGAATGTGCCATCACTGCGGCGGTATGGAGCAAGACCGGTGAATGCAGATGATTCTGTAATGAGGGATTAAGTGGTGGATTATGGGTCTTTATTAAGATGTTTCTGATCCTCATTAGGCTGAATCTCATATCAGGGCATCGATTCCCCACTCGCTCGCTGGATTGGCCGTTCTCTGGAGGAAGAGGAGAGAGAGAAGGGAAAAACTGAGAATGAATGATAGAGAGACGAGATTCTAATATGCTCCTCAGAGGCATGCAAAAAAAAAAAAATATATATATATATATATATTTATCATGTTGGAGATAAGCAGTGATTTATACATGTGTCTGTTGTATGTCTTTGTTTGTATGTTCTCATTTTCTCATTTTTAGCAGGTATGACTACTTCAAATTGATTATGTCCATCCACATTATGAGTTGTGCTCACATAACTCACGCTAAAAAATCATTAAAGTCAGCTGCACTGTGTTCTGACAGCTGTCGACGGCCAGCACTATAAATATCAGCAGTTTGTGCTACACTAGTATTTTTTTAAAATAAGAAAAAAATTATTGAAAAACATACAATTAGAAAAACATTTGCCTTATTGTCTTTTCCAGTTTACATATTGTTATTAGGTACAGCAGCCTAAAAAAATGTGCGAATCAGTGAAGCAGATCTGGGTGTGCGTTTACCTGTGTGACTTGTCTAGAGTTCTGTTTCTTATCAGAACAGGACTGAAGGAAACATGCAGCCAAGCAGAAACAATACAGTTGGTCCAATGACAATATTTACATCTCATTCCAAGTCTGAGCAAATCTGCAGCCAAATCAGAGCCAGTGTTAATATAGTCAGTATTTATGTGACAATGTTCAAGTTTACTATGTATGGCTCTAGACACAACGGTTTACATTCCACTTCAAACTAGACTAAACTTCCTCCTGCTTAGTGCAAAAGTTTCAGCTGACTCATGTCTTATTTATGACATGACGGCAGCAGTTTCAACAGCATCTATAACTCAAGAAAATCATTGGAAAATCAAAAGGGTGAACGGCCCTGTTTTATTCTATAAACTACTGACAACATAACTCCAACACAGTGTTTTCAGACTTCAAACAATGCAAAAAAAATTCATATTCGTTTTTACACAACACATTAGCGATGTTTTAACTTAGGAAGTGTTCAGAAATCAATATTTGGTGGAATAACCCTGATTAGCAATCACAGCTTTCATGCAGTGGTCTCTTAATTTTTTCCAGAGCTGTAGATAATATCTAATTTTACATACATAATATAGGAAACATTCTCTAAAGGTTACCTGGTTGTTATTTACTAGAATATTTTCAGGTCTAGGAAACCTAGACCTAAGCAGTTATTTTGCTTATGCCTGGTGGAATGCACCAAGAAATGCAAGCAGCAGCAAAAACAGGAAAGAAGAAGAAGACTAACTAGCTGGTGAAGATGGACATGAACAATGTGTAGAAAAAGCAGCTTTTAAAATGATGAAAAAATAAATACATTCAAAGTGTTTGTTAGACCTAGAAAATACACACAGTGCATTTTGGTTAAAAACACCGATATTTAGTAGAAGGAAGTTACAAAACTGGGAATTTATTGTAATTCTATAGGTGGAGACAAATGGGAAATTATCTGTGATCTTAGTGTTTTGCATTTTCATTTTCATTTTTTTGTTAGTTTTTTATTGTCTTTTATTGCAGTTGATTCAAATTCATATACAAATTACAAAATAATGTCTAGCATGTGCAGACCTGAGGTCAAAAAGCTGTTAATTATTAAGAGAAAGTACTCAGCAGCCAGTCATAGAAAGCTGGACCGACCAGATCCAATTTGTGTGAACAGGGTGAATTTGTGGAAGGTGTGTTTGTGTACCATGGTAAAAATGACTTTAACACATGAGTTCAGGTTGTGACAGTTTTATTCAGTGCAAAGAGACTCTAATAGCAGGAATCAGTGATGCGCCTCATGCTCATGAACCTCATGCTGCTCCAGCCCATGTTCATGAAGCTCCTGTACTCGCCAGGCCTCATGTACATCATCCTGCCTCTGTAGTGGGGCTGTTCGTACATCAGCCAGTGACCCTCTATCACATTGCAGGACATGCAGTTGGACATGCGATAACGGTCCATGATGTTGTCACAGTCGTCCATCAGCTCAGACATCTGACCTCCGAAGTTCTCCCTCTCGTAGATCCTCATTCTGTAGGATCCTCTGTACTGTGGTGCAGAGGAGAGGTGTGTTTAACTTTATATTCAGTGTGAGCTCTATTAATGCTGGCTATAATAAGTAACTATATTTTATGCCGTTCAGAGTTGTCATCATGTAGCCGGGGTGGGATCTTACCATGGGGATCATGCGGCAGGACCTGATGCAGTCGCTCATGCCCATCATGCTCATGTAGTCGGCGTACTCGCCCCTCCTCAGGAAGTACTGGTTGCCCATGTAGTTGGTGCGGTCGTACACCATGAAGCAACCCCTCTCCACCCTGCAGGAGTGACACCTGCTCAGGTAGGAGGACATGTCGGGGCAGTCGCTCATGCACTCATAGGAACGACCCTGGAAGTTCCTTTCCTCGTAGAAGACGATCTGATGGAGAGAGAGAGGGAAAGACAGTGATTAGCGTGAGAAATATGAGAGCGACACACATGAATATGTTCAAGTTTAAAGCTGAATTTGTGGGGAATGAAACAACTTGTTAATCTTTTTGGCATATAGCTACTTATTTACACATCCAGCTGATATGCAGCAAGATTATGATTCATTTAGAGTCATATTTCAGGTCACTTGATGAACGTAAGATAAATATTCACTCTCCTTGTAGCTCTGGCTTTGGTTTCCACCAACTACAGAACAGGGAAGTCGGGGTAGTTCTTTGCTGTTCTTTCCATACTTTATGTGATGCATAAAGAATTAGGACGGCTTACTGTGGAATATAAAGAACAACTGTGGGAAATGTTTTTTCGCTGCTAAATGCTCCACGGTGTTCATAGTGGGACGGTTTACAGCAAGCTCATTACAACCAGAACTTTTCTATTCATTACTATGAGCAGCATTTTCCACATTACTCATTTGATTATGACCAAACACAGAATGTGTTTAAGGCCACATGCTTTTTCGGATTTTAGTGGCAGTTAAAGCACTAGGAACCAGTAACATTTGGAAAATGAAAGCTTACCCTGCTCATCATGTTCATGCCAGTGGAAGTCATTTTGCTGGTCAGTGGGCTGCTGCTGCTGCTGCTGCTGGTGTTGCTGCTGCTGCTGCTGCTGGTCTTGCACTTGCGCCAAACTGTACCCCACCTGGTTTAACCCTTTCCTTTTATACCTGACACACAGACTGGGCCTTTTGTCCAAACCTCCTGAGCCAGCAACAATGCCATAGAAATGCACAGAATATAGAGGGATTGTCCGCATTTCCACACGCCGGTGGGCTCAGAAATGTTTTCAGCGTCTGTTTCTCGTGCAACATGGGGGTCATAGAAAGGGTGAAAGGGTTAACAATTGGAGGTCGCATCTTGACATTCAGCATGTCAGCAACAGTATTTGTCTGTTGTTTTTGATCCTGACAGACAGGACAGACATAGTAATTCATTTGTAAAGTCTCTGACTTGTTGGACTGCATGGGGATTTTGTTCACTTGTTTTCATGACAACACTTAGTGTCAAACCTTCATGTAAAAGCATAATAATAATAGTTTTATAAAAGTTGCTGGCAAAAAGAATATTATATAATATCTAAACCTGTATGGTTTCTGTTAAACAAAGAAATTGTGTGAATCTGAAGTTTATTTTCTCAACATCAAGCAGTAAAAGTCACTAAAGAAATAACATTTAAATATATACAACATAACAGAAATTATATAAATAATAGCATGATTCAACATTAATGGGCAGAATCTATTCCTATATGGTAATAGAATTTATTTTTGTCACTGTTTTTTCCTGCTTATGACACCAGTTAAATCAATATACATTTGGAACATGATAAGCTGAAATGTGCATGACAAATGAAATAAATAAATTAAATCCATTCATTTAAATGTGATGAGTTTTTGTGGATTTTCAAGTTAATGTCACATCCTGTAACATCTTCTAATATATGTTGATTTGTGTGAAACATCGTACGTTGCCAGATAGAACATTTTTACAACTATGACACAGCTAATGGTGTGATGAAATAAGTGAGATGAAAAAATCTTTATTTTAGTGGAAGCTAACTTTAGATGAACTAAAGTGGTAGAGCAGATAACATATGACACTACCTCCGTTTCTATGGTAATATACAACAGGACTTACCCACACACATAGATGCACAAGGAGTTTTAATATTAGCACAGAAAGTGAGAGAATCACAGTCCACTTCAGTTGATGACAATTCATTGGATGATGCCAGATTGTAAATCAAGATGCCACATTGTGAATGTTCATTATGTCTGACTATGTGGACATTTCAGATTGTGCAAACCTTTTGTCTAAACTTCTGCCCTTGCAGAAAAACATAATAACTGTGCATTTAGTTTTCAAATGATCACCTCCAGGAAAAGTTAAGTAGGCCTATATATTCTAAAAAGCTTAACTTGTAAGTTGCACTTTAAATATGTTATAAACATATAATTTCAGACTCCCATATAACCAGTGCTGTTTGTGTGTGGTATGTGTTTACTTGTTGCTTTAGGTTTTAGTACAGTGTAAAAATGAATGAATTGAAAAGAGGAAGAGAACACACTAGGGCTGCATGCTGTATGCACGAGTCCCAGATTTTTGTAGTATACACCCCAGACTTGAGGTCCTTGGTCCGCTGCCTGCTTTGCATGTTAGCTGACCCTGGTCTGCATAGATCAGGTTACTTGTAGTTTCACTTCTCAGCACAGGGTGGCGCTGTGACCAACGCTGCTGCCACTGTGAGACTCTCTTGTCTTGGTAACAATATGTGTTGTCAAACGTTGCTAAGGAAGTCACTGAGCTACTCTTTTTAAATTAGCCACAGAGACCAAACATCAGCATAGGTAACCTCACATCAGTACGATAACAGTTAAATAACGACATAAGATGTCAACATTACTTTTACGATTTAATGAATGTCCGATTTAAATGTTAGCTCTGCTAGCTTGGATACCGCTATTGTGTTGCTAGCATCGGTTAGCTTCACTAAGTATCCTAAAGCTAGTTAGTTAATTCAGCTATTAGCTACGTTAAACTAGTGTTAGCGCTGTAAACTATATATTAACTTGGTTAAGTTAGACCGATAAGGCTAACAAAAGATAACTTAATCTGCTGGTATCGATGAGTATTGATTTACTTTGCGATTAGATGGTTGTTAGAGGTCATGATAGCATTAGCTTGCAAACCCATAACTGTTGGTGCATGTTGCTAATGCTATAATAGAAGCTAATTAACGCAAACAGGATAGCCAGATAATGGATGGACAAAGTAACATTGTATGTGTAACACGGCTAAACTAAATAGTATTAAGGCCAGCATTTCATTGTTACACACACTCAGTTTGCAGTTTATTAGGTACACCTAGCTAAAAATCATGTGTAACAAACAAAGGGTAAAGCTAAGTGTATAAATATGTGTATGAATAAGTGCTCAGATCTAATTTAAAAGTACCAACACAAAAAAGTAAAAGTAGTCATTGTGCAGAGAGACCCTTTCAGAATGATTTAGCTATGTAATGCAACTGAATTCTAATTAATAAATGTAACTTTAATGTTGCAGGTGGTAAAGGTGAAGCAAATTTATTTAGTAATCTGTGAATTTTCTCTGTGGGATCAAATAATCCTTAGCTACCTGCGATAATACACAATAATTAGTTCAATTTACAGCTGTTCAACAACTGTGGTGGAGTAAAAAGTGCTAAATAAAATGCAAATACTAAACTAAAATCAATATTATTTGTACAGTACTTGAATAAATGTATTTTCCACTACTGCAGTAATGAAATAAACCCCTCTTTTCCAAAAGCTAATAATGTTGTTTTACTCCAAATAGGTTTAGGTCAGCTCTTTGATCAGTTTGTAGAATGTAGTTTATTCTGCTCTTTTTTTGTATACAGAGGAGTTTCTCTTATTTAGCCTAGTCTCATGTATATATGTAAATAGAGTGGAAAAAACACCTGTAAATATGGGCTCAGTGCAATTCAAGAGGAGGAGTTATTGCAGGATTGTAGTATTAGACACCTAGACACCTCAGTAATCTTGTATTAAAATATGAGCATATTCTTATCTATTTCTCCAGATGTGTCACTTCAGAAAGCTCCATCAGCCTGACTACAGCTGGTCTCAGACATGATGAGAAGATGACTACAAATGGAGAGGACATCAGCCTGCATCAGTCCTTTGAAGCTCCTGGCAAAGGAGATTCACTTGTCAGTGAAAGCAGGCCATGCAAGACCTCCTTAGTAGATGCCAAATCCTGCAAAGAGCACAGTGGTGTCCTTAAACTCACTGTAGTAAATGCACAGGGAGAGATCAATGCATTCCAACCAAGGCCACCCTCACTACCGAGGCTGTCAAAGTCTAGTAAAAGTGGCTCAGTTGAGAAAATTGTGAGAACCAGGAGGCTGAGAAACAGTCAGGAGAGCCTTAGTGACCCAGCTGAGACTGGCTCCTCCACAGACTCACTTAAAGAGGACCAAACTGTTCCAGGTCAAGGTGGATTTGCTCTCAGTGGTTCCAACACTCTCAGGAGCCAGGACTCCAGCGTGAGACCCCTTTCTGCTGTCACTATAGGATCCCCAGTGTTTAGAAACAGAGGAAGCAGTTTCTCTGAGGATGATAGAAGGCCCCGCAGCCAGCAGGGCATCACCACAGACCACTGGATGATGTCCACTAAGGTGCATCTGTCTCCAGTGCAGCCCATGGGGCCGCTGCCTGCTCTGGAGAAGACGTTTGTGTCAGCTACTTTAAGGCCAGCTAATAGGATTGACAAGGATTGTTTGGATTATGCTGTGCTGGAGAGAGAGAATCTTGGGGAGAGACTCCACAGGAAACTGAGCGACAGCCGGCTTCTGGAGAACATGGGATCGGATAGTGCCTCTGTCAACTCCCTGAGGTCCAACTACAGCGTGCTTAGCCCCATCAGACCCCAGGATGTGAGGAACAGGTACAGTAGGAATAGCAGATTGTTGATATCAGACTGGATGTTAACACTCTAAGGTTTTTTGACTGTTTCTGGAGGGCTATTAGAAGACCATATCTTTCAAGGTTATCAAAAGTTTGAATTTAAATATAGACCAGTGACAAGATAAAATTAACCAAAATTTGAAATTGTGCTTATTTGTTATCCTTTGAAACAATAACACAGTCTTACAGATAGCTGATTGTATCAATGCTGTCAGTTTGAGCTCTGGCCTGGCTCTAACTACCCTGTCTTTATGCTAATTAAAAGGACGAGTTAGAGAAGAGTTGGCGCACAAGCACTGTATAAGACTTTGGTACAGTATCTTATATCCACTACAAGCTTCTGATTTTGTTTTTGCACTCTGCTTGGGAGCTTATAGTGACTGTTTAAGTAACACAGACTGCGAAAGAGGCTCCAGACACTTACATGTTTGTTCAATGATCATATATTTAAGAGAAAATGGGAAGAGTGTGGAGGGTGATTAACATTGGATCAAAGGAGATGCTTGTTTTTGACAAGAAAAAAATGAATTTTGTCATGAGACATAGTCCATCCCTATTAGGGAAAAGGTAACATTTTAGCTTAAGTTATATTATTATTATTATTATCAGTTGTTATCTAAGTTGAAACATTAATCAGCCATTACTTTAAGCAAAGCTTCCAGTCAATATGAGCGGGTAATTTTCCTTTCCAACTTGAATATTTCAGGAGCTTTCTAGAGGGCAGCGTGCTGGGAAGCGGTGCCCTGCTTGGGGCTGAGGAGCTGGACCGTTACTTCCCTGACAGAAGGGTGGGCATCTACATTGCCACGTGGAACATGCAGGGAGAGAAGGTATGAGGAAATCATGGCTTTGCATCATCTAAAAGAACTATTTAAGTTCTTATCACTGCCTGCACTAGTTCAGCCACCAACTGAGTTGTAATCAAGTTTTTATAATTTTCAGGGACTCCCAGCCAACTTAGATGATCTCCTCCTTCCTACGGACTCTGAGTTTGCGCAAGACTTTTATGTCATTGGGGTTCAGGAGGGCTGTCCTGACAGGTGTGGTATGTTTTGTTTGATTTTCATCATGATCACTGAAAAAAATGGAAAAGTTATACCACTGTCTGTGTGACCTTGTGTTGTTCAGGAGGGAGTGGGAGATCCGTCTTCAGGAGACTCTGGGACCTCACTACATCATGCTGTATGCAGCGTCACATGGTGTTTTGTATCTCACCGTTTTTGCCAGAAGAGACCTAATCTGGTTCTGTTCAGGTTAGTGTAATATCACATAGACATGAGTTGGAGAAGGAATAAACCGAGCTGAAACAGTCTATCAGTCGATTTGTTGGGCAACAGAAAAATAATCAGAAACTGTTCTGACAGTCGATCCATTATTATAAATGATTTTAAAAACAAATAAAAATACTTTAATTTCTCTAGCTTCACGTCTTTCAGATTTGCTGATTTTCTTATCTTATTACTAGTAAAATGAAAATCTTCAGGTTTTTGAAGATTTGAACCAAGAAAGAGCAACTAACTGAGATTACACATAATCAAATTATCAGATTAATCAATAATGGACATTAGGATTAGTTGCATTCGTTCCATGTATAACTTTTCTGCTCTGCAGGTCGTTGGGACATAACGTTAATACATTTTGATTTGAGTCTAGTCAACAGTTGTTATCATAAACCTATGTTTGAATCCAATAGTAGATCATCCTCGTCTCTGCACTGCAGGTGTTTTGTGTTTGAGTCTAACTTATTCCAGGGTTATGGCTCTGACTCTAACCACAACATTCATCTGTTGACCCACACAGAGGTGGAGCATGCCTCAGTCACGACCAGGATCATCTCTCAGATAAAGACCAAAGGGGCTGTAGGAATCACATTTACATTTTTTGGCACTTCTTTCCTTTTCATCACATCCCATTTTACCTGTGAGTATGAAATGGTCCAGCTGCAGACTGAAGCAGTTGTTCACCACAGCAAGTTTATTATCAGGTTCTGTATTTATTAAATGACACTTAAGATGCTCAGAAGTATCATCTCTTCATTGTAAATACAGTATGCAGTGTAATATCACATAGACATGAGATGGAGAAGGAATAAACTGTAGAGCCGAAACAGTCTTTCAGTCTACTTGTTGCAGGTCAGCTGCCTGTGAGTGGCAATTTTTAGTTATAACACACATCATAACTGCTTTTATATATTTGCTTTCAAAGTTTGCAGCATTGACAGTTTTGCAGTCTCTCGTGTTTCTTATGTGTTACTGTCTTCTTCTAGCTGGAGACGCCAAAGTTTACGAGAGAATACTCGATTACAACAAAATTGTCGAGGCTCTAGCCCTTCCAAAAGGCCTTCCAGACACCAACCCTTATCGCTCCACATCATGTAAGACTCTTAATTTATGAAAAATAAAGGTTAATGTTATTTCTTCCCCCACAGCTAAAAAGAGGTTTCCAACGTAAATCACTGCGGTTAGGTTCATAAAGTTTGTTAAAATCCTAAAGACACAGTGTTATTTGTAGTGTTAGGACTGAAATAAATTGCTCCAATTTTTCCCACATATTTTTGACTCTGTCTTCATCCTAGTATTGACCTATTATTGAGTGCAAAAAGAAATGTATTAGCATTCACATACTTTAGAATAAAGCCTTGTTGTTGTTAAGAATAATGGACAACAATCAAGTGATGTCTTTTTTTAATTGTAGCTGATGTCACCACAAGATTTGACCAAGTCTTCTGGTTTGGAGATTTTAACTTTCGGCTGAGTAAAGATCGGGTTGAAGTGGAAAACGTCATGAACCGCACAGTAGGAGATGATATGAGCCCTCTGCTGGAGCATGACCAGCTCTCCAAAGAAATGAAGGATGGTATGATTTAGGAAGTTAACTCTCTGGGAAAACATTTAGTTTTTAAAAGGCAGCTTTGTTGTGTTTGATTGATTCTCACCCTGAGAATGTTCTTCTTTTCCCTCCCAGGTTCAATCTTTAAAGGCTTTCAAGAGGCACCGATACACTTCTTCCCCACATACAAATTTGACATTGGTTGTGATATCTATGACACTACATCTAAACAGAGAACGCCTTCATACACGGTAAGAAGAAAGAGGAAATCAAGCTGCATAAATAATCACATGCTCTGTTAACACTGCCACCAAGATTAGCTGTATAACATTATCACTTATATATTAATGTGCAAAAATTAGTACTCCTTTTAATTCTATGTTTTTTTTTTCCGTAAAAGCATATTAAAAATCACCCAATCATAGTGGGTCTTAGTATTAGACAAATACAGCCTCAGATAAACAACATATAACTTGTTTTTTTTACTGTGCCATTATTTATTTAACAAAAATCAATCCAGAAACAAAAAACGTGGGCAGTACTCCCTTACTGTTTCCATAAGATTCAAGAGAGTAAGTTGCAGCCAGATGCAGCTAATCATCAGCCCTTGATTAATTGATCAGCAGCTGCTGTGCAGACCTCTGTAAAAGCAAAAGTTTTGGCAGTTTGCTGGTCTGGAACATTCAGGTGTGTGTTAACACAGTGCCAAGAGGGAAAGACTTAACAGCACATTCACCTCAAGTTCAGAGAGAAATACAGTAAATCAAGCGCTACATCCCAGACCCTACAGGCCTCACCGAGCATGTTAAGTCCATGACAGCACAGTTAGAAGAAGACTGAACATACGGTTTGTTTGGAAGAATAGACAGGAAAGAGAACATGAAAGCACAACTGAGGTTCACAAAACAGCATCTGAACAAATCACAAGACGTAATGGAACAATGTCGTATGGACAGATGAGACCTTTGGAGTTGTTTGACCTTAATATGCCCATGTTTTTCTTTTCTTTTCAGTTTCACTTTAGTTAAATAAGTAATGAAACAGTAAAAAAAGTTAAATGTTCGTCTGAGGTTGGCCAATACTAACACCTGCTATGATCAAATGATTTTTATTAGTTTTTACACACAAAACATAGAATTAAAAGAGGGGATACTAACTTTGAAAAATGACTGTATACACTTTAGATATTCTAATGAAACTAAACTAGCTTAAGTCTGAAGATTAACAGCATTTTTTGGCTCTCTAGCAGAGTTAAACCTCGCGTCCTTGTGTTCACAGGACAGGATCTTGTTCAGGAGCAGACAAGCTGATGACATAAAAGTGATCAAATACACCAGCTGCTCCAGCGTCAAGACCTCAGACCACCGTCCTGTCATTGGTGTCTTTCAGGTCAAGCTTAGGCCAGGCAGAGACAAGTAAGGACTATTATCAATATGGTAACATGTTACGGATGCTTTTCTCCAACCCTAATGGTTATTGACAATGTTGTATGTGAATATTTTATACTTCACACACCTTTCTTTTTTAAAATCAACAATATAACATAATTTGCTACGGTACCACCAGAATAGCATAAGGAGAAAAATTACAGTAAGAACTGTAGATTCCATTTTTAATTAGTCTTAATATGGTCTTAAAGTATTGAAATGCATAATATCTGACCTAAATTTGCTTCTGTTGTTTAGCATTCCTCTGGGTGCAGGACAGTTTGACCGAGGCGTGTACTTGGAAGGCATAAGGAGAAGGATCACCAGGGAGCTGAAAAGGAGGGAGGCCATGAAGAACCAAAGTAGCAGCGCCATCTGCACCATCTCTTAAAAGTGGACTCCTCAGACCAGACTAGGTTGGCCTGGGTCATACTGTGCCAGTTAGAAAAAGGACCTCAAGGAAACCGGAGTTGTCTTAACTACACAGAACCCTGCACTAGTTGTAGTAATTGAGCAGAGTGTGCCCTCTGTTGAGAGTTGTTTGGAACTGTTTAGGTGTGTCCTGCTGGTTGAGGAAAGTTGCAGACTGAACTTGAGGGCAGGTACCTCAGACAGACAGAGGCAGTCTAACTTTTATTTATTCATTCATTCGTGACTAGGACAGACGGTTGTTTCCATTGTGGCTTACTCATCAGTCACACACTGCAGTGTGAACTGATGTAACCTTAAAGGCTTCATGTAACTGCATTTCATTTTCTAATAATTTTATAGGTGTTCAAAAAGCATCATGATCCACCATGTTAATGTTTACCTGAAAGCTACATCAGTGTTCAAATGCCATGAGAATGTGTCATCGAACAGCAAACAAACTTAGGTGCACTTTTAAATGTAAATGTCTGTTGGTTGATTTTAACTTGAATGTCATTGTAAGCTGATGGTTTTGTCAGAGAGATGCATGATGACTGAAGGAGGGAGCTGTTACCACTACATTATTTTTGTCATTAAGTCAGATAGGTTCTGTGGTTTGTGCAACAGTGATGAGACGTTACACGTTATATGGTACTGTTAAATTTCAGGGAGATTAAACATTTAAATGGATTTTTTTTTTTTTAGGAACTGCAAAACAGATGGAGCGTGTTATTTATATTGTTAATGTCTGTCACTACTTTGTCTTATTAGTCCTTTTTTACTGATCCTTTGCCAGACTGTAACTTCTTGCCTTACCTCTAATCTCACTGCTGTTGCCTGTCCATGTACTGTATATACCACTTTAAAGAATTTGCATTTCTAGCATGAAGAGCAAACGCTCCAAAAAGTGCCTGTAGGTCTTGTTTCCACTTCCTCAGGACCTCTTATCTTTTTGTATGTCGCCTAAAATCTAACATCCAGTAATAAACATTTTAAAACAAAGTTGTTAAATGTACTGCAGAACATTCTTTAAAATACAGTTTTATTATATCAGTTTTACAAGCTGATATACTGATATGAATAGTCCACATTTAACATTTTCGCTGTAGTCGTAATTCAGTGAAATGCTAGTAAAACTCACTTGGGTGTAGCTCAATATAACTAATATAATTTTTTTGTCTCATAGCAAATTTAACC
>JAUBNQ010000028.1:19987110-19998277 GCA_032353495.1 Ctenopoma kingsleyae | reverse complement strand
ATTATTTATGTCATAATTTATGTCATCAGTGTTCATTGCACTGCATTCCACACCATGCATGGATGTACACACACAGGTCTGCTGTTTCTCTCACTAATGCTTGTAACCTGTATTATCAGGTGCTGTGCAAGTTGTTTATTATTTGTTAAGACTCGAGAGCTGCTTTTGTAAGTTTGTGGTGCATATACTGTATTTATAATTACTGTGCATGGATTTGGTACTTGATCATCAAAATGACCATCTGTAGCACACCTGTAACAGCAGCTGTTACCATCTCATTCTGATGTTTCCATGCAATGACAGTGTACGGCAGAGGTCTTCATGGGCCCAAGATTTCCAAGTCTTTTACCAGTGTTAGTCAAAGATGTCTCATGTCCTCAACTTTCCAACTTGAGTCAAGTCAAGTGGTGTGAAAAAATGACCAAAAAGACACACAAAAGGACAAAAAATAAATAATTATTAATTGTGATGATCATTTCTCATTATTTTCAACAATTTTACAACCAAACAATCAATGAATTAATCCAGTTATACCGACAGAAACAACATGGAGTAAACCTGTGATTCTTTGGGGAATTTCTTGGGTGTCAAATGCATTTTGGACTGTTGCCCATTTTGCCCATGTTTGCCCCAGTTGGTAATCAAGTCATGGTAATAGTAGTAACTAGAAGAGAGCTACATCCATCAGCCACAACATTATTACCACCTGGGGCTCCTGTGAATTTTGACATAAATTTTTTTACATGTTGATCCCTGTCCACCACAACATCAAATTCACCAGCTGGTACTAATGTGCAACTATTATCTTTGTGGTTAGAGGATGTTTGTAGCACAGACAGATAGAAACACTGACACTGGTGGGTAATTAGCACCATGTGGCATATGAGAGGAAACAATGAGCATGGAAACTGTGACTGTTTGCAGGTAAAGAGTTTTCTTATGAAGATGGATCAGTCCATACAGCTTAGTTGCCAGGTTGTGATCTTTCATATCTTCCCACAGAGACTATGAGCCAAACCTGTGTGAAGGTTTTTGCCTGTTGAAGCAACTCTAAGTAATTCACTCTCTACCTGTATCAGTTTGGAGACTTGTTAATATAAGAAAAGTAAAATATGTTTGGCCAATTCTTCAAGTTTGCAGACCTCTCAAATTAAATTTCATCTCGCTCATATTATAAACTGAATAAGTTTATGCCTTTTCATTTAAATTATGATGTCAGTACCATTGTTATTCAGATTCAGGTTCACCAGTGACATTTTCCCAGGCTTAAATCCTAAATTTCTTCTTCCTCTTCTCGTTGACATCGTAGTCTTTGATTAAACGTCAGCCGCTGGTTTGTCAGAAACCACAGCATCACCCGTGATAAGGTTTCTTTTCCACGTTCTGTCATGGTCAAGGACAAAAAAACAGTCCACACACCACTTAAGCCCAAAACTATATGAGCTCAGCCTCTTGTCACTCTGAGACCCTTTTGCCAAGTTTGTGTCTGGGTGTTAGTGTGCAGCGTCAAACCTTTAAGAAACAGAGACAATCCTGCTGGTCCTCTACCACAATGTGTGCTCCCCAAAAAACACTACAGGACTTATACAGTGGCCTTCTTCATGTACAATGTGACTCTAAAAATGTTAACATGTTTTGTATTATGATTATTTTGTCTGGAAAAGTTGCCAAAATAAACAACTAAAGCTGTGATATCATATATTTAATGCACAATCTTACCTACAGCATTGTTTTTTTAATGTTTTATTTTGAGTCTGAATCTGTTTTGTCTTCAAAACAAACATTTCATGTTTAATTTATTGGTTTAAATGGTTGTTTCTGTCATTGTTATATTATTATAAATAGACAGCATTTAACTTCTTTAGCTTCACACTCAATATGAATTTAATAAATCAAAACAAACTGCAGCAGGTTTTTAATTGTGTTTATATATATTTATATTTATTGTTAAAAATCTTAAAAGTTCTGCTCCTGTAATATTTACAGTAATTCATTGATGTCCAGAATACATTTTAGTTTTTTAGATAAATTTTATTTTCACTACATTTTGAAACATGATCTGAAATATCAGATTATTTTTTGTATTTTAAATGCTTTGAATTTCTGTAATGTTTAGTCCTAAAGTTTCATAAATGAACATTTAGTGGACTGTGTACGTCCGCTCATCACGCTTCAGTGGACGTTCAGTATACCAACCGACCAACAGCTCGGCAGCTTCAAACAGCAAACTGTATTTGAATTACATTCTGTTTCCTAGACATGATTGATATGAAAAAGAGCAAGCCACATCAGGAACTAATTATCAAATCATCATTTCCCGCCTCACAAGTGCCTGAATCGGGCTCCTACCAGCGATGGGCTCTTAGACGTGCTGCTGGTTGCCATGGTGCTGCTGGCGCAGGCTGCAGAGCGAGGCCCGCTGCTTCCTATAGCATTCCTGGTAATTGAGGTCAGATGCTCCTCTGAGTGGAACCTGGACTGGGAGTAACCTGGAAGCATTTATTTTATGGAGAAGATGTTTAGTTAAGCCATGCTCCCGCTCTAAATGAGCCTCGGTCCAGCTCTGGTGATGAATACGATTGGTGAAAGCACTGAAGGCTGGTTCCTGACTTCTTCCTTCCCCTGGATCAGGTTACAGATTAACAGACTTCCTGCCCAGTTGTGGAACAAGCCAATCCAACTGATGGAGCTACAGTAGGTGCACAAGCAAGGGCATCATGTGCTGCCTCAGATGTGGTTTCTGAGAGACCTGCACAGACGTGAGTCCTTAAACAGCCACGCAGGTATCATTTGTATGAAGCAGGTGATTGTAGACAGGGTAGACCTACTCTGGAGCCAGCTGGTGGTCCACATTTAGGGAGTAGTGGAAAGAAACAACTATACTTAAAGCTGTACTAGGTGATGTTTTGCAAGTTTAGTGTGAAATTATCATCTGAATTAGCAGTGTCCCACAGTTCTGCAGGTTTTTAACTACTTTCACCTTGTCGTTTTGCTAGCCTAACACGAAGACTCAGCTCCTCTCCATCACCTGCAGAATATAACACTGTTCTCATCAGTCTTTAGTTCTGGGGGTGTGTTGTGTGGAGCACATATTTGACATGCTCAGCTCCAACTGGACAGGTGTTTTCTGACGTATCTGCAGCCACCGGACAATTTGTTTTTGTCCCTCGTGCTCATAACTCATTAAAAACAACCAGTGTGTGTCGATGTGTGTCACAGCCCTAAGGTTGATTCTAGTTATTCAGGTTCTGGATGATGAACCAAAGTAGCGGCACTAAATGGAAATGCATGTGATTATAAAAGAAATTACAGTTCACCAAGTAGTATGGGTATAACAAACTCATTTTCTATTTGTGTATATAAAAAATCCTGCGCTGAAGACATTTTAAAGACTTTTGCATTGTTCTGAAGGAAGATTTTCATCATTTGTATTTGCTCATTTTAACAGTTTGCGTCTTTTTCATGCTTGCTGCTCATATTCTGTTGCTCACTGTAGCCCCCACAGTCACTTGGTCCACATACTGATTATACTATGAGTGAGTCACAATGCTCAGATCTTAACACGACATGCTGAAACTGATCTTTGGGCGGAGTGAGATTTGTACTAATTCATCAGCTGTCAGAGAGCTGGCACAGTTCAACACAGAAAAACACAGAGTCCCAACACTGTAATTTAGTCACTATGCACACAGACCACATTTGAAGTGCTCATGGTTTCATGCATGTAGGTTCTGGCCCCCCAAAAGTTAAGGGTGCATGAAATACTAACACCAGAGTGAGACTGTGGTTCACTATACATCAGTGTGTCACTTCACCAGAAGCTATTAAAATTATTAAATTCCTAATGTGCTATTAGTGTTTCTACCTGAAGCATCTCACCTCTTCGCACTGTGCT
The DNA here is from genome assembly GCA_032353495.1 of Ctenopoma kingsleyae. Lineage (NCBI taxonomy): Eukaryota > Metazoa > Chordata > Actinopteri > Anabantiformes > Anabantidae > Ctenopoma > Ctenopoma kingsleyae. Next base: position 19,994,382 of record JAUBNQ010000028.1, on the reverse strand, counting down.
TTATCACACTGTCCAGCTCAGTATGGTGAATGAGCAAAGGTGCTCTTATCAAAACAAACACTGTGGGAGTCCTGGTTTCGCTCCAGGTTATAGATCCTTTCCAGTGCTCTTTGCTAAAACACCCCTCCATTTCCTGTCCCACCTTTTGCACTTCCCCAGCTGACCAGAGTACGAGCGTGGCCGGCACCAGCTACCTCACCTTGACACAGCTCAACATCGCTGCCTGACTCGAAGCTGCTAGGATCAACAGAGCTGCAGGATATTGCAGTCGGCATCAAAGTAAACACACAATGCGTCCTGCACAAGTAATTTCCACAATGAGTGCATTTGATGTGACAGTTTAAACACTTGAACCCAGAGCTGGCCTGTGAGGGGAGGTGGTGTTCAGGGCGGTTGGGTGGGCCACAGAGGGGAGTGCGTGTGCTGACCTAAAAGGTTTTGCAATGATTATGAGCAACATTCACCTCTGATTGCTCCAGGTCACTGCAGGTGAGTGCAAGTGGTCGGAAGGAAGTAATTTTCCTTCTGGAGCTGGTTAGCTGATTGGGTAAGTGGCTGATCTCTGACACTGACCCAATTCCTAACATATCTAGAGCTGAAGCAAAGAGCTGGAACCTGATCAGAGGCAAGACTAAATTAAATCAAACACAACTATAACAATGTGTTCTTGTCATATTTTTTGCTGTGGGATGACTGAGGCTGCAGGAACATGATTGAACCATATTATTTTTATACAAACTTTCTTTTCCTCTGTCATTGCTTATTGTTTCTAACTACTGCCAATGAGAAAAAAAGAAACTTCTCTCTCAACTTCCTCCTCCACACAGATACATATGTTTGTCATCTCCAGCAGAGAAGACAACAAACAAATGATGTGCTGCTCAAAGGAAAAAAATATTCTGCAAGGTCAAAAGGGTCCAAGTATGAAATGAGGTTAGAGGCTCAACATCAAGGTTCAATATAGTAAAGCCTTTGGTACTGCAGAGCCATAAAGCTGGGGTGGCTTGTGAGAAACAATCATAGCCCAACAACCAGTAATTTACACTACATGTGTTCATTTCATCATGTTAATTACTGTGTAATTAAGAATGTAAATCGAATGTAAACGGGTTTCTCATTAAACCTTAAACATTAGATACCATATCTATATGTTTTGACTTAATAAAAGCCCTTCACACGTATGTTTGTGAAAATGGGTGTTTTTGTTTTCTACCCTAGCTTATCTGTTACGGGTGGCTGCAACCTTCAATCAAGTGAACATCATATCTCTTTAACATAGCATTTTTTTCCACAATACTGCACCACAGTAATGTTTGTTAATGAGTGAAAAGACATTACACAGTAATGAGTAGCTTCTCCCTTTTTCCTCGTTAACTACACAATAAGACACAGACATAACATGATTTTTCCCAGTAATGTACCAGGTAGGTCCTCCGTGTTTACAAAGATATTTAAAGTAAAGAACAGTTTTGTTCTCACTTGCTCTAACATTTCCAGTTGTTTTTCCTTTCGTCCTCATAATCTTGTTTTCTTCCACTGCACTTAAGTAAAAGTAGACACCAGTTAGTATAAGAAGAATTAACCCCAGAGTGTAAATGTTGCAAATGAAACAAGCAATCGGTCTCATTTCTCTGCGCTCTGTGGGGTTACTGCATCGTGCTAAAGTACTAAAGACCTGGAAGACTGTTACTAAAGCAGCCAGTGAGTCTGACTTGGCAAAACTTCTTTACATACATAAGTAATCTTTGAGAATGAACGGGGTGTAATACAGAATCAAAGGGATACTGGGATGCATGGACGGATTAAATCAAATGAGTAATCACAAATGAAGCTGCCACATAGTCTGTTGATATTTTAGATCTTTCTCTAGTCATTTGTGTTTCTTTTTGATTTTGCATCTATTTTAAGTAGTAGTGTTGTTTTTATGTCTATTTTGGTTCATTTTGTGTTAATGTTTGGTTATTGTCTCCTTTGGATAGTTTTGCATCTTTGTATGATCTTTTGTGTCTTTTAACTGAGTTCTGTGACTTTCAAACAAGAAATATTGACACTCACTTCACACAGTAACAGTAAGAGGTTCCCTTTGACCTATTTAGCCTCCGGGCTCGTGTCTGGTGGATTTGCTCAGTAATCCATCTATGCTGAGGTTTTGTTTTTTTCTTACCCAAAAATGCTTGCATGGTTTGAATCTTTGCATCAAATTACTGTTAAAATAAAATAAAAAAACTTAAATGACAAAACAAAATTCTGTATATTATATGTTCATGGTCACCAGAGAAACCATCACTTTGCAGCATCAAGGGTAAATTTTCAGTTATCCACCCAACAAACATACAAACATACAAAGCAATACTTGCAGTATTAAGTCACAAAATTTCTCTCAGTTGGAGCCTCTTTCATGTAGCACTCATTCATGTTAAACACAACAATTCTTGCTACAAAACACAAGTTGTTTGAGTTTATCTGCCATTTACTAAATGAATATGCACTGTGACAAACTGGAAGTAGCCAACTGTAGAAGACGATGCTTCACGTCATGATGCATAAATCACATATAAACTTGCACTATAAAATGTTTTCTTACAATAATCTTGTGTTGGGTTTTGTCTCTTTTGGTGTGGTAAAACAAGACACGTTTGAGGAGACCCTTAATTTTCCAGCACTCACTGGCCACTTGAGAGGTTTGTACTTTTACCCAGCAGAGGAAAAACATGAGTTCTCTCTCTTCCCTCCTTTAGTGGAATTGATCAGCTGCTTCCTGGCTGTAACTAAAGAGAAATACTGTAATCCAGTTGATAAATATCAAGCAGAATACAGCAATCAGCTGAAAGCAATTTGCATGTCTGTGCTCAAGCCAGCGGCTCGTGATTTTCTCTCCTGTCATCTATCATAGACCACACGCCTGGGCCAAAATACACAATACCCCCAAATTGCTGTCATATGGAGTGCAAGCCCTGAAAAAATCCCTTCATTTTTCCTTGTCTGTACTTCAAATAAACTTGTATTTGTTAAATAACTGGAGAGGCTTTTTTCTCTCCAGTGCAAGTTTTCAGAGAGAGGGATGGTGTAATGTGCCATTTCCTTTGTTTGTTGAAAGCTTGGCTGCAGGACTGTAATCTAGATGGGTTTGATCTCAGAGTAGCTGCAGCCTGTTGAATGTTGGACGGCGCTGGACGGTTGAGTCTTCAAACGTCAAACTGGTTCAGCAGCAAGCTCCCAAAGGCAAACATTCCTGTCTCAGCTTTTGTTAAATTATTCATGTGCTTCTTCGCATCCTCAGTTGTTACTCCCTCGGAAAAGTCTCATGCACACACACACCACAGAGAAAGATTTAAGCAAATATTTGGTGGACACTTCTGTCCAAAGTATTTGTCAGCAGTGGTTCCCACCCCACAGCCCTGAGAGATGATTCTGTCATAAGCATAAACCTGATAAACCCATTAACACAATTAATAATCTAAGAGTGCATGTGACCACTGTGCTTTTTTTTTTCTTTTGTCATATGTTTCACCAAACTCACCAAATCCTTCAACGTAAATGACTATGTGAACTAGTCAAGGAAAGGAAATCAGTGGATGGATTATGTGTCAATACAGTATACCTTTTTTTTAAATGAATAAGGCTCTACATTTAAAACCGAAAGCAACTCTCAAGAATCTGGTTGGGGTTGTACCAAAAATTTGTTTTATATCAGTTTTGTAAATTTATTTCACTGTTTCTTCTCCTCCTTATCAGAAATGTATGATAATACGGCACACAGTATATGTTTTATACTATGTTTTATATGTTTTTGTTTGACTTTCAGTTATGTTCCACCTTAGCAGAACCAGAGGCATCCCGGGGACACGTGCTTGGCAACGCAAGTGAGCGGTTGCATCCATTAACATTTTCAAGTTCTGTTCCTGTGAGACGCTGGCCCCAGGTCCAACTTTTATCTCATCTATCTAACAACATTCACATGGACTACAGTGAAAGAAGTTCTACAACAAGATAAGACATTAGTGTTGCATTTAGGGCAATTTCCAGCCTTCTCCAAACACCTTGTCATCCAACATGCCAAGCAGAGCATCAGTCATCCCTGTAACCTGGCTTTGTGCTGGTTCTTTGTGACATACAACCATTGAAAGAAAGGGGTATGAATCATGCACATTGTGTGTCTGCACCTCACCCAAAAGAATTACAGAAAACAGAGATTTGGAAAGGATCGTGAACTGCAGGCAAGCAACATCTTCAGAAGAGAAGACATTGTTGTTCATGTTTAACTGCACAACGTCACAATGATTAATGCATTTATTTATTCAACCAGGGCTGTACAGATAAACATTGTTAAATAAGAAAGAATATAAAGCACTAATTCAACAGATGTAACGGGGGGCGTGGAGCTGAAGCTAATTTGCAGCCCCTGTCTCTGTTTAGGCTTTAAATTGGGGTTAAACAACTAAACAAGCAAACGGATAAAATAGATCCAGGATAAAAACAACATGTGTACATGTGTGTATGACTGAATGCGCTGGCATATGTGTAACACTGTGTGCACATAGCCGTGGGTCAAGTGAATCCATGTATTAAAAGTCTTCCTGCGACATATTTGCTGTTGTTTAAGCCTTTGTTCTACTTGCTATCACTTCACTGTCTCAAAGCTTAGTGATCTCATCATATCCAATTAAAAACTAGGTTTTATTTCTGTTCTTGAGCGTTTGATTACAGTTGAGTTTTGAAGATGGCTGCATCAGTCTTCTATTTATTTAGCCACGATGCCTTTTGGCCCCTCAGCTACACTGCATGTGTAAAATTCATATAAACCATTACAATGGACATGACTTGCAGTAGTTGTCTATGCAACCAAGAATTCAAGTTTTTAGGCACCACCTTAACTCAGCCTTAGTGAATGAAGGTCAATATGTTATACAACCATTGTTATTCATTACTGACAAAAAGACCCCACCTTAATACTTGTGGTTTCCCAATGTTCAGCACTGTAAATAAGACATTTGCCCTTATGTGAACCCTTCTGTACCTTCACAGCAAGCGGACGACGCACGTCATACGTTGTTGTCATACCAGCCAACAAACCGTCCACTGGGGCTCGTTGGATGAGTCTAATAGCTTTAGCATGTGCCTCGGTTTGTTTTTATTGTGGCAGTGTGCTGTTGGCTTATTGTTTGTGTGGGATCACAGACAGTTGTGTGTAAAGGAAGCAGGAGAGAGCAGCCACGCACACACACATGCACACACATACAGTAGCAGTGGGTGGAACTTCACACAGAGCTGCACATGATGCAACAGGTGACTCATCCTGCGATATCATCATTGTCAAGAGGTCTGGGGATGGTCATTTTCTTCTGTTGTGGTTTTTTTTGTGGTAATTTTGTGTCACTTTTTTCATTTTACATCTCTTTGTGACTGATTTGTGTCTCGTAGTGGTCATTTTGTGTCACTTGTGGCTGTTTTGTGATCGTATTCTTTCACTTGTTTCCAGTTTACATCATTTTGTTTTTTGTCTCTCTGTGGCTGATGTGTTTCTCTGTGTGGTGATTTTTGTCACTTAGTGGTCATTCTTCCTTTTACTACTTCTTTTCATCTGTATATGTCCAGGATCATCCTAAACCCACTGTTTCTGAAAGGTTCTACTGGCCAAAACTGATGCCAGTGGTCAAAAACCTTTGCTCGTGCACATCATCACTAAAGAGAAACAAAAATGAAACTGATAAAACACTCTTTCCTCCTTTAAGTCCTCCCGCATCTTGACCAACGCACTTCCAGTTGACCCTGCTCCATGTGGTAATCACAGCTAATGCACAGAGCTGCTGAAGTGCATTACACAGACAATACAAAGAGACTGAGACAATGTCATTCTGCTGCTGCAAATGCTTTTTAAGTAATCAATAAAAGTTAAAGTGCCATTGATTTCATGGAAACCTGTACTTTAAGTCCTTTTATTTCTTAGGTACAGGTAGTTTGGTGATTTTAGTGGAAGAAATCTAAAGCTGTGGCTTCATAAATCTCTAAAATATCAACTTATCAAGAAAACTACCTTATTCTTTGTAGTTGGTGTAAACACGCGAAAACACAATAACTGGGGGAAACATTACTACAAATGTTAAATGTAAATGTAGCTTTGTGATAATTATACTCAATTGAATTCCTGAATGTAGTAATGTTATTTTATATGCAGCCCACGTGGACAACAAGACATAGACTGAGGAGGGAAACATTTGTCTTTTATCCCATATTTAAAAAATAATAATCACAGTTCACAATTGGGCTTTTCTTCTGAAATGCAATAAATATTCAAATCTGTGATTTGTTAACTTGTTTATTTGGTCTTTTATTTAACTGAGAAACATACAAAGAAAAGGTGGGCGGCACAGTACTGTAGTGGTTAATGGCGTCGCCTCACAGGAAGAAGGACCAGTGTTTGAATCCACTGGTCTGTGTGGAGTTTGCATGTTCTTTCTGTGTTTGTGTGGGTTTTCTCTGGGTTCTCCAGCTTCCTCCCACCATCCAAAGACATGCAGTTAGGTTAATTGGTGATTCTAAATTGCCCGTTGGTGTGAATGTGAGTGTGAATGTTTGTCACTATAACTGCTCAGTCTATCACAGACTGAGTAGCGTGTACCCCTCCTCTCGCTCAATGACAGCTAGAACAGGCTCCAGCACTCCCACGACCCCTGAGAGGACAAGTGTTTATGGATAGATGGAGGGATTGAAGATCTTCAGTGCTTTCACTGAACAAGTTAATTATATTTTAAATTTTAAATTAAATCTAAATGCAAGTAAATTTAGTTTGATGCCTCCAACACACTTTGGGACAGAGTCATGTTTACAACTGTGTTGTTTATCCTGGATCATCAATCAATTCAGAACCAAGGAGACTTATAGAGGCAGTTTTGCAAGTAGAATATTTGTCCATTCTTGTTGGATAGTTCCTGGTCACCATTGTCTGATTCTCCTCTTAATGAAGTGTCAGTTGGAGACAGATCTGGACAGCAGGCACCTCAAGCAAGCACACAGCACGTGCAGAATGAGGCCTGATACAGTCCCACTGAAATATCGACTGATTTCCTGGAAATAGACGTTGACTTAATGGTAGAATATGTCTCTCTAAAATTCCAGTAGACACTTCCACACTTCCTGCACGCATATGCACTCATTCTGTCACGGAGGCTGGCTTTTTCTTTCAGTGGATGGTCTTTTCCTCCTATACGGAGAACCTGAGGTCCGTTTTTCCCAACAACAAGCTGAAATATGAATTTATCTAAACACACAACA
>JAUBNQ010000028.1:19937077-19947552 GCA_032353495.1 Ctenopoma kingsleyae | reverse complement strand
CCCTCTGTCTCAGCTGAAGCAGCTGCTCCCTGAGGTGCCACATAAAGTCCTCAAGGTGATTTTAAACATTACAAACTTAACATCTTGCATCTGTTTATCTGATACTGTTTGTTTTATGAGTAGTGTTTTATTTTTGTAGTTTTACACAGAAGACGTCACAATAGGAAAACTGTCAAATACATGTAGTAGAGTAAAAAGTACAGTATTTATCTCTGAAATGTAGTAGAGTAGAACTAAAAAAGTAGCATAAAATTAAGTAAATTAAGATAGGAGGATGCATATGACATCAAGCCTCCATTACTGTGCCAAGATTATGTCAAAACACATCTCAGTTTTCTTTGCAGTGTGAATAATAAACTTTTTCTACCATACAGGCAAACTGAGTCGTTTCAGTGACAGTTCTGCATTTAAGTTCTTTTCTTCCTGGTTTTAGCTGTTCAGCGACACCACCTCCCTGTACACGCAGCCTGCAGACCACAACCAGATGGACTCTCAGACACTCACTGAGACGAACCAACAAACCAGCCCATGGACTAGAACTGCTGATTATGAGCATGTGGTCTCTCTCCATTCGCGGCCCTCCACCAGCCCACAGCCAGAACTGCTCTGTAGCGACCACAACACCGGCTGTCTGTTTGGAGCTGAGGACACAGAGGGACACTTCAGGCTCGACCTCAGCTGCCATTCTTTTAGCAGCCAAGAAGTTTACCTGCAGAGGAGCTGGGCCAGCCGTCAGGCAGCAGAGGACAAAGGCAGGGAGGAGGTGAAGTTTCATGGGTGGAGAAGCAGAGCTGGAGCTGTGGGGAGAGTTGTTGAGAGGACTAATGACGAGTGGACACTTGGAGCTCCAACAAGCAACAAACCGAGTGACTTCACCTTGTGTCTACACACGACTGACAACAGTCCCATCAAATTGGACCCCAGCTTCAGTTACAGCCCCGTCACACAGCAGCCGGCCAACAGTCAAATGTCCACATCCTACAGTGACCTCCACCCCGCTGACAGCCATCACATTTCCTACAGTCTGAGCCCTCCAACAGAGGTCACGCTGTGGGCTCGAGGTCAAAGTAGCAACGACTTCTTCTCTAGTAGTTCAGCACTGACAACAGCTTCATCAAACTATGGTTCTAAATGCTGGACAGGGCGAGAGAGGAAGAGGAGTGAAGAGGCTGCGGGTCTGGCTAAAACAGGCGAGTGACACTGACGAGTGATCTCCAGACATAGTTATATATTTTTAAATGTAAATGCATGGTATCATTTTATAATTTTGTCACTGAGATGTTTCCTTCTGTTTGTTTTGCAGTGTTGATGCCGCTGAAGAAGGGGAGGCTGAGTTACGAGAAGGTTCCTGGCAGAAGTGATGGACAGACAAGACTTAAATTATTTTAGACATACACACTTTGTTCCCGCAGCACGTTTGTAAAAGCGAGACCAATATGATGTTTTGTTAAAAGTTAAAACTTTTTTCTTAAGACTTAAGTTTGTATTTCACAGCATGTATGTATCGTTTATTTAAATCAGACATTGAATGCCTCATGTTAAGCTGCTTTATCAACAGGTAAAATGTTCTTTTATAAAAATGTATGTATTCATATGAAATGTTGTAGTTGTTACATACTGCATTACAATGTGTTATAAACATGTTTGTATTCTGTTTAATTTAAAGGGTTATTACTAATTTCCTTATAAATAAAATATGATTAAACATCAAGATTACCGTTGTGCATGTTTTGCTTTTGTTTTCCTCTGCACAGAGCGCGCTCTCAGTGGTGAAATACAAATTGTGATTTATGGTTGGAGAAGAGCAATCGAGGGTCTTTCCCTGCTAAACTGATAACGTCTCTCATTTTAGCAGCTCCAATGGTTGAGGCCATTTTTTTTTCTCCATTTAGTGAAGCAATCCCCTTATCGTGGTCTCTCAGCATGTGGAGAGAGTGCTTATCTTCACGAGCCAGCAGAGTGAAGCCTGCTCCCTCAGGAATGATCCCCAGACAAAGACGACCCCTGGGGACATCAACTCCGAGCCTCTCTGCCTCTGGACAGCTACGTCCAGCACTGGCTCGCCACCATCAATAACCCTGCTTTTTTTTTTTTTGTTTTAATACATCTGTGTCTCTGGCTTCTGCCTTCTAACAAGCAGTGGACAAAGAGACAGAAAGTGTTTTGTTTTTTCAATGGCACAGGAACAAAAGCAGTGGGCAGGATGGTCGGAGGAGTCCCCATATGTGTGAAGGTTGAGTAAACAAGCGTAATGGTGCAGTAATTGTCCCAGTTTGTTACTTCAGCTCCGGACTGAATGGGACAGGAGAGATATGGTGGGAATTAACAGGCTGTTTAAACCAAAGCTGTGCCTTAGGTTTGGATCCAGCTACAGCTGTAAAGGTCACGCGACTGTCACTGCGATCTTTTATCGCAGGCAGCAGTTAACTGAGTCACCTGTGTGTTTCCTGTGTAAATAAGGGGGTTTCCTGTGACATCTTTTTGGTTAAATACTGATGTTTAGATCAGATCTTTGAGCATCCTAAAAGGAAACAAAACCGAAATAGTGGGAAAATGTGTGAACACATTTAAAAGATGGTTTATAATACTATAATAGTAAGAAGGTACAGATACTATAATATAATATACTTTACATTTTCTCCCATACAGACATGTTTGTTTTTTATAAAACTCATAATCTCACTTATGGGTGTCCACGGGAGAAGCTATAGTTAAATATGATCAGCAGCTTAATCAATAATGAAAATAATCATTTGTTGCAGCCTTATTTGGTATTTAATTATCTGATAGTGAATGTGTTTGTCACTAGTTTTTATTATTGTGTACTGTGCATCTGCTTAAAATAATTTTTTATCAGTATAATTGGTTCTTCATTACCACTTCTTTACTATTGACCCTACAGATTCATAATACGGTAAATTAACTTACGAGCACTGACAGTTATTGATGGTCTCGTTTTAATTCACATTAGAGAGTCTATAATGGGTTCAACCCTGGGTCAGTTCTTGTCTTTCTTTTTTTTCCCAGCGGAAGAACAATATAGTTTTAGAGGTGTAGTGAAGCCCTGAATTAATGCTTAGTATTTTATTTTTAATATTATTAGTATTTTTACAGCATTAAAGAATAAAACTAACATATTAAACTTACCTATTCTAAGATAGCGCTTATGTTTGAGTTAAATCAGAATTATTTTAAATGTCCTTAATTAAAATTGATGCAATATCCAAACACAAAAAAGGACCTGCTTCATTTACAGCTTATAATTAATTAATTTCTTATTGTTTAACTGGGAATAAGAATTTAAGTAAGTAAATCAGCTGTTTAACATTTATATACAGTATCTCAATTGTTCACATATGAATTATTTTAGATTATTGTGATTGACATAATCGTATGTTTTTATCTACAATAAATGTTTGAAAACTTTTTAGCTTTTGTCATTGAGCCAAATATTTTTGTCGAAGGGCCACATTTGGCCCGCAGACCTCCTGTTTAGTACTGGTCTAACACCACAGAAGTGGCTCTGGACTTGCTAACATCTGCATGCTAAATGCTAATCTTAGGATCACCACAGTGCGATAGTGAGGTTCATATGAGTATCATAAACCAAAGTAGTGGAAAAAAGTGAAAGTAAAAAACCTGGTCAGTGAAGAATCACATGGAAGTTGTTTTTCAGCTGTTTTTCCTCCTCACCAAGGCTGCATCTCTGGGGAAAATATGTGTACGCTAACGTCAGATACAAACAGCTGTAATCATATATTAAAAGTCTGCAATAAATAAAATATGGAAAAAAGAAAATGAATGAAACCTAATGAATTATACAGCAATTACTTCATTAAATTTCTTTTCTTTCAGATTCTCAGGAGACAAAACTCAGAGACTGGTTTTGTCTCTGTGACACAGACGTAAATTAGAGTTTCACAGCTTTTCCTGCTCACTCTGCTCTCAGCCCTAACCTGCAAAACATTGCAACCTGATAAATTACAGATTCAGGTGTAATCGTCACCTGGCCTTGTGATGACAGTCAACACAGCGAGCATGTCTGCAGATCTGCAGCAGAAGCTGGATGGAGTCACAGAGTGGCGGCGCCTGGCCTGCAGGTGCAGCCTCTTGGACGTGCAGCAGGGCCCATGAATGGCCGATTCAGTAAACGGCCCCCATTGGGCCTGTTCTCCAGGCCGGGGGCTAATCCCAGCCCCTAATCGGATTATGTAAATTCCTACTCCACACAGAGACTTTTATGGAAGGCTGCGTCTTTGAAACAACACTTGAAGGGTGTAAAAAGAACAGTGACAATTGGTTAAACTAGACTTGTTTTTTTATCTGAACGAAGGTTGAAAGTGGGAGGCAGAGGAGTGTGGTGGGGGGAGAGAGGGGTGAGGCGTGGTGGAGAGAGGTGAGTCAGAACGCTGTGCTCTCCCTGTTTCCTCTGTAATTTATGTGTGGCCCCATGGAATGGCTCAACAAGATTACCATAGTCATAACAAAACCCATATTGTTCGACTGTCAATCTGGATATGGTATTTTTACCTTTTGTGGCCCAATCAGGCTGAATTCAATAGCAGAGCAGCCAGTGATATCAAGGTCTTTTCCACGGTGGAGGGACGGTGGGTTGTCCATGCCTAATGTCAGAGAAACAGAAAGGAACAAGTGTCCACACCAGTAAGAAAAGGATCAGAAAGATGAACGTCTCAGTTTCACTTCAATGGGAATTTATTTGTCACCTTTAGTGCTAACCTTCAAGGATTAAATGAGCAATGAATCATAAAAGCTGCACAAATAGTCACTTAAAAGGCTGTTGAATCACGAAAAAAAAAAGCTGGGAAAAAAAAGGCCCAGAATTGCCTCAAATTTTGCACAAAGCCACGTACGAAAATCATTTATAGTGATGATCTATGGACAACACAGTCATAAAGCACCTCTGTTGATTCTAAATAATGGACGGGAGGGGGAGTGTGTTGTGACAATCACTGCTCAGCTACCACCAACCTCCACATCAGCACACGTCACACAATAGGGTTCACCCTGCTATAAAATGTGGGATGCGAGCACGCAGCAGTCTTCCCCCTTCTCTCTCCCTGTCTGTCTGCTCCCCATCCCTCCCTCTTTCTCTTCTACTCTCTCCTTCCCTCTCGCTCATAAGGATCTCAGCGAGCATGAGAAGACACGACTGAGTGGACGTTCACACAGGACTCCTGGACACTGATGACCTGCCGACTCTGCGACTGAAATTTCTCCACATCCCTAGACATACAGGTTAGAAATCCGTGGTGTAATATATGATTCTGTTTTCCCTTGAGGCCATGTTTCCTCTTGGGTCAGGTAAATAATCAGCCAACCAGAATCTTACAACACAGATATGTCAATGTACTCTGTGCTTGATATTATAATAGCTAAGAAATGATGCACATATATACAAGACATCTCATCAAGTGTTGATTTTGTTGCAGAAGATTTTATATTTTTCCTAAAGGTTTCGTAAAAACAAATTTACTGCTAGTTACAATCTATATATAAACATTTAGTTAATGGTTTGTCGTTTTTTTCAGATATAAGGACATTTTACGTGCTTATAGACATATTACAGCTGTGTTTTACTACTATGTGTGTTATAAATCATTTATTAAACTTTAATGTACCTCTCATTAATGCTAAATAGGGTGTTGAAACAATGTGTTTAAAGCAATGTGTGTCTCAGATTTGAGATCTTTATGATTAAATAAAAACAAAAAAAAAATCTAAAATTATCATCATAAATAGGTCTAAATAACAAAATTAATTATTTCTATCAAAATCATTGTTGTGCATTAAACTACAGTGAAGTGGCCATTTTCTCTCACAATACTTTAAGCCATTATTCAGCTATCAAAATAGTTGCTGATTAATCTTCTGTCAATCTAATCGTTCTAGCTCTGCTCAGCACCATGACCAGGAAGGTGTTCACCAATACCAGGGAGCGCTGGCGCCAGCACAACGTCAACACCGCCTTCGCCGAGCTCCGCAAGCTCATCCCCACCCATCCTCCAGAAAAGAAGCTGAGCAAGAACGAGATCCTGAGGCTGGCCATGCGCTACATCAACTTCTTGGTGCAGCTGCTGGAGAGCCAGAGCGGTCAGCCGGCCAGCCACTCCCCCACCGCCCTGCTCACCTTTCTCAGAGGAAACATGGAGCAGCTGCAGTCCCCTGCACATCCCTGGGCCCTGACCAGTGACACCGAAGCTCCGTCACCTGGATCCAGCTGCGACAGCTCAGAGGCCTGGTAGAAATGCACAGTCGAAAAAGAAGAAAAAGAACCTAAGTGGAATCTCTGATCCTTTTCCTGGCTCTAAAAACTGATCTGGTTCTTTCAAGCCAAATGTTTGTCAGAGATTCAGTATTGTGTGATATCTGTGGACTTCAAATGTGGCTGCCTGCTCACTGATCAGTGTTGAAATTTGATTTGCAGGTGAAATTTAATTTGTATTCTGCATGGATGTGTGAAACCTGTACAATATTCCCTTCGTGTCTCCGTCATGTTAATATTCCTTCCTGCCAACCCACCTGGAACTAATTTAGTTCTGCAGTGACTGAGGGTGTTTTGCCAATGAAGGAGAATGGAAGGGATTAAGGAATTTCTCATTTCAAGCAATAGATTTAGTAAAGCATTTGAATAGATAATGGCTCAGCCAAGTCTCCAGGCTGCAATCATCTCAAAATAGCCAAGGGCACTTTGGAAAAAAAGGAACATGCTAGTCTGTTCTTGAGAAGACTAATTCTGACCTTTTCAATTATGAAGGTGATGTGACTTCAGAAGAATAATTTCTAAGAAAGACTTTTCCAGTTTTCCACTTCTTTTTTTTTTTTTTTAATAAAACAATGTTCAGTATTTACTGATTTCTGATAAAACAAGATTGGGCTGAGGCAAAACCGACAATCCTCCTCTTTCAATAACTGTTCACTTCAATGCACAAATATCTTTTATCGTATCATTTACAGTACACACGTTTTTATTTGAGGTTTTGTAAAATACGCATGTCAAATAGCCAAAGATTATGAACTGATTGTCTACTGTGAAGAGTGTGCTAATTATCTTCTGATACCTCTTTTGTAAGTTATTTTAGTTGCGTGTGAACATATAGTATGTTATTTATTCTAACTATTTATTTAATAAATGACTTGTTTATAAAACACGTTCTGAAGGTTTTTAATGAGAAAGAACATTTCAGATTAAAGAGAAGAAAAAAAAAATCTCTGTCAGTGCTGTTTTGAACATACTTATTATAAAACAGATAGGTATGTTGATTGTTTTGTATTTTAACTGAGAAGAAACTCCAGTACACTAAGACAGTTTGCATACACATCATTCTAATTACTGTGTAGTTACCAAATGAGGAACAGTGTTTGACTTGAATCAAATAATTTCAAACTGATCTGAGGTTAAGAGCAGAGCTGCTGCCTCAGTGTGGACACTCTTTGTCGGTGCTCAATAAGCCCAGAAACGTTTGTCCACAAGTCCTGTGATGACCATGTGGACACAAAGTTGACCTCTGCTCTCTGTCCACTGACCAGAGGTCTGAGAGAGACACACTAAAAGTGACAGCTTAACTTGTGACCCCTGAGGTCAGAGGTGCCTCTGAAGTCAAACACTGACCATTTGACCAACATGCAGATGCAGGCTTTAGGGAAAATATCATTTTGTTATTGCACATGCTATAAGCAAGAACGGACGTCAAAGTAACGGGTAAGGAATTACTTTGACAAGAGAACAGAACTAACAGAACCAACTACTTTAATTAGATTAAATCTATTCTCAGGGATGCAATTAAAGATTTTTTTCTATTAACTGTTTATTTGATTCATTTATGATACATCACAAAATACTGAAAAATGCCCATTATACTATCCAACAGCCCAAATGAGGTCTTCTACAATGTCCTGCAGCTGTGCTTCCGATATCAACGGCACTTTTTGCACCCGTCGCCATGTTTGCAGGACATTTAAACTGAGGTCAGATGTTTACACGCCTAATCGCCTATTGTCACTGCAGAAAATGTGTCCCGTTTTCAGGCAGGAGGCTGCAACTAACTGAGCTGAAGAGTAAACACTGAGTTAGTACTGGGTGCTTTCACCCTGGCTGTTAAACTCTGGCTAATTACGTGTAAACTGAGCAGAGGGCAGCTGGACACACTAACTAGAGGCCTGTGGGAACTGACAGGTGATTCTTTGTAATGCTGCAAAAAATACTAGATCGTATGTACTGGGAGAATGATAAGTAGTGTACAGCAGCATTCAGTTTATCCCACATCATGAATTTGGGAGGTATTTACCTCTTTGTGCAATTTCACGGTAAATTGAGCAATTTCATGGCAAACTGAAATATTCCTAAACAAACTACACAAGTTATTAATAGCTGAACCTCCTGTTATTTTAAAAATATAGAAAAGAATGTTTACATCTGTGCATGTATTAAATGGTTTTTTGGCATTTCAGACTTCCCAATTATTCAGTCATCATTTGAAACTGGATAGGATGGCCTGTGATAGCGTCAGTCTGCAAAATGCATTTTGCTGATACACATTATTTACACCCAATCACACTATGAACATTACTCTGACCTTAACTTTCTCACAGGATTATGAATCCCTGCATTGAAAATAATAACAAATTTGTATGCTTCTCATTCCCTCCACCAAGTATAGTTGCCTGATTGACTATTCTCTCCCAAGTATGTGGGTAATCGTCTATTGAGAGCACATTTCCTTATCAGCGTCTAGCACACTGTCTGAATCCGTTATCACAATGGACCAGATCAGTGCAGGCAGCCCCTCGCTCTCCCGGCTGAGGCACCCATGAAAAAGAATTTCTGGAGTTGGGTGCCAAACGATAGGCCCTGAGCTCTTTATCCCCTTAAAGCCAATTCACACTCTGCATGTTTAAATATCTCAGCTCAACCCCTGCCTACACTCAAACCCCCTCCTCTCTTTTCACCTTTCCTCTCGCTCTCTCACCCCTCTACGGCTGCAAGTCCAAGCAAGGACTACAGCCTCGGCCGACCTGCAGCCTGGGTGGGTGGGTGTTTGGGATGCAGGTGCAGGGCTGGTTGGAGCGTGAGAGAGGAGGGGAGTCCTTCATTGTTGGGCTGGACAGCACCCTCTCTCCTCTGGAGCACCCTCTGATGGGGAAGCCCACTGACAATCACATCCTAATCTGATTATGCAAATATCTACTTCAAAAAGCAATACGCTGTAACCCTTACCCTGTGGTGGAAAGACAGAGCAAAGGAGGAGGAAGGAAAGAGAGGAAGCAGCAGGAATGTAAAGAGGAAGGGATGGATGGTTGAATTCCTTAGAGAAATAAATATAAGTGCGAAATGTACAGATAGTCTCAATGATTCTGCTATTCTTCGTGCAACATCCTGATATATGGATCAGTTTCTCTCACACAACTTCTGTAGCACCAGGGGAGGTCTGAGGACAAAACAGTACACACTTACACACTCTGAATGGCCAATGACTCCCTCAACAGGGCATTGAATTCAATATTCAAATGCTTATTGTTTTTCCAGACGCTCCTGAATCCAGCGTCAAAAGGAATCTACAATGTTAATGAGGGGCCAAAGCACCCAGAGTTAAGATTTAGACACCCAAACAGTCGATGGTGACATTTCCCAAGAACAGAGCTTCAACATTAACGATTCCTAAAGGCGTGGTCGACGACCCCCCCGCCCCCCCCCCCACTCCTTTCCTAATATTCACACCAAGCTGTTTGTACGGTCGGTTTAGGCTTGATCAACTGAAAAAACCCAATAGACAGTACAGGTGTGCCAGTTTTTGTTTTATCATAATCCATTTTGACAAAGATATGGATGCGTGTAGTTAGACATTTCACTCAGATCACAAGTGTTAAACTCATGGTGGGGCAAGAGGAAAAGTCAGGGGATCACAAACATCTAGAAACATTGTTTGGGAACCATGGATATCCACATCAACAAAATCTTGTATCAACTAGGGCATTGACAATATCATGTTTTTACTACACCATTCATAGTAATGACACTAACTCAATATCTAAGGAAACAGGGACATGCAGGGAGTGTCTGTAACCACAACTGTACAAGAGGCACAATTACACTTAATGGATAATGAAAAGGCAATCAGATGAGCAGGTAAGCAAACTGCGTCATCTTTGTTTTTCCATTTCATGGCAGGTGGGAACTGCGGTTAGCTGGTGAAATACCACCATCAACTAAATTGAAGTGTCAAGTTATTGGCTCTGGATTATCTAAAATATTATCATGTGTATTATAAACACAATATCAATACAGTATTTCATTTTTAAATATCATTGTTACCATCTTGACATGGATGCTTCTTTCCTGTAGATCATGCAGAATTAATTTCAATAATTAATTAATCTACATCTTCTACACGTCTCTTAGACCCCATCCTTAGACTGCTCAAAGATGTTTTACCTTTGATCAGCACGTCCATATTAGA
>JAUBNQ010000028.1:19892265-19908943 GCA_032353495.1 Ctenopoma kingsleyae | reverse complement strand
CCGATCTTAGTTTTAGAACTAGAACAATTATTTTTAATTAATCGATTCATTTTTGCTGCTTTGGGTCAAGGTCACAAGGACACACAATTTGAATAATTATGTCATCATGATTATTATTACATTATTTATTACTGATCAGAAGCACTGAAAACATTTAATGTTGGAAATTATTCAAAACCATGGAGTCGCTGCTAATTTTCCATTGATATTTTAGACAATAGAATCGTGAAACAGATTCAGGCATAAGATTGAATTCTTTGTGTGAGTAAAAAGGCCTTAAAAAGTTTAACCTGTTATGTGTTTACATAATTCTGAAGACATTTTCAAGCTTATACACTACCAGTCAAAAGTTTGAACACACCTAGGTTTTACCGTGTTTTCCATGAAAAGATGCTTGTCTTAGTTTTATAATGTTCATGTTTCATCAGTTATCCCCTTAATTTAATAAACTTCCATTAGTAAACATAATGTGCTATTGGATACTAATACTAATGTCTGATGATTATAGGCCTCTGTATGTTTATGTAAATATTCCTTTAAAAGACAGTTTCTATATACAATAGTCATTTTTAAAATTAACAATGTCTACACCGTATTTCAGATTAGAATTTGATGTTAAAAAATCTACTTCTTTTTCAAAAATATAGTCATTTCTGTATGTGTCCAAACTTTTGACTGGTAGTGTCTTTCACATGATGCCTACAGAAATATCCCTTATTAGAAAATGTGTGTCAGTGAATTAAGAGGTATTCCTGAAATAATTTGTGCTCCTCCTCTTTTATCCCAAATAGGGCGATTCCTCTCAGAGTGGGCATGGTCACTGCATGGATCATCAGTTTAACACACACAGCAGGATTGCTCAACACCCCTCACAAAAGACAGTAACCACAAAAAGCCATTGTAGCTCTGAGGCAGCATTACATGGCTTCAAATGGAAACAGAGCTCTGTTGTTTCTGTAGAAGATAATCAAAAACTATCCCACAGCAGAGGGGACTCAGGCCCTGATGGAAAAACTGTGACACATGGATTGCCCCCAAATATTGACCCGGAGGTGTTCAAGCTTCTCCCTAAGGAAATCCAGAAGGAACTGTTATCTCCTGCTTACATAAACTCCTTTCCCAGCACTTCCACGAGCCCGTCAGAACCTGTTGTAGTACCTGATGCCTCCCACATAACAGAAAAGAAGTCTCCACAATCATTTACAGGCTCAAAAAACATTAAAGACGTACCAGAAGTCATAAATATATTGAAACCATCTGCCATAGCAACCACTGTAAATCACCAGCAATCTGCAGACACATGTGCTTTTCCTGGAGAAAATGTTATGGAAGAGGGAAAATGTAATTTTCCCCGGTCTGATGACTATGAGTTCCCGGGAAATGTGGACCCTAAGGTGTTTTCTGAACTTCCCCCAGATGTTCAAAGGGAGTTGATGTCAGAATGGAAGCAACAGAAACTGGTTGTGAAGAACCCATCCTCCAGGAAACCCGGACGAAGCTTCCTGAACAAAGACAGAAAGGCTGCAGGAAAGGGCAACCAGGCAAACAGTTTGTTGAAGTATTTCAAACCCTGTTAGAGAGGAGCATTCACAAGTTAATTGTACTGAAGATAATTAATGAAAGGACATGTCATTTATATAAAAGAAAACGTAATGTTTCATATATTTTTCTATGTCTTATTGTTGACTTATTCTCATATGTCTTTTTGTGACACTACTGTAAGTTGATATTAAAACAACCAACTACACAAATAAGGACCACAAGTATCATGACATGTTTTGGAAGCATGTGATTTCATTGTATCTTGACAATAAAGGATTTAATATTTTGCAAATAAATAATTAAATAAATACAATGACAATTTTTCATAGCTATATTATATTAATATATTCACTTTTAGATTATTTTATTGCCACATTAAAAATCAATAATACAATAATTTAGAGGTTTTTTTCTCTCTTTTAAAATTATTTATTAATATACTTTTTAACCATTTTCATGACACTAGTAATCCTCCAAATATACTAATTCTAGGTACCAGTTGTGTCAGCTTCATTACAAATCAAGACTTCTGACAGTCCCAAAAGTGGTACTTTTATGGTACTGGTACTTCAAGGTTTGGTAAGGTGTTTTTGTTTTTGTCCACGCCTTTATGCCACAGTTAATATGCAGAAAAGTGTTATGCAATATTAACATAATATTTAAATGCTCAATCTTTAGCTCATGGCTGGCTGCTTTCATGTTGTTTTCACATTGGTTAGAGAAGTAGGATTACTCTGCTGAGCCTCTAAAAGTGAGGCCTGTCCTTTGGTTGAACAATTTCCACCGAAATCCACAGACACACACACACACATAATTCGCCGACAAGGGCAGACACAATACAGTGTTAAAAGAGCTTTTTTTTCCTCATGAGAAATACCAGAAAACACAAGGTCTCTAAGCACAGCCCCACTTGGTTCTTTCTGGCTGAAACTCCTCCCTGAATCACATGTAAGAAGGGGAAAGGTTCAGGATATACTCCATGCTATTACATGGAGTACTTAGTATTTTATTAAATTGAAACGAGTCGGGTGACCTTTGAATGGACGTTGGTGCTCATTGCAGGTACGGTAGACTGGTAAGGAACTTAATTATTTTTTTCAGTCACAGTTTGTGTTATGCTTATGTTTCAGAGGAAGGTTTGGCTGTGCTGCTTTGAGTCTGAGGATTTACTATTTTAAGAAATTACTAAAATACTTGAGGTTTTGCACATGGAGGTGTGTTTTTCAAGATAAGCAGTGATTCCTGGAGGTTAGGGGGTTAATCGCTTCTCTTCACTTTGGTCATCGCAATCTAGAACAATGAATCATGCACATGGATACTTTGGTATGACACAGTCTAAAATTTTACCAGCAATTAGACTGTTTTAGGAAAAATAAAATAATTGTTGTCCATCAGGTTTGTTTGTGCCCATACAGGTTCTCAAGCATCTCTTACATAAGCAAATCTGATTTACTATGCTGCCAAGTGTAACTGAAATATTGCGGTGGCCTGAGTAGCGCCATGCACTGTTGAACTGCCTGCCCATAGTCCTTTAAATCTATGAAAGAGGTTCTGTCTGCCAAGCAGGCTGCGTTTTTTCGCTTAGGAAAGCCATAGAAAACTTTGGAGAGGCATTTGACCACTCATGTGGAAGCCAGCTCCAGTCATGTGCTAGTCCCTCTCTGATCAGTGCCTACTGAGTGGAGTTATGATGTCCTGCTAAGCTTGTGTGATGCTCACACACCCTCAGACTGAAAACTGTAGCTAAAGCAGGAGAATTTCACCTTTCATTTCTAATTTAGTCACCTTGTAAGCAATGCTGTTTTACCAACCAGTCAAAGCTGGTAAATTATTCATTTTCACACCATAATGTATGAGTTGGTTGTACTAAATTTGATAAAACTGTTTTAGTTTATATTGAGATCTTTTTTTTCTAGTTTTTTCTGTTTCTAGTAGAAACAGAAAACTTCAGAGAATTTAGTGATATACCATTATAGAACTGCAAAGCTGCAACAATAGATTTTGTTAATTATCTAAATATTCTTTCTCTAAAAAGCAATTATTTATTCTATAAAATCTCACAAATATATTTGTAAATGACCTTCATTATTTCCCAATGCCCCTGTTAACAAACTGAAAGTGCAGTATTTTTTCGACCAGCACTCAAACACTACTGGAGTACTTAGCCATCAAACCAGCATGGCATTGTACTGTGAGTTTAACTCTGTGGCAGGTTGAGCACTCAGCTTCACAATGGCTGACTGGGACTACGACTATCTGATCAAGCTCCTGGCACTGGGGGACTCAGGGGTTGGAAAGACCACCTTCCTTCACAAGTACACCGACAACAAGTTCCACCGCAAGTTCACAACTACAGTGGGTATCGATTTCAGGGAAAAGAGAGTGGTGAGTGATACATGTTAAATGTTCTTATGGACACATGCAAGGCCTTAAACATCAGCTCACCTGTTGTTTAAAGAACATATTACCTTTGAGTTAGAGGTCACGTGTCGTATTTGTCCCAAAGCAAATGTATTTTGCTTTGTGGTTTGGTCTAGATGTATACAGGGACCAGTGCTGATGGAGCCACTGAGAGGAATTTCAGAGTTCATCTTCAGCTCTGGGACACAGCAGGACAAGAGAGGTGAATCTAACCTTATATGTTCCAGCTTTATTTTACATTTTAAGCATGTTCATGTAAAGACCAACAGTGATCATTTAAAAACAACAATGCTGCATTAACAACCACATGTTCATAGTCCTGGTTGAAGAGAAACACAGATTTTTAAAAAATGCTATAATTAGAAAGACTCTGTGCACCAAACCATACACTATTACACTAAACTATATGTTGTGGAGTAAAAACTGCAATATTTCCACCAAAAATTTGATCAATTAGTAGTTTTTCAAAGCATAAAATAAAAATACTAGGAATCTATCTTCTGCTGCTTCTCCTGAGATTTCTTTCATTTAGTTTTTCTGAATAGTCTAAAGATAGAGGACACCTTTGAAGTACTCAAGTGAAGTTAAAGTACTTAAAATTGTACTTAGAGGCTGTCAAATGTTCAAATTGAGGCAAATTTGATTTGACTTGGTTTCAAATTCTGTAGTTCTGTAAAAAAAAAAACTCAATTAAAAAAATGTAGGACAGTACTTTGATACTTTCCACCACTGCTGTGGACCATCAATACTTTCAGCAGCCCCTGGGATACTTCAGTCTGCACCAACTTGTGGAAAACTGACTGACCCCTGCTAGGCTCGTTATTCTGACCGAATAATACGTTTTCCAACCTTTTAGGTTCCGCAGCCTCACTACAGCTTTCTTCAGAGATGCCATGGGATTCCTGCTGATGTTCGACTTGACCAGTCAGCAAAGTTTCCTTAACGTCAGGAACTGGATGAGTATGTGTCATCTGCGCACCCTGCTCTGCTTCACATTGAAGCTCCTTTCAGATCAGTTTCTTCTCTCCCACTAAGAGCAAGATGCCAAGTTGCTTTTTGTCCGTCAGCATCAGTAACCATTTTTAATTTTAAGCTCTTGTGAATGTTTCATCACGTTACGTGGATTTTAAATGTCTTCCTCTGTGTTGGTTCAGGTCAGCTGCAGGCCAACGCGTACTGTGATAACCCAGATGTGGTGTTGGTGGGCACCAAGGCGGACCTCCGAGATGTGAGGGACGTTCAGACCAGACAAGCCAGAGATCTGGCAGACAGATATGGGTGAGACACTACATACATACTATTTTTTTGGGCAGTTTTCACTATATATGTGCAACTGCTCTTTCTCACTAACTGCAGTGCTGAATATCACTTAAAAACACCGACTTAGCTTTTAAATTCTTCATTGTTTATTCATTAAAATAGGGGGATTCTCTATAAACCATTTATTATAAATTCATTTACTTGTGATGCTAAAAAGATATTAAAAGACATTTAATTGATTAACTCTGCAGAGTCAGGTCTGAACAGGTCCTACTTTACTTGTGTCACCACAGGGTGGCGCTAGTGATCTGTTTTTTATACTGGTCTTTCTCCTGTATTGATTGATTAGGTGGTTCCCAACCTGTGGAATGGGGCCCTCAAAGAGGTCAAAGAAAATCTGAAATGTCTTGAGATTAAGGGAGGAATAAATGGGAAGATTAACTCACTTTTGTTTATCCTTTTTAGATGTTTGCTAATTTTATTTTTCCTCTGTGAAATACTGTGCCTTGTCATGTCTCTAAAATGTATTTAAATCAAACAGTATAAGATGTTTGTAGTTACTTCTAGACATAAAGAAGCCTGAAACAATTGGTTTGGATTGTTAAAGTAATTTTGTTATAATCATTTTTCATACGAAAAGTTAAACATTTAATAGTTCCAGTTTATTAGAATTGAGTACCTTTCATTTTCATTGTTTCATCATTGGAGAAATATAAATATTTTGTATAAATCTAACTATATGAGCTTTCCTCGCTACTTTTGAGATTTTTTTACAAACAAAATAATAAATCAAGTAATTTATTTCCATTGTGGGTGTACTCAGTATCCCCTACTTTGAGACGAGTGCATTGACGGGCGTTGACGTGGACCGGGCAGTGACCACTCTGCTGGACCTGGTAATGAAAAGGATGGAGCAGAGCACACATGGGGGCCACGGTTCTGAATCCAACGGCAGCCCCATTGCCAGCCATGAGGTGGAGGAGGCCCCTGTCAGGAGGAAGTGTGCCTGCTGATGTTACCACCACCAGCAGTTACGTTTTTGATACGGTTTTCTGATGCTTCTTTCTTCTGGAGCTTCACTGGGGTCGCTGTGTGCCTGTTAGGTGAGACAGGAGATTATCTGAGATCATAAAATCAACCAAAATATGATCCATACTTGATAGGAGTAGAAATGGGCCAGTAGAAATCTGTCCCGTTTCAGTTAAAGGAACATTGTAACAACAGCATTGTTGTTGTGATACTTTACTCCACTGCTTTCAGAGGGAAATACTGGGTTTTTTATTTTACTGTTGTTACATGACAGTGGTGGTTAGTTACGTCCCGGATTTAGATTATTACAAAATATAATCAACAAATAGCTTTGGATGTATAATTGTAGCTTATAGACGAATAAGTAAAATTTCATGGTATCTAGTGAGAGAGCCTACGGCGTCTCCCAGGTGCCGCATTGTAGTATACAACTGCATCAAGTAGCAACATGTCAAGTGATGAGGTTCCTTTATATGGTTTTATTTAATTTAGTTAATGTATTTAATATGTCAAACCACAGGTCACCGTGATGTATGGTAAGTGAAAACATGAAATTCCCTCACTTGAAATGTCTTTTCTTTGTCCATTATGGACTGCTTGGGAGCACAACATGGCAATTCTGATTCCAATTCAATTCTGATTAATGAAAATATATAATATAAAATATAAATACTATTTTCCATTTCTGCTGACAGATGCCTTTAAATCTTACACACCGCATATTTAAGATAAGAAAAAGTGTATAAAGTGATGAAAAATTCCACCGTTAATAGTTGCATAATAATTCTTCATGGATGATTATCAGAAATTTATATTATATATATTATTCAATTTGTATTATTCTAAAAATAACTCATTCTGCATAACAAGTATGTTTACTTATAGTACAGTGAGTAAATTGTGTCTTGCTGAGAATACTTATACTTCAGTTACATTCAGAATTTAGGACTTTTACCTGCAGAATATTTTTACACTGTAATATTGCAAAGACAAAACATCAGAGTACTTTTTCCACCACTGGCAACTTTAATTTGTAGATTATATTTATTGTTAGTTTACTTACTTATTGTAAGTACATAAAATGGTGATAAACGGTAGTAATAAACAACTGTAGCCTATCATCCCCACTGATTTTGCATTATAACTGCATTATTTGACTGGTTTGATCATTTAAATTAAATTTAACCTGGTGAATCCTGCACTGGTTGTGATTCTGCAAAAAAAAAAAAAAAGCAAATTATCATCTTCAGTGGTTCATATCAGAAAAAAATACAGTTTTATTTGACACATTGAGGCATTGATGAAGAAATATGCAGGCACATAACGTATATTTATCATGGAGTATAATCAAAAAACATTTAAGATGTGGTTACATTTCCTATATGGATGACTGTTTTTCTTAAAACAACCAAGATAGCACAGTCCCTTACATGGTTCATGACTTATAACACATGTATACATAAGCAGCCAAGCTTTTCTATGCATTATGGAACAAAGTTGCCATGCAGCTCAAACACAAGTACAAGTATGTTAAAAGGTTGTTGAAACACATCCTGTATAGTGTTGTATTTGGAATAAAGACATTTTATGTTTAGGTTATGTATGTCACTGTCTGCTCATTTAAATGTAATGCACAAAAAGCTTTGCTGTTACTCTGACTGGAGTTACAATTCTCACAGACTTCATTTGTGTCATTATCATTTACACACATGCTACACATTGATTTTGAAAATAAAAAATAAAAAATTGGAGAAGGAAAATGTCCAGCATTCATGTCAGTGCCAGTGGATTATTCAATCAACATACAGGAGGACATTCATGGAGTCACTGATCATTTTGTGCCACAGAAAGTGATATCACCAAATTCCACAATAACAAAAAACATATTTCTTCTATAACAATACTTGTTAATAGCTGTTGTACATATTCAAAAAACCTAATGTATGTACAACACATGTACAACAATATATATACAACTGCTTATTATTAGCTGTTATACATATTCCAAAAACCAATCAATCTGCTAATCTCCTTTCAACACATGGTCTTTGGTGCACCTACAAAACATTCCTAATGAAGGGACTACAGAAATTAGTCTGAAATATACACATCTATGACATTAATGGCCTAAACATATGACTATTCAACCTTTTCATGTGTTTTCATGGTGAATTCCCTGTGGACACTAAAGACAAGACAAAGTCTATAAATGTTCGTCTCTGCCTAAGGAAACAAACAAAAGAAATACTTTGTGTGGGACAAGATGGCAAGCAAATGCCTGCTGTGATAAATCTGAATGAGCACAAAATCACACATTACATCTGGTAAGAGTGAATGACTGCATTGCTCTGTGTATTAAACCTCAGCTTAGGCCAGAATTTCTAACAGGGAGCACATGTTGCAGAGTCATGAGATGGTCATGCGGCCACCCTTCACTGTCTGGACCAAGTCATCCTCAGCCCTCGTATCCACCAGTCTGGCACGGTAGAGTAGACTACTGAGAAGCCAAGTTTAGCTACAGTCATAAAAAAATAAAGCTAGTTCATTTTTAAGTTTATCTGTAGAGATTTGGTCCCATGTGGAATATAGCAGTAAGGTTTGTTTTTAGCCTTCCATCATACAAAGACACTGGTTATATTCTTAAGGAATACACCATCAGGAATACAAACAATAACAAAGAGCTAAATCTTACCCTCAAAATGATATTCAAAAAGGTTTTATAAAACTAGCCTAAAAGATTTGTTTGTGCCTCACATGCATTGTCACTTGGATCATGCTCATAAGATGCAGTAATATAATATTTATTAATTTATTTTCATGAGACAAATATTGGAATTGAAGCTGAGAATAAATAACATGAATGCGTGACTGCCAGTCACCAAAGGCTCTATAATAAAAAGTATTCTTATTCTGAGTATTTTTGTAATTGAAATAGTTGTAAACCTCAAGATCAGTTGTTGGATATTAAAATGTGTCCAAAATGTTTTCTGATGTTTTTAGCCACGCTAGCGCAGTGTTTTTAGACCACATAGGATTTTCATTTATCCTATTTGCAGATGTTTCTAAATTCCAGCTACAGTTAACTAAGTGGAGATTTAACATTACTAAATTAAAACTGTTTTTTACCACAAAACTATCCACTCTGATACAAATATCATTTATTTACTACTACTTTACCAAACTGCCAGGTGTATCTGTTAGCTAACGAAACCAATTGACAAAGCTAATGTTAGCTTGCTAATGTATGACTGTATGTATGTATAATGTATGAGGATAAATTTGTGAATTCAGTTGACACTTGTATCTTCAAACTGTAATAATTTAAACTTTTCATAAAACCATAACGTGGTCGTGCTAAACTGCATGAATACTACTAATGAAACATACATAGCTTATTTCTCCATGTATATAAAAGTTAAATCATACCTAACTACATTTACAAAGGGCTGGCAGTTGCTTGACCCACTAACACTTATTTTCAAGGTATGTTATAATTTAATAAAATCTCTTCTAGTTAATATAATACTTTGACTGTTTCAACAGTTCGCTTACACTTTCTTGCAAGAGTTAGAATCACTCTCATGTCTGTACGTTCAGCAGCCAGTTAGCTTAGCATAAATTAGGCAAGAAGCTAAACAAAATCCACCAATCGGAACCTCTAAAGTCACAAATTAAGACATTATATCTGATTTCTTTAACCTAAACAAATACATCGCCAAATTACAATTAAATATTTTTGGTCTGGTCCACTAACTTCACTAACACTAACCAGAACCCAATCTGAAACTAGCAAGTAGTTCATTAGAACAGAAGAGGAACCACCACCACTGCTGCAACCTTAGCCCAACTCTTTGTTGGCTTTATCTACAAAATCACCACCCTTATCCTTTCCTCTCATGTGTTAAACAATATTTAGAGTCTTTCAAATATTGTTGCGTATATTTCTGTGAAAATCGAAGCTCTACGACTTTAACGTAGCTGCTAGCGTGGCTATAGAGGTATAGTCTTGTTGGAAGATATGTCAAATATCTTACAGACTCAGAACCTAATGTAGGCTCATACCACTATCCAAAATTCTGTATTGTAATGAAAACATATATTTTCTGTCCATGAATTTATGGCTTATTGTTGGAATGTTGATTATTATTCCAAAAATTTGAAGAATCTCAACAAAATTTGAAG
Organism: Ctenopoma kingsleyae; assembly: GCA_032353495.1. Taxonomy (NCBI): domain Eukaryota; kingdom Metazoa; phylum Chordata; class Actinopteri; order Anabantiformes; family Anabantidae; genus Ctenopoma; species Ctenopoma kingsleyae. The sequence goes on along the minus strand of JAUBNQ010000028.1, from coordinate 19,898,509 downwards.
AGGACAGTCACGCTGTCTACAGAGAATAAAAGACATACAATTATTATATACACATAGAGTACAGTCTTGTAAACAAATACCATCTTCAGCATCAGTGCAGATTGTCTGACACCTCGTGCGGGGAAAGGCCTGAAAACAGGAACTGCACCTCTCTTGAGGCATTGAATCTGATTACAAAAAACACTGATCTAACTCCTTCCCTGAGATTAGGCAGTGATTTCAGTGTACAGAATCAGTATACTGCTTTAAAAGGCGATTATTAATTAATTAATCAAACAGAGCTGGAAGATTTGACTATGCGTGTTCCCACAGCTGAATTCCCTGCGGACTCCAGTTAAAGTAGACGCTTGTTCTATTTGAGCTGTGAAGCCACAATCAGCAGCCATGCAAAAGGGAGTAATGGAAGTGACTAAGCAGCATAAAAGTCCTAATTAAAGGACTGAACACAAATGTATACTCAGTGGCTCTGTGATTTACATCCCAAGTGAGCCTGACATCTTTATGTGAAATTACAGCGAGATGTGGTGTGTTTGCAGAATGAGGGTGTCATAACTTGTTAAAACACTTGTCATGCATTGTGCGTCACAACAGAAGTTTGAATTGAGCTGATGGATCTGGATCCTGGTTTCTAGAGTTACACCTTCAAACCATCCAACAATTGTTAGTCTAAGCAGCGCAGTGCGTCAGGCTGAGTTTGATCACTCCTTCCCTGTGCAGCTTGTAGAGCAGCTTGAACTCGCTGGGCAGCTGGTGGGTCTCCTGCCACTTGGTGGTGAATTTGGTCCCCTTCTTGTCGTAGTAGTGGTAAGGCAGCTCCTTGCCGGTGTTGGGGTCCCAGCCGAAGGGCCAGAAGCCATAAAGGTGGATCTCATCGCACATGGCGGAGGCCAGCGTGTACATGAGAATTCCAGTACTGAGACGTTTGGGAGAGAGGTTTTTAGTCTTCCAGTATCTGTGAAGAAAATCACAAGTTAATTGGGTAAAAGTATAAATAAAAAAAGCATCTCCTAATTTTCCCGAGTGAATGAGAAAAATTTATTTCTCATCTGCTTTTAACTCTAGCCCACCATAATCTGACATCCCTTCTGATTTTATGTTCTCAAGATTGTTTGTTAATTTATCTTGTGATTTAATGTGGAAGGTTTCACTGTTGTCACTGTCCTCAGGCCTGTATTTTAGGAATAATTAGGTCGTGAGTCTATCCCACAGCTTATTGTATAATTATATAATGCTGAAAGGATAAGTTGAAAAAATGTATTAATTCCTCTAACATTTATATGTTTTGTATTTGCACTAATACCTAAAAATTCAGCCCTGGAATAGATCCTTTCTCAATGGTATTTTGTATTTACTAACTGTATTTACTTTTCTTGTAGTTTTTTGTGAGAGCTGTGACTAATGTAGTGGATGTATCCAACAATATCGAACCAGGAAGTTTCTGTAGAAGCTTGTGTAGTGGAAAGTATGCAACATCATTATTTTAGGGAGTATATACGCTTGGTGAGATTATTAGATGCATTTCATTTGGTCATTTCATTTCTAAATCAGAAAAACTTTAGACTTACCTTTATTAAGGCAAAGGCAAACAGTCTTGTATGTTTTATTAAATAAAAAACATTGCCACCAATCTTGCCACCTAGCCACAGTCTTCTAAAGTAGATATTTTCAGATACACGTTTACATTACATATGTGTACATTTTCAGATCTTACTTGTTGACATCATGCATGATGTTTCCTGGCCAAGCCAGTTCAACCTTCAGTTGACCCTTGTGTTCCACAAAGAAGTCCACCAGCGTCCTGGTTACTGTGGCTGAGGTATGGAGGAAGAAGGCAGGGATCCATAGGATGGCTCCCTCCAGTTTCTTCAGGTTGAGGAAGAAGTTATTCCTGTCTTGAATGGTCAGCAGGTTATTGTAGTACCTCTCCAGGATGCTCGGGTTAAAGGTAGTCAGGTTGGTCTTCTTGCCCACATCCTTGGAGTAGACCTCTGTTGGGGCAAAGTTGCAACGGAAGACAAAGTCGGCCTGATCGATTTCTGGGCCGCAGTGGCTTCCTGTGAGGATGCCGCTGTTTCCCACCACAGCGCACACACTGTAGTGCTTGTTGAGGATAGGAGAAGTGTCTGGAAGCAGGGATTTGAAGTTGTTGCTGATGGAGAAAACATACTTGTGGCTGGAGTAGTCAAAGTGCATCAGCTGGCCAACACGCACACTGTTCTTTGTGAGGGAGAAGTTGTTGGGAATGTCGATGTAGCTGAAGATATCTTTCCTAAAAAAAAAAAGAAAAACACTCAACAAACATTTTCAAGTCTTATTTCAGCCACTGAAACTAAACTATTTCATATCACAGTATGTAACCTCATGCATCACCCCAAGTTAAATAACTGACCACAGTCTTGACAGAATAACTGAGATTTAAAAATCTCTTGCCTCTGCTGATAAAAAGCAGTCTTGTTGAACTTCCATTTGGACGGTTTTCCTTGGAGCTCCTCGTTCAGCGCGTTGGTTAATGGTATGAAGGAAGGGTCCAGAAAATTCATGGCAAACTGAGACCTGAGAACAACAATGACAAGAAAAATGATGCTGGGTGCCACGTTCTAATGCTTTATATCTTGATAAATAGTTAGCTTTATTAAAGGTTAATAACAATATATAGATTATATTGTGTATAAGCCATTAATATCAACTTTATGTTCAGTCATATATACAATATTTGCCTCTTTGGAAATGTGGAAGTATAGAGTAGGGTAACATGAAATATGAATACTTACATACTTACATACAATACTTGTGTACCACTGTAATTACAAGATGATTTTATATGTTATATGTGTAAAACTGATGATGTACTGTAGGGTGGCTTTGGCCCAGTTAGTAGAGCAGTCACCCACAAACTGCAGGATTACTGTCTGGTAGCTTAGTCAATAATAATATCACATAACTTCTTTCTTTCTTTATTTTTTATCATTAATCTGAATATGTAGTGCAGTGCATAGTAACTTTAGCTTCAGTATAATGAGTATAGATAGCATAAAATACAAATACTTGAGTAAAATGCAAGTAAGTGCAGTATTTAAGTAAATGTATTTAGTTACTTTCCACTAATGTGTTTTGAGCCACAGGATTTTGACGTGATGTTGATGATGATGCAAAAGAGGATGTATGCCATATCTTTTTTGTTTGAGTAAATTTTTATGCAGCAACAGGCCTCCAGCATCAGCACCTGGGACAGCTCAGTGTTTGATTGACAGGGAGAGATGTTCGCCTCGTTATCACATCCAGGTTGGATCGTGCACACTAGGCCCGTCTCTTCTGTTTATACTTACACCCCCTTTGGTTTGCATCACATCAGCTACATACAGTCTCTGCAGAAAATGATCACTCACCGAAAGCCTGCATGAAACATAATCCTCGGGCCTCCCATGTAATATTTAGAGGAGGTGAAGAGGCTGTCTTTTCTCAGAGAGACATAGCTGATGAGGGACAGTATGAGCACAGCGACGCACAGAATTATCAAACCCAGAGCCTTGGCGAAGCGGACCATCTTGGGCGCGTTTTCATTCCCAGTCCCAGTATGTAGCTGCAGCGAGGCGTTGGCCTATGTTGTCATCGCCGCGACTGCTGATGCCTGCATGCACGATACAGACAAACCGGCGCTCGTCGGCTTATAAAATCGTATAAAATGGATGGCCGCTGGTTGTGGGCTGCATGGTGAAGATGCAGCAGCTCGGTCCGCTCTCATTCCTCCGCCTGCCCAGCCCCTCACTGCTGCTGCTGCTGCTGCTGCTTCCCAGTCCGCTGCGACTCCCCTCCAGGCTGCCGGTTTAATCAAGGAGACGCAAACGTGCGTGTGAACACATGCAGCCAGTTAAAAGGCAAACTCCGTCCACCAGCTCCACCAGCACCAGAACCACCTCCACCCCCTCACACACAGAGACCCAGCTGCTCTCAGCGTGATGGAAAGCTGGTCCGATGAATAGATTGAATGGAACAGAAACAAGAGAGATGATGGAGGCTGTAAAAGAGGAATAGTCACCTCACCTGATCTTTAATCTGAGCATCAAAGTACATTTACTGAGCAGCAGCCTCAGGGCCTGCTGTGTAGTTTATAGAACATATTCTGAAATGAGTCACTATACATAATGTATACTTCATTTTTGACATTTGTAGTATATCGTGTTGTTTCTACAGTAATTGCACTTTTAATTCTGAATTATTTAAAACAGGTTTTATTTGTGAAAAATAATCAAATACATTTACATTTTCTCAAGTACTGCACTTGAGTATTTCCATTTTAGACTTCTTCTTCACTACATCTCTGAGGGAAATGTGGTACTTGTTACCCCATTACATTTATCTGACACCTGTAGCTACTAGCTACTTTGCAGATTCAGATAGATCATACAAAATATAATAAATTATGACTTAAGTAAAGATGGTTTGATCAACAGGGGGAAACATTATTGCTGTAGCATTAGTAATGCACATGAACACATTAATTCATCAGTAATTATAGGTAGCTAATGTACACTATACAGTATCTCGCATTCTGCACTGCACAGTGCACACATACACTGTAGTTACTGCAAGATTTATCGCACCACTTAGTATATGCACCTCATCTCTAAATAATATTATCTAAAAATAACATCACTTCTTATCAGATGGAGACTGTTGGAACAGCCTCTGCACAACAACAATAAAGATAACATGATCTAATATAATCCAGTAACATAAAATATACAATTCTGAAAATGAGTCATTTTGCATAATGTGCCCTTTTTGATATATTTAGCTAATAATACATTTTTGGACTTTTACCAGTGTATTTCAACACTGGTATTGCTACTTTTACATATCTGAGTACTTCTTCCACCACTGATTATTGCCAATATCCCACTTCACCACTAGTGAACTGGAACAAAGAAAAACATATGAGGCAGTAGATAAAAAGTATTTTTTTATTTGTATGGATTATTTCTAACCCTTCCAACATATTCAACATTAAATTCAACTCACATTCAGTTGCATTCACAAAAGATAAACATTTTTTTACATGATATGTACATTTTTTCAGTTTTTATAATAAGCTTATCTTGGTAAACATGAACATCCATTCACAACTACATATTTCCATGCAAATACAGGTAATATCAACATGTCATATATGTCACATTACAACCATGTATAGACGTACATAAACATACATGTGGAGAATACTGTATAGACGTACTGTACGTATGGCAATTAGTATAAAAATTGTTGTAAAAAAAAACTGAGGATGTGCTGATATGTTCGCTGGTATTCAACAGTGAGCGCACATCCAGTTCTTCTTTTGTGCTTCACTATATTTCCTGGAATGTGTCGAGCTTGGACACAAACGCACACTGAGAGAACATCTGGGAAAGAGACATTCCCCATTAAGCTGCCATGATATTGCAATTTTCCATTTTTGCATTATTATGATATGTTTTTTTTAACATTAAAGAAACAGACATTAAAACCAAATGAGCACAGGCACTTAATGATTGAAAGCTGTCTCTTGGTATACCTAAAGAGCACATGGTACCACACAAGTGACGAGCAGTTACAATTCAGGAGACAGATGCACATCAATCGCTACTGCATAACTTGTCACTTTCTGCAGCGGAGAAGGGCGGAAGGGAAAAAGGCTCCTTCACCATCACTGCCTGGAGAGCCACATGGACTGTCTTCTCCACAGCTCATGTCCTCGTAGGAGTCGTCACTGCAAGAGAAGAGGAGGCCATTAATACTACAACAAAGAGCAGAGGCCATGTGTTATCTTATTTGTATAGAAATCCATTTCAAGAGGCTGTGAAAAGTAAAAATTTATTATCTCAAACAACAAAAAGCTTTTTAGTGTCTTTAAGGGATTTGCTGAATAACAAAAATATTTAAAAAATCATGATCTTTATCCTCATCCTTAACTGTTGATAGGACACCTCGTACTACAAATAAGGCTGGTTTTTATTCTATTATAAATTTTTAATTAAATTCTGAGCTTGAGCTTAAAACAAAGAGTTTTATTTTCCTGAAGTTACTTATGTTTCCAATGCTCTAAATTGATCTAGAAAACCAGTGTAGAAGGAGAAAAGGTTTTATAAGAAGTCAGAACTTAACCAATCTCCTGATTGGAAAAAAACCCAAATTCATCTTTATCAATCCATTCAACTGTAAAGACTGGGGTACTAACCTCTCACTCTCACCCCAGCTGCCCTCAGGA
>JAUBNQ010000028.1:19844147-19867856 GCA_032353495.1 Ctenopoma kingsleyae | reverse complement strand
AGTAGGTAGCTGATATTAAACAGTATATATATTTCTTAAGGATCGAGATGCATTAACATGCACTTTTACTCTTGTAGGATGAGTTGGATAACTTACCCTTTGAAGGGGGTTGGGCCCCTAAAGGGTCAAAAGGTAAAGAAATTGTGAAATGACTAACGAGGCAGAAAATAAGACAAAAACAAAAACGCTCTGCTGCATTAATGTGAAGTCAGTTTTGGACTTTGCTCCAAGCTCTTTCATGAATAATTGGATAATTTTACCTTTTTAAGGTAAAAACTGTTAAATAAACCCATATGATACATTTAGAGGATAAATCCACCTTTTGGGAGAACTGCAAACAAATCATACTGTCAAGTCAAGCTTCAGTCTAAATATAGTGCATTTTAACTTTAATTTCTGCAAAAACCGCAAACATAAATTCATTTTAACTTCCACTCTCTACTGTCACACAAGTGAGGTATCAAGCGTGAAAAACATAAGGACATTACATTCTCCCCATCTGACCACGCAGATCTGACATTTTCCTCGGTCACACTTTTTAAACATTTTATGGAGCAGAAGCATCAGCAGATGTTTGTACGTTACTATGCTTCATATACATCATGACTTAATAACTTTTACTTTGTTTTCTTTCTTCTTCATTCTCCACCTCAGCCAAGCTTAAATATTTCACCTTTGGCCAGTACAAGTCCCTCAAATAATTAATTGCAGTACTTTAGTAGATGTATTTAGTTAATATCCTCCACTGCAGTTCGGTTAAGGTTTATGACCTTATATTCAATCAATCAGATTTCCTTCTTACTATTTTGTATTTTTCATATTACCTAACATTTCTTTCATCTGCTGCAACACGGCAAGTTCTTTTGGTCACTGTGCTCCTCTCCAAGGAGAGCAAGGAATGGATTAATCCAGAAATAAATTCAGTGTTGTGTACACTTCCCATAGCACTTACTTGAACTGTTTGCATGAATCACTTCCAATGAAAAGGTCTGCCACTCCTTGCAAGTCCTCCTCCCACAACTATGCCTGTATATCTGTCTCTTGCCTTACAAAGACGCTCTCAGTCCCGAAAGTGCCGTGACTTAATGTTCAGTACCAGGCTCCACCGTGGTGCAGCCATGTGGACTGGAGGACACCGCTACCATGTCAGGCAGTATTTACAGAAAGAGTTAACATTGTTTCTGTGGTGTTGATATAAGAAGGGAGCTGCAGATAGGGAGGACAGATGATGGAATGTGACTGGTGGATCATGTGGTTGATTCTCATACATTTTTTCTACTTACAGACACTGGATTCCTGGTGCCAAGTAAAAATACTGATCCTCCAAAACCCTATGGTTAAGAGACGCTGTTTTGATGTGAGCTTGATCGCCATGCAGTTTGAGTTTGCCTGGTTTAAACGCATGGCTAGAAGGCCCTTTTATAACAAATTTGGTAGAATTTTCTCGACCAGAAAAGAAATTTAAAACTGCATCATTTAAAGCTGACACAGTAGGTATCAGTGCAGTATTCACATTCACAGGAGCACAGATCACATCTTAACTCTAGGTCCATCTACCACCAGTTTCAGTGCCATCCAAAGACTTCAAAGTGTGATTAAAAGCAAACATTTATTTATCTATTTCATTTTTATTTCAGGGACATTGCACTTTAATAATTAATTATTTAATTACTGTAAATGTGTCAGTGTTAGCCAGAAGATTTTTAACTGTTTTTTTAACTAATAAGTGAACCCTTAGCAAAGATTGTCCCTGTAAAGCTGCTGTTAATGTTAAGATCAAGAAATATGTGTGTCAGAATTTAAAACCCACTGGCTAAGCAGCTATTCAATGGATTAATGCAGTTTCAGGAAGATTTGTGATAACTTTAGTGACGCTCTGACTTTCCGTCTAGTGCTATCATCAGGTCAAATTTCCTATTGTGGATTAATGACTAAAGGTTTTTAAAACGAAACAATCCCATCAGCTTCAGCTATTTGTGACTCTGATAGAGAACATGTTAAACTTTGTCCAGCTTTATCAGGATGTAGCAATACAATTCACTTTTTTTCATTCATCTAAGAACTCAACTACCCAAGCAGATACCTCCTCAACATCATCATGTCAGCACTGTCATTAGGAGCATCTGAGCATGCTGATGTTAGCATTTTGGTCTCAGAGCTTCTAGCATGACATATTTCATCAACTGCCTCAATTGAAACACACCTGTTTATTCTTGTTACTACCTCAGATATAACCTCAGATAGCTTTGTGAGCCAGGGCGTTGTTCAGTCCTGCAGGGGAATACAGTATAACTAATCACAATTTAAAGTATATGTTGGCCTGAAAGACATGAATCATTGTTTGCACACTCTGTGTGTGTTATTTCATATCTTATTTACCAGGCGTTCACACTGGGTTCTGCAAAGTTCACAATGAATCCACCCATCAAACCTCAAACAGGATTCACAGTTTAGTTGTGACAATGTCTGCAGTCACACCACCTGCTGTGTTAACTGGATAACAAATTTCTGTTCAGGAAGAGAACAGCTTAGAGTCTTCCAACTTAGAGTCTCAACTAAAGTCTTGTTATAATTATTGGACGTGTGAGGACGGTGCCTGTAAATTACCCCTAAACACGATGTGAAGTAATGCCCACATGAGTTAGGCTGTAAGCCATGTTGCACTGTTATCACGGACGATTCATAAAGCTGACTGTGCAGAATGTTTGAAGCATTCACCAAATACTTTTTTCCCCAAACTCATGAATGGACATTTGTGCTCAAATCAATGTGAGTGCTGTTCGGCCACATTTGCACTTTAGGCCCGTCTTCAAAGTGCAAATCAAAAGCCAAAACCTTTTGGTAGGGGACAAAATGTGTGAGCACACAGTAAATGATTTGTGGGGACAACAAATGCTAATTTGAAGAACTTGCCCAAAATCGTTTCCCCTCTCGATAAAAGTCTCGTTGTCTCCTCTTATGATGGTGTATGTGAAGCTATTCACATAAAAAGTTATCTATAGTCATGGAATATCTGTGTGTAGGTCTTCAAAACCGAGTTTCTGCAGCGTCTAACTGGTCCACCAAACAAACAAACAAAAAAAATCATTGTCGCTCTGCTGAGCTAACATAAAAAGAGACCATTACAAAGGTTGAACTGTCTTACCCCTCTTCACCCTCCCACCCTTTCTTTTGGCAGAAACAATGTTGCTGCATTACTTGACTGTTATCCTTCCCCCCTGATGATTTTCTTTAGCATTTTTTACTCCCCTTGTTTGAACAGATGCCGCCCCCCTCCCTCCTGCAGCCCCCATCCTCTGGGATTGCCATAAAGCTCAGTACAATGAGGTAAAACTCAATTAGATTAATGTTAAGAGTTCAGCCCAGTCATTTCCTTCCAGAGAGAAACATCAAACAGTATGATGCATATCACGTCCTGAGGAAAACTTATACTGTTTTGTCCTCCTCTATTCATTAATGGTTTATCAAAGAGGCAGCTGAATGACCGTGCTCACCTTTCAGTCCCTCCATTACTGCCCAAAACAGGATTTTATAGCAGGATGTATAACCTGCTGGCCACAAACCAAACTTCAAATAAAGTCACCAACGAGAAACAGATCAGTCATGAGATAAGATATCTAATCCCAAGACTGATGCACATTCACTGCAGGTAATAGCTGCTACCAGTTTGATGAGTCTGTGAATGACAAGGGGAGTGGACACAGATTCAGGCAGCCTCATGAACTGGCATCTCATCCACTAGAATTCTGGGTAAAAACATGCTCTTAATATAGACAGCTGCTGTTGTCTGTAAATAAGGATGTTGGTCCCTCACAATTCAGTGTCCTGTTTCAGCCCCACACTCGTTAGCTGCTTTGAGTGTAACAGAATCTAAAAGACACTGAAGAGCCCCAGAGAAATGTCACCTTTGACCTTTTGACTTCTGACTGTCATGTTGGGAAGGAGTGACTGTATGTAGAGGTGTGAAACATCTTTAAATTCAGCATACATCACTGCACCAGTTGGTGTTCAAACTAATACTCCACTGTCCATTGCTGCAACATTAGATACCATATTTTGGTTTTCCCATTTATAGAAATCAGCATTGCATTTCATACTTTTGCCATTTACCACTGTGACACAAATGTGACTGTACTGTTGCTCTTGCTGCTGCTAGGACCATATCACAGTGGAATATACACACAGCAAAATTTGCTTTGAACAAAAATCTATATTCACTGGACCATAATGCTGAGAAAACTGTCCAACCAGCAGCTGAGCGCTGCACATCACCACTGTTTGTTTTGTTTTTTTGGGTGTAGCAGCAAAGTTGATGCGATTGCAGTTTTTATTCTGCATGTCACATTGACAATATGCACTATATCTGATTCAAGTGAACATTTAAGATTATAACACTGTTAAACCTCAGAATTAGCATTAAATCTCAAATATATGTGTGAATAAGCAACAATCAAAATTAAATTCAGCAATATATTATTATTTATCAGAGGTTTAACATATAAAGCTAATGTGTTTCATCATGACTTTGTGGGTGTGGTTTCATCAGATCTGACTCACAGTGGCTTCACTGTAAGCAAACATCCCTAACGGAGATTATGTTTGATTCAAATGTTACTAGAAATTAATTGGTGAAAAGAAATAAACTTTTCTAACCAAGACCTGCTCGCCTCCGACCAGTGAAATGAGCTCAGGCAAAACACAAAATGCTGAGAATCTCTCTTGTTGACTAAATCCAGCTGTTTGATAGAAAGTGTTTATGTAGTGCATCGCTGCTCACAAAAAAAAAAAAAAAACTGGCCTAGAAAATAGGTGTTCGGGGCCTTAAATATGTTGCTGACGTCTCAGTGTGTTGCCCAGCTGTAAAAACACTTACACACTTTAATAAAAACACATTAATTGGATTTTAGTTTTGGCAGACACTCATAAAAATGTCCGCTGTGGTTAAGCAGCAAGAAATATGCATTTAACCAAGACGTGTCACTTTCCAACAAGAAAATGTCAATAGTCATTTCATAACAGTTTTTGTTGTTTGTAGAACTGCTCCAGTTTGGCGTGCAGTCATACAGTCTTGCAAAGGTTGGGTCACCACTGGGGAAATTACATGTTTTGTTGATTTGTGAAGTGAAAAACAGTAAATACAATGCACAATAAAATAAAAAGATTTTAACCTGTTTCCCCAACTTGTGCCTTTGTTTCCCCTTCAGGTACCCGACAAGCTGCCATCTTTGCAGAAGAGTCTTTTTGGATTCTAGCACATTAGTCAAGTGTTTTAAAAAACCTGGTTAATTATCTTTTCAAGAAAACAATGTGACTTAAAAGTCTGCTAATACGTGAGGGGGCATAAACTGGGACTATAATGGTGCGTTAACATTTGAAGAGGCTTATTTAAATGTCTCCTCTCTGCAGGGATTGACATTCATTTCTTTTTTTTTACTGCAAAAATCAACAAATGTGTGCTTTGCCCCGCGTTGCCCTGGTGGAAATTCAGCATCCACAGCTTAGTGTTGTTGTTTTGCTGTAGGTCTGTGAAGTCCAACACTTTGCCTCCAGGATGGGTTTCATCAACAACACTGTTGACAGTTAAACATTGACATTTCCCACTTTTAGATAGGACTGTAAATGCTCTCCTGCGCTATATTTATAGCTGTCAGCATCTGGCGGTCATATGCATCATGATAACGTCAACGTAGTGACGAGAAATCACCCACATTATTCAGTTTTTACAACTACAACATAACTTGTGGTTGGTGTGGAGCAACAGCAGTGGCTGATCACCCACCCTGTGTCTGCAGGGCAGCGGCGGCAGCAGCAGCACGTCGTCCGGTTCCCCCTTTAAAGGAGCCCCGCCTCGAAATCAGTCGATCAAATTCGACATCGTGCTCACCAGCGTCGCACCAATCAGCGCGCAGGGGGGTGGTCCTGAGCCGGTGGTCCGGGAGGCCGACAGCCAATCAGAGCGTCCGCTCGTCGGGCAAACTGGTCGTGTGAACGATCGTTGGTGGTTTGAATGGTTCATTATTCATGTCCACGCTGAGCTTATTTAAGGAGACACGATGAGGCGAGATAGCGGGTTCATTATAAAAGCTAACGGGTTTCTGCTGATGGCACATTTCCGTGTGCCGTGTCCGCTGCACGACGCCGGGGTCCTGACGTTAAAGTGACATTTAGAGATAATTTCCCCTCCACATGTGTCTCGTTAAAAAGTGGCCAGGTGGACAAACCACCGCCGCCAGGTGGAGGAGAGTGCTGCTGCTAGTTCATTCACAATCCAATGGTGGTGGTGCGTGTTGTGCTGCCAGCTCAAAACATGCAACTAATTTATAAGCCCACACCAAATTAAAAAAAATAAAACGATTATAAAAGTTATAAAATTGCACGTAAACACACATAAAATATATAAAAATAAGCTTAATTTTGCGGGTTAGTTGTGGATTCACCATATGTTTAAAAATAAATAAATAAATAAATGTAGTCTGTGACATCAGCCATGTCAGGAAAGCACCACCACTACCGACTCTCATTGTGCACACACCCACCGCCCATGCAGCCTCCCAAAACGACGCTGTTCGCCTGAGCGACTTCATTAATGCGTAGAGGAAGAGGAGGAGGCGGACAGGTCTTCTTCTACGACCCGAGAGCTGCCGTTTCATTCCGCCGCCGCCTCCGAGCAGCTCGCTTCTTCCTCTCTGTAAGTGTTTTTCTCGTGTTTTTTCCCCCTCCGAAAAGTGCCAACATTATTATTTTTTTTTTGATACTGTTTTCGCCCTCTCCTGCCTCGCCGGGTTTCAGACCACGCCAGAGCGGCGAAGAGAGAAGTTTAAACCCGGCTGCCACCGAGGAGACGTTTCGCGGTCCCACACCTTGCCTTCGCTAGTTTTGATTAAGCCATTTAAGGGAGGTTAACGTTAACTTCAGTGAAGTTTGTTGGTTGGTTGTTTTTTTTTTTTTTTGCCTGAGAGGATAGCACGTCCACCCGGCACCATGACTCGGAGATCCTGTGCCATTTACGCCACCGGGATCGTGTGCGCTCACCTCCTGATAGTGGGAATCGCCCTGGTCGTGGCTCAAGTCTTCCAAACAATGATACACAGCCGGTTAAAAAAGGTGAGTTGCACAAGCTGAACCACTAAAATGCTACGATTTCATCGTATTTTCTCCTTTTGTCACTTCTTTCGTCTGTCACACTTCTGGGTTTAAATGTTAAGCGTTTCATCTGCAGTGGTCAGTCTTGCGCATTCAGCATCCCGCCGGTGCTTTGTGCATGCGGGGTCAACACGGTAAATGAAAACGTGTGTTAATTGTCTGATTTCAGCTGTTTATTTTGGGGTAGTGATTTCCGTTTACTGCATTCGGCACCTCCACATCCGCGAGATGAACCGAAGGCATTTCCATTCATCAGTCCGCATGATCCGAGGTCGTGCAGCGTGTGTATCCCAGTATGTGGTTGTGCAGCACGGGGAGGGTTTGTTTAAGCTTGCATTAAAATGGACGATTAATCAACGTGTGTTTTTTGTAACGTGAAACAAAAAGTCCCCAGAAACGCATCGGTATAGGTAGAAATCCCCTGCAAGTCCCACATAGGTGAACACCGATAAGGTGACACAGGTAGAGGTGAGTTATCATGACCTTACCCCCATTTTATGGCATTTTATCTCCTTTGACATGCGTTCTTTACCATTCCTTTAAGGGTCTGCTGCATTCTTACCATCTGATCAGGCAGGATTCAGTTAGGGTTCACTGGAAGGAAAGGACTGTGGGAAAATGGGGGTAAATGCATGATATGTTCTTCCCTCTGCTGATACTATAAACATTTGGGCTCGATATTACTGATTCTTGACGGTCTCACCTGTAGTAACAGTAGAAATCTCAGCCAGCAGAGACACAGTGTGAGTAGGGGGGGGGAGAGGTGTGCGTCTCTGGAGGGATGATGGGGGAAGGGAGTTTGGGTGAGTGGGCATGAGAATCTGAGAGTCCCAGACTTCCAGTGGTGGATCTGTACTGTTACATTGGTGCTGCAGCCGTCCACCTTTCTGAAGATTAATCACTCAGTTTGTATGAACCGGACAAATCTGCATGCTGCATCTTTACATAACTTAAGTGCCAAATTCTATTTTGCGTCTTCAGCTTCACAGATCAATTGACATTTGATCAGTCATTTCTCTTCTCTCAGTCTGGAGATAAAGTCTATATAAGTAAATCAATACACTGGCTTTATTTCACTGAGTTCATTGACTTTTTTTGTAAAATGATTTAACAACCCTATTAACACAACAAGGCTAAACATTTATGTCTGACTTGGCTTGGATTTATAATTTGCACAGAAACAGCCACTATGCTTCCACTCTTTTTTTTCACCAAGCGTCATTCACGTTGGTGTTATTTTTGGATTTGTTCTCCCAGCAAAATAAGAGAAAACCGTATTTGTGTTTCTAGGGATTGGATGTTCTGTCATCGCACTTTAAGGAATGTAGTTGTGATGGAGTGGCAGTGTGATGGGGTGGGGGTGTTGCCAGCCGACACCCTAGCCCACCCCGCAGACCCACTGCTGCTCTCTGGCCTTTAAAATACCCCACATTCCTCTTACTGACACGAATCAGTCAGTGTTGGATGCTGTGTGCTACTCATAATCTGTGCTTCAAAATCTTTCCGCTGCTTGGCGCCTTCACAAAGTCTCATCCTCGACCTTCTTAAGAAGAACAAGAAACTGCCAGGAACAGCTAAGCAGAACAGCTTGGCGCACTATTTGTCCAAGTTGGGGGAACTTACAAACAGCTGTTTTGCTGACATGTCTCCCCCCTCCTGAAGTTAAAATTAGGTCTGAGTCTCATTTTGAGTCACGGCAGCATCCCAGGGGACCCAAATTAAAGAGAGTTAGCCAAAGTTCATCAACAGGGGACATAATTCTGATGAGGCTGGCGATTACACAAAATGACAGCATGGCTAATCCTCTTTGGACACAGTCTTCCCATTGAATCAGGCGGAGCCAGACACGCTCGACTCCAGTCCAAAAATCTACCTAATCTCATGTCGAATGTGGCTCTGTATAATAGTGACGTAGCCTGGTTGGTGACAAGTCAAAGCCACCACCAGGACACAAATCCTTATGTCTGCTGAGCTGGGTGTGGAAGGAGGAAGCAGAAAAGTCATGTGAGGAATTTGACAGACTTCTTAGCCTTAGGGACATGATTTTTTTTGCCTGCGAGCAGCCTCATAGAACCTTGTTGTTGTTCCAGCCGCGGCCTAAACCCAGTCATTTTTTCTGCTCGGATGAGAAAACTGAAAAGAAAGCCACCCCCCTCATGCCACTCCTCTCCCCCATAT
Organism: Ctenopoma kingsleyae; assembly: GCA_032353495.1. Taxonomy (NCBI): domain Eukaryota; kingdom Metazoa; phylum Chordata; class Actinopteri; order Anabantiformes; family Anabantidae; genus Ctenopoma; species Ctenopoma kingsleyae. The sequence continues at coordinate 19,858,535 of JAUBNQ010000028.1, read as the reverse complement.
TTGAGAGAGGAACCTTTTCAAGGTACTATGACTGATTAAGATAAGAGGGTTCAAGAAGAAGGCCATGCTGGCAAAACGCACTGAAACCCAGTTTTAATGCAATTCAATACAGGGGGCACTTGTGACATTTGATACGTTTCTTCTTTTAAATTGTGTGGTTTTACTTTCTTTTTTTTTTCTTTTTCACATGCCGATCAAAGCAGGATCTTGTCACACCACACCTAAGCTGTTCCTGAAGTTGTTTTGTTAAAGTACGACTCATGTTACCGTCATTGTTTAGTTTAACTCATTCAGCCTTTACATCCTTGAACACTGTATTTTAATTACGCTGACAAGCCTTCACCTTTTTGTCCCTCACTCGTTTTTTTTTGTTATTGCTTGTGATAGACCAAGGCTTTTTTTCTGAGATAAATTATTCTCTTTTCAAAATGCCTTTTGAAAGACCTTTGTTCAAGGTTGTTAAATACGGGGATTCATGAAGGCCACTGTCACACACTGGTCTTCCAAATTCTGCAGGAGAACGTCCAGGAGAGACAGAGACCTGATTCAAAAATGCCAAAGTTAGCATTTTGTTTCCAAAAGGGAACAAGTTGGGTCACTTCTGCTGGTTTGGCACAATGTTTTATAAAAGTCCTGTTGTGCACTGACTTCTCATGATGGTCACACGCTTCCTTTGAATTAGCTGGCTTCACTTCAGCTCTTAATTAAGAAGCAGACTCATGAAGACTCAGGAGAATCCTACTTGTTAAATACCCTACGTGTTTCTTAAATATAGTTTGCAGCAGTGTGGGAAAAACCAAAAACAATTATTCAGTGATTTAATGACATCAGTGCAACATTTGTGATTTATGATATGTTGACATTTACGGGCTCAAATTTGCTTAAGACAATAACTGGAAACTTAATCTGCAAATATCTTGATGATCCTATCATCTACAGTCTGTTTTCTCTGTTGCATATCACTAAATATTATTTGGTTTCAGGCCTGTTGATTAGACAAAATAATGGGAAAAGCAACAGAGTGATCAATAATGAAAATAATCTTTAGTTTCATTGATCATTTCGTAATGTCCAAATAAAGGTATAGTTCATAGTCATTTACACAAATCAGACAAATGAGCTTCATTCCGTCATTTCCAAGGTGTTTTAACCTTATATTTCTGCTCACTTTTTTAACCATCTCACCTTTTTAATGTTGTCCTCTGTGACATCTAACATGGTTTTTCTGAAGTAGCAAAGTGGAGGCGAAGTAACAAAACAATGGTAAATGGCAAACAATGGTATAGAGAAAAACACATTTGAATGTCGGAAGTTGTAAAACTAACAGGAAGTGTGAGCCACACCTTAAAACTATATTTTCTCAACGCCTTGCGTGCCGCAGAGAAACGGCAGATGAAAATGTATGGCTACTTTCAAGTGCACCTCACTGACAGGACGGAGGTTTTCAGTAAGACAAAAAGACATGAAAGGAAGTGGGTAATTTCTCCTTTACCATGTTTAAAAATACCCACAAGAATGGAAAAGGCTTGTTTGTTTTCCTGGGCAACAAACGCCTTCAGTCAACAAGCCTGAAGCTTTCCGTACTGTAGTGGTCCGGTTACTGATTACTCTTCAGACATGTGGCAGCCAGACGTGTCACACACACTAATGAATTAAATTTTCAGGTTTCTGTGAAACCACTCAGAGTGAAACCGTCTTTTACGTATTGTGTTGGCTTGCGTAGTCTAAATACAATCACTCACCTGGAGTTTTGCATGTTGCACAGATGCCATGTATTATTATTATTATTGTGTGGGCTGACTTGTGGCCCACAGACAGATTCCTGCCTCAGCTTGTTGAGGTCTAAGGCTGTGTACAGACTTTTTCTGCCTGTCTCGATGTTTTTCTTCAGCTTCCCTCTGGGTTCTGGTGTCTTGGCCCGTCACCAGCTCCTTGCAGAAAAGTGCCATGTGTGCTCTCAGATGGCGCTGATTCAGAATAGTGAAGTGCCCAAAATGTGAATAAAAACATTGTTGTTCCACCAAAGTGTCAAATTTGAGAAACTAAATGTTTTTGTCCTTAGTTTCTGGTCTCGACACATAATGCTCCAGCTGTTCTTTTTTGCCTTTTCTCAATATAAATGTATATTTTCCCCTTTTTGCTCATAGGAAATCACTTTGACGGAGAAGAGCCAAGTGTTTGAATCATGGAAGAATCCACCTCCACCTGTTTATATGGAGTATTACTTCTTCAATGTGACCAACCCAGAGGAGTTCTTGGCAGGTGGGAAGGCTGCTGTTAAACAGATTGGACCCTATACTTACAGGTATGTGCCATTATTAAAGCGTAGGAGCAGAGTTGCAGCTGTAAATTTGTGCAATATGTAGTGATGGGAAAGGGAGCTAGTCATAGTCTTATTCATTTTCGTAAAGTGCTGTTTAAGGGAAGTCATCTTGCACTTTGTTTATCAGGGATCATTTTATCAGTGTTGTGTGGAATCAAAACAAGACATCTGGACTAACTGACTGATGCCTAATTCTTTCCACCCCAGGGAATACAGGCCGAGGGAAAATGTAACTTTCCTGGAGAACGGCACCAAAGTTTTCGCTGTGAACCCCAAAAGTTTTGTCTTTGTGCCTGAGAAGTCTGCTGGTGACCCCGAGGTTGATATTGTCAGAACTGTCAACATCCCCTTTGTGGTAAGACATGATGTCAGTGCAGAATAATGTGTCATTCCACCAGTTGTCCAAGTCTCTTTAGATTTCATTGGCATGTTTTTATTTATTAACACACTCCAAGCAATTGTCCTTTTAGATTTATTGTGACACTTTGATATCTTGTACATACAAACTTCAGGGATATCGGGCCAAGACAAACAAGCCAAGTGAATTCAACACATAATTTTGTTGTGAGGTTTCCACACAAAACAAAGACTTCAAGTATTGCAAAAGGAAATGTATTTGACTTTGTGTGTGATGGGAGCTTTGTCACCCTTTGCCTCCTGGCAGTCCTCGCTCTGATTGTTTCTGTAACTCTCATTGTCTTTCTTCCTCAGGCAGTGATGAATGAGCTGAACTCCTACTCCTTCATCCTGCGCACCATGGTGTCCATGTACATGAGGAGCCTGGGTGTCGAGCTGTTCATGACCCGCACTGTGCACGAGATCCTGTGGGGCTTCAAAGACCCTGTTCTCACAAAGGTCCACTCCATGAAGCCTGAAGTAGACGAATATTTTGGGCTAATGTGGAAGGTAAGGTTTCTGAATGTGGTTTTAGAGAAGCCTGGTGTTATATCAGTGCAACAACCTTAAGAAGGCTCTTGCGTGTTGGTTGTTAGGGGTTACTAAAATAACAGACAGTAGGAAGACGGTGGTAATGTTGTAAGAGAAGTGAGATTGGCCTCATGCTGATGGAACTTGTTTATAGTTCCTGTTTATTGTGAAACGTCTAACGGCAGCCTTGTGATGCTGAGGGATGCATTTTGGTTAACAACCAGCTGATCAACAAAAAATTAATCATCAGCTGTTTTGTTAACTTACTGATTGTTTCCTCCATTTTCTTTTTCAATGCTTTTCTCTACCATTTTTAGCATTTTAACAAAGATTAATTGTCAATGAGAGCAGTTAGTTGCAGCTCTTAACATAAAGACAGTAGTTTATTCTGAGGTATAAACACCCACCACATTTCTATGTTCTTCAATCAATTACTAATGCCTTATTGTGTAAAAGTCTGGTGGGAATAAACTGAGGGACACACTGATGACAAATACAAAGCAGTATTTCTTTCACAATTCCCATGGTCCTTTTGCCAACAGAGAAACACTGTTTTATGACTCAGCGTCTCTGCTCTATCCTCAGAAGTTGTCTGTCACAGCAGGTTTAACTGAATCTCATGTCTCATATTGTTTTCCCACAGAAAAACGGCACCCATGAAGGAGAGTTTGTGTTCCACACCGGTGAGGAGAATTACTTGGATTATGGCAAGATCGACACGTGGAATGGCCTGAGGTAACGAATCAGGCAGGCTTGACTTTCAAGGAAAATTTGTTATTTTTCCCTTTTTTCTGCTTTCCTCAAAGACAGGAAGCACTTTCATGTCAGCACATGGCTTCCACATCCTCCCAGTTATATTTTACTTGTTACACAGCCTGTATCTGAGGAGATATATCCGACTTTGCACTTTGAATCGAATCATTACGTTAGGTAGATTCCAGTAGAGTAAGAAATGTTCAGACTCTTTACTTACATAAAAGTACTATTACAACAGTGTGTTGCATGATCTGCATTCAAAATGAAGAAATACAGAGTTGTTGGCAGCAAAACGAAAACTAAAAATGTCACATGCTGCTCCGCTGTAGATTGTTGATGCTAATCTGGTGCAGCTTTTTACTGTTGGTTTGAGGTGAGGCTCACTTTGACTAATTTACATATGGTTAGGTAATGTAGCTCAGTAGTTACCGACCAGAGGGTCATGTGCCTAGAAGGAGTGGTAAGATTAATCTGTTTGTGAGATGATTAACATGGTATGAAAGAAGTGAAAACTATAGTCTGCTTCACAAATTCTTTCTTCTCCATTTCTTAAATTAAACTACCCCAAAGTTGCTCTAATTATGCAGTGCTTACATAGTACAGCTTCTCAAATAAGATTTCAATCTTGACTTTATCAGACTATATGTATAAAATATATGCTATATGGCACTGTTAAGAATGACTATGGAGAGCCTGTAATAGCCATTTTTTTACTCTTTACTTAGCAAATTGGTTATATAGTTTAATTTCTATAAACAAAATTTTCCATAAGATTAATCTGAAAATGAGTTTTCTAACTATAGCAGACAGAAATTGAGTAAAACAAGTACCTACACTAGATTGTAGTGGAGTTGAAGTCTGATAAAATGAGAAAAATCATGTACAAGTACTTCAAAATAGCACTTAAGCACATCACTTGGCCACACTAATCCTGTATTTTTAAAAATAATTTTTATTACTCAATAGGAAGATGTCGTGGTGGTCTTCCAATCAGAGCAACATGATCAACGGTACAGACGGCGCAGTGTTCCACCCTCTGATAAACCGGAACGAGTTGCTCTACATCTTCGCTGCTGATCTCTGCAGGTATGCACATGTGTTTATGGGGTTATTAATTTGCTTACAGTCAAAGCAGCCTAGCAAGTGCAGTGAGGTTTAAGTTATGACTTGATATGAACACAGGACACACGTGAGAAACCCATTTTAACCTGGACACACCTAGAAAGCTTTAGAGTCGTTATGCCGGAAGTGGTTATCTTGTGCATGACCACTATTTATTTTATGGTCTAACTGCGTGGAAGTTTTCCATCGAATTTATGGCTCTCAAGTTCTTTAGCTCAAGTCTTTTTGTGGTTTTGCCTTTTTAAACTTGGTGCTGTGCTCTGTTTTTATTTCTCCAGGTCTATTCATCTAGCTTATGTGGAAGATGTGGAGGTGAAAGGCATCCAGGCTTACCGCTTTGCCCCCCCCAGCGATGTCCTCATGAGCCCAAAAAACAACCCCACTAACGAGGGCTTCTGCGTTCCAGCTGGAGACTGCCTTGGCACCGGGGTGCTTAAAGTGAGCGTTTGTCGAGAAGGTAGGAGCACCGCCACATTTCACCCCCTCTGTCACCAAAGAGCCTGACCCAGTTACCCATCACCATCAGCTTCCCTTTGATAACTCCAGACAAGCCCCATGACACAGTTTCCACCCCCCCAAAATGTCCTTTCGGCAAGCTACCTCATCCCCTGCCCTGGTGGTTCACATTCCCACTGTTTGAGCATGACAAATTTTACTCAACACATGGTTCAATGATTAACTGTGCTGACCGTGTGTGCCGGCTATTGATGTGTTTTATGGTGGCCATTGAGTGGAGTGTGATAACTCTGATAAGGCAATCTCCACGGGCACTGACACATGGAAGTCACGGTATCACTGACAGATATGCTACTGTAACTCCAAGACTCTGCTGTTACTATATAGTATATAGTACATGTAGTTTTTCATTCATTGTTTATTTTTTCATTAACTTCACAATATGTCTTATATTTAATAAGAAAATTAAAAACGGGAGGGTTCACGACCTCCAGGACTTCTAAAGTTGGAGCTATGGCCCTGCCCATGTAAAATGAGTTTTAAAGTCAATAAAGGCAAGTTTATTTATGTTTGTTCATCATTCAGCTTTACAGGGAGCTTTAGGTGCTTTACGTGCTCTGAAAATTAAAGAAAAACATCCTTTAATGTACTAAATTTGCCTTTTTTTTTTTTTTTTTTAAATGTCACTATTGAATTTGTGTTTAGCTGTTAGTGGAGTTGTTGTATTCAAAGGGAAGGTACGAACAGGTTGTTTAATGCTACAGATCTACCTGACACAAATCCAAGTTTTTATCTTATCTCACATCTCCTGTTTTTGACTTAGTCATCTCCAGATACGAAGCTGACTCATGTTTGTCTTCTCTCCCTCAAGGTGCTCCCATCGTCGTATCCTTCCCTCACTTTTATCAAGCTGACCCTAAGTACATCAATGCTGTCGACGGGCTCAATCCCAACAAGGAGGAACATGAGACGTACCTCGACCTGCAACCGGTACGACTAATATTTGTGTCCCATCAGATTGCCTTGTTCAATATAAGTTCTTAACTCCTTTTGCCTGTTTTTAGCTGTCACTGTACTGATTATACTTTGCAGCATGTCAGAATACTTACTCTAACACATAGAGGTCAAGCATTTTCTTTAAGCAAATGTACTGTTTCTTCCAACATGTGAAAACAACAGTAAAGAACAGGTTTCTCAGTAAAAACCTTTTTAAATTTTGTCTAAAAATAATTTTCTCCCTTTTTCAGACCACAGGAGTTCCCATTCGTGCCTGCAAGCGAGCTCAGCTCAATATCATTCTGAAGAGAGTCCAAGGCTTCCCGTAAGTCGAACTTTGTTGAACTCTCACCCACTTTGCTGTTGCCACACTCTGTCCCCATTTTGGCCACATGTTGAGCCAGATGTCCTTTCTGACCTCCCCGTCTCTCTCCCTCTCCCTCTCCCTCTCCTTCTCTTCTGCAGTGTAACCAAGTTCATCAACGAGACCATTTTCCCCATCATGTTCGTCAACGAGGTGAGGACCTTGTCCTGTTAAGCACCATGTGAAACAAACATTGTCTGAAAAGTTCACTAGGTCAGTACTGTCATCTTTCTCAACCACAGACGGCGACTATCGATGATAACTCAGCAGCCCAAATGAGGACGCTGCTCCTAATTGTGACTCTTGTGTCCAACTTTCCTCTGCTCATTGTGGGCATGGGTATTATCCTTCTGCTGGTGCTCGTCGTCTTGTTCTGCCGAAATCGCCAGAAGAAGGTAGGGTCCTCCCCGTTGCTGTTGACTAACTAGTATTAAACCACGCAGTTACCTGGGTGTGAAAAGTGTGTCCTACCCACTGACATTAGCTCATAGTGTAAATGGGACCTAGACTGACGACATAGTAGTAAAATGTCACAATAAATTGTAGAGTTGTTAATGTTTTGACTGGTTTTTGCATGTTTCCTGTATTAATCTCACAGTGTGCAGGTTTAACCCTGGGGCATGTTAACACTGCATGTGTCCTGCACAGCAAAACCAGCATGAACAGTTTCCTATAGTTCTTTATCAAATGTCTTTTTTTTTTTTTTTTTGCTGAATGTTTTCTAACATCTTCGGTGAATTGATTAAGTTCTGTATTGAGGAAGAAGTATTCTAGTTCCCTTCTGGTCAGCGTAGCTTTGAGCTGGCGTAGCACTGAGTACCAAAGTGCATTGAACTAGAATAGTCCTGAGATTGATTTGCAGCACATGTTTGCCTCTTATCTGTAGTAGTGCAGGATTGCTGATTTGAACCTTGGCCTCACTGCCCTCAGATAATGTAGTTCAGGTTATTCAGGGTCTGTCAGGAGAGTTGCCTGCAACATGCATGTTTAAAGATTAGTTTTGCAAAATTAGGGAATACTTGGTTTTTCTGCTTGGAGTCTAAAGAGAAGATATTACTCTTATGTTAAATATGAAGCTACAGCTAGCACATTGTTAGCTTAGCTTTGGTGAAAGACTAGTATAGAAACGGAAAATCAGCTAGCTTGGCTCTGTGTAAAAATAACCAAAGGTGCCAAAATAGGCACTGAAATTTGTTGTTTTTGGGTTTGTTTGTTGTTAGCCTGTTAATTGTTGAGTACGTTTTGTTAACTTTGGACAGAGCCAGGCTAATGGTTTCCCCGTTACCAGTCTTTAAGCTATGCTAAGCTAACCCAATTCTACACAAAGCTTCATATTTGTCATACAGACATGAAAATAGTAACAGTCTTCTCCTCTAACTCGAAGCAAATAATCTTATTTTCCAAAATGTCAAACTATTTCTTTAACACATGCTGTTAAATTTAGACCTTTAGCTTAGCACTGAAAGGATGTTGCAGACATGCTTAATTGCAATGTGAAGACATGTTTGTTGTATTAACCAATTTAAATTTTCTGTAACCCCCTTTTTTCCTTTTCTGTTTTAGAATGAAGTAAAACGTATTGATTTTAATGAGGCTTTTCATTCTTTTACTGTAAGTTTTCATTTTTGCCTTGTTTGCTGTTCTGCTTTTAATTTGTTAAACATCATCTATCATCATTATTATTATTATTATTATTGTTATTGTTATTATTATTATTACTATTATTGTTGTTGTTGTTATTATTAATTATCTTATATATTCCTTTGAGTTCTCGCCTCACAGTGTTTGTTTTTGATTTAAAGTTTTCTGTGGTGGTTTTGGTCCTAACTAGTGGTTAACTTGTGAACATATCAGTCAAACATTTATTCCCATTTTAATGTTCAATATTAAAAAAATATTTGGCCGTTTTGCCATTTCTACGTTTTGTACTAACGCATTCTGTCCTCCTGACTTTCCCCGTCCAGACGGCAAAAGATGACACGGCCTACACTCAGGTCAGTGACAAACCTGATGAGCCGTCAGAAACGCCAGCCAACCAGCCAATGAGGAACGGCTCCTACATCGCCATGTCTCCTGTGGAGGCCCAGAAGTGTTGATTGAGGATCCCGCTCCCCAGGCTCAGGAAGGGGGCTGAGGGAGCAGCACGGGGGTGTTACATGCCCACGGTTGGGGGTATATACACACAGTGGGCTCCTTTTCACTTATTTTCGGGGGTGGGGAGGATGGGGGAAGGGGGTGGGACACAAACCCCAGTAAATGTTTGGTCAACAAAGACATTGCTCCTCTCACTGAGCCCTCTTATGACTGTCTGTCCTCCTCTACTCTACCTGCTGAGCATGGCCATCACTGCCTGCCGTACTGCAACACAACCAACTCCCACATCTTTATTTCTCGTTTTCGTCCTAGTCAGCCCAAAACATGAAGGGACTCTGGGAGGGCTCGGCCAGGACAAGCCTCTCTCTGTAATTCTTCTGAGGGAACATGGTAGCATAGGTGTTGCTGCTGCACACAGACGGATACACGACCTTCTGAGCGGACTCTGCAGACTAACGTGGCTCAAAGAGCGTTTAGTATTCAGCTGAACAACCGTGGGTGTTTTTCACAGTCGTATTTTTGCTCTTTCCTCTCCATCAGTGAGAAGCAAAGGGTTTGAAAAGAAATGTAAACTGAATCCTTAGTTCAAGAACTCTGAGCTCCTGGGCTCAGAGGATACAGTGGTTTTGCTAACAAAACTGAACTTGTTATATCCTTTTGTAAAAAAAAAAAGAAAAGAAAAGAGAAAACACACTGAGCCAAACTATTTATAGCATTTTTGCCTTTTTTCCTAAGATGAATTCGTGCTCCCACACGAACACACTTCCAGTATCGGTTAGTAAAAGTGTGTGGACCTTTTATGTTACACTTCTGTGTCCTGTTTTGATGGACAATAGGCGACTATTTTTCTTGAAGCAGGCACAGTTTAGTGTGACACCTGAACTACTCGTGATTTTGATCCACCCTCCGCTCCTTGTTTTTCCCCAGCATCACTTTTCTCACCTTTTTTCTTCTTCTTGCAGAACACTAGTTATAAACGGGAATATTCAGAGGCCTCAGCTGCATTTCAAAGTCGTCATTGGGTGAGGTGATGAATAGCTAGCTGTGAAATTATTAGGATTGCCAACAGTAGCTTAATAAAATCGCACTTTTAGATTTCGTCACACTTCAAACAAAAAGGAAAAAAAAACACCCACAGAACTTACAAGGGAGACTTGAACGTGCTTTCTGCCTTACAGCGGTTCTTAATGCTCAAACATTGTATAAATAAGCTGGAAATCTCTTGTTGTTAATATAAAGGGGAAATGTTGAGATACCTCTGATCAAATCCAGCAGGCAGTCCCCCCTAGGTGTGCTGAAAGACACTAACTTTGCTCTGGTGTCGACCGCTCCTGCACGTCTACACTGTTACATATTAGATAAAGCACAATTAGGATTGCTGAAATCAGTCCTCACAAAAAGCTACCAGGTTTTTTTTGTTCTATTATGTACATATTAACCGCTGAGCTCTCAAAGACACTGTCAAGTGCCGTGATTACTTAAAAAAAAAAAAGTGGAATCACTGGGTGTTGGGGAGAGGACGCCCTGTGCACCCTTCGCCGCTGTGCAAGTCATTCAGTTTGCCAAGGAGCTGTAGGTGTAGGCAAACGCAGCACACAGCGCTTGAATCACTATGTCTTACATTTCATTAATTTCTGTCCGCCACACTCGTCTCGTCACAAACCCGTTGGTGGTTGCCAGCGGGAATTGAATTTAAGGCCATAATGCTGTCCATGTGGAAAATTGTCTGCACTTTGCCTGGAAATTGTGCCCTGTGTATTGTCATTGTTTTTTTTGTGTTAATGTTAGTTTTGTTCTGGTCATTTCAAAACCGGCAGTCCACATAATCAGTACATTTCAACAGTTTGTCCTGACCAGTATTGGTTGTGAGGGATGTCGTTGCCAGTACACAAAAACATCCCTGCCTCTGTTACTTGCTTTTCAGCATGAGTGTCTTCTTTTGATTTACTTCTGTATTTGTTATTGCTGCTAAAACATGCCATAACCTGTTTACCTATTTATAAATGGAGTGTATACCATAATGTGCTCGGTTTCGGGTTGATCCACAGAGCTATAATATCGAAAGGCTTTATGTGTTGCCAAACCGTTGACACCTGAGCACTAGACACAAAGCCCAAAGCTTGTTGTCATTTATTGGAATTAGCAGTTACATTCATCATGAGTAACATCACACTTGACCATTCATTCCTTTATTAGCACACATTCTAACCATATCATATGCATTGTTGGGGATTAACAGTTCTCTCGTGGTGCCCAGAAATGACGAGCTACTTGAATAACATCAACATGGTGTTAGGAGTTTGATCAGTGTGGGGGAGAGTCCTTAAACCAAACATTTGACACTTGTGGAAATATGTTTATTCACTTTCTGGTGCAGAATCAGATGAGATGATGATTTGTTTTGTTTTGTTTTGTTTTTGCTGCAGTCTGAACATGAAGCTAATGCCTGGAGACGGTTTGGTTAGCGTAGCAGAAGACTGGAAGTGGGGAGAAATTCACCTCTAAAGATCACAAATTTACATGATCTAGTTTATTAATCCATTGATAAGTAAAATAATAATTCAGTTTAGTGGTGTTTTTCCTCAGTTTCCAGGCTTTATGCTAAGATAAGTTAACCTGCGGCTACATGTACACATGACAGTGGTAGTATCTCATTTAAGCATATTTCCCAAAATGTCAAACTGTTGCTGTTTTGTTTTTCTTACATGGATAAAGAATCTACAGCCTTGTGCAAACTCTGTCTATAATTATGCACCTTTTTAAAGACCTTGACTTAAACCTGAATGACCTTAATCCACACCCCTGAGCCGTCACTCCTCCACCTGTCTTGCTTCTACTACACCGACCTTTGAGTCCAATCTTTCAAACCCACTGGCTCGTCTCTCCTCGACCAAAGATAACCCACATAGACCTGTCCCCAGTTCTGTTTACTCTCCTCTGTGATAACAGTTGTGCCACAAAACCACAGCCTACCGTTTTTTGTTTTTTTTTCTTCCCAAAAACTGTGCCACCACCACCTATGTGAAGGATTTGCAACAGTGTTGTGTGTGAGTGTGAAAGCTTGTGTGTATGTGCCTTTTACATCAAGGCCAAAAAAAAAGGAAAAAAAAAAAAAGATTTGTTGGTAGTGTGATGGGTATTGCTGTTTTTCAACCAGTGCAAGAGCAAACTAAAGTAATCAATGCTCTTTGTGAGCAGAAAAAAATCTCAGTATTATGTAAGACAAAGCAATACAGAGTTATAAAGTTATAAATAAATTGATGTTTTGTAATGGGCCACACAATATTTATGTATCTTTATTTTCCTGAGTTTATGATTTTTGTTAGTTTAACTTGTGTAGGAGTATTTTGCTTTTTCCGTAGTGTGATTTAGTCTCTTATTTTGTAATATTCAACTTGAGTACATTTCATTTTTGATTTCTTTTTTTTTTTTTCGTTAAGTATAAAACACAGACCAGTATGCCACACTTGGATCAGTCCTGTAAGATGTTTGTAAGAGTGTTTATGAGTGGTGTTTAGATTTGGGTGTTTGTGTTGGACGAGTATGAAATCTTGTGAGTAAAAACTTGTTTGTGGAGCCAAATGCACCATTTCTGTCAAACTGGAGTGATTTACTGGAAGGCTGATTATCTTGATGACTGATGAAAGCACTGATGCGGTGTAACCTATCTAGATGAATGAAGCCCTCCTTCAGGGATGAGCACTAGTGCCATACTCTTCTTGTTTTTTTTTTTTTTTTTATGTTTTTCCTTGATTTTCTCTTTGGTGTAAAAACAAAGTGCATCTGACCATTCTGATGTTCCAGAGTCACTAACAGACTTTTCCTTTGGAGATATACTAATTTGTTTTGCTGCTGAAAATGACAATCTTCTTGTCATGTTAGGTGCAAAATGATTTCAAATATCCATTTTTAGTTTTGATAATTTACACTGCACAGATGTTTCTACAGTGCTTTTGTAAACATTTCTAGTGTATTTGCAAAAAATCAAAAAATAAAAGTTGCAGTAAAGTGCAAAGTTAGTTGTCTGATGTCTTTTGTCAAACTGAATTCACGGATTTAGAAATAACTTAAGTGTATTTGTTGATGGGAAATTAGAAGCAACTAAATTTACTGTGAATACTTTAAATTTGTCTTTAATAGATTAGAATAGAACCTGGTTCGTTTAACTTTCTCTTTAGTTCCACGAAGTTTGTTACAAAATGTGTTCAATACTGAAAGACTGAAGATAAATAAAACCCAAACATGTAGGCAGTTAGGTTTCTCCTCCACTTAGACGGAACAAGAACGAAACATTCAGGCAAATCTCCTGGAAAACATTTTTGAAATGGCAAAAACTGTCGCCAAATAAATTCACACAAATGTTTTAAAAGTAAAATGTTGAAATCCTGGAACTCCACTGGTATTTCATGTACATTCAATTTCCTGCCAGGAGTAAAACAAGAAGACCATTTTTAAATATTAAGCTACACCTGTCAGTTGGTAATAGCTTAGCTTAGCAAACGACCCTGCACTCTCTATTTAGAGATCCACCATGTTAGTGAACTTTAGAGAACTGGTAGCTTCAAGCATGAGTGGTATCAATCATCACAAGTATGGCTCTTGGAACAAAAGTGTGATATTTCCCAACATTTAGAGGTACTGTCCACTATGCGTGGAATAAGTCACTGACACTTTATTAAATACTTGTTTGATATGTTTGTGGAGAAGAAACTATTTGTCACACACTTAAATACAGTTAACAGTGTTGTAATAGACTTTATCACTGGGCAAAGGTTGTTTTATTTGTTTGTTCTCTGAACAACCGGACAAAGATTAAAGGGCAAGGACTTTTTCTAAACTTTTTTTTCTAACACTCCTTTTCTGCAGCAACAAGTACTTTTGCAGTAAATATGTGACTTTCCTCCCACTCGTGAAATCTACAGCTGAACGAGTTCAGGCAGGTTTTCAGAGACTATGCGGGATCACGGCTTTCTGCCGTTCACTCAGTTGATTGAGAAATCCACAAGGGCAGTGTGTTTACAAAGTGTCAACTTTCAGTTCACTATTCTCATTGTCAGCCTCAGGCCTGTAATGTCCTTTGTGCTGGAAATCTTCTAAGAACACACATATGTCTCTGCCCTTGAGATGATCATTTCAGGGCCTGCAGACGTCAGCGCGTACGCACGTTCTCCTTCACTCTTTCATTAACGCATGACGTGACTGTGTGCTGACACGGCAACTCTGCTCATCTGATTGCTTAATTCGTTAGCATGCAACTGTTTCCCAGTGTACGTATAGCAATTTTATGCTGCATACCAAAATGCCAATAGAAAGATCTTATCAATAAGCACTCAAAATAATATTTTGAGTG
>JAUBNQ010000028.1:19808890-19819677 GCA_032353495.1 Ctenopoma kingsleyae | reverse complement strand
GCAACGTCTGCAGCTTTGCCACATGAGACTGGAAACTGGAAATTAATGTTAAATATTAAATACATACTGCTTCAAAAATACAATTCTTGTGACTAAAACAAGGCAGATTCATCTTTCAGGGCACAGTGGATTCACAGAAAGTCCCTAAATGGTAAGTCTTCATGAGACTGCATGTCTGCATGAGGGCTCATCTACAATACACTGTACAGTAAATGGCAAGATTTGGCTCTGATTGTGATGTTTTATTTACAAAAAGTGCACAGTTATTGTAAAAACATATGTACATTTAATAGATCTCTACAGCTCCTGGAAAATTCAACAGTAAAACGTAGCAGCACAAATCAGAATCAAAACTTTCTCCTTGAATTTTATGAGTATCTAGCATTCAGGTGAAAGCAGGTTTATCATCTCTTCTGCAGTACAGCCTACTTTTCTGCAGTCACTGCGTACATTTCATTAATTTTTTCCTGGTACATCTTCACAACAATCGGCCTCCTCAGTTTCATGGTGGGTCCTGCACAGGCCAGGAAGAAAAGCAGGTTAATTTTATACAAGTCTCTAAAGATTCAACCACGATTTAATAAACGTGACTGGAATATTGTTGTGTGGCATAGGTCATATGACTTTTCTGACAACGTCACGACTTAAAACCTGATCCAAAACTCCAACAACTCACCCAGTTCTCCTCCACAGACAGAGAAGTCTCGCTCTAGTATGACCCACTTCTGGACTTTCTGGGCGTTAGACGTTGCTCTGGTGTTCACGCGCTCCATGCCCTCTAGAATGGCTTTGTAGACAGCTGGCTCCTTATTGGCTACGATCTCTGACACCTTGGTTGCTGTGATGCCGTGCTGCTGGCAGAAGTCCAAAACCTCAGGGCTCAGCTCGTCTGTGGGCTCTCCGTTGTCATCCATGACACACTATGCAAACAGAGAAGAGGAACGTTATTATGTTTCTTACATATTTAGTAGCTGTGACCACTGTGCATGAAAGGAGGCTTGTTTACTTTGAGAGTGAGCAGCATAGAGAGGAATTTGAGCTTGTCTCCGATGAGCATGGCGTTGCTGATGATGGGCACCTCGGCCTTCAGTGCGTCCTCGATGGGCACCGGAGGGATGTTCTCTCCACCAGCTGTGATGATCAGTTCTGTGATTTAAAAAAAAAAAGGCAAGTTGAAAATCTATTTGCCAGTGTTCAATTTAAGGACAGGTCAACAGAAGTCTGTTAGAAGACAATAATCAAGTTCTGATATGAAATTGTCTGATAAACTGCAGTGAAGGGATTTTTACAAAAAGAGCTCAGCTCTTGGAGGTATTTTTTTACTACTTTACATATAATAATGTTGTCTACCTGATCACAAGATTAATCTGAGTGCTTTTACAATAGTATGAGGCTACTTACACACTCATGCATCAGTATTACAATTAATAATATTAAATAAAGTGTATGCAGTGGCTTTTTAAAGTATTCACAATTAATTTCAGTCTACACACAATAATCTCTAGTGAGAGATTCATACATTTACAAAGAATTCTGTACTCTGAGTGTGTACTGTAGAGCAAAAAGAGCTGTTTCTTCCATTTCATAATGCATTTACGAGGCAGTAAAATGTAAAAAAAAATAGAAGGGGTCTGAATAGAATTTTTTTAATGTTAAATCCCAACAAGCAGCTACAGCTGTAAAATAAATGTAGTAGAGTAAAAAGTACAATATTTCAGTATTTCCCCCGATATGTAGTGGAGCGAAGTCGCACGAAAGTGAAAATATGCAATTAAAGTACAATAACACAACATAAATATAAATAATACTGAATGAAAGCACCACCGCTGGCTCTTAATGCTAAACAGTAAATACTAGTGATCTGTTTGTTGACACCAATCACTGATTAGTGAACCTGCACAAATCCATGTTTCTTACCCTTAATCCTTCCTGTAATGAACAGGAAGTTGTTCTCATCAAGTCTTCCCAGGTCTCCAGAGCGCAGCCAGCCGTCCTGGTCGAGAGCCTCCGCTGTTTTGTCAGGCATGTCCACGTAGCCCATAAAGACATTCCGACCCCAGAAACAGATCTCTCCGCTCTCTTCCTGATCTAGATTCTCCAGCTTCACCTTGCAGCCTGTCATCACCTTCCCACAGCTAGATAGAAAAAACTATGTCAAACATCTTAAACCACAATTTTCACTCATAAACTGAAATTCTCCTCCTAATATTTGAAGAGAAGGCATGGAAAATGTGCTGGTATACACAGCTCAGTCACAGCTTTGTTAGATTTCATTACATGAAACTGGAAAAAAAATTAAGACTTAAGTTTCCACAGCAGCTTGCAGTAATCTCACATACTGACCTCGTGATGCGGTATTCGCTGTTAGTGGAGATGGTGTGTGGCCCAGAGCTTTCACTCATGCCGTATAGCTCTATCACGGGGATGTTCAGGCTCATGAAGTACTCCAGAGTGTCTTTGGTGATGGGGGCAGCGCCTGTGAAGCAGATCCTGCAGCGGTCTAACCCCAGTGCAGCACGCACCCTCTTGAAAACCAGGTTGTTAGCCAGCATGAAACCCCATGGCACCTGATTCTCTCTGTAACCCAAATGATGAAGTAAACTTATATTTGAAGTCAGGAAGAACTGTACTGAAAATGTAATACCACACTTTTTAAACATGTTATAAAGGTATTTCAAAAAATTTGTGGTGGATTGCCACAAACATTAGAGCTGCTGGATTCATACAGAGGATCGCTGATGTCTCACCCATTCATGACGCTGTAGTTGTACTGCAGGCCTCTGGACTTGGCCCAATCTGCCACTCTCTTCCTCAGTGGGGATCCCTTGGCACCAACAGCTTTCATCGTCTCCTGCATCTTCTCCCACACACGAGGAACCCCCAGGAAACAACTTGGACGAACCTCTTTCAACGTGGTTACTAAGGAGCCCTGGAAAAATGAATGGAGCTTACAGTAAGACTAGGAAACCATTATTAATATTTCTCTGGTGACACAACAGTAGGCATCCTCACCTTGAGGGCATCTGGCTCTGCAAAGTAAATGGTCCCAGCAAATCTCATGCTGATCCAGATGTCAACCATCTGCGCTGCCACATGGCTGAGTGGTAGGTAACTGATTATTAGCTCTTCACCAGGTTTAATAGTTGCCATGGTAGCTGATGTACGGGCTGTCCATGTCAGCTGCACATTAAAAATGCAATAGGAGTTTTACATTTAAAACTATCCCATTCTCGCAAGTTACACATTCTTTGATTTTACATACCTACTTCATGCTGTGTCCTCTTCATTAGGGGCATTTAAATATAGTAGTACACAAGTTGTACCAAAGCAATGAAATCTAGAAAAAGGAAAGTGATTTGTCTTGATAACTCACATTGTCGTGGCTCAGCATGACTCCTTTAGGGTTGCCTGTGGTTCCAGATGTATAGATGAGACTGCAGCACTCGTTGGCTCGAAGACTGTCAATCACAGCACTCAGCTGTTCTTCAGGCACGTCTTCTCCCAGCTTCATGAACTCTGCCCACTACAGAAAGAGAGACATCATGTTAAAAACGTGTCCAAACACTGAAATATAAAAGGTCCCGTACAGCTGTGGACATATCAATATATCATTGGATGTCCTCTAACCATACTTAATCAGTATGTGAACGCACCGTATACAGGAATGGTGTTTTCTGCTCCAGCTCGCCTTTATACTGCACAATGGCTTTCAGATGAGGTAGCTGATCTTTAACCTGTTGGGAAAGACATTAAAAATTCTGTCTTTGCAAATAGTTCTTGCAAGCACACTAAGGACAGCTGCTTCAATAAAGCTCCTGACCTGCAGGATTTTGTCGAGCTGTTTCTGGTTCTCCACAACCAGGATGTTGGCCTCACAGTCAGCAGCCACATACTTACAGGCCTCCGCTGAGTTGGTTGTATAAATACCGGTTGCCAGACCCCTGCAGAACAGAGACGTATTAATTAAATATATTCATAAACTACACAAACTATACAAGACACTCAGGGCAAAAGCCAGATATGAAATCCTGACAATACATTTTGCTGAATCCATAGTTTCCCACAAAGCAGTAAAGAAATAGGAGGCCTAACACCCAGATTAGGTTTCCTGAGACATTCAACAGCTACAGTCAAACAGGCGTGGGCCACAGAGATAGACTTTGAGATAAGTTTGAGACAATGCTGAGCATAAATGTGGACTGTAAAGTATACACGTGATTGTATCTGCCCCAGTACCTTAAATATGATCTTACCCTGCCAAGATGCAGCCGATGTCTGAGATGAACCACTCAGGGGAGTTGAAACCCAGAATCCCCACACCATGATAACGCTCCAGCCCCAACTATAAAAAAAAAGATTTTTTGTTTTTTTAACCTTCAAAAGTCACTCCACCTCATGGCACACAAACATGGCCTCTCCACAGGAGGTGTAACATAAGCCGTGAAGTGTTCGTTTTCAGCAGCTCATTCTCATGTCAGTGAAAAGATTACAGTGAAACAGGAAGAAAATTCTTAAGTTCTGTTTATAAACAGGTGCCAGGAATTCAAGGTTTAGTGCAGCCTGTAATTATTGGAACACAACTCATGTATTTACTGTACTCATACTAGTATCTATAGTGTAAGTCTATTTAGTATGCCTACATAAGAGCAGTTTACCTTTTGTTCTTCTCCATAGATTGATGTGTATTTCTAAATAAAGCTTACTTGTTGATGTGTGATTTTTCTATTCTAAGTAGGACCACTTCAGGCTAACTCTCTAACTCTCTTTTGTCACGGCCCAAATTACATTCACACATTCTTGTCCAATTACTCAGCTGCACAAATTTACCCCTGGAATTTGTCCGTTAAAAAGGCCGTGAACAAGGGCACCGCAGTGGTCACTTTAAGTCTCACACAGATAAGTCTCAAAGTATTCAGACCCCTTCACATTTTGCACATTTTACTGTGTTGGTAATTCATGTTAAAATGAATATATACACATTAACCTGTTATGAAAAATGAAAGTATATTAATTCAGCTCCAACTTGAAACAGCATGTCTAAATAAATACCACAATTTATACACTGGTCACCCATAAACAGATGCAAACGCCCTTAAATAAAAGCTAAAAGTCAACAAAGAATGTGTCTAAACGTACTACATTCCTGCACTTTTTGATAATATAAGCAGAGTTCATTTGCAAACAAACCTTGAGAAAACTTTTAGCAGCTGCCCGACACTGCTGGTAGTACTGCCTCCATGTCAGGGTCACCCACTGGCCCTCTTTTTTGAAAGCCAAAGCTGGATTATCCCCGTAGCTTTCCACCGTCTCTAAGAACAGTTGATGGACGGTGATAGGAGTCTCCGAGGCCAGGCCCGAGCTCTCCATCCTCAGCTTGACTGCCTTGTCTCTCCTGGTGCTCCATAGCTCATCAGCTGGGGACAGAGTTGTTGCCACATGTGCTGTTGACAGGGCAACTGCTTTTGGCTCTTCTGCAATGGAACAACCGGGGCAGCAGCATTTATCCGCCATGAATACAACTTCAGAAAACACCTGCACTACACCAACACCACACAACAAGCTAGTCTGTCAGACAAGGAGACAGGTGTATGAGAGGTCTGCAGGCATCTCTGAGCTACCTCTGGGCGGGTGTTACATCTGCTATCTCAGAGAAACAATGTGCAGTTGTGCAGAGAACAGGGAACAAATCTCCTGTAACCTAAGACAAAATACCACAGCCACACCTACCTACCAATCAGGTTTTGTTAATAGGGTTTGAACACAAAGTAGCTTTTAGAGTAAAATCATGAAACCACCAAAAACAATAATGCACTATTCTTTTTTTATTTACTTCACTTTACTTTTATTTACTTCACTTCATTTTCCTAACTCAGATTTTCTTGTTCCTTCTTTTTTGCTAAGTTTTTGTTTGCTCTGCAAAAACAAAACTCTTCAAATATGTTCTCAACAATTTACCCCCTGAGCATTTTAACTTCTGTCAACCATCCTTTGACCTCATGAGCATGTTCTTCACAGTGAGGAATGTGTAAGTATAATTTCTAAAATTCAGTCTATACAAATTCCCCAAATGTCCCAAATGTCTATTAACTGGTGCAAAATGCTGCACAGAGAAATGACCTTTCAGTTTGATCTTAATTTTTTGATTGTACACTCTCCTTGTCTCCATGCCATCACCTTACTCACTTTGTATGAATATGTATAAGCACATTTTGTTGGAATGTTTTGACAGTCTCTCATGAGCATCGCTGAGAACAAAATAATGTTCTTTGTGTCATTTAAACACCAAACCTGTAGCTAAAAAAAGCTTTTTTGTTGCAGAGGTTGTGCAATGTTGTATTTTGCCAAAGGGACCAATTTTAGGTCAAAGGTGAAAATGTTGCTGTCACCAACTTATTTGGAAATAATCCTTCTTTGAATTTGGTTTCAGTCGTCTAAATTACTGCATTATCTGTATTTTGATGTCATCTGTTGCCCATGTGCAGCTTTTCCAGAATTGCGCTGCACCAAATCAATATTAACACGCAAATTGTAGCTTCCCAACAATGGTTTCCCATTAAACTTCAGGGTTTATGTTGAAAAGTCACAGTGTGTGGATGAGCCATTGTTTTGAAATAACCTTTAAACTTGCTGCCAATGTCAATGCTGTCAGAAAGAATGTGCAACACTGCTCCACCGTAGACTGAAATTCAGAGGAAACTTGATACTGTGAAAACTCTGAGCACCTTAGACAAATAAAAGCGGTTCACTCCCCCCAAATTCTTCCAAACTCATTTTGAAACCTTGCTTTAAGCTTTCTAAATGTTCTTTTTGCTTTGTTAACTTGGCACCCCTGTTGAAGTAACATTTATAAGTGTCATTTTTACACATTCCCTTAAAGAGTGATGCTGTTTTCTCAGGTTACACCATTTTTCAGAATGACTTGGAATAAAAAAAGTGATACATTTGTCTTGTTGATCTGACCAACCCTCAGCTTTGTCCTGTAAGCCTGGCACTGTTGGAAACATGTTCACTCCAGACACTTTTCCACATCAGATTAGTTAAAACTCTGCCTCTTACCTGGTGAAAGTCCTGCAGTAGCTACATCCAACTTCTTTGAAACACTGTCAGCCGTGGTGACTTCTCCGTTGAGGATGATAGAGGAGTGCGTCTTTTGAGAAGGGATGCTGTGAAAAAGACATCAGTGGGAACTGATCTCTACTTATGGATAGAGGTCATTTTTAGATACATGCTCACACATCATTTTACATACCTGTCAGTTTTACCATTACTCATGATCGAACCTTCCTGCAGACTCATCTTGTATTTGCTAGAAACAAATAAAAAACAAAAAACCTATCTTAAATGAATGTGAAGTAAAATTAGCATTAAAAAGCCACAGCTGTCTTCCACTCAGGGCTGTCCACGCAGAGGAGATGATCAATAGAAAACAGTCCCGTGCTGCTCATTTATATCAGACTTGACATTCAACAATGTCATTGCAACAGGTCAAAGCGAATGACAGCCAACGCTAGTAATCACATGCAGCCACGGTCTAAATGTTGAAACGGTGAACACTGTGCCAGGCCACATTGGGACATCTGTGTGCACTATTTATACTCTGTCTCAAATTGCAAGCACCTTTGACCCAGATAATCACATTTACAGCAGAGGCCATTCAGCAGCCCACTCTTCAGTAGTTTATTAACAAAGAGACATTTCAGTAACGTTTCACGCATGAAATTAAATATGAATATTTACAAAATGACAAGAGCATAGTTTGCAATCTTCCTCTTGTTCTATTGTGTTTTTGCTGCAGACAGTGCAATGATGCCATCTAGTGTGCATATTTTGATACAGTGGAAAGAATTCACATCTTATCTTATGGTCACACGCTGTGTTGTGCGTCCAGAGGACTGCACTGTCAAATTTCAACAATCATTCAGTCAACTCAACATATCTGCAGAGGTAAAATGAAACTTAACAACATATCAGAGATACACTCACTTGTAATAAAACCCCGTTTGATTAAGAACAGTCAACCTAGCAGATTGTCTCACTCTAACCTCTCTGGGTTTTAAGATAACTTTGGTCTTTGGTCAAGATTTCCTTGAAACAAAGTTCATATAACTTACAACACAGGCAATGTGGTAACTGAACTGGCAACAAATAAAGTCTGTGCTCTGGATTATGAAAATGTAAATTAAAGTGCAAAACTAGATTTCAGTCAGGATTTGTACATTACCCTGCAAGAAGATATCACCTTTGCAGAAATGGCTTAAACTGAATCTTCTAGAAAGAAAAGGAGCAATTTGAGTTCACAGTCCCACAGGAAAATAACCCTCTATGTAAAGATTACATCCAAGAGAAGACAATTCAAGCTTTTAACAAGAACCAATCACGATGGAGAGAGAAGATCCTGCCTCTGTTGACTAAACAATAAAACTTGAAGAGCCTGCTCCAGTCAAGGGGAGAACATCTCTTAGTCAAGAATTTGCCTCAAACATATTTACCATTTAGAACGTCTGCTGAGGCTGAGGAATTCAGTTTGGTTTGTCAAAGAGGTGTCCTTTTCTGGTTTTAAACTAAACTGAGAAATTCTTGAACACTTCTTGAATTTAACAACTGCAGAACAGTCAGCTCAAGGACAAAAGTGGAAAAGCTGTGGTATGTCTATAAAGAAAGATTTCCTATGAGCAGCCTGCACTTAAATATTCTCCTCTGTTTTACTGAACATGCAGTAGTTCTCTAAATATTATTTTTGTTCTGCCAACCCTGTTGTTTAATACACCATATTAGTATCTCTGAAACTCTATCCCCCTGACCTTTTAAAATGACGTGATGTCTATTTACGGATGTGTTTTTCTTTTTTTATACAGGTTTAGATGCTGCTTCCTCAGGTTGTATCATTCCAAAAAATTCTTATCATCAGATTAATTCCTCTCTTCTAACATTAACACACACACACGCACACACACACACACACACACACACACACACATATATATATAATTAGTTGGTGCAGCCAAATAGTAATTTATAACCACCAAAAAATCATGAAGTTAGTGTTTTGTAAATGATGCCTACCTTCTCTAGTGACAGAGCTGAATTACATCAACTTGACGGGAGCAGTCAGGTGCAGAACAGCCCTGGATCAACCTTTGCCCATCACAGGTAGTCAACTGTTGCCCCTTGAGGAAAATAATAGCCTATAGGAGACTTGTATGTGGGCACACCAAATTGCCCTGCATTCACATCTTGTCCAGAGCTATAGAGGCTTGCACAATCATTTTATCACCTGTTGCTGAGGTCATTTTAACCAGTTAAAGCTCCACTTACACGAGGTTATAACTAATCAAGGTGAAGAACACCTAGAACCTGACACACAAACAGATGCTTCAAGTACAAATCTGCTTTGTTTACATTAATTGTAGCTGATGCCAATGAGATTTACAGGTCATGTAAACCTTGAGTGTCACTGAGACTGAGTCATTATCAGATACATGAGTTAAGACCAGTCACATAAATAATAGTAAAACCAGATAAGTTCTCTCAGGTTTATGAGGACAGCGGAGACTTTGACCTATAAAAGTTATTCAATAGGTGAACAAAACTTATGCAACATCATCTTTTTCCACCAGACTGACACATCAAGAAAGATGTTGGCAACACACGCTAAAGTGCTGAAAATATGAGGAATGTTTTTCTGGTCATTTGACAGAGACACCTTCTGCATAGTGTCAGTTCTGCTACTTCTCTATGTATGTTTAATTCGTCGTGATTGGTGTAAATTGCACAAGGGAAATCAGTAACTAAGAATGATTTTACTTGAGATTATTTTGTTGGTTCACTTTATGGAAACAGTTTAAAATATTTAAAAAGTGTAGCTCTGTATTCTCTTTACATGTAATTAAAAAAGGCCTTGTTTCATCTTTTGTCCCGAGCTACAAATATCTCACAGTTCCAGTCTGTTAGTTGTGTTCAAGGAAGTGAACATTGTGTTTTAAGTAAATATAGGGAAAAGTTCAACCCTCTTTCTCAAATGACACACAGTTACTTTGCTCACGGGCGCTAAGGTCAGTGAATCATACCACCAACTCACACCACATCTGTCCCGACTGCGACCCTCACTGCTCATATCTGGACACGTGCCATCTGTGGAGGTTGTGAAAGATTAGTGCCAGCAACGCTAAAAGAGACACATGAACATTTAAAATGTGCTGTGCTGAGTTCACAATTTTAAGGCATCACAGAAATACACATCTATTCAGTAAACTGATTTTGATCAAATAAAACATTTAATAAAAAGAGTATCATCACTATTAATAAAAATATAAAACAATTTAATTTCTAAGCCTACACTTGTAATAGATACTTGTGTATAATGTGTTAAGTATGTACATTTTTAATTTATTATTTATATTAGAAAATTCCAGTTGGCACTTATTGTTTGTCTTGTTTTAAGTGTTTTAGCCACATGTGGATCAGGTGACCTGAGATTTCTCTTTTTGATTTGGTTGATACAACGTGTGGACTAAATATAAAAATAATAATGTGTTGTTTGACATTGTAAGTGATGAAAGTCCATCATAAAATCATAGTGTATCTGAACTTGTTTTCTATGATAATTTGAGCTGAAAATGACAAAACATAAAAAATATTGGAAAAACTAGTTTACAGAAGTAGAAAGATATCTCTGTCAGGATTTAACTTGTCAAAGTATTTTGTAACTGGTGATAGTATTTTATACTGTTATTGTCTGTACAACATTATCACATACTGTAGATACTATAAAATACCAGTAATAATAC
>JAUBNQ010000028.1:19790383-19805994 GCA_032353495.1 Ctenopoma kingsleyae | reverse complement strand
TTCACACTTCTTCCGCAGTGAATTAGACATGACTTCAGTGGTCACTATTTACAAATCTCACACTTTTTTCTGACGCTTTTTAAAAGCTTTCTTATTTCCACGCTGACTTTGTGTCAATGTCAAACTTAAAACTCAGATTTTTTTTCAGAGCACCCAAAGGGAGCATTAAGGATCGTTTCAAGAGCGTCGACGTTCCGCGATGCTAACCATTATGCTAACATTAGCAAGAAGAAAGTAAATCTCGCAATATGCCCTTAATATAGAATATAATCCAATAATTATTTCGTTTTCTCACTTCCAACATCATGGTATATCTTTAAATAACTAAAATATCCCCTAGTGCATTTGTATTAGGATTTTTCTGTGCAGTAGAGGGCGCTGTTGTGGGAGACTGTTAGCTAGTTCCGTCGTCAACGGAAAGGGAAGAACAAGCTGATGTCTTAGGAGAAACATGGCGGCCCGCACACGGCTGTCCTTGCTGTTCCCTCAAAACTGGCACACACGTATTCACACCGAGGCTGTGGTCAAGGAACCAGCGTATCCTCCCATCGTTCCTTCTCTCACGGCTAAAAGCAAATCTGCCCGGCGGCGACAGGTTGAGGAGCAGGTCAAAAAGATCTGCGCCTCTCCGGTGCAGGAGAAGCTCTCCCTCATCACTCGTATCCAGCGAGAGAAATTTGTGGTCTATCCTCAGTCGTTTGCACGGAACGCAGACAGATGGTACCAGCACTTTACCAAAACCGCATATATCCCGCGCCTACCTGAAAAATTCACCCAGGGCCAGGAGAAGACGACAGGGGAGGATGGGTCTCCCTCAGCCGCAGCTCACACCGCAGTACCAGGGATGGAAGATGGTGCGTTCGCGGATATCCGAGCCTTGGTGACCCGTGTGATTTTACAAGAGCACTGGCACATGGAGAAACGCAAACCATTCCTGTACCGAGAGCAGGAACAGATGGTGGGACCTTTTCTGAGGAACCTTGTGACGGGACTCACCTACAGTCTGACCAAATACAACCCACTGCTCCAGCTCTCCAGTTTAGGTACGAATGATCAGTGGTGCGAGAATGAGCCACATATTTTAAAATGTTCCATGACAAGTGAAAGTACTGCATTCAAAACTACTTACTTGGAAAATGTACTAAAGTTATAGACACTAAAAGTGGTCAATGCAGTGAAATGGCATGAGTCAGAGAAATTATCTTAAACAATAATTAATATTTTATTGATGCCCTTGTGGAAATTGTTGTTTGGACAGCTGCCTGACAGTACATGTCAGTGCTACTACTACACCTCGACATGTGGCCTGGTGGGACTGGGATTCAAACCACTCCCTCTCAGGGTTGTAGACGACTGTTCTACTCACTGAACTACGATTACAAATACACAGTGAGAGGAAATGGAGAAGCTCAGGGTCTGCAGTGTAACATTTATGAAATACAAATGATAAATTAAGAACAAAAGACGAGACATGTGCAAAGCAGACAGTTAGAGACAGGTAGGGTATAGAGGTAATAGTGTAGTAAATAATATATATACATTTTTTTATCAGATATTAATCCCCAGGTGAGTTTTTATTGGAGGAGAGGAGAGAGAATCATCCCAAAGGGGCACCGGAAAGGCCGACTAGAGCCAACCAGGTTCCAGATTGACGACCACCCTCACAGTCAGATTAGGATAACTCATCAACTGCAGCAGGTGCAAATCATTTTCACACCATGGAATTTATTTACAAAATACTTTCTAAATGCATTTAACATCAGGCTCTGAGCATATCAACAGTTTCTCTACAATGTCAAACATGTGATTTTGTTCTAATCACATTCTGTGATCATAATTTCTCTTAGTTTACCCCACTGGAGGCCTCCTATTCTGCTGAAGTCCCAGAGATTAGTCTTGCTCCCAACCTAATGCCTCTGTTCAGAAGACAGTACGACAACAACATCTTCACAGGTAAATGAGCTACAGGAGACCAGTCATAGCCAATGTGTCTTTCTCTATACTGATCACACAAAAGGAAAACGTTCTGTGTGCTGTAAAAAAGAAAAACTATAATCAGCTTCAATGTGTAGAACTTCCTGAGCCCCCAAATTGTCACCATCATCATCTTCTTCTTTTTGTTCCTGCCTAATGTTTTTTACCTTTGTCTGCCACTTTCTGATAAAGACACTGTTTTAATTTAAGTTAATTAAGTTTAATGTGAGTTTAAGTGGAACATTTGCTTCAAGCATCAGCTTATTTAAAATGATGAGCTCTATAGGGAGCAAGCTGAAAGCTGTAAACCATTTACGGAACCTGTTTTTATACTAAACACCTCCAGGTATAAAACATTTCCTCCTTCACTTATGCTGTGTGATGTATTTTTAATATAAAGCACAAAGCGGCATCATCTTTGCGTCCAGAGAAAGTTAGGAGGCTCCTAAAAGAACTTTACAAACACCATCTTAACTTCTACCATGATTCGTTATCTGGAAATGGAGCCTGTTTGTTAAATAATGTGCTGTGTGCTGGGTATAATATTATTAGTCATAATTTAGTTATCCTGTACTGACACTAGAGGACACCAACATGCAGTCAGTGTCTCTTCAGTCAGACTCATTAAATTCTCATTTTCTTGTTTTTTTTTTTTATTCCTTAATATATAGTACCGCCATAAAATGTTTTCTAGAACATTTAATCATTATTTTCATTATTAATAAACTTGTAGATTGTTTCCATAAGTCCATTAAACAACTGATCGGTCAATAAAACAGGAGAAAAATGTGATATATGCTTAATGGAGTTAAAGCAGATGATTCAGATTTCTTGTTTTGTTTGATTAACTGTCTAAAAATTAGACATTCAATTCACTTTCATGTTAGATGAAGAAAAGCAGCACATTCCAACATTTGAAATGCTGAAACCATCACAACCACAACCATCACATTACTTTAATTGCTGTCACACTAGTTCCTGAAAATGTGTCTTTCAGTCAACCACAACAAGTAATCAACTGACTACACAAATCAGCACCCACTTTGGTTAAGAATCAAAAAAATGTATGGATGCAGGTTCTCAGTATCAACAAAGATGTTATTATTCTTAAAAAAACAGAAAAAAATAAGAAGTAGGATGTTTTTCATGCTATTTTCATCAATCCTGCTGTTTGGTCTCATTAACAGGAGCTAAGCTGCCGGATCCAGCGTGTTACGGTCACACTCAGTTCCACCTGGTTCCTGATCGATACCACAGAGACCGGATGGCTCGAAACCAGCAGTCTGACCAGGTCGAGGTCTTCCTTAGAGCCAATGGACTCGCCAGCCTCTTCGCCTGGACAGGAGCTCAGGCCATGTACCAGGGTGAGTTATCAACACAGGAAAGAGACAACAGGTGCATCTCTTACTACAGCAGAGTGAATTTTACGTTTTATGACAAAGGACATGTTTTTGTAGTACGCGGTTTCATTTTGACCTTGTACCCTAAATGTTTTTTAAATCTGATTTCAGGACAGAAGCAAATTTGGTCTTTGGAGTTTTCTGTGCTAACAAAATTAAATTTGATATTGCTGGGAATATCCTGATATCACACATCTATTTTTGGCCAAGTTAATATTTATAGAGGATAGGTACAGGTCTTTAAAAGTCTGAAAAGTACAAACTAAAAGTCCTTAAAGCTATTAAAATTATATTATCTTTATTATTTTTAATATTTTTATATTAGTTTCTCTTCAGAAAGTGATCGTGATCACAATGAGACTTCCAAAGACTAACTACAAAGGTTGTAAAAAAAGGTGGTAAACATTTTTTCTAACATGCTTTTGCACTGTATTTTATCTTAGCAAAAACTGGCTGATGTCAGTAAAGTTCATATCTGTACCGGAAAAGTATTTTAAAGTGGACTTTGGTGGTCACATCTCCCTCTCATCTCTGCAGGTTTCTGGAACCACGAAGACATCACCAGACCTTTTGTGTCCCAGGCTGTGATCACCGACGGCCACTTCTTCTCCTTCTTCTGCTACCAGCTCAACACACTGGCCCTATCTGTGGAGACGGATGCCAATAACCCCAGGAAAAACCTTCTGTGGGGAACAGAGAGCCTGCGACTGTATGAGAGTGTGCAGGATGGGGCGGTTGTGGGCCTGAATGATGGTGTCATCAAGCTTTTGGTGCAGTTCCTCATGAACAGGCCGTAGAGTTTCTGTCATCTCTTGGGATTGTTTTCCTCCGTCTGCCTTTGAAAACATCTTGGGAGATTCTCTTGCAAATGCAAGACGTCAACATGGCAGGTATGAAGGAGTTATTCTTCTACAACATGTAATGTTAAAAAACACGATAAAACCTGGGTTGCACAGTGTTAAAGTAGCTCATGAGAAGCTGGATAAAGTACTGAGAAAATACTACACACACATCCTGGATTGTTATTGTGCAGTTTGTATTTATGCGAAAATAAAATAATGCTTTTCAAATTGACACGTGTTTGTCAGTGTTCAGTATTAAAATTTGGAACCTGTATTTATTATATATTTATTAATATTTATGATATTATTTTGGTCATACTGCACTGATTTAACATTGCATTACTGTAAGCTTTTATGTAAATCACTATAGTTTAGAGCACAATAAAAACTTTAGTTAATTGACCACAAAAAAAAACATTCAGTTCAAGATAAACTGAATCAGCAACTGAGTCAGTTCATCTCATATGAAGACCTTTACAGTGCAGCCGATGCTCTTCTAGCACACAGACAAGGCTGCTTCCAGTCACTTATAGAATTAAATGTAAAAAATAAAGAACCCCTGTCTCTTAGTCAGATCTTCCATACAGCATCAGCATCAACTGATTTTCCCCACAAAGTCTGCTAAGAATCTGTGGATCATGATTGACGACCAGCTAAGATTTGCTTCCCACAGTTTGCCCTCTACAACATGAGAAAGATCAGACCCTACCTCTCTGAACCTCTTGACTACTGCAGTGTCCTAATGAAAGCGCCACCATCATGCACGTGTCACGTTTGGCCTTCAGTGGCTGTCCATGCATCAGGTTCAGAACTTTAGTACACAGCAAATGGCATCTAATGGTCCATACACCAAACAGAAAGAGATTCCAAGCAAGCCTTTTCACCTCTGTGGTTCCATGATGCTACCTCTGCTCGCTCAGCAACCTAATATTCAAAAAACTGATAAACTTGCTTAAACTTAAAATCTATCTCCTGTATCTGACTGTTATGTTTCACAAAACATTTCTTCATTTCTTCTCGTGGCAGTTTGCTCCAAACGTCTTCTTTCTGACTTCGATTAAGGAGGTTTTATTGCAGGACTGTTGTATTAGACTGCAGCAGTTTTAGCTTGGTGAACCGAATAAACTGCCGCTTGAGTGTAGCCACAGGAACTGTGATGCAGCTCAACCACCAACAGTTCTGAGATTAAGATGTGACGCGATAACGGACACAAATGGTTTTTTTTTTCACATTTTCACACTACAGACCATACCGACGTCACTTCACACATTGCTATTGCTTAGCAATGGCTGCACACAAATTGGTGGTTTCCCTACAAGTGAAAATCTTAGACAGTTTCTGAAACAAGCATGAGAATGGAAATTTGTGTAGTTTTAATCTGCTTGTCTACATCTACAGTGGCACAACAATGACATCAACTGCAAGTAGACAACTAAACACACACTGAAGTGATGGTTCAGGTAAAATGTGACATTTCTTTCACAAAAAGTAAACAAGGATCTGCTCATCTGATGATATATAACATACACTACGCAGACATCATGTTGGGCATTTCAAGAACAACCTCTAAAGAGACAAAAAGTCATTGCAAGCACAGTGTTACTGGTTAGTTAACTGCTTTTTTTTAGAGAGTGTAAGGCACTGCTCACAAACCATAGTTCATAAAAAACAGAAATAAAGCTGTGTTGAGCTTTAAGTTGTTGTCAAAATTAAAGTAAGGAGCTTTCATTTTGACAAAGGCAGAGTGATCACAGAATGTTAGTTTCACCACAGGAAGTAAGAGACAGGATACTGGGTGCGATACACAGCAGGTAAACGCTTATTTCCTCCTGACACTGTTACTCTGCTGTCAAGTGAAAGAAAAATGAAACGGGTAAAGGGCTTTGTGTGTAACCATGAAAGTTTGAAAGTGTTATTGCACTTTGTCTAGTGAGAATATTTTGATTATAACAACTCAGATACTGACAAAGTAATTGCTTAAATATTGCTCTTATGCTCTATCTTTCACTTCAGAAAACAAGCGAAACAGTTTTAAAGAAGCTTGAAGCTGCTGGATAAAACTTGTTGCACCCTTTAAACTTTGCGCTGTCTCACTGAAGAATTTCCTTCTTGGTCATTATTTTCTTCCTGTGTCCTGATGAAGACATAAAAAATATATACAGTACATTAAACTTAAGAAACTTTTATAAAATAGTAATTTTTTTTTTCATATAGTACTCACAGTGTGTTTGTTTGATCAGGATTTGTCCCATTTTCTGAGAAGAAGGCAGATACATAACTGTTAAAATACAACGTACTATACATTACACACTCACAGAAACACACACGTCTGTGTTGTCTTACCTGTTGCACAGTTTTTCTTAGACTGACTTCTCTCGTAGAGCAGAATGGCAGCTACCAAGACCACCACTTCAATCAGGATGACTAGGAAAGGCTTCAGAGGCTCCCACAGTGTGATGACCTTCATTAGTGGTGGAGGGATTATTCACATTTTTATTTAAATAACAATACAACAATGTAAAAATATTAATAACAAGTAAAAGTACTACATCCAAAGCCTTACTAAAATATATGTACATAAGTAATATCAGCAAAATGTCTCCTGAAAGTGATATATTAGTGTTAAATAAATAAATTAAATTGTTGTAGCTGGTTGTAGTTGGTTTTTTTTAGTTGAAACTATCTCATCTTTCCAAAATGCAATTAAAAATAAAATGTATCTGAGAAAAGTTCTCAGAAATTCTGTTCAAGCAATTTTAGAGTTTGATGCTGCAACACATTAAAAAAAGGTTGGTCAAACAGTCTGAGTCTACGAAGTCATGCTGTTGTAACACCTGCAGGCGTTGTCCTGCTGAAACATCCACTAATTTCCTGGAAGAAAAAAAAACGTTGGCAGCTGTCTTTCAGTCTGACATGAATTCAGTGGTGTTTCTGCACAGAGTTGATGTGCGGCTTTCTGCTTGTGCAATAACATTTCAGGTTGCACAGCAATATTTGATAAACGTTTCATTCTTATTTGGCCTTTTAATTTGTTGAGTGTGTTGCAGGATTCAAACTCAAGGTGTGATTATATTTACACAATACAATCAAGTTGGTCAAATCTTTTCTTTGTTCGTTCAGGGAAACAAAACGTCCACATGGATCAAAGTGCAACATAGAATATACAACAGAAGAAAAACTAGACTTTAACCTTTATGTATTTCACTTATTTTCAATCTTGAGTAATATAAGATATTCTGGTTACTGGTCTTTAAGAGTGTTTATTATTACTATAGCTAAAAGTAGTGAAAAGTACAGTATGTACGTAACTGACCTTCAGCTCCACGTGGCTGTAAGTGGTGCTGAGGGTGTATACAGCACTGCAGAAATACAGACCAGAGTCTGCCTCTGTCAGATTGAGCACCATCAGTTTAGTCTCATGATTCTGAGGTTTGATTTTATACCGGTGAGGCTCTGCAGCAGCGGAAATGATCTCCTACAGGACAAAAGCATCCTCCAGCTTATTAGTTACTTCAGCCAGAATTAAAAGGGCACTGAGTTAGAAATAATCACTGACATGCAGCTGATTTGACTCCCAGTAAGGATGTCAGAAAGCAGCTCCATCACCTTTTCTGTCCCATTTTTTCTGAACCAGTTCCAGGAGTCAGGCTTTGGTTTCTTTTCGTCCATTTTACATGCAAACACCACAGAATCCCCCACATAGCCAATTATCGGTTTATCACGCACGTCACCAATCTGTGGAACTGGTGGACAACAAGGAAAAACATCACTGAATATTGATGATCATTGTAAAGTGTTATATATATATATATATATATATATTGAAATTCACAAAATGATGTGAACTGTACCTGTTAAAATAAAATCCATTTTTGCTTCATTTTCAAACACACATGAGTAATTTCCAAGGTTTGTTTCATTCAGAATACTGAACCTGTAGAGCAAAAAAATAGATGATAGTGTTTTATACCAAAACATATTAAATTGCATTAATTTTCATCTAAACATGTATATTCTGCTTCTAAATTTGGTAAAAGAAACACATTAAACACTTACGTTTTTTTGAGATTAAACTTCTCATTTTCCACCTGCACTAAGACACGACTGTTCTCAATTTCACCTCCATCTTTTGTCCAGTAACCAGTTATATTTTGTAGTTTGTTCTTATTACCATTCCATGTACAGTTTAATTCTACATTGACAGGGTTCAAAAGTTCAACTTTCTCAGTGTGGCTTTCACCTGCGTGGAGAGTTGTAGAGACAGACACAAAATCAAACTACATCTACTACATCTAAAATAATCACCTAATCACAGTTCTCTGCTCTGACTATAAGATATTTACAGATTTAGCTGAAAAAGACACAATAATTAAATGTCACAGTTACCTGTAAGCACAACACTCCTTACATCTGTTGGCAGAGCACTGATAGGAACCAGTGGCGAAGGTGTGGGCCCGGATGTCTCTGATAGTAAAACAAATACACAACAACGCAAATAGATAAACTTCACAAACACTACCAGTCAAAAAATTTGGACACACATGAATGAGCATGTCTTACATGAAAACATGTCTTTAGCTGTGTTACCATCATTGCAAAAGGGTTTTTAATTAATCATTATCTTATAAATTAATACACTTGCATTGGTAACGTGCCATTGGAAAACAGTACTGCTGTTTGCTGATGATAAGCCTCTGTAAGCTTCAGTAAATATTCTTTAAAAAAAACTGTTATTATACATTATTAACAATTGTCTGCACAGTATTTCTGATCAGCTTGAGGTTTTGCTTTGATTTTTGAAGACTGACCAGTGGCTAACTTGGTATTGTGGTTGCAAGGATATTAGATATTAGTGGTTTCCAAGGCATTGCTATGCAGTTGGTAAGATACTAAAAATGACCATCATGGTTCCAGGTGGTTGCTAGAGTGTTCATAATCTTTCCTAAGCCTTTGCTGCAGGTTTTATAATAATAAGTAGGTTGTTTGCATATTTAGAATTTCTTTATTGGGGACAACTAGACTTAATTTTAGATTCCTGAAGACATTTGCCCTTAGTTTAATCTACACCAGGGAGTTGTTAGGTGGTTGATATGTGCTTTAACAACCAAATATGGCCGGAAAAGGTGTGTGACGTTGTTTATTACTACTTGCTAGGATATTACTGATCATTGCTAAGGTGTTCCTATGTAGTTGCTAAGGTTGTTGCTGGGGTTTCACCCAGTTGCTAGGTTGTTTATGGTGGTTACTGCGCAGGATTACAGGTTTTTATGATTATGACCAGCAGAGGTGGAATAACTAATCAGATCTTTTATTAAAAAGAAGCAGTACCGCTGTGAAACAATATTCAGTGAAGCATACAACATTTTAGTAGTAAGCGAAAACACATTACCATTGAAATGTAAATAATGAGTAAATATACAAATTTTCCAGAATGATTCATACCTAGAGTAATGTATTATTAAATAGTAATTATTATTATATTACTTTGATGTTGTAGGTAAAGGTGGTGATACTTTATATTATTATAAACAGGAAAGCCCGTGAATTTTCCTCTGGGGGTTCAACAAAGTCTGATTGTAGTTAATGTATAATATGACATAATTTATTTAAACTTTGTATTAGTAATCTGAGAATCACAGATTAAAGTTAAAAAGGTACAAGCCCAGCAAATACATGTTTAGTGTGAAACGTGTGTATTAAATTGTCTATTTGTCTGTTTAAAAGTGACATTTCAACTATTTTCTTTTTTAAGTTTATATTTTATTTTATTTTCAATTGTTCAATTTGTACATAAAAGCAGTTGGTTTTAATGGAGAGTTCCTCGTCCTAATGTAAATGCTGTCCACCCTGACAAGTATGCTCTCGGGCAACATTTAAATAAAGAGAAAACAACTTAAAACCAAAACATGGAAGACAGACTAGTACATGATGATGTGGAAATCCTATGACATTTTCTTCTACCCCTCACAAGGTTAAAGGACATCTAGTTGAAAAAAACAACAGAATACAGTTTTAACACGAAGATATACAGTTAAAATTAAATCCAAATATGATTTACTTGTACTGATGTGCCCGCAGGAGACGAGAAGCAGGAGGATCTGAAAAAAGAGCTGATTCCAGGAGGCTGACGACATTATTATGCCTCTGTCCTCTCTGCACGCAGGTTTCTCACTGGGTCTCCTTCCTCTGTCTGCCTGCTGCATCGCGTAACTACCCCACCCCTCCTCCGTCAGCTGCACAAGTGACGCAGCCATGATGTCACTCTGCAGGGTATGGGCGGTTGACTCTATCCATTATTCAAACAGAGACAGGGTTTACATCTTGATGCTGAGCTGCAGTGTGTCCCGTCCTGCAGGGTTATGTATGGACAGAACATGCTGAAATGAAACACTCCTGTGCTTTGAAGCAAAAATGTTGCTCTTTGTGTACTTACTTGATAAAAAAAACCAAAAAACAAAACATTACATCCTTTCCAACCTCAGTGCTATTAAGTTGCTACTGTGGCGCTTTGTGCAAGGTGCCTTATCCTGTTACATGAGAGGAGTTGGCAGCTGAAGGTCACATTATCTGTCTGCCATCATGAAAAAAACAAAAGAGGAAATACTATTTCAGTAACTGATTCACCTTTTCATATAATCTTTTTCATCATAAGAGGTTTTAGACAATTGCAGAGTGATGTGCAAATGTTTTACACACTAGAGGAGTAAAGACACATTAAAACAGCACAAGTTCTTCTTGTATATTTCCATTGTTTCTACTATTTAGAATATTTCAGTTCTCTTTCCCTCCGTAGAAACAATATAGATGATAACAGCTGAGTTAGGCTAGAATGTGTAAACTTTACCATTGATGAACACACACAAGCACAAACAGTTTTTACTGCTGTACATTTTAATACTGCTACACAAACCATAACTGCCATGACTGTCTTCACTGGACTTGGTGTGCTCATACTGTTTTTGTAACAGCCTCCATTAGTTCCACCTTAGTACTTTTTGTAATTTTCATTTTGTCGTTACAGTTATTTGCCAATTTCCTCTTCATCTGTTTTTGCTTCAGTGTTTTTCAACAAACAGTTCCTGAAACAAGTAACCTTGACCTTAAATACTGTGTAAAAGTAAAATAGAAGTAAACTGTTTAACAAGTTTTCCCCTCTGTTATCTCCTGGTTCACTTGGGTCAAGAGAAGCAACATAATTAACCAGATGATATTTATTGTAACGACTGATCGCGTAGAATAAGAAAAACACAAGTAACCAGAAAGACAGACTATAGGAGAGAACAAGTCCCGACAGGTGATACTCATAATACAAATATGGCCACAACCAAAAGAGGATGAGAGATGTTGCCCAGTCTCCAGGCAACTAGCAATGACATCACAAAGTACAAAGAGTAATATATCCATAAAGAGGCAAGCACAGATTCAACAGGCACAATGGTGAGCTGCTCACATTAAATCATAGCCAGACCGACTAACAGCTGAGCTGTGTTTTATTGCTTGTGGTTAGGTTGCTGTAGCTTCATTGCACCATGTGACGGGGCCACAGGTCCAATCAGTTGCAGGCAGGTGGGGAAGGAAGCGAGGCAGGCATCTGCACATACCTATTTCTATACACAGTCGAGTTAAAGGTTGTAAAACCCTCATACTCTGCAGAGTTTTGCAGTTTCTGTCACTGTGTGGGACGTCATGTGGTGGAGACAGGATATGTAAAAAATACTGCATTACACCCAAGTACTGCATTGAACAAACACTTGGTACTTTCTGTTTTAACTAGAGCTCAAAGTGAAACATTTCTGCAATTTAAGACAAAAACTATATTTTTGTTGTTATTGTCTCAAACATAACTTAAAATGCTTTATATGTATACACACACACACACACACACACACACATATATAGATATATATACATACATATATACTGTATATATATATATATATGTATTAATAGAAGTGTAATGTGCCATTTACACGTGTCTCATGTTGTATCAGCTAAAATCAATGAAAGTCTGGTTTGTTGCAATCCAAGTTTACATTCAGATATGTACCTCAAACTACAGGAATAACACCCATCAAGTGTGCAGTGGACGATTCCAGTCCTCTGATATTTCATCAGGCCAATCCAAAAATAGAAACATGAACATGTGGGGGATAAGAAAGCAAACATTGTCTTAAATCCCAGCAGTGAAGTCACTGACTGGAACTCTTATGGAAAGTTTCATGGTTCACTAGGGAGCAGACGAAGACTGAGTTCTCTCCTAAACAAGGATACAGGAGGGGTTCATGACATTAGCTACTGTAGGCAGGTTTAGAGAGATGGGGGAGGAGGAGAAGCTCTGACAGACACGTGTTCTATGCTTAAATAATTAATACAAAAAAGAAGAATATTGGCTTTGCTTTAATACTCTGGATGGAGGTTTTTAATCTTATGATATCACAGACCATACTAACTCATTTTCATTGGTAGAAAGTAAGTACGGTTTTACTTTATACTTCTAATAGCTACATTTTGAGAGAAATATTTTACAATAGACAACTTAGGAAAAGTTTATGAAAATACAATATGTATAATTGTGTAATAATAAAATCCGGTGTTGTAAAGATTTATTTAAATGTACTGCTTTATCATATTCCATTGTATTCTTTTTTCAGGGCTTTGTGTTTGCCTGTATATCTAGAGGCTGGACTAAACAGACCCAAACTAGTTTCAAAGGATTTTCGTGAAATAAAGGCAAGCACACACTTGAATACAGCTTCCTCCACCATTTATCTTCTTTATCTTAATGCCCTTTTGTGCACACTTGGCTCATAGTTAAATCTTGGTCATAGTCAAAGTCATAGTATGAAAAAAGATTCATCACAATATTGTTACACAAGGACTGTGACATGTCTGATCTTGACACGATCTAGTAGCTTAGATTTTCCGCTTTGACAAGTGGTAAATTCTGTAAAACTAAAATTGCACCATTTACCTTTATAATTTCTCTAAACATATGTTTAGAAAATTTAAATCTCAAGTACAATGTCAGTATACAAAACAAATAATGCTTTTAAAATCTAAGAATATGACACTTAAAATCTTTTAAAGTCACAACATGTAACAAAAAGAGCAGCATAA
Organism: Ctenopoma kingsleyae; assembly: GCA_032353495.1. Taxonomy (NCBI): domain Eukaryota; kingdom Metazoa; phylum Chordata; class Actinopteri; order Anabantiformes; family Anabantidae; genus Ctenopoma; species Ctenopoma kingsleyae. The sequence goes on along the minus strand of JAUBNQ010000028.1, from coordinate 19,792,661 downwards.
TTCCAGATACATAAAAAAAAAAATTTTAAGCTTCTCTTTGAGAAATCTTAATGATATCCAGCAGCGGTTTCACTGCTGCTGAAGATGCAGACTGTTGATGAACACAGTCTGCAGCTCAGCGATGTCGTCACTGGCCTCTATAGGGATGCTGAGTCTGCCTGGGGAGCTCGACAGCCCACCAGCTGAGTCGTATGTCTGCTCATAGTGGCACTGACTGAGATTTTCATAGAAGGTGCCTCCTATTGCACCCTGAAGATTCTCGCTGACGTCCAGGTAGTGGTGCTGCGGTGACAGACGGCTGTAGTCCTGGGCATAGTGTGACCCGCAGTGGAGGTGGTGGCGGTGTTCAGGCCCGGGGCTGTGACAGGGACTGTGGGACGGGCTGTGGGGCATCATGCAGGTCTGCAGGCAGCTGTTCCTCCGCATAGCCCGGTGCAGGTCCAGTCGGGCGATCAGCGGCTTTCCGATGCTGATGCTTTTAGTCCAGTGGACGGGATCGTCATCCATTGCTGCAAAGGTGCCCTGAAGGCACACAGTGAAGACCAGCTCCTCCTGTAACATGTGGAATGAAAATAGTTGTAAAAACTCCTTTTCTGTTTTCATGGCCAAGAAATGTTTATCCTGGACTGACTTCATCCAAATACGACATACAATCACTTTTAAACTGATACACAATGTTGAGTAAACACAAACAAGGTGAGAAGTAGATAATACTGACTTTCTTAAATTTCATATTATTATTATTAGCTACACTACTGAGTAAAATATCTGAACAACTGCTGGATGGATTGTGCCAATGTACAATGGACATACTGTCAGTTTGGCAGTACATCCCAAATCTTTTTATTTACTCAGACCACAACATGCTCCTTAGGCCGAAAAATGTTATTTCGGACAAGGCTGTTGCTCTGCTGTTGAAAACATTAGGCTTTCATGCAGAATTCGGTATAAAAACGCCTTGTGGGAAGTTGAATTTTTACCCTGAGCTTCTGCAGTGAGCTGAGTCTGGTGTAGAGGCAGTGCTGTGGCAGGCTGCTGGACAGGAGGTAGATCCCCGTCTCCTCCGGAGTCTCTCTGTTCATCTCTTTAGGGTCCACATCAAGGTCCTGCAGTAGGAACAGGAACAGAACCAGTGTAGAGTATGCACTAAAGCACACAACTCTCAAATTATCTTTAAGTACATGTATTTTGTTGCTTAGTTTTAAAATGATGAATATGTAAATAAGCCGTCAGCCGTCCATCAAGTTGTCAGTGAAAAAGTGGATTCTGATCAACATATGATTTAATTACCTTTAATCATCACAAGATTCCAGTGATGAAAGGAATATTCAGATGTTTTTATTGAATGAAAGTACTAATACTGTACTCTAATTCAATTCCAAACCTCACTTAGGTAAAAGTATGGGAGAAAAAGTGGGAGAATGTGCTTAAGGTATCAAAAGTACAAGTACTCAATGCTTACAATACTCCCTGTTAGTGTTACAGTATTATTTAAGTAGTTTATCTTAGTGCAATTAGGATTAATTACTGAAATATTAATGTGTAAGCAGCATTTCAGCTGGTTGGGGTGAAGCTTATTTTTAAATATCATGCAAAAGACAGCTCCTAATGTTTATTGTTATTAATTTCATTATGAATGTACGTGACTGTTTCAGCACACTGACCTGTGAGAAATCAGTGACGTGAGCTTGGCAGAACGACATTTCCTCTGGTTTCTTAATGATGTGAGTGTAAATGACAAGCACGTTGGAGAACTCGGCAGCGAAACCCAACTTGATCTGAGCACCGCAGTCGAAGTTGAGACACATTGTCTCAGGAAGCTCTGGAATAAAAAAAAAAACCAAACATTTGTGTGTGTGTGCGTGTGTGTAAAAAGTGAGAGCGCAACAACAACCAGAGAACAACACAACATTTGGAAGAGCGTGCAGAACTAAGCCACAGTAAGAAAATGTGGGATTTCCACTGCTCTGATAACAAATGATAAGCAAATAAAGTTTCTTTTCGTTGACTCACCGTGAGCCTTTGCCCACTGCCGGCTGTGAGCGTGATCTGCGCTGTCACTGGCCATAATGGGATCGGTCAGGGCTCTCCTCTCTGACAGACTGCTGCGGATCTCCAGAGCCTGCTTCCCCTTCGTAGCATCAAACTGACCCATGTCTGGACACAACAATGTCAGCGTTTCAACACCAGCCAAAATAACCAAATGTCCGTTACATGAGATGAAACTAGGTTCAACCAAAAGCTGCAGAGAGCACTGTGAGGAGAAATTATTTCTGCA
>JAUBNQ010000028.1:19768040-19779247 GCA_032353495.1 Ctenopoma kingsleyae | reverse complement strand
CTTTATTATTATTGTCGTTACAGCACAGACCCACGTGGGATCTAACTAACATATTCTGGCACTGATTAACTGTGACTTATTAACTCAAAACTAAAAACACTTGACAGTGTTTATCAAGAATATCCTGATTCCTTTAAACGCACTGTGATTTTGCGTTGTACTAGCAGTCCTCCACTTTGACTTACTGAATACTATTGGATCTATGTATTTGTTAGTGTAAAAGGTATCACAGAATAATATGATCTGTATTGATTGAGCTAATGATTGGCACAGTTTTATTGACTGTGCAGCCTTGTTGAGCTCAGTCAGGAATGGAAAAGTACTGCGTGACAGTCACAAAGCACAAATGAAAACAGAATGACGCTGAACTGGTTTGGACCTGGTGTTTAATTTGAGTCTCAGGTGGACTTTCAAACTTTCATTATGAAGGTAGTGTAGGTGATCTCACGGCGCTGCGCTTACAATACGACTTGGTTTCTTTTCTGTGCTTGAAAGTTAAGCCCACTGCTGATGGAGGAGAGAGGGAAAGGGTCGTATCTCCACATCACACAGGAACTTGATCACCAGTAAAATAAGGATTAAACAAGAGAACTCAACTAGTGGGTCCATTTCTATTTATAGCAGTTAAGTCATTGAAAGGAAATAAAAAAAGTTTCCTCAGTGTGAAGCAGTGTGTTTTTCCCTGTTCCTGGTCAAAAGATAAGAGAAGTTCTCAAGGTAACATTGCATTTGCATTGTGTTTTTTAAAACAGAACCAAACTACAGTCACCTTTCCAGAGCAGGGCATCTGATGTTTTCTCCTTGTGTGGCAACCTGAAGGACCAGATGGAGGAGTACCTGATCGGGTCTGACTGGGGACTCATCCAGTTTTCAAATAAAGGAAGAAGAGCTTGATTATTCCTGTGAAGGTCCGGTCTCTGGTATTGTAAGTGTGTGACTGTGCTTATAGATCAATTTATTCGATATTTGATTTAGTCTGTCAGTCATTAGTTAATGTTATTTAGTTATAGAGAGTAAGTTACAGAGAGACGTTACACAAAAAATATTTTATTTAACATTATAACTGAGCTGAGATATGTTACTATTCAGATTGTGTTCTGCTTTACCTTTCCTTTCGTAGTAGTCGAGCAGTATAGAGCATGGAGCATGGACATGACTATATAACCTGGGTGTGGTAATTGGTCAGAACCAACTCTTAAGGATTTGGGCGGATCAAAAATGATCTCAAACATTATATGTATCATTCTAACCTAAAACATCGTGAACTGTGCAGAGTGACGTAATACTGTGTTTTTAATTTAAACTGATTACATTCAGTGTCTATGTTAGTTTGTTAATTTGTGTATAGTAGTAATTTATAGTGATGTTTTTCAAGTATAAAAGTTGTAAACACAGAAACAGACCTTCCCCAACTTTTGCAAACAACTAATGTGGATGTTCAGAGGACATGAGAACATACAGGTGGGTGTGAATATGAAAGGTGACAGTGCTCATCCTTGATAAAGAAAATGTTTGTGGCTCATGACATTAAACCATGTATTAAACTCATTACTGAGGTCAGATTTTGTGGTGTTGTTGAACTGCATTATGTTGTTTTTTATTGATCAGATTTCTTTTTTTTTTTTTTTAATTAATACAAAATTGTATATTTTCTTCAGACAAAAAGCCAAAATTTTTGCTAATTTGAGCTTGTAAAATATGAAAAACATTTCGACATGTTGTCTGATTAATTTATGAAAAATAGAGAGAAGATTAATATCATTCATACACATATACTCAAACACTAGAACCACAAGAGGCAAGCTAACAATTAGTGAAGTGGCATTTTAATGCTTTTTTGCTGTTCACCCTCATAAACTAAATATATTTGGGTATGTTTTTTGACATTTTATAGATAAAATTAATAAGTAATTATACAACAATTATCTGCAAATTTAATTTAAATAATGAAAATAATGCCCTGTTTGAAACATTATTTAGGAAAGAAAATAGAGAAACTGAAACTGTGGTTTCATGATGTAATATGTCAAATAATATAATGCTTGAATAATCAAATCATTATTAGTCCTATTATTTTCTAAAGTTGGCCAAACAAACATATTTTGGCCATTTTATTTGGGAGTGGGAGTCATACATGTCTCTGTCTGGCTATTTGTCAGTTTTAACCTTGATTAATTAGATGCTGACTTTTCAATTAGACGTTGGTCTGGTCAGGACTTTAACGTACGTTAACAAGAAGTGCGTCTCATTTCTGCCAATCTGGGGATTGATTAGTCACAAGCTTGCTTCTCTAACCTTTAGGCCCATTTTGTAAAAATCTTTAAAAAGCCCTGATGAACTTTGATGTGGGGAGAGAGGGACAATCAAAGATTGAGCCATTAAAGTTTCTGTAGACTTTCCTTAAAGATTATAAACAGAAATATTTTATTTATTTAAGTGAAATAAATAGATCCATTGTTTTGTGTGTGAGTTCCTAATGTTTATAGCTAAAGAGTTCTTTTAAGAGAATGTAAATCTGTCTCCTCTCCTTGTTTTAAGAAGTGGTTAAAGGGTTTCCTCTCTTTATTTAGAGAAGCTACTCTGACTCACAGTGTAAATGGGGCCCCACGATTCATTACATCACAAAGGAAACAGACTCAGCTGTAACGTAGTGCTGTGGACTGATTTATGTGCCACTCTTCAGTGTGGCTTCTTGTACAATTTATCTAAACTACCTTGCACAGATTATTATTACCTATATACGCATATTTTATGTTTGTGTTTGTTGCGATAATGATGTATTTGTATATACAGTATATATAAATCCTAAATTTTCAGAACAACATTTTGAAAAAATGTCTGTAGTATCTAAATCTAGAGTCTAGAGTAGTTTTACACCTACAGCAGTGACGTAATCATCATTTAGGAATCAAAATTACAGATATGTAAACAACATAAGTATTTGTTTTGTGTGTTAAGAGGGGAGTCAGGTCCACTACTCGTCCACTGGTCTTTTTTATGCAGATGGGTGAATTAATTAAAATTACATGCAGTTACAGGAAACATTTAAGGTTTTGAATAAAGTTATTGGTGCCACTAAGGCCTCATGTACAGTTGTGCTCAAAAGTTTACATACTTTGGCAGAATATGTGATTTTTTTGGCCATTTTTCAGAGGATATAAATGAAAACACAAAAACTTTTCTTTTACTCATGGTTAGTGGTTGGGTGAAGCCATTTATTATCAAACAATTGTGTTTTTATCTTTTTTTCTGCAATGACAACAGAAAATACATACCCTGGAAGTTTTGGCATGATAACATACACACATTGACACACACAGGTGTAAATGGCTAAAGGTAACCATCCCCACCTGTGATCTGTTTGCTTGTAATTAGTGGGTGTGTATAAAAGGTCAGGCTCCTGTCTTGATTCAGCCAGTGTTGCACTGATGTTTGTTGGATTCTGAGTCATGGGGAATGCAAAGGCTCTGTGGGAGAAGATGGTTGAACTTTATAAAACAGGAAAAGGATTTAAAAATATATCCAAGCAATTAAGGATGCCAATCCGCAGTGTTCAGACTCTAATTAAGAAGTGGAAAATGAGGGATTCTGTTGAAACCAAGCCACGGTCAGGTAGACCAACAAAAATTTCAGCCACAACTGCCAGGAAAATTGTTCGGGATGCAAAGAAAAACCCACAAATAACTTCAGCTGACTTATGGGACTCTCTGGAAAAAAGTGGTGTGGATGTATCAGGATGCACAATAAGGAGGCACTTGAAGAAAAATAGGCTGCATGGTCGAGTCGCTAGAAGAAAGTCATTACTGCGCCAATGCCACGAAGCAGCCAGCTTACAATGTACCAAACAGCACCGAGACAAGCTTCAAAACTTCTAGAATAAAGGTATTTGGAGTGATGAGACCAAAACAAACCATAGACGTTATATACCTACTGTGAAACACAGGTGGAGGTGGATCGCTGATGCTTTGGGGATGTGTGAGCTACACAGGCACAGGAAACTTGGCCAGAATTGGTGGCAAGATGAATGCAGCCTGCTATCAGAAAATACTGGAGGAATATTTGCGCTCATCAGCTCGGAAGCTGCGCACGGGACGCTGTTGGACATTCCAACATGACAATGATCCAAAACAAAAGGCAGAGTCAACGTGTCAGTGGCTACAGCAGAAAAAAGTGAAGGTTCTGGAACGACTATCTCAGTCTCCTGACCTCAATATCATGGAGCCACTTTGGGGAGATCTCAAATGTGCAGTTCATCCAAGACAGCCCAAGACAGTACAGGAACTGGAGACATTTTGTCAAGAAGAATGGGCTTTACCATCTGAGAAAATAAATCGTCTCATCCACAACTATCACAAAAGACTTCAAGCTGTCATTGATGCTAAAGGAGGCAAAACACGGTATTAAGGGTATGTAAATTTTTGATCAGGGTCATTTGGGTATTTTCTGTTGTCATTATGATGTAGAAAAGGCAAACACAATTGTTTGATAATAAATGGCTTCACCCAACCACTAACCATGAGTGAAAGAAAAGTGTTTGTGTTATCATTCATATTCTCCGGGATATGTAAATGTTTGAACACTACTGTATAAATCTGAACATCTTGTGTGACTTAGCTCCTGTAACATAATTAATTTCCCATTATAACCGATAAATTACTTACTCTATCTGAACAATGCAAATCAGGGGTAAAAAAACTGGTTCACACTGTCAAGTTCCAGTGACACTTGTTTAACCATCAACATTTGTCTTCACCAACTCCCTCTCCTTTCATTCTTATACCTGACACCAGTTTCCTCCAGACAAAAAAGAAAACTGCTTCCTGGAAGAAACTGATACAGACACACCTACTGCTGTCTCGACTGTACAAAGATTGTTTATGCATCAAAATGAGCCAACGTTGGGTGCAGAAGGATTCAGACCTTAAGATAAACTGCTTCAATAACTTTTATCTCCTCTCACTAATTTCTCACTGTACAGATTTCTGACCTGGACTGGAATGCCAACTTATCTCTGAGCAATAAGACATATTTATGAACATACTCTCACTTACAGCAATAGTAAAACAACCCTATGAGCAGTGATCACAATATTTCTCAGTGGAGAAACAATCATATTAAACATACAGGTTAAACCTGCAGCTGCCATAGATAACTAAAATATTTATCCAGTGGTCATCACATAAGAACACATAACTTTTTAAAGCTTTATTTTATTTTGTGTGAAATCTTATCTTAGTGCTGCAAGATATTCTATTGTCATATATTCTGTTGGTAGATACATTAGAGAAATCAAATCGTGAGTAGAATTTAGTAGCACATTCAAAAGTGCAGATACTTGAGATACATTTTAAACACACATAAAATAAACGCCAGGTTTGTAGATTTTTGTAAACATCCTATGTAATGGCGAAGATGTTTCCTCTCTTGACTTTAGGATTATATTCATTCAAAATAAGATCTATAGACAGCTTTCATTCTTAAGTTTTGACCAGGTCAGCTGCATTTTTTTTTTCTACTTTTGAATTTGTATATACTTATACCACTGTGATGGGCACCTGCAATTCCATTGTATTACACTATAAATAAGAATTTTGTGTCATTTTCCAGAAGTGCTTAAACTTATAGGTGAGCTCTATCTAACTGATTGAAGAGCTGTAAAGTCAAACAAAATGTTGTGCTGGTGAAGATTTTCACAATCTGGCAACATGGAATTTGTTCTTAAAAATAGTTTATAAAATAATTTACACTTAAATTACTTTTAGCTAAAACATTAATAATTTATGTATTAACCCTTAATAAATTGGAGCTTTCAAACACTTCACACTGATGCATCATCAGAAAGTGGCACCCAAACAACAGATTTAACTGTTAGAGATAGCATCGTTTTTCATAAAATAAAAAAACACACACAGAAAGCAATTCAGTGTTTTTAAAAAACAATAAATTCTGTCGGAGTGAGACGTCTGCTCCGCTTCACTCTTTGGCTTCATTCAAAGGTGGGCGCGTTGGGACGACAGCAAGCCCCTCCCCTCCGTGACGAAATTGTAGTTCCTCATTTCATATCATACCTGAGGTGTCAGACGCACCAGCTGCCAGGTGCGACGAGCTCGTTTACGGCGATGTCATGAGTGAAGGAAGCTACTTTTCCTCCGTGTTTGTGTCAGTTAAATGTTGTTCATCCACAAAGAAGATCGACACCCGTCACAAAGTGGTGAGTGAACCGCAGAGTTCTGCTAACTCTTAATTAATTGTGCCACTTACTTTTCTTTTTTTCTTTTATTTATTTATTTATTTTTACCGTTTTTGCAGCTGCTGATATAAATGCGTTTAAATCTACTTATATTGAACAGCCTCTGGTGCTGTGTTGGTTTGAGATTAGTTTTGATGTGTGTGTGTGTGTGTGTGTGCGTGCGTGTGTGTGCGCGCTCAGGTAGGTCAGCAGGGAGTAGCCACAACATGAACACCTACCTTGTTGTGCAATGTAATTCAATGCCGTGTAATAATTAAGCAGGCTTCCTACCTGAGTGGCTTATGTTTAGTTTCTATTAAAACAGGTCGTTATTTAATACAATTTAGTGTGAGCGTGTGGTAATTGTGCTGTTGTGTTTCTTTAAACAGAAAAAATCATAGAGACACCTTAATGAGAAACTGAAGCTAATTTATTTGCCAGATGACTTAAATTAAGATTATGGAGATTATAATAACCATCAATGCGTTTTTGCTAACTGATAAACCAATTAAAAGTGATTGATTTACACTGAGAATATTTGTTTATTGCAATGATAATGATGTTGTCATAAGGTTTCATAACCCTCATGGTATGCTGTGAACCCGCCCAGCAGTATTGTGGTAACACATTAAACAGTGTAACATACTAACATACTAACACAGCAGAGCCTTTCAACTTGTATCTCGTCAATAATCTGGAATCTGGAGTTTTTTTCTCTTTTGGTACAAATCATAAAAATATTGGGTTTTCAGTGAAGCTTGTTTTCTCCCAGAGAGTGACTCTGTCTAGAAGGTCAATATTTACAGTGTTTGTTTTGATATAGGACAAATGTAACAACAATAACTACTTAACCATAATAACTGTTCATTTAGATATGGAATTTAATATAAATATATAGACATAGATCATATGTAATGTATAGTTTTCTATGGGAATAAAATATGTTAACTGCAAATAAAATAGGAGCTAATATTACAGTGCTTGTAAAATGGTATTTTCCCAGACATGTATAGTCTGACTGCAAAGCTGAATAGTCCCCTTTAGGAATTATTTTTGACATTAAGTTTAACTTGTGTTTTTTTTAGTAAGGTTCATCCAGATCGCGCCTTGCTCAGGTGATCCTGTTAAAACTTGTTGGAGCAGGTGCCGCAGCATGAAACTGAGCTTGTTGTCGCTGTGGTAACTGTACATAACAAGGAAAAAAAAAAAAAATCTGTGAAAAGCTGTAACCCCTGGTGGCATCACATCCCTTAAATTACAAACCTCTTCAGGTGACAAATTGAATAAAGCATTTCGGCGTTGTTATGTAGCAGGAGAAGCTGTTTTGGAGTCTGAACCTCGGACCATAAATCGGCAGAGTGCTCCGCCAGTACATTTCCAAAGACTCCCCCCAAAAAAAAAAGTCTCCAGCAGAAAACAAATAATTGTGTTAAAGCTACATATAGTGTGTTGTCTTTCTGCTGCCTAAACCTCTGACACGCATTTCTAAAATACACTATCCCTGTGTTTTAGAAGCCTGACAATTGCCCGTGTAAGCCTGAGATCTTTATCTGTGTCACTGGATCTGATTGAGAATGAACTCCCAGTAATAAGGAAGTACATAAAAATACTTAAAAGTTCATCAGGTTTAGTCAGAGAGTAACATTAGTGAGTCACGTGGGCTAAACAGGTTAAGTATTTGTCCCCTACAATTATTCCTGAACTGATTCAAGGTTTGTTTTATAGGTTTATATAAGGCACCTTATATAAGGCTTGTAACATAATAATAACGACTATACGGTTTCTTCTGGTAAATCCAGTTTCTTTAATGAAGCCAGCCGCTCCAGTATAAGTCCCCACCTTTGATCCGTCTTTGTTAATTTATAACCCTCACGCAATGTTTAGGTGGCGTTGCAGGTCCTTTTTCTGTGACGGGGTGGAAACGCTTGTATGTTGTCAGGTAATGTTTCGGCCAATAACATGTTTCATCTGCTTGTGACGACTGTAGATGTATGTGTCAGCTGAATGTGTGTGCACTTCTTGCTTGTGCTTGTTTTCCCTTCATATGCTCTTGTTTTAAGTAGGAACAAGACACACAGCCAAGCCGCGGGTTTAAAACACCTGAATAACAACATGGTGGCGATGCCGATTTGTTTTTTAGGGCACACGACGTGACAGTTTGTGCCAGGATGAGGCGAGATCTTGGGTTGTTGCTGCTTTTGCTGCTGTCTGTAACTGTGAAGTGCAACAGTAAGTTCAAATGCTTGGATGACATGTTCTTTGGTTAAAAATAACACAGTGTTTGAAGGGATGGTTCACTCATAATGCAAACAACAACAAAAGTCACTTATAGTACCTGCCCAGGTACATAAAACCATGTTTTTATACTGCATAAAGTAAAAAGATCTTGTGTGTATAAATACAGTCAGTACTATTCTAATTGGAACAGGGGGACTAATGTTTAGTGATTGTAAAGAAAAAATAATTCCATGAAAATCTAAGTGTTTTTTCAACTTTTTTACGTTTAGTAATGAAATGTATTGCATATAGACACCGATCTTAGAGAATATTTGCTTGTAAATATTTATTTATGATCGAACATTTGGAAAAAATAATAAAATACAACTGAGAGCAGGTATTCCTGACACACATTTTTACACTTTTGTGGGGACTAAAAAAAAAAAAGAAAGAAATCTAACGAACTGTGGTGTGAGGGTGAAATTCACTTCATAGTTAAGTGCAGTCAGACCACAAGCAGGATGGGACAGGAAACAGTGTGGATACAGATAAACATGAACTGCAGGAGCTAGTAAGGCTAATAGACAGCAGCAGTTCACAAAATAAATTAATCAGAGTCTTATCAGACATTGCACTGTCATCAGTCTGTCTGTCCTTTCTTATCTGTACAGTAATACATTATTTGCAGATGTGCAAAACCTCCACGTTTGCAGGCAGATTCCTAAATGTTAAGCTTACAGACTGTTTAGAGATATACATTTAAATATACAAGCTTAAAATGTTTAAGTTGGACTGACTGAGACAAAAAATAACTGTCAGACTGGAGGGAAAGTTCCTGTGTTTTCCAGTTAGGTTTGAGTCAGAGTTCAATACAAACACAAACATGGTGCACTATATCACACACAGCAAGTGGGCCCATAGCTAATGAGCAACTAACTAATTGGTGGATCATTGTATTGGGTTTTTATTTAACAAGCTGAAATTGTTTGCAGCGTCTTCTGTGGATTATACAGGGAATCCATAAAAAATAGTGGATGTTGCATGTTGCAGATGCCCCATTGACTGGATTGGCTAACCAAAATGGCTAGACATCACTTAAGTTAAAAATAAATTACACACAAAATTACACTAAAAATGTAATTTGAGCAAACCAACCCTTTTCAATCGTAGCCTCACTGTGCCAAAGTTTCTCTTTTAGTGCTAAATTGGGAACTGGGAGCTGACGCTTGTTTGTCAAATGTGTTGCCAGGCATGTCTCCACCAGGGAAACCAGTCCTACTTGACTGCAGGTCCCCTGAGAAGGAGACGTTTACCTGCTGGTGGGAGCCAGGGTCTGATGGAGGACTGCCGACCACACACCGCCTTTTCTTTGAGAGAGAAAAGTCAGTCCAATTTACAGTTTTTATATTTTAATATTTTTTGCCTTGATGCAGCAGGTCACAAAAGAGATGCAGTGAAGGGAAGGGAGGGAGAGGGGGGAATGATATGCAGCATTGCGTACGTTTTACTACCAGGGCACCAGAACCCCATTAAGTTTCAGATATGTTTGGCAACAGCGCTTTGAAAGCAAGCAGAAGTAAAGCTGTTGTTGAGTCGTCAGCGGTGTGTTAAAGACAAGCGAGTGGAAAACTACCAGCTCCGTTGTTCACACACTTGTGCTCAGTCAGCTGAGCACACACCTTCGTTGCTGTGCAAGTAAAGCTCCAGCCTTCAAACGTTTCACGTGTGACCCTCATTTGCCCTGGCCTGAAGGCAAAATGCTAATACCGAGAATACCAATCGGTCAGTTGGTGGTCTACTTTGGTTCAGAATGAAAATTATTAACGTTGGATATGCTGCACTGATAGTCCTGGTCTCCAGAGGATGAATGCTAATGACACTGGTGATCTCCTGACTCGGCCACTGATGTTGACAGTCAGACCAAACACAAGCAACACAAGACAAATTTCAGAAGACAATAAAAGGAAATTAATTAAAAATACACCAACTCACCCTGGTTCTCTTAACAAAGAAAAATGGAATTTTTATAAGCTAACATGCCAGACTTTAAGATGGTGAGCATGGCTACTACTAGCATGTTAGCATTGTGCAGTAATTGTGAGCATATAGTAAGATGATGATAGTATTTAGCTGTAAGTGGCTGTACATACTCATTTCTATAAATAAATAATAAATATGAATATTTATCCAAACATTTATACTTTTGCAGATTGAAACTGAATGATCACACTTGTGGTTCATTAAATGTGTCAGAAAAATATCTTTCATAGATTTTTAGAAGATGACATTCGGGATCATGTTGCAGTTGTCGGTTAGGAAACCACACTTGCTGACGTGATTAGCATCTCATTATTAGTATCAAGCCACTATGAGTTGAGCCCTGTTTGAATGCTAACGTGTATTTACTGCACACAGTAGTTTTATTATGCTGACTTTGACATCTAGGTATGTAAGCAAAATACCCTGAGCAGTGTTGACCCATATCCTGCTCAGTAAAGGTCTTGTTTTGCTTTCGCACAGTTTGGATGGAATACACGAGTGTCCTGACTACCACTCTGCAGGGAGAAACTCTTGTTTCTTTGATAAAAGCCACACCTCAATCTGGGTTGAGTACTGCGTGATGGTGGTGGCCTCTAATGACCTTGGGAACACCACTTCAGACCCCTTCAAGATGGACGTTATGAAAATTGGTATGTTGTTAAAATCTATTCAAGGTGACACGAGTCTCTCAAACGTCAGGAGAGAGATACTGACTTTTACT
>JAUBNQ010000028.1:19733032-19747758 GCA_032353495.1 Ctenopoma kingsleyae | reverse complement strand
ATCCCAACAGCCTCCCTGAACCAGTCCACAACAGCCTGCAGAGACTGATATACAGCATCCTGCCAAACACAAACACATACATAACATCACACAGGGATAATATAAACACCAGTAAAAGGGTCAGTTCTGCATGACTCAGCATGCAGACAGCATGTGAGCTAATCTCATGAGTCAATTATGTTTTTTTATGGAACAGACTCTTCCCACACAGGCCCCCTTGTTAACAGAAGCAGTGAAGTCTGCATGATGTCTGTCCAGTAAATCCCATTCAACATCACTTTCTCCTACTGACTGGCAACTATAAACACTTGTTATTGTTAAACACAGTATTAGAAAATAGCCACAATATTTTATTTGTGAACAACAACAACAAAACATCCACTGACCTCTGTTTGTGCATAATGGTCTAGAATCGAAGGCAGTAGAGGCAGGATCAGCGTAAAGCCCAGCAGGTCCAGCAGCAGGATGATAAACACAATGTTGATGACCTTCGACGAGAAGGAGTCACCATCGTCTGCACGTTTGTTTACGCCTGACATTCCTCCGACTGTATACACTGTTTCTTCAGCTCCTGTTAGAGAGCGAAACATTCAGAGCATGTTAGAAGAGCAGCACTGGCATGAAAATAAATGCAGGACATTACATTTTCATTAAATGTGACTGTCTTTAGTTCAAGGACAATACAATTATAACAAATGGGACTAATTATAAATTATTATAAGGACAAAATGATTTAATAGTCATCAGATGTGTTAGTGTTGGTGGTACCTTCCTCAAATTTAGTAGAAAGATCTGCTACATATATGTTACTATTTAATGGAAATACTCTTAAATACTATAAAGTACAAGTATCTCAAAATTGCACTTATGTATAGTACTTTCCACAACTGGAAAAATGTCAAAGTTGCTGGCAGTGGTGGAAAGTAACCAAACACATTTGGTTCTGTTTGTCAGAGATACTTTACTTTAGTGGTAATGTTATTTTATGTTTTTATTAAACTCCATTTAATAAGGAAACATGGTACTTTATTTTTTATATTTTACAACAAAACATATGATGAATTTCTATCGTACAACAGTTATAAATTGCACGTGTTAAGGCTTCAAGTCAAGTCCGTTTTATTTTACAGCACTTTTCATGCCAATGGTAACTCCACATGCTTCATTGGTCAATGCTGTAAGAATAAAATCAACACAAATCAACAAAAAATGTCAAACATGGCTCCACAACGACACCCTAGGTCCTTAGACGCCTGATAAGGAAAATACCCCCTTAAAAAAACTTTCACAAGAAAAAAAAAATTCTGAGAAAATTTCAGAAAGAACAAGAGGAAGGATCTCTCACACACAGACCAATGAAACAGAAGCCACAAACAGACAAAGAGTGAAACAATATCAGCTGAAAGCATACACACGTGTATACATATACACACAAATATACACAAACACATGCATATCCATATACATACAGTATACTGTATACTTACACACACAAATATGCATATGTATACATTTAAACACACACACACACAGAGACTATATACAAACCACGTACAGTAGTAATTACATTAACATGTACAGAATTATTTTACTGAAAAAACTTGACAATACTTACTTCGAATCTTGCACGTAAGATTTTTTACTTATAACAGAGACTTTAATTGTTCAAAGTATCACACGTCAAATTTAAACAGATCACAAAAGTAGATGTAGATTTATGAGCCAATAAAGCCAATTAATCAGCTTTATCCGTAACTGAAGTTACTTTATCACACACCCTGTTACAGTAAAGAGGGTGTGGGGTAAAGTGACTTCAGTAAGTGACCAGGAAAGATGCAGAGAAAATGTGTTGCTCCAGGAATGAGGAAACTATTCCTGTAAATAGGCTACTGACAGCAAACTTTATCCCGGTCTGTATGAACTCCTCTGTAACTGCATCAACATGCAAACTCTCACTGTAGATTAGTCTTAAAACTTCCAGCGTCGCTCTGGTATAAAACTTTTCCGACAAACTGCTGCTTCCGCAAATATTCGATCTAATGAAACTGAAAAATATTGATCAGCATCACCTCTTACCTTCTGGGACATTTTTATCAGAAAGAATAGAAACGGTGAAATTGGATTTACTTACAGTCTTGGTGCAGGCTCGTCAATCAGAACAGATCGCAGCGACTGGAGCGGCTCCGACTCCTGCCTCTCATCAGCCCATTATTATAATCCCGCACCAGGAAGCGGTGTCTCCTTACACCGGGATGACAAAATGTGTCGTAACCAGCGCACACGCACCACAACGTTGCCTTCAGGTGATCCTCGGAGTTTCTTGTTCCACAATAGTTCCGGGTTTGTTTAACGCAGCAGTATGAGCATTATGTACAAATAAAACCGTTCATACCATCAGTATAGAATGAATAGCACCATTTTAATTGAGTTACTGATGGCTATTAATCATTTCATTTTTGCAACTCCCCGGGAGCCCCAAAACCCTAGTTCATCTGATTTCTGTCTTGCAAATTTTTTTTAATCACAAATTTGTGATTGTGTGAAACTTTTGTTGTGAACTACTAATGGAAATAATTTGTTATAAAGTTTTGTTTTCGCATCATCTCCTGAAGCCCAAATTAATATATTCAGAAATAAAATGTAATTGTTCTTTAATAAGAAAGCAGACTAAAGGACTTAAGGCAAAATGCTGAGTTTATAAACTCTTAGGATTGTCATTTTTAACTAAATTATTAATATAATCACCATTAACTCTGTGATAAAAACAATTATGTGAAGTTGGAAACTGTACAGTGTTGGGACTGCATGTCTCTCTAGCAGAATGAAAACAAAAGACAAGGTGTAGTGATAACACTTAGTTTATTAAAAAAAAAACAACTAAATGATATTACAAAAAGGTTAAAAATTTAACACACGTTTCTTACATATACAGAATGTCAAACCAAATACTGTTTCTAATGTACACGGTGCCTTCCCTGCTAAAGTGCAAATATCCAGCAGCACCTGAAGGCAGCGTTTCTACAGTATAATCAGTAGTGTTGAACGATTTTAAGGTTATATGTAACAGGAAAGTGGTTAAGATAATGGATGGATGGATGGATGTAACAGTAGTTCAGTTTTGTATACCTCTGACTAATATCTCACTTCACATGATAATTACTGGTGCATATCTAATGGATATCAACTCTAAGTAAGATATGTGTCAGAAACCATGTTGGTTCTTATGTTTTATTTATTGAATCACTGAAATTCAATACTATGCATAACAGTGCATAAAAAAACATTTCATTAAAAAGGCTTAGAATACGCAAAATGTGAAAACTTAATTTGTTTACAGGTTGTTTACAAGCACAACAATATAGTATGAGTGTAGATCAATTCATCAAAATAAATCTAACTGCCCCCCCAAAAAATCCAACAGTAGAAGCTGCTTCTATTGTCACAACACAAAGAAACACGTTATATTCCATGTCGCATAACATGGCGCGTCAGTTCACGGCTGTTCACGAGGTTTCGCCCACAAAACTTGCAAGTGTACAGTTTGTTTTCCGTGGCTGTACCTGAAAAACAAGACAGATTAACGTAATCAGGTGTCACATGCCATTTCCCAAACATAATTAGGCTTGCAACCCACCCCCGAGACAGTTCCATTTGAAACCGTAAAAACCTACACGTCACACGTTGTGATTCCATTTCTTACCTCTGTGCACATGTGGATTGTCAGCTTCCTCTGTGCTGGCCTCCTCCTCCTCCTCCTTACATTCATTCTTGTTTTCAATTATCATCTCATCTTCTCTGTCTTGCTTCAGCTCAATATAATCATTCTCTTCTTCCTCCTTCCAACGTCCAAGAGGGTGCATTTCCTCCTTGAGAAATGCGTTCTCAAGTACTGGCATTTCTCTGTAAGAGTCTGTTACCTCTTCACTGTTTTTCTGACTGTGCACTTCCTCTTTGCAGTTTGCAAATGAGACCCTGAAGTTCCCCTTATGGCTTATCTTAAGTTG
The DNA here is from genome assembly GCA_032353495.1 of Ctenopoma kingsleyae. NCBI lineage: Eukaryota > Metazoa > Chordata > Actinopteri > Anabantiformes > Anabantidae > Ctenopoma > Ctenopoma kingsleyae. The sequence goes on along the minus strand of JAUBNQ010000028.1, from coordinate 19,743,754 downwards.
TGCACAGCTGGGCATGGATATTAGCAACTGCTTTTCAACTTTAAGACTTCCTTGGACCCTCATGTTTTTAATTTCATGTCCTGAAATGGCCTCCACACTAACTGCACTTTTGCATTTGAGGGCTGTGATGTTGCCCTCGTCAACCAGCGACTGCTTCTCACTTAGAACATTATCTACAACCTCAGTCTTGCTGTTCTGCTCTGTCTTAACTGTTATATCCTTCTTGCAGCCTTCTCCATCCAACACTTGGATATGACGTGGGATATCATCTTCTACCAAAGCCTTGATGTTCAACGCTCTGTGCTGAATATGTGACACGTGTTTCTCTGCAGCCTTTTCACCACTTTCTGCTGAGCTCCACTCTGCTGCCTCCTCTTTTGGTGATATCAGTTTCATGGTTTCGTACTCGGTGTCTGTCTGTTTGGGTTGAGCTTGGTATTCTTTCTGAATCTCTTCCTCTGAACCACTAAAATGATCAAATTGCAAATCTGCATTCTTTGCACTCCCATCATTTTTTGTCCCCTGTCCACTTGCAGTACCTGACAAGATGACAACTCCTGCTTGTTCTTGTGGATCCTGCTCATGCTTCTGAACTGCTTCCATCATGTGTCCTGTGGTCCTCTTCCTTTCTGTCAAGTTATTAGCTAGTGTCTCTTGTAGAACTGCATTACAGTCTGTATCAAGATCCTCTGTTTCTGCATCTCCACTGTCACTGCTGTGCCGCTCCAAGTTAGAAAACGATTCATCTTCCTCTTCTGGCATCCTACAAACTGTTGCTTCTAGCTGATCAAGGCTGACCTGACCCACAAGCTCATGATTCCTCTCAACCTGCAAAAAAGAAAAACACACAAAAAACAGCACATAAGCACAAAAAGTAAATCACTAATTATTGACAATGTGAAACAAAGAAGCTTTATTTTAGATGGCATACCAGGGATGCATAGAGGGCTTTAGTTACAAATCCTCACCTGATGCTTATCACTCAGGTGTGCCTCCAAGTCATTCAGTTGAGTGCAGTCGAAATAGCACAGACGACACCTGTAGGGTTTGATGTCACTGTGCCTCATCATGTGCAAACGCAGGTTTTCAGCACTCCCGCTTGTGAAAGTACATTTGTGACAGCGGAAGACAATGCCTTGAAGGTAACGTGACAGCTTTGAACGCCGAACCTCTATGGGCACAACACGTTCCTCTGAAAACAAAGAAAAAGACTAAATGTTACAAGACAGATAATGAAATCTATACGTGGGAGTGCAGTGTTTCCCCACACTGGAAAAAATGTCCCTCCAAAAACAAGTAAAAAAATCTTAATACAAGATAAGATTAAAAAACCTCCCAATAGAACAAGTGAAAATACAACTCAGATAATCTGTCACATCCACACACAATAAATGTGACCTGCAGACTGTAGCTCAAGTACGTAAAGGTTGATGGGAGAGAAAGGGGACTGGGGTATTCAGGAGGTCCAGGACCAACAGAGTGAGGAGACATTGTCCTCTATTTATCTGCAAATAGCCGTGTTCTCTCGAACAGATTTAAAAAAAAACAAAAAACCAACATGGCCAAATATATATGGGTGGCCTGCCCAAGTACACTGTATGAATATAACCTACCACGGTGTAATACAATGTGATCGATCATGTTGTTCTTGTTCTTAGTCTGGTAGAGGCAGAAAGGGCAGCGGAGGTCCTTCTGATGAGTGGGTTCTGATTGGAAAGTAGAGTGACCAGTCTCCATGTGCATTTCCAAAGTTTTTCTAATAAACCAAAGGAGAAAAAAAATTATTGTGCATATCAGTTACAAAATGAGGAGAAAGGTTTGGCGACGTTTGCTGCCACAGATGTCCTAAATGAAAGTTCAATGACAAAGAGACACTAAAACATTCAGTTTCAAATTCAATTTCAAAGATGTGCTTTCTCCAAATGAACTTATCATCTAAATTATCATAATATTATTAATAAATGCCTCAGTAACACATTTCCACATAAACACTTCCGTTCACCATAATACTGAATATAATTAAATAAAAACATACCGGTCTGGTCCAAAAGCATCATTATAATTTTACACTGTGCATTACACAGTTTTTAATTTACAGCATTATATTTTAATGTCTGAGTTGAGTGTATAGCGCCCCCAAGTGTCTAAAATCTCAGTTTATTGTTTTTTGAGCTATTAATGTAGACAACAATAGTGTATCTTCTTGTTGTTTTAAATCAAATTTATTATTTAGCCTGAACAGCTGGAACAGCACATTTTTATTGTAAAGGTGATGTGTTGAGTGTATGTTACTAACTCTGAACTAACTAAAGTGTAATCATCAGATGAAAACAGAGAAACACATTCCAAAACTATTCCTTTTTAAAATGGTCATGGTGTATGTGGCGTACCTTATACCAGTGAAAAAGTCACAGTCTTTACACCTGAGGATCTTCCTTCCATGGCGGTTTAGGTAGTGTCTTCGCATACTGGACAGATGTCCACTGTTGAAGTTACAGAATTCACAGTGAAGCAGACTGTTCTCAGGTAAAATGTTTTTTTGCAGGTTTGGTTTAGATGACACACCAGTCTGTGCCATCAAACTGTACTGGTTCAACTGCCGCTGTACATCTGGAGGCTCCAAGTACAGTGACTCTGTCAAAGTGTAGTAAATTGTTAGTTAGTATGGCTACTGTTGTAGAAATTATATACAATTTGACAGTTCTGTAGATTAGAATTAATAAAATACTAATAAAAGATGACTTGCTTTCAGTCACTTCAGGTTCTTCATCAGGTTCAGGGAAACAGTTCATTTCCTCTGTTGAATAAGGAGGCTCCCTGTCAACTCTCTGAGCCCCGTTCTCATCTTGGTTGTCAGTCTCACCAGCTTCCATAAGGACATCTGGGCATTAAACAGGAGCACATTGAATGAATGACAGAAAAACTTTACATGAAATACACCATCAATCAGAAGTTTGGAGTCACACAGAAATGACCATGTTTTAGAAAGACAAGCTGATTTTATAACGTCAAAATGATCAGAAATACAGTATAGATGCTGTTAATATTACTACGACTGTAGCTGGAAACAAATATTTTTTAAATAAAGTTATAGGGTTCTAGAGAAGTGTATTTCTAATATTTAGTCTACTGTCATTCATATAAATAAATTTAACTAAATGCTTGTATAACAAATTATGTATTAAAATGGGTTTATCATAGCTAGATGTACCTAATAAAGAGGCAGCTGAGTGTATACTAATAACGTATTACAGCTTATCTTGTTGTAAACATGTGTGTCAAGATGCCTTGAATTTAACACTAATAAATTCTGCAATGACTGAAATCCCTCAGATCATCAGGTAGAATATACAATGCATCACAGCAACATGACACCATTACCAATTTACTGAAAGTTAGGTAATGATAATACTCACCTTGATGTTTTTTCATAAAATGACTCCTCCACAGGCCCAGGACAGTCGTCCGATATGAGCAGATACTACATAGGAAAGGCCGTAAAGTCCCAGATTTGTAAAGGATATATTCATTAATGCTGTTGAGATAAAGGCAAAAAAACATTAAGTCATATACAATAGCTGTTGGACAAAGCAATAATAATACGTAAATGTGTGCAAAGGACACTGAAGCCAATCAGAGAGCTCTCATACATGTAAATTACAGAATGGTTTAACTTTCTTTATTACATAAACGCATTTGTGACTTGTTTTGATGAGCTTGTGCTGTGAAGGGTGTTAAGCAATGAATTACTGAGTTTTTGTCAATGCTAAATGCTGACTGACTCTACGGGCCTGTTTTCTTTCAGTTGTAATTCTTAACTGTAAATCAGTGATTTTCGGCTTACTTGTGCTTCAGTGCGGCGGGAGGCAGATTGTTCAGCTTCTTGATGGCTGCCAGAGCTGCATGGCTGCGCTCATGTGATCGCAAACCCTTCAGTGACATAAAGGTTCGCCTACACTGTTTGCAGCTGTGTTTGTCATCTCTTGATTCCAGCTCGGGTTGCTCTAGATCAGTGGGTTTCGAAGGTGATGTTAGAGGACTTGATGGCAAATCGAAGGTCTCTACTGGTGTCACATTCCACTTGGCCAGCTCCTCCACAGATTCTAACAAGGGCAGTTCATCTTTCTTATAGAGCTGCAAATAAAACACAGCAATCATCAAATGCTAAACTTACATAGTTCTAACAGGTAGCAAAAGATGAAGAGTATAAATGATTACACAGTTGGCAGTTTATTAGGTTGCCCTAGCTAAAACTAATGCCGTCTTATACAACAATCATGCAATAAATCCTCCTTAATGAAGGTAATATTGTTCTGTTTTTGCTGGAACCATTACACAGGGGTGTTGATTCAACTATATGATCATTGGAAGATGGAAGATGTAGTCTGTGATGCTTGTTTATGTTTTGTGCCCATTTATGTAATCAAGACCAGGCTAAAAACAGAAACCCATCTGTTAAATGCAGTACAGTTCAACAGCAGCACAAACTATAGACTCCAGAATGATCACACAATCGAATCAACAAACAAAAACTGAACATTATCATGTTAATGAAGCGAGAATAAATATATGCTATATATATATATATATATATATATAGCATATATTAGTTAATAAACTGCCATCTGAATGTTAATGGGCAGAGTCAGCTTACTTCATTGCATTTGGTCTCTGGAGTGGTTTTAACGATGAAGGGTGCCTGTCTCTCTGTAGCCTCTTCCTTCTTCATCCTCCTTGCCCTGTGGCGATCCAGGTGGCAACACAGATTTCTAATTCCATGTATAAGTTTCCTACAGTGGGAACATTTGTAACTCCCTGTGCTCCTCTTCGTTCTTTGTGATAACACAGTAAAGTCCATATTGCAGTCTGACCTATAAAAAGTACTGTAGTGAGCAATAAGAAGCTGAGATGTGTCAAACATTAAGTTTGGACACTTTTTACATTTGACGTGTGCACTCTCAGGTTCAGCTTCCATTAGCTTGCGGAACTTTCTTTTGCGCTTGTTATACTTTTCCAGCTGCTTGTACATGCTGAGTGCATCCAATTTGTGGGTATATTTGTAGTGGCAATACAAGTATTTACGACACGATCCTGTATAGGTGCACATGTGGCATTTGTACAGTGGTTCCTTGTTTTGTACTGACAGTTCATTAGGCTGACCTGTCTCAAGAGTGCCCATCTGTTGACGGAGGTCAATTTCTGCAGTGTTCACTGATGATATTTTGTTTTTTAAAGAGTCAGCATCCAATAATGAACCCACAGAGCTGTGATCAGGTTGTTCTTCAGTTTCTATGTCATCCAAATGCTTAGAAGCTGCTGGCTCAGCCTGATCATGGTCCCACTTACTGTGGATTTTCAGTTTTACCAGTGATGCATGAATTTGTGGACATTTGTTACACATGTACCCTCTTTCATTAGAACCTTTTCCCGTTGTGCACATCACCATGTTGGTTACAAGTATTTCAGTTGTTTGAAGTTCATCCGCCCTGGCTATGAGGTCTGGGTGCATCATTTGACAGTGAGTGAGAGTTCCATGGTAGCTAGCATTCACATAGGGGCAGGTTGGACACTTGTAGACTAATATTTTGTTTTTCTCCGTTGTTGTGCTAGACTCACACGCCTCTGAACTGCTTTCTGGAGGCTGGGTTAAAGAGCGGTCGGGAGCTGTTGGCACTGACTTCTGTGGCACCTGCTTGTGTACTGGGACAAAGTATTTGAAGAAGGCATCCTTTCCATGTTTCTTAATGTAATGGCTTCCAAGATGCTTTTTTCTAAAATATAACTGGGAACACAGTGCGCACTTGTATGCACAATCCTTAACTTTTGAAACAGATGGATTCCTGTGGTGAATACGCAAGTGTCGACTGAGTGCAATTTTTGTACTGCAACTATAATTGCACTGATGGCACTTGACCACTGCATATATTTTCTTACTCAAAAAGGAAACCTTCGATACGGATCCCTGAGTGCTGTAGGTATTTGATTGTTGCATTTTACTTACAGCTGGTTGAGGAGTTGGTTTGAGAGTGTTTGACACAGGGTTCGGCACATTGTGTTTATGGCATTTCTCATAGTGCTTGTTCAGTTTCTCCACTGTTGAATAGACCTGTTGGCAGGTTTTACACATGTACCCTCTGTATCTCAAACTGTCACCGCTTCTTTTCATACTGTCATCCAAACTCTTTAAGTGTACTTTATCCACGTGAAGGCTGTCTGCTCTGGATGTGAGTGAAGGATGCTTCATCTGGCAGTGAGTGAGAACTCCTTGATAATTACTGTTGATGTAGTTACAATGTGGACACTTGAAGACATGCACCCGTGTTTGGATTTGCTTCCCTCGCCGTTGATTGGATGTTTTAGTTACAGCACCTTGGTGTTTCATTCCACAGTGAGTGTTGAGGCTGTGCTGGGTGTAAAAACTTGAAGGGCAGAAGGAGCACTTGAACTCTCTGGGAGGGTCCTTTGATTCATGAGATGTATCAGGTGACTTGTCAAATTCAAGAGGTATTTGGTAGGTGTCAAACGATTCCAGTATTTCATTGTGGTTTTGCAACTGGCTATTTGCACTCCGCTTCTTGCTGGTCCTGGCACCCAGGACTGAACCATCTTCTTTCACAGACCAGGGGTGAACTGCACGGTAGTGGCTTGTGATACTTGACATTGAACTACCTTTAAATGAGCAGGCTTTGCATGAATACGTCTTTGTTTCATTTTCTATACATCTCTGGGATGGTAAGATACCATCAATGCACTTTATCTGGGGTTTCTCTCTTTTAGAAGAGAATGTGTCAGGACCAACATATAACCGAGTACTTATATACTCAAGGCTTTGTTTACGTTCTGGGTGTTGTTCCTGGTAGTGTTTATGGACTGTTGCTGCATCTTTGTGCGAGAAAACACACAAGTCACAGTGATACCCAGACTGTACATTTCCTTGTTTAAAACACAGTCTTAGAAGCTCACTGCATGAGCGATTTGACCTGTGGACTTTCCACATATGCCTCCTCAGAACATATAAATACTGAGTGACGTACGTGCATCTATGGCACTTCAGGGTCCTCTGTACTTGTGAGGCTCTCACAGAAGGTGGCACCGAAACTGAGAAGGGTTTGACAGGCTTCTTCGTCTTTTTCTTTTTATTCTGTATATTACTGAGGGTTGCATGATTTAAGTCTTTGTCTTCAGCTGTTTTTAGGTGCAATTTCTGTGTCTGTTTAAGAACCAAAGAAGTATGCAAACGAACATATTCGGCCTTAACCTCAAATCCATGATGGCTTTTGAAGTAATGCCTCAATACCTGGTCCATAGTACTGTGCCTATAGTTGCAAAAATGGCAGAAAAACATATTTTCATCACCTTCATTCATAATTGGCAGAGGTAGATGAGTAGCAAACGACAATTCCTTTGTTTGAGATTTGGATTTTTTTATTTCTTCACGCATCAAAGCTGTATGTTCGAGAATACATTCACTACTGGAATTGATGCGTCTGTGAATTTTGCTTTGATGGTTTAATACTCCTTTAAGACTTGGATTTCCAAAGTTGCACTTTTGGCAGTAAAACAAGTTTTCTGCACATTCGTAAGGATTAAAAGCATTCACGGGAGCGTCCCCTACATCATCTTGTTTATACTGAAGTTCCTTTTTATCACGTACATCAACTTGTTTCCTAGTCTCACAATCAGACATTGGAGTACTTGTTGAGGCCATAGTTTCACTTTGAAGTTTCTTTTTTTGCACCATGGCACTATAGCACAAGAGATCTTCAATAGATGTTGGTCCATTCATAGCATGCTTTGCATTATGATGACCAATAACGCTTCTGATGTTGGTACTTGAATAACTGCAAAACTGGCAGTAAAACATTTTATTAGGTGAACTGTCCATCTCAGTAGACACTTCCCTTTCGTGTTTGGCGAGTGACTTCCTTGTTTTGGTTCTGTCCTCTGGAGATTCCACTTTCTTAGGTCTGGGAGACTTTGAAGGACTCTTGGAAGCTTCTGATTTGTGCTTCTGTCTCATCAAAGACAATGAAATCTTTTGCTGCGATGGCTCAGCTTTGTCTTCTGCCTTTTTCAAACACTCTGAGGTATTCTTTTCAGGTGGACAATTTTCTATTATTTTCACAGAGTTCTGAGACTTTTCAGGCGTCATCTCTGATGCTGTATGTGACTGTTTAATTTTATCTATAGTGACAGGTTGATCTGGGTGGCTTTTTTGATAGTGGACATGCATTACAACAACAGACTTATGACTAAAGTTACAGTTGTTGCAATGATACAAAGCCACATCTGTTCTGGATGCTGTGTGTTGGGGTGAGGGTGTATTTTTGACTTCCTCACATGGTGTATGGGCACTCTCTGGAGAACTATCAGATTTTTCTGGATTGGGTGCCTTTTCACCTGTAATTAACTGAGATGATGCCCCTTGGCATCTAGTCAGCGAATATCTGCAGTAAAACAAGGAATTATCCACTTTATGTGTTGGGTGTATTTCCTTGTAATGTTCCTGCAAGTCGTTCAACATGTCGCTGGTAAATTGACACACGAAACATTTGAAAACCAAGTTGAGGTCACATGACTGCATCGTGAATACATCTGGAGCCTTTGGATGGTTTTCTGTATAATGTCTCTTGAGTTCAGGAATACTTAAAAACTCAATTGGACACTCCAGACAACGAAAAGTTGCACTCTGATCATGTGGATCCTGAATGTAGACAGAGTTATATCTTACATAAGGGTGGTTGTTCAGATAATGGTTTGACACATGTCTGATGCCCACATCACTGTAGTCACACTGCTTACAAAAATAAACTTTCAGGCTCTCTGCATCTCCATTACCAAGTCGAATGCTTTCTTCATCATCTTCGCTAATGTCAAATGAAAATTCCATGCTTGATGATTGTTGTTTACTTGTCTTTCCGTTGTCTGGGGGTTTTGTCTCTTCTTTACATGTTTTTGCTTTTTTAGCAGGAGGGACTTCTGAGCTTTCATTATTGTTCCTCTTGACAGCAGTATTAGGAACAGTTTCTTTTGATTCTTCCTTCTGCATCTGAAATCTTGTGTCAGTGATTAAAAGGTGGTCATTTAACAAAAACTGACCAGAAACACTGGTGATATCAATCATGGACTTTGCAGTGACTTTAAACACACCACTACTGTTTGAAGGAGCTTCAGGGAGGGATTCTTGCAAAATTAGGGTTCCATTGGTGCCATCTGGAAGCACTGGGCTGTCAGATAACTTCACTGGGAGTTTCCCATTTGATCCAGAGGATGCTGTGAAGTACTTGGTGATGGTTTGCAATGGTCTCTTGTATGTTTTCAAATCATTTGATGAGTTAAGTAAAGATTTTGTTTTTGAGGTAGACATAACTGAAGATAATGAGGAAAGCTCGTTTGATCCTGCACCTTCCTTGTGATGGTTTGTCGAAGCTACAGTTATTTTTGTCTCCGGGTTTTCGGAAATGTGTACACTTCTCATGGCCTTGTGATTTTCTGACTTTTTAGGACACTGTTTCTCATGTTTGTTTAAAACATCCTGATGACAAGTTTTAAAATCACAGTGCTGACATAAAAACACATTTCCTGAACTGCTGCTGTCGTTGTCAGGGTTGATTTTCTTTTGTTTTAAACCAGCATCTCTGAGGGAAGTGTCTATATCAAAGCCATGCACCTTGTTGAGGTGTTCAAAAAGGTAGACCTTGGATTTGAAGATGAGAGTACAGTGACTGCACTGGAAAGCCTTGACTGGGCATTCTTCCATGACTGCTTGATTGTGCATCATATGGCCAGAGGAGGAACAGGGCTCTGAATCTGAGAAGGTAAGTAACACACAACACTAAATGCTTCAATCTGATGCACTACATTGGAACAATTGACGTCAGAACGCTGACAGACTGAAATAAGTAAATACCTTTTTGCATCTTGCATTCCTCATAAAATCAGAGCCTCAAATATGAAGACACAGCTGTGACACTCCTACAGGATGAAAGACATCCATCACTGCAATGCTCAAAGTACAATACCTGCACCACTTGTACAATTGGTTAATACTTTCGTCACCTCTGTTATAAAATGCACCAAAAAAGGTTTCGACAGGGTATTATAAACAAGACATATGCGGTTCTCCTCAAGTATTAAATGAAAGTGCAACAATGGCAGCACCAACAACTTAGAACATCGGGGTTTAGCGTTAACTTTCACAGGTAACTTCAACAGGAAACAGACGTAATCCGAGTAAACTCTTCAAACAACACAATCGAAACAAAAAGTGCACAAGTACAACTTAAGAAAATCGTCAATACACACACTGTGTATACTTACGCATGCAGACAAACACAGGGTGAGGTTTAAGACGCAATGTTTTGAATCGCTGATGGTGATAACCTGAAGAAACCACTCGTTTCCGCCATTTTTCCCGCGACTCTCTCCGGCTCCTTCTTCTTCTTCTTCTTCTTTGCTGGCGGACGGTCACCAACGTTAGAGCGCATTACCGCCACCTACCGCGGTGACGTACAAACAGAAATCAGTTACTTAAAAATAAATTCATTGCATTCGTACAGTTTTTCTAAAGTAAACTTTGAGTATGCTTGTGTTTAATAGGGACCGTAGCTATATTAGGAAAACAATGACACACTGCAAATCTGACGTTTCGTTAAATACAGATAGATTTCGCGTTTTGGAAAGACATCCAGAGTTAGTTAAACCCTTCCTTTTCAAGTCATT
>JAUBNQ010000028.1:19698527-19732932 GCA_032353495.1 Ctenopoma kingsleyae | reverse complement strand
TTAAATTGTTTTGGATTATCCAGATAGGCTGGTTTCCTAATACCAATAATATTTTTCTCTGATGACTCGAAGTTTTTCCTAACTCTAAAGTCAAATCCCTTTTTAAGACAACTGTAGTGATCTGCCAGCATCCAGTAGGCAAAGTGATTTTGATTAAGCGCAGCATGGGCAAATATAATCAGCATTTTCAAGCTTTAAAGGTTTAAAGTCAACTGGATTATTATATTCAACATCATTCTACATTGGTTCCGCACTGACGTTGTTTCCCCCGGAACGAGATCGGGTGCACCACAACAGGAAAGAGATACAGTAGTGCGGCGGTGACCTGGTAGCTACATGTGTAGCACCGACTGTCGTTTAAAAATAATAGTTTCTCTGTTGTAACCTACAGTGTAAGTTTATTCCACTGTTACATCACACTTTACTCTATTTACGACAAGTTAACGTTGATACAATAAGTTGAAATGACAAAGATAAACTGGAGTATTCTTTGATTGTTTTTTGTTTGTTTGTTTGTTTTTTTACAAAATTGCTTGATTGCTAACGTTAACATTCATTTTGTGTGTGCGGTTGTCAGTCTGACTTTATCATATTACACTATGTTACCTTTTCTAGCAACAGTTAATGTAGTCAGACATATTGTCATAATTATTAGCACACAAACAGCTAAAACAGACACAACTCTGATTCATGAACATTTCTGTGTGCAGCTGATTCAGTGTAGCAACAGAAAGCACAAAAGAAATGCTTGTTGTCGCAAATCAGTACTGTTCTATAAAAAAAGCCATTGTCAAACTACTGTGTATGTGTGTTTCTGTTTGTGTGTTCAGGGGGTGACATTGTGTGAGTGAGAAAGATAATGTCAGTCTGACCTCAGTGAGACACCATGCTCTCGGCCAAGCTGACCTGCCAGTTAACTCTGAACGTCCTGAGGAGGCTTCACCATGGACCTTGTTTTTCCTGCTTTTACCCTCTGTCAAACAGTTTCACTCACAAGGAACAAAGAAGGACTAGACATGACATCCACACAGGGACCGACATTTTGGGAAGAGTATTTTACAGCCAGAGTGCAATCTGCCCATCAGTCAGACCACGTGAAACACAGCACTGTGGGAGAAGATCATTCAGTTTGTCTGCTGCTACGATTGTGAATTCAGCACCAGTGCCTGTCCAACCATACCTCAGATTGATGAGGCTTGACAAACCTATTGGTTTGTACATTTGTTTGTAGTGAATGTCCAGTCTTTCAACGTGTTTGTTTGGTGTTAGTCTAGTAGTTTTAGTAAAGCCAGAGTCTCAGAGCATTGTGGGGTTTGTCTTGCCGTTTCGTTAATTCACTTAACATAATTGTTTACTAAACAACAAGATAAAGTATGTTTATACATAAGAGACGGTCTAAAAACCCCTACATGGTTTTTATGATATATATTTTCCACACTGATTTAAAACACAATATGCCCATTTATACGTGTTTTAGATAGAATTGGGAAACATTTTCACTGTGGTCTAAAGCAGAAGCAAATATCTGATTACTGACATCCCTTGCAATATGTAAAAAAACAAATGAGAAAAGTAAAAATGCAAATGAAAATAATATTGAGTTGAGTGAGTACAAAAGTGAAGATGATCATCAGCAACATTTGTTCACATAACATTGTCTTGTTTAATTAATTTAAGTTTTATTGTGTCTGTGTGTGTAGGGACATGGCTGTTGTACCTTCCATGTACATGGAGCATTGCTCTGGCTGCTGACCCTGGGTGCCTCCCAGATCTGGGCATGCTTATTCTGTTTGGTACAGGTGCTCTGCTAATGAGAGGAGCAGGCTGCACCATCAATGACATGTGGGATAAGGACTTTGACAAAAAGGTATAAAGTCATAACACCCAATAAGATGCTTTTACTAGTGTGTGGCTGTGCCCCATTATACCTCTTTTCTTACTATTATATTACAGCTAGAAGGACATATTCCTATAATTTCTGCACTGACTGACTGAAAGTTCTGGTGCAGGTATCCAGGACAGCCACTCGACCTATTGCCTCAGGGGAAATTTCTCAAAGACAGGCACTTGTCTTCCTCGGAGGGCAGCTCTCTCTTGCACTTGGGATTCTCTTGTGTCTTAACTATTACAGGTACCAATTGGTCTTTATGTTAATATTAGATCTCTTTAGTGGTTTAAGTTTATAGTGACTAGAGAAGAACAACAAAAAGTAGTGTATATGTTTGTGGTTTTAATGTGTTTGACTCACTGTTTCGTCCTCCTCTCAGCATTGCTTTGGGTGCAGCTTCACTATCTCTTGTTGTCACCTATCCACTGATGAAGAGGATCACTTATTGGCCACAGTTTGTGTTAGGTATGGACTGTATAAAATAGTCCCACAGCATTATGCATCAAATGTTTCTCCCAGTTATGCAAAATATCAGCAAACTTTAACATCTCATGTTTCATCTGGGGTCTCTGTTTAGGCCTCACCTTTAACTGGGGAGCTCTGCTCGGCTGGTCCGCTGTTCAGGGCTCCTGTGATTGGTCCGTATGCCTACCGCTGTATTTCTCAGGGGTGATGTGGACGTTGATATATGACACGATATATGCACATCAGGTGAACTCACATCTTACAGTTCCTACTTGCTTACAATAAGGCATGGGAAATTGAACATTCCTGAAAATTTTTAGGATGTTTGGACACTGATGAAATATAGTGGCAAGTGTAGAATAGGAAATCTATTTTTTATTGACCAAATTTAGTTTTTCCATTAAAAACATATTCAGTAGTCTGATTCAAGTGTGATCTGACATCTGAAAAAATGGTTTCCTGTCTGTCTCTCTCTCTAAAAGATTTAATTAAGAACAATATGGATATACTGTATGTCTTAAATATAGCAAACAGCACTGGTGTAGCATCATGTTGGCTGTGGATTGCTAAATGTTTCTCACAGACCAACATGAAGTTTCAGCCCTTTTATTTGTGTGAACTGTAGATCGACCACTGGAGCTAAAGTTTTGAAGAAAATGATAATGACGGAAAGTGAAACATACCTAAATGAGCGTTAAGTACATGATAATGATTTGGATCTGGATACTTTTGTTAATGAGAAATTTCAGTTGACATCAGTTGAGCTGATTTCAGTACAGAGGTTGTGGTTTGCTGTACTACAGTCACTGCTGCACTATTTTAAAATGCCTCATATTTTTAAAGTAGGATAATACTGATTAAGACTGGATTGGTCGCACTGTTCTTTTTTTAATAATTAGGATAAGGAAGATGACGTAAAGATAGGAGTGAAATCTACTGCACTGAGGTTCCAGGAGCAAACCAAACCTTGGTTGAGTGGCTTCACGGTGGCCATGATATCAGGACTGATTGTAGCTGGGCTCAGTGCTGGACAGACCCTCCCTTACTATGCTGTACTGTCCACAGTAGCCGCTCACCTAACACAGCAGGTAAGGAACATAGTGTTATAACGCTGTAGTGTAGTTGTAACACTGTAGGCATCAATCAAGTGCATATGTGAATGTGAAATTGAATTGCATCTATGTTTTATCTCCTTTCTTTTAGATTTATACATTAGATATCAACAGACCAGAGGACTGCTGGAAGAAATTTGTTTCAAATAGGAACCTTGGACTGTTGTTATTTTTAGGCATTGTTGCTGGCAATTTGTGGAAAGAAAGAAGAGATACCTTGCCACAAAATTACGAAGCATCCAGATAAGTGACATAATCAGTGCATACTGTATTTTACTACATTTATGGTACATTACATAAACATTGTTGTGTACAGTGTTGAGTTTTAAAAAGTAGAACGGTGAGAGGGAAAAAAGATGTGCTGGACTTTACAGTTTTACAGCATTTACAGTTCTTGGTTTAAAAAGCTCATTCAGCTACATTGACATTAAATAAATTAAATTCCTTTTACATTAATTATAACAATGTTATGTATTGAAGTGGTTTTAAGTTATCATGTGACACAAAACTGTTAAACAGATAAATCTTGTATCATGCATTGTCATTGTTGTAGATAAACAAGAAGGACTGCAAATTTGTAACCACTAGGGGCAGTGTGATTCATTTACCACCTGATGACAGTACAGTACATCACTGGCATTTTAGCTATGTTTTGGCCCAATGAGAAAAAATATATAGGTCATTAGCTCAACTTTCTTCATGAGTCATTGGTTTACAAAGCCTTTGCATGCAGGCCAAGTAGCACACACTCAACTTGTGTGAAGTTGTTTCCTTGAAACTGCCTGTAGTTTTATATAAGTTATTGGTATGATGGGTCAGTTTCCTCAGAGTACATGCTAAGGTTTTTCTGTGGTATTTTAATTACAGAACAAAACTTGTGTATAAATTTACCTTAAAATATGAGGAAATGTCATCTCAACAAACACTAGGTATTTGAATTAACATGCAAATAAATGTTGTCCATATTGAATCTATCATTCAAACATTTACATGAACAAGAAATATCTCCTAATGCAAAAAAACCTTGGAAAAAAATCTATTATAAACACTGACACATAGAACTATGTATGCTGCTGATTTGCATAAAGATAGAAAGTGAAGAAATCAACGTTCCAGTCATTCACACTAGACTAGAAAAATGGGAGATTCCTCCTCAAGATTGGACATGTCTTGGAGTGCGTTCACATGACTTTCTTAGTAAACAGTTTTAAGCATTATGAAAATAACAAGCAGAATTATATAACAAAGTGGAAACAGACCTATGTATGTAACAAACAAAAGTCTCAGGCTGGTTATATTTCTTAATTCTACAGCTATAACAATACAAGTAATAATCATTTGAGTGTTTATCCAGCATAAACAAGTGTACAGCAGCTTCCTCCATCTTGAAGAAAGCTTTGGGTGTAAGTACTTGTGTATATAGTAGTCTGCTTTCACAGTTGCTGCCCAAGTCAAAAACCCCACAAAGTGACCAAAGTGTAAACCATGCCACCACAGTGAAAAACCAAAAGTCATGAACAACGGGAAACATTTGCACCTTATGTAAACCAGTCTACGCAGCCAAGAAGCGGTTGTGGCGTTCCATCGACGGGCAAACTCTGACGTGCAAGTCGATGCTTCAGTGGTCCAGAAATCACCATCAGATAATCCACTCCAGTCTGGGGTGTCTCCTGATGAACTTCCCCCGAAGCCAAACCCAGCTGCGTTGCTGAGGCATTCACTGATCCTCCAGTGAGAGTAATACTTGATTCTCAAAACTAATCCAAGACTCCAGACCCACAGGATGCCAGAGAGGACAGCAGAGGAAAATGGATCATACATGTTTTGTTTTATAAAATAGACAAGACAATGCCTTACCAGCTCCAGCAATAAGACCTGTATCAGCTTTAGGAATACCACACCCAGTGGACTGGGTGGAGGGTTGAGGTTGATTCCTTCCATTTGGGACACAAATCGGCTGTAGGAGCACAAAGGGCCGCCAAGCAGTGTGGTGAAATTGAAAATGTAGCTGATGAGAGGGAGAAGCATCACACAGGTGCTTCTTCTGGATGAAACATTTGGTGTTAACATAACTTTTTTCTCCTGGACGTTCATGGACACTGAGGTGATTCTCTGAGTGAGCAGCATCAAAGAGGAGACTGCCAAAAACAGTCTGAAAGTAAAAGAAGTGGTACTTTGATTATTTGTGAGTTTTACTTTTAGTTGGAAAGAGCAAAAATATTTAAATAGCTGGATCTATTTTATGTTTTTACCCAGAGCATAGAGCATAATACCTTTCAATTAAATCATGAAAGGAAATTCTTAGAAACAACAGCTGGAAATTTCAGTGCCTGAGCTTGATAATTAAAAAAAGTCAGGTCA
This sequence comes from Ctenopoma kingsleyae, assembly GCA_032353495.1. NCBI lineage: Eukaryota > Metazoa > Chordata > Actinopteri > Anabantiformes > Anabantidae > Ctenopoma > Ctenopoma kingsleyae. The sequence goes on along the minus strand of JAUBNQ010000028.1, from coordinate 19,727,106 downwards.
AGTTTTCTTTATAGCACTTTTCATTCACAATGGTAAAATACAGGATCTCCGTAGACATACCTGATGCTGACAGGCTCATGCAGGTAGTATTCCCTGTACTGTATAAGCAGGTGCCAGAAGGTTTGCCACAACATCTGGATACCAAACGCCCAGGCGTGGATACACCTGGAATCCACAGAGCACAAGAGCAGCACAAAGACAAATGTGGAGACGAACAGAAGCACACTGTAGACGCCCATTGTGACAACTGCCAGGACACATCCTCCGACAGAAACAAACAGGTACCTGTAGACAGAAATTCATGTTGACAACTGCAGCGATTAGTTACCTGACACATAAATACAACATATAAACTAAAATATAAATAGATAAATAAAATACTAACAAGTAACCCCCCCCCAAAAAATGACCTCCTTGCATGTAAAAAACTGTGCAGCATTAGAACTCCTTTTAAAGAATATTAAGGTTCCTATATGAACAGTGTCCTGTAATGTACTCAATAATTACTTGACACACTGTTTTGAAAATGTAGTTTAAAACCAGCGAATAGATTTGTAATTACATACCTGTACGTCAAGGACAGATTTCCCCATTTAGCAAGAAAGTAGAACAAAAAAGCAAATGGAAGTGAAAAACACTGGTGCATTAAAAACTGATGTTGCTCCCACAGCCAGCTGAATAAACCCATGTCTGAATTTCACAGACAAAGGAACAAAGACACTGACAGGAGACATTTGGCTCTTATTAAACAAGTGAGAGATTTGCTTCACCTGGACGACAGTCTTTGTCATTCCACCTGTGACCTGCATTAAAGTAATTCTTTTCCTTTGCTATTGTCACTTGTTGATAATGGTTGTTTCCTTTATCTTCCATTATCAGTACTGTGTGTGTACTGAAGCTGTTTGTCTATTCATATTTGAGCGACTGCAGCAACCAAACCATGATCACCAGAGCACAGTGGGTGAGAGGCGCTGCAGAGCTGGATGACGGTGTTCAGGGAGAGCAGTTTAGAATTAAACATTGACCAACATTTAAGTGAAGTAACCACAGATATAGCAGCATGAGAAGGGATACAAAATAAATGAGCTTTTTCTCACTTTAAAACTCTTCTAACCTGCAAAGATGTTTGTCACAGACAGATGATGAATGTCCAAATAATATCTGGATCTACGCCACAGCATCTTGTCATTATTTGAATGATTCTTCAGTGTTCGTTTGATTGGGACTGAGAAAAGAAAAACATATAACCCATAAATATCACTTTACAATTCAGTTCTGTGCTGATTGCTGTGCACCACGTGAAACAACACAAGACTTTGTACAGTAAGTGCTCTCATTCAAATAGTTTTTCTTTCAGTTTTTCTTGAGGACATGAGTTATTTCTGGCAACGTTCCCAAAACATCAGTGGACTGAGTATTTACTATACAAGATTTTTCGGTATTCAACCGTCTGTAGCTGCGTGACGCACCTGCTCTAGTGAATTTTTATGTAACATGTCCTTGACCTAATTTCAGCCAGCCTTGAAGAAGTTTGTTAAAAACACAAAACATTTTATATTTTTGACTATTTGGATGGGGCTGAGTTGAATAATGACGACAATCTGATAAGTAAATCGTACAAGAGGGAGCAGCAGGATGTTTTCAGTTGCCCTCCCACATGCAAAGTGTCAGAGACACAGTAAAAGGGTTTGTCCTCTTGGCTGGTATGTTAGTGCCAAGGGGCATCAAACAATGTGGAGCTTTAATTATGTTGAAACATACGAAGTCATTTGTGATTTCCTTTTTTAATATTAATTATTAAATGACCAAATCTTGCATTAGAGATATATTTTAAATCATAAAACAGAAGTAATAAAGTATTTTAACTAACAATATATCAATTCCTGCTGTTCTACAAGTATAAACATGTTTTCTTCCCGTTCTAAATTTTTTATGTCTGACTCATGTTTGAAGGCAGCTGCAACGTAATAACCTCCCTCCACAAATCTTCACTAGAGTTACTGGCAGCCCGAGCTAGTTCACAGAAAAGGGAAAGGAACAAAAACACAAACAAGAACATGTGCAGTAATAACAACGAGTACTGCTGCTCTGTGATAAACAGCTCATTCGGTGCACTGACACTATAAATAGTCTGTAGCCCTCTCATTCAATGTCCCTGGTTATTAATAAAACACACTCAATATGCCACAGTGGTATTTAACACATTATAACACAGAGTTTTTAAGGTACTAATGCTAAAGTAAATCATGCATGACAGAGGAAAACTACGTTGCTTGATATCACTTGACAGTGGATTAGGTCTTTTTTACCTTAACCTTTTAGTGTTCTGCTACAAGTAGTTGTCTTTTGTCTTTGTGTTGTCTTATTTCTATATTTAGGTGATAATCTAGTACATTTTGAATTAAGGTGGAGGCTATTTTGAGCATAATTAGCAGGCTGATTGGCTACCACATACTGTATAATCTGATGTCAAATGTCACAAACGTGAAAGGAATCATTTTATCACATTAACAGTAACATTAACACAGAAACACAGAAACATCCAGTCTCGACCTGTTTACTCAAGCAACCTGGAAAGCTGCTTTTACATTCCTTAATACTCCTTCTCATGCCAAGTGTTTCTTCATCCACACGTACTAGAACAGTCATTGCAGGCCACATCTGGTTTGTCACATGTATCTCAGCTATAAATTTTATATTATTTCTCTTTCCCACACACACAGCCAGACAGAACAAGTAAACAACTCTTCATGTACCCATAGACTACTGTTATAATAGTGGCTCCTTTAATTTAGTGCAGCCTTTAAGATTAAAGTGTTAAATACTTGTTTATTCACCAGAGCTCCTGATGTATGTGTTCTCTCTCTGAGATCTGAGTGTGGATGTGGTTTGACTTTGCAGACTGTGTATGTATACTTATGAAGCAATGTATAATGGATTGAAATGCACCGTTAAAGTGAAAATAAAGGATAAAAACATGTTTCTATGACTCTCCAGTACTTCTGTGGTTTGTCATTATCACGGTGATGGGTACAATCAGGTCCAGGGACCTCTGTTGGATGTGACTGTTGAGATGGTTTGCTGGAGAGAGATGCAAAAAAAACCCAACAAAAACACACAAACGACCATAAAGAAAGACATATCTTATCTCATATATAAAGCCATATGTAGGAGGGGTCGGGCCTTACGTCTGTGTCCTGGGGCCCTTGGAATCATTGTCTGTTCGACATATTCATCTGTGCCACAGACCTGTGAGTTACAGTCTCTGTAGGTGGGATCCACCTAAAAGAGCCAAGAAAAAGTGATGATTGCTCTTAAAGCTCCTCTTCTGAAAACTACTACTGTCCCGTGCAGTGACTCACTGCTGTGGCTCTAATAGGTTTTGAACACCAAGAAACCAGTTTCTTTAAATTGTTGGTTTCAGGCTTTTGAGTGGTTTCGTAGACACTTTGACTACGTAGGCTTTAATTAAACCTACAGCATGTCACTTTATTGGCCATCAGGTAAATGCAAAGACAGTGTGAGTGTCACTTTGAACTGTGCAGTTTCACACATTATCACCGAGCACACCTTGACGTTGATTAAAGTCTGACGCCTCAGTGTTCAGGCCGGACTTTGTAACTCAGCGTTATCCCTGAAATATCTGCCGAGTGATACCTCTGTGTTTTGTCCTCCTCTTGTTCGGCGGACGGCGGGCACGTGTGAAAGTTTAGCAGCTGTTTGATCGGGGCTCGTCACTGCGTCACGCAGCACCTGCGCCCTGATTGGTCCGCGCTTGTGCAACTGTGCAGTTGTATAAACTCTGCAGTTTTGAAGGAGTTGGCAGACTCTGCTGCAAGGACCGCATCTCAGCCACAGTGGAGGGAAAACTGTGCTGAGCGACAGGAGGAAAGGGCTTCACCAGATTCCGCAGATTTGTCTTGCGAAGCGGTTTAGAGATGCAGAGCTGCGCTAAGTCCTGGGGAGTCTTCTTGGCCAAGTCGGTGAATCCCAGCGCACCATGCAGGCATCTGAGCGACAAAAGCCGCGTGGTTTGGAAACTTCAGTACAGGATCCGAAACAGCGGGGCATCCCTGACCACAGCAGCCCGGGCTCTGAGGACGTCTGCAGCCGTCTCCTCCAGACAGATCGAGAGAATACTACCCAGACATGATGATTTTGCAGAGAGGCACATTGGTCCAGGTGAGCGGGAGAAGAGAGAAATGCTGGATGCTCTGGGACTCGAGGTAAGATTTAGTTGCTGCTCATCCCATAAGAACTGGGCCCGGTGTCGTGCTTTCGGTATTAAATCAGACCTCAACATGAAAACATTTGTTTTAAGCAGTATATTGATGTTTGACATTCGTAAGCATGTTTCGGGTTTTTATTTAGGATATTACTGTCAGTGTCGTTTTCTCCACAGTCGATGGACCAGTTGATTGAAAACACTGTTCCAGCCTCCATCCGTATGCAGCGGAGTATGAAAATGGATGATCCAGTCTGTAAGTTTGCCTTTATTTCAGTGTATTTGTCATTAATTTAAGAATATATTTTGCATTTACATCCCTCTGTTTCAAAGGTTTCATGTTAAATCTCGATGCAATGTGACCAAGCCTGATTTTTTTTTTTTTTTTTTTTTTAATGGCAAATTTGAGCAAACAGCATGTAAAATATGATTTTTTTATCCCTCTGGTTTCCAGCTAATCTTCACTGTGAGGGTTTTTTTTTCCCACATTAAATGGGCGTTAAATGAAGCCAAGTGAGAGGCAGAAATGTAGGTTGCACCTCTATTGTGCGCCCTGGATCGCGCTCCCTTCACAAGTCTTCCTTTGAACATATTTGGAGTTGTTTTTGCGAAACTCGGCGAGCGGCACCAATCTCCTGTTGGGAAGCCGATGCTCATAGGATGGCAACTGGAGTGTAAAGTTTAGCCTTGAGCTCCGGTCCCAAGTCCAGTTCAATCTGGTTACAGCGTTCACATTACATCACAGCCGAGGGGCTTCCTAATAAGGTGACTCCGGTATGTTTTCCATGAGATCTGCCTGGATAATTTGTTCCCATGTACATTTCAGCAGCAGATAATCTTCCTATTTTACGAGTTTTGGGGGTTTTTGTTTGCGTCATTTTGCACATAAAATTTAAGCAAGAGGCACAAGAAGGAGATGGTTGGGTGGAAGATTGATGCAATAAATAAATGAATGGTTTCAGTAGCTGATGTAATCCAGCAGCCTCTCTGTCAACTGTAAGCCTGTTGAAAGCTGAATAAATTATGTCTGTGTGACTAAAATCAGAATGTATTTTCACTTGCAGGGAGCTTATGTTAATTTGTTGAACTGTGGGCTTTGTTGTGCTGTCACTAGACTAAGTGACAGCACTGTGCAGATGCACATGTGCAAAATTAAAAAAAAAAAAAGAATACAGAAGGGATGAGAAACATGGTCTTAATCAGCATTTCAATATCTTTTGTCACATAAATGCAATGATTTCACATTCAGACACCGTTTGGTGTTGGATGCGGTTAAATCTGTTCCGTTGTTATGCATTGCATGAGACAAACTCTCCAGATGTATTAAACAAACCTCCAGCAACTAAAGTCGTTCATTTTTAATCAGTTGGTTTGGAATCAGCAGGGATAACACGATTCATCACACGATCATTATTGTCATTGTCTGTTAACCAGCAGAATATTTTCTCATTTATTTTGTTAATCATTTGTTCTATAAACATCCTAAATTACTGAAAATGACCTGTTGCAATGTCCTGACAGTAGTAAAATAGCTTGTTTTGAACCCAAAGTGTTCAGTTTATTATTGCATAAGTAAACGAATGTCAGTGAAATTTCTTCGTTAAGGTGAAGTTATCTGGAAGTTGAGTCATGGAGACTGGACTTGAAACGGTTGAGATGTTTTTCACGACTCGCCTAAGCAGCTTCTCCAGTCTGACGACTCTGCCATGACTCAACTTCCACATAAGTAAATAAAGCACATTTCAATTAGAGATTTTATTTTACTCCCAAAAATAATGTGAGCGATTAGCCCATAATCAAAGTAGTTTGGTGGCTTTGGATAAGGGAATATAGTGGTCGTCCACCAGCTGTGGGGTCAGCGGTTCGATTCCTAGCTCCACAGCCACGTTGGATTACAGCCCAGCCTTCATCACTGTGTGACTTTAAATTTTGTAAAGCACTAAGGTAGATGAGTGCAGACCATTCACCGCTTTGCTGTTTTACCATTATTATTATTATAAATGTTTCAACTCGAAATATAATCGTGAGAAACAACAATCTTCTTACATCATCTGTTTAATGGAAGGTGTGTTGATGGTAATTAGTGCTGACAGGTTGTTTTTTTTTTTTTTTCAGGTCAGTGTTTAATGACTGTAATCATAAACTCAGGTCGTGTGACATCAGACATTCACCTGAGACAGTCAGTTTTAACACTGTAGACATCCTGTAGAAAAGTTTAGAAGACATTTTAAGGTTTTTGAGGCAAAGAAGTTTCTAATCCATAAGCACAGTGACTTTTCCGTATCACCTAGTCACTGTGATCCACCCTTGTGTCAGCCCCTCCTCACTGTCAGGTTTCATAATGCAACAAGCCATGCTGAAGGAACAGTCTGGAGGCCGTACTGGTTTTCTGCTTGTTCAGCTTTGGAGGGCTTCAGTTTGCAAAGCCAGCGAGGGATTCTCTCTTCAACAATAGACCTCCTGGATGGTTCTGAATCAGGCTTTTTTTGCAGCCCTGTAGAACTCCGGGACCATGGGAAAGCAGTCCTCCGTACTGACACAAACTCTCACACATACACACAGAAATACACACTAATCGCTTACCCTGAACCTGCTGATAATCCTTAATCACTAAATTCTGCACAGAATTTGGCTGATTCACCACTTCCAAACTGTTTTGCAGGGTTACATGTGCACTCCTCTGCCTTTCGTAGAAGCTGTAAATATCCATTTGTATACCGGCTGTGGCCGTCTCACCACCGATGACTAGACGTGTCTTTCTTTTAAGAAAACAGGAGTAGTCAGGGCTTTCGGTTCAGACGGGCAGCATTGTCCATTCCTTGGAGTTGCTAGGCAGCCATGAAGGCTGGAGGAATCTCAGAGGCTGGTTGTGCATTGGCAGAGCTCCCTTACAGCAATGGGGAACGAGGCTAAATAACGGGCCTCTTTTGTTTATTTTTTTTCTTGTGGATGGGAAGAGTTGACTGAGTCAGAAATCGTTACATGTGCGTTGTCACCTCATCTTCAGTTTAGCTTTAACAGTCTTTTTCCATATTCATACATAATGGAAGCTAATGTTGGCAAACTTACATCATTAACTCCGTTCTCTTGCATTAAATATTTTGCAGGTGAGAACGAAGTTCTGGATACTCTACAGAAGATTGCATCAAAAAACAAAGTGTGGCGTTCCTACATCGGCATGGGCTACTACAACTGCTCAGTGCCCCCGCCCATCCAGCGCAATCTCCTGGAGAATGCAGGCTGGTGAGTGACATCAGAATATCTTCTCTCAGCAGAAAGTGATGCGATCCCAGTTAGCCAATGTTGGCTCACAAAGTTTGGCGACTAATTTACACCTAAATTCTTTTCTTGTGACTGAAGGTTACAAGTATTAACCCATGTGAGATTTGATGATGTGCTTCTCTGCTGCTTCTCTCTCCCAGACAAGATTTTGTTTCACTCAAATCCAAATCATAAACTATTGCCCACATTTTCTCAAAAATCCCAGGTCTGGAGGAGTCACACAATGCGCTCCACTGTCCTGTCTCGGTTCCCTGAATACCACCTACTTTGTGCTATTGTCCAAACTTGCTCTGTTGATTCACTGTTTGTTACATTTCTCAGGGTGACTCAGTACACGCCGTACCAGCCCGAGGTCTCTCAGGGTCGCCTGGAGTCGCTCCTCAATTACCAGACTATGATCTGTGACATCACAGGCATGCCTGTGGCCAACGCCTCTCTGCTCGATGAGGGTACTGCTGCTGCCGAAGCCATGCAGCTCTGCCACAGGTATTAACAAGTTGACCTACCGCAGATAACAAAGCAAGCTGTGAGGCAGAATGTTTGTTACTCAGACTATGTTGCGAAATCGAATCTAATCATATGAATTAAACATAATTACTGTGATACCTTTCAATGAATAACAAACTAAGAAAATAAAAGCATTTTCAATCCGTGTGTGACCAGTCATGTTGTGTTCTTTTATGAACTTTTACAGTAGACAAAGCAAATATCTGAGCACAGGCGAGCATACAGTTGATTCAACTGAAGATGGAGTTTGTACACAGGCCCTAGCACTCGGTGTGATCAGTTATTTGTGTTTACCTCTCACAGACAGAACAAAAAAAGGACTTTCTACATCGACCCACGTTGCCATCCTCAGACCATTGCTGTGGTGCAGACTAGAGCCAAGTATGTACTTTACACACACAGAATGTCTGAGTTGTAATTTATATAAAGCTATCAGCTGGGTGAACAGGAAAAACACTGTATTCCATGAATTAATATGTCACCAGATTAAGTCAAACATTATTTTAGAATCTGCAGAGAGAAACAAATAACACATTATTTTATTTCCTTCTCTTTTTAAGCAAACCACTTTCAAACTTTGACTGTACCGTTGCAGTTACATTGGAGTCCAAACGATGCTGAAGCTGCCTCATGAGATGGACTTCAGCGGGAAGGACGTTAGCGGTGTCCTCTTCCAGTATCCAGACACTGATGGCAGAGTGGAAGACTTCACCGCCCTTGTCGACCGTGCACACAAAGGAGGGGTGAGAGAAAGTTCCCACAGAAGTAAAGCAACTGACAAAGGGTTCTTCCTCGAGATGGATACACGTGCAATAGACACTGTGTGTGCAGAATATAGCAGCATAATGTGTATGTGCTGCTTTTTATTTATGCTGATGTGCTGCTTTGTCACTGGACTTGCTTTTTATTGGCCAATTGTTTTGTTCATAAGTGTAGGTCTGATTAGCTCCTCTGGGTAAAGTCTGTAACGACATTCAGATTTCACCCTTAAGGTTTCTCAAGTAAGCCACTGCATGCCCCTTTTGACAGCAGCTCCTCTTACAGTATCATACTGACACACAGAAGAAGTGGGTTTGAGAAGCTTTAATGTGAGATGTGTATAATCCGTCTTCAGGATTTGTCAGCTGCAGATTTAGTAAACCTTTTCATCATTGGTTAAGGGGGAAAAGACTAATGCACACCCTTACCCTTGAGTTTTTATGATGAAATAAAATACTGGGATTGTTCATATTTGTTTACTTCTCCAGGCCCTGGCCTGCTGTGCCACAGATTTGTTGGCTCTCTGTGTGCTGCGTCCTCCTGGAGAGTTTGGTGTTGATATTACCCTGGGCAGCTCCCAGAGGTTCGGGGTTCCTCTCTGCTATGGCGGTCCCCACGCCGCCTTCTTTGCTGTTAAAGATAACCTGGTCCGGATGATGCCCGGCAGAATGGTTGGAGTCACCAGGTGAGACAATACTAATCAGTTAGAATAATGTAAAACCCTTCCTGAGAGGAAAATTCACTATATAACTTCAGAAAGTCGCATCTATTAATGGGCTTAATTTGTTTGGGAACAGTTTTTATAAAAAACGATATATTTTACATTACAGGGATGCAGCTGGTAAGGAAGTGTATCGACTTGCTTTGCAGACCAGAGAGCAGCACATTCGCAGAGACAAAGCAACCAGCAACATCTGCACTGCACAGGTATAACCAGACCAGATTTTCTTTTCCCACATAAAACAATGATGTTTGACTCACTGCAGTAATAAATATATTTGTCTATATAAGTGTTTTGTTGTCCAAATAATACATATTCGTCCCTGTTGTTCTACCTCTGACTCTAGGCTCTGCTGGCCAACATGGCCGCCATGTATGCATTGTATCATGGTCCTCAGGGGCTCAAACACATTGCAGAGAGGACACACAATGCTGCTCTGATCCTTGCAGAAGGTACATTATTATTAGTTTACTTCACTCAAGCTTAAATATGTATGTTATGTGTTATCATTGCAACATCGTACACAATTATAAAAATGCTAAATTTCCCCAATTTCCTTATATAATCCCCCCTTTCACGAGTAAATAAACATATTGATTCAGTCATTTATCCACATACTAAATGCACAGTATTTATTTGTTCACCTCTACACTTCGATTCAGGCCTGAAACGAGCAGGACACCGGCTGCACAGTGACATGTTCTTTGACACACTAAAAATCAACTGTAGCGTTGCAGCTAAAGACATCTTGGAGAGAGCTGAGCAGAGACGGATAAACCTGCGAGTCTACTCTGAGGGAGTGGTGAGAATTACCATCTTCTTTGAAACCACAGTGCTGGTAGTTTAACGTTTAACTCCCAAAAGGATCACAGCCAACCGTTTTTGCCATTGTTGCAGCAGCACAGACTGACAACATGAATTGATACAACAACATGAAACATATGGGAAAACATGGCAATGCTGTCAACACCAGGGAACTGGATCAACATCCATAACTACAGAGCTACATGGTGCATAGTTACAGAATAGCTGTAATACAAATTATAGATGATTTCAAGATAAATAGACAAAATCTGAAAAACGTTGTAGAGATGTAGTGGTATTGTTTTTGTGTGTTTTTTTTTTTTTATTTAAGGGCAATCAGCAAATGAGAGATCATTCTTTTGTTACTAATGAAAACTGTGTTATGATGGCCTTTATTTACTTGGCTGGTAAAGTAATGTACCAACCGTCTGTGGCATATATCCAGAATACCATTAGCCATTAACTGAAATCTACAACCCTATCATTAAATATGGAGGAAAGTGTTTAAACTGCAGCAGAGCGCACAGCAGGAAAACAAGAACAAAGGAGACTTTAGATTCACATGATTATGCCACTAATAGCTCAACTAAAATACAAACACTGTATAAATCACAACATATAAAGCACAAGTTGTTTATTTATTGTGTTATTGTCTTGTATTGAAGAAAATGGACTGTAGTGAAGTATTTTCTCCCTTCCTGATTATTTTATACATTTTGTATTGTCACACTTAAATTATTTTAATAATGAAATCATCATTTAAAACTGCATTTTGTATTTACTCAGATTATCTTTGTGTAATAAATTTTTTTTGATGATCTGAATCATTTAAGTGTGACAAATATGCAAAAAAAAAAAAAAAAAATCAGGAAGGGGAAAATAGTTTCTCACAGCACTGTATGTGAGCATTGGATGTACCTTTATACTGTTTAGGATTAAAAACCTAATTTTCTGTCGACAGTTGGGCGTTTCTCTGGACGAGACGGTGACTGAGAGGGACTTGGATGACCTGCTCTGGGTGTTTGGCTGTGAATCTTCAGCTGTATGTAAATGTTTTATGTTGTCATTTTAAATTTAGCTTTTCTTTGCCCCAGGGCTGCAAATTGAGAAGTAGCTCTGAAGTAAAATGCCACCTCGTTTAAAATTTCAGGAGCTGATTGCTGAGAAGATGGGTGAGCGGGTGAAGGGGATCATGGGAAGTCCATACAAGAGGACGAGCAAGTACCTCACGCACCAGGTTTTTAACAGGTCTGTGTTCTTAATTAAAGTCTAATACATTATAATACCAATCATAATCACCAATGATATTAGACAAGCATAATACTGTTGCTATATCTTATATATGCTTTATATTTATATGTTAGGCTACAAATGTCAGGATTCAGGGTTTATTGACTATTGTCAACATCAAATTGATCATAAATGCAGTTTTTTAAAAATTTTTTTATTGACTATCTAATTAGGCATACAGAGGCTGATTATCAGCAAACCTTAGGTCTGTGGTTCAATGACATACTGTTTGCTTGTCTATGCAAAAGTATCAGCTCCACGGTTCCTGCACAGATTGTTTGATATTAAGCACTTTCGTATGCAGGTTGCTTCAAAGCATTTTAAGTACTCAGATTTTTTTCCCCCTATTATTTCCTGTTCCTGAAAGACCAAGAATTTAATGCGTTTAAATGTATTATTACTGCAGTAGACATAGACACAGCCCAGTATTATAAATAATTTAATTAGACAGCAGATTGTCTCATGTTGTACATCTTGCTGAAATAATCGGATTCTTCGAAGCAGATCCTTCTTTTGAAAACCTAAAAAAAACCTCCCCACTATATAACACATTATACTGTACTGTCTACTCTGGATTATGAAGATATCCTGCATGCTCATAAAGTTTTACTAACTACATTATCCTTTCCACTGCCATAAAGACTGTCTAGTGTCTGGTATCAGGGCGTCTAATGTCCAAGTCCTTGGTTTTCTGGCATGAACATTACATCGAACATAACAGCACTAAATAGTTAAAGTAAAAAAAACATGTTAAAATGGCACAACTAAGGTTCACTACTGGTAAGGTACCGGTGTGTATTTAACTTGAATTAATAGGCAACAGAGAATAATTTGCCTTCAGCTAAACTGACCTCTTTCTTTGTCATTTACCTTCATTTCCAGCTATCACTCCGAAACCAACATTGTCCGCTACATGAAGCGTCTGGAGAACAAGGACATCTCCCTGGTGCACAGCATGATACCACTGGTTAGTCAAAACAAGATCATTCAGATTTGCAAATGGCTGAAACTCATATCATTCATATGTAAGAGTCATGGTTAAGTCTTGTTTTCCTCTTCAGGGCTCCTGCACCATGAAGCTGAACAGTTCTTCAGAGCTCATGGTGAATATGATGTTATTTACATTTTTAGAATAAATTAGAGATTTCCATAACCAACAAAGTGGTTTGAAAATGTTGCCTTCTGTCCAGCTCAGTGTTTTCTTCTTCTTTAGCCCATCACCTGGAGGGAGTTTGCCAACATCCACCCCTTCGTGCCTCTGGATCAGGCTGAGGGCTACCAGAACCTTTTCAGGCAGCTGGAGAAGGACCTCTGTGAGGTGACGGGCTACGACAAGATCTCCTTTCAGCCAAACAGGTAAGATCCAACTTTGCTGAAGCACATATGTCTGTAAGGTAGCACCCAGGCCTGCATGTAAATACATAGAGTATAATAAAGTGTTGTTTCTGAATCATGATTTCATTTTATGCCATTTATCCAGGTTCAGAAGTATTGTAAAATGTAAAATGAGGAATAATTCTAGGCCGTTTAGTCACTAATGATATTTTAATATCCAGGACAATGTAATTGTGAAGCGGGTATTAAATTGCATTCTATGTGACACCATTAGACTAATTAGGCAGTCAAAACCTTGGTTGTTGATGATTTATAAATTTGTCACTGAGCCCTTGGATGTTCTCTTTGTCTCTAGGAATATTTTTAGTTGATTTTAGACTTCAGTAATCAAATGTTTAGAATGAAATGCTTCATTTTTTTTTTTTTTTTTTAGGTTGTAGCTGATAAAGTGCACACCCACCTCTGCTGTCTGGCCCCACTTATCAGCAGCAGCTGGTTTATGAATAGCACTCCATGCCACATTGACCTGAGGTTAGGATGTAGTGTGTGTGTGTGTAACCATGGTGTATTTGTCTTGTTTTCCAGCGGTGCACAGGGAGAGTATGCCGGCCTGGCCGCTATAAAAGCCTACCTGAACTCAAAGGGGGAGAGCTCGAGAAGTGTAAGTGTGCTGCTGTAAGGAGGAGAACAAAAACAAACTGGTGTGAAGTCACATCAGTGTGATCTATCTTCACTTAGCTTTAGCATGTTGCAGGAAAACATTTTTAGGAAATTAAGAATGTGTATTTGCTTTCTGCAGTCAGCAAGCTGAGCTTGGCATAAACACTTCCCTAGCTCTGTCCAAAGCAAAAAAGCTGCCGTATTTTCCAAAATGTCATATTAAAACACCAAAGCATGTAAGCTCCTGAGACTCCAGGGAAATTAAAATATATCATTGCTATTCTTAGACGTATGCTCTGTTATGATGACCACGGGTCCTGGGCTGTTATGTAAGAATGATTCATCATGAGTCGTTTCTACTGGTGGAGATTAATAAAGAGCATTAGTACATAAGCCGCGCAGTAAAAGCCCTTTCAGTCAGGTTTATTGGTCCCTGTCTGCAACAGGTCACTTTGACATCACAGATTAACATGTTTCAGACAGCCTGGTTAGAAATTCCTTGAGTATCCCGACATGCTGATTGTCAGTACTGTAACTTCGGGAACAAGGCAAGATAAAAGGTCAACCTTACCTTATTTTTAATTTCATTGAAGATTCTGTGTTTTACACTGATCCTAACGAAGGCAACAAGCGAAACGTGTCAGCTTAACAATAAAGTCGTTCATTTTACTGTCAGTGTTACTAAAGTTTTTTTTTTTTTTGCACCTTGGCAGTAGGTGATGTTGGGCCACAGACTCCTACTCTGAGATAAGACACCACCTCAGATTAAAGACTGGCTGACTCAAGTATTTTTTTTTTCTTGTACTGTAATTTAGCCTTTGTTTTTTTTCTCTCATGAGTGCATCTTGGATAGTGGCCTGATCGCTTGAAACAGTCAAGGTCCAAACTGTCAACTGTTTGTACAAACAAAGGGGCTGAAAACGCTGTGATCCCACTATAGGCTACCTGCCTTTTAAGATTCCATATTTGGAGGTTTTAAGACTTTGAGAACTGGGAGTCATCAGTGTCAGTGTTACCCAACCTACGAGGCCGAGTGCCACTGTGTGACCAAGTTGCAAAATGTCAGTCAAAGTGTCATCCTAATAAGGGATAAAATCAATTAGTGACTTGTAGGCAGGTTACTCATTAGTGCCAGTGGTGAGTCTTGGTCAGATCAAAACTCAACCAGAGTTGAAGCATGTACCCACACAATACACACTTAAAACACTTTTACGATTTTAAGCTTAATATAATTTAGCTATAAAATATCTATCTTCACAAAGCATCATTAAGTTTAAAATCGGTCATGGAAATGGACTTTTTTCAAAAGTTCAAAATCTTTTGGCCTTAACATGTGATCATCCTGTTGTAGCTTTTAGTTCTGCAGTCACAGTTGAAATGGATACTGAAAATACATATTTTAATGAAAGAGTCAACTGTATCCAGGTTACAAATGCATCACTGCATCTTGACAGTCAATATTACCCGTCTTGCTCATCCTCGTATTTTTCATTTTCGTTCAGGTGTGTCTGATCCCCAAGTCAGCTCATGGCACCAACCCAGCGAGTGCACAGATGGCCGGCATGAAGGTTCAGGTGGTGGAGGTGGACAAAGATGGCAACATCGACCTGGCTCACCTTAAAGCCCTGGTGAGAGCTGAACTGTTCTTGTGCTTTTCTGCTGGTTTCACACAGGAGGACTACTTTAGCTTGTCACAAGCAGTACTTCTAAACCTTTTGAGAGCAGCTGTGTAACACTATAAGTAGCTTAATCATAATCCAGATGGGACTTTCAACAGAAAGTCTGTTATGAATTTGGGAAGTGGAGATTGTAATTTGCAGGATCCTATTTTTGGAGCTCGACTGTAAAAGTCTCTGTGGACTTTGATCATTAATAAAGATGTGTCTTTCAAGTTCCACAACTTTAATTGTGTAATACTGAATTGCTGAAAAAAAGGGGGGGGGGGGGAACTGTCACGCTTTCTGTTGCCTGGATGAGGTAGTCTTTAGTGGGAGTGTAAACTATCGCTGTGTGACTCTATAAACATTGACAGACTTAATTTGCAGCTTTTTAAAGTAAAATTTTAATTAATCTATCGCATCGCAACAAAAATAATCTCAAGTCACTTTATAATTCTATAATTCTTATAGAACTTTATTTCAACAGAGGGTCGAGTTTTCAAATCAAAACTACCTCTTTAATTAAATCATTAATGCACAAAGTGATTCTATTCATAAATTATGTGTAACTAAACTTTATATTTCTCTACTCTTTGGTTTCATCTGATGGAATTTAACAAACACGTAAAAGTTTACTTAGCATATTAGAATATTACTCGACAATCTCAGGATCAACAGACACTGAAGTGACATTTTTTAAATATTTATTACATCATAATTCACCAGTCCCAGGTCAAATATTACACAGGGTATCAGGGAGGAGGGAGAAGGGGAGTGCTTTCTTCTCCCCCTGCTGTATGAGTTATAGCTGGTCAACACCTGTAACCCCTCAGTTCACAGGTTGCCCCTTCATAATGTTGCTTTTAATCCTTATAATTTTTATTTCCTCACAGGTGGATAAACACAAGGCGAGTCTGGCAGCCATGATGATCACCTACCCCTCCACTTTTGGTGTGTTTGAGGAGCACATCGGAGACATATGTGATCTTATTCACGAGAACGGCGGCCAGGTGTATTTAGACGGTGCCAACATGAACGCACAGGTGAGAGAAGAAACGGCAGCGTAAAGCCTTCTGATTTTATCCTGTAGAAATCTGAAACCTGCCTATAGGAAGTAAAACGCTACTGGTGAAAATGGAAGGATAATAGTTCACATAGTCGCACTATCATGCTGTAAATTTACAACCTTTGGTCTCTAATAATATGCAGATGATGATTTCTAGGCCAGTACTATCTCCACCAATCTCTGACAGAGCCTGCTCCCTCTCAGTTCAATCCAGCAACAACCAGCAAGGAACATGACTCCTGAATAACTGGGCATAATTGTTAATAATACTGGAGATTTTCACACGTTTTTGTGTTATTAGTTTTCACAAACATTTTGGTAATGGCATCTAATCTCCCAAATTTTCCAGCCTGTTCAGTACCCTGTTAATAAAAGTAAAAATAGTAACGACGATAGGCGAGTTTTCTCTGCTGGCAGAGCGTTCATTTTCCTTCCTTGCTCTGTTATCCAGGTGGGTCTGTGTCGTCCTGGAGATTATGGCTCTGATGTGTCTCATCTCAACCTGCACAAGACCTTCTGCATCCCTCATGGTGGAGGAGGACCCGGCATGGGACCGATTGGAGTGTAAGAAAGAATACGAATGATTAACATTGGTTGTCACGTGTGCGTCCAGACATTTGAATCCACAACGGCAGTGTTACCTGCATGTTTATATTACATATACAGGTGAAAACCAGCCAACAAACAGCATCCTAACACTCATGACTTATTTATGATGACTGTGGGTATGATTCAATCTCATACAAAAAAAGCCAAAATACAATGCAATAGTTTGTTTAATGTAGGACTCTGTCGGTAATAAAAAAAATCCTCTAGACTTTTTTGCCTGCTCTTCTTCAGGAAGGCCCACCTTGCCCCTTTCCTGCCGAGCCACCCCGTGGTTCCCATGCAGTCGGTCAACACCAGCAGTTCACTCGGCACCATTAGCGCCGCCCCCTGGGGCTCCAGTGCCATCCTGCCGATCTCCTGGGCTTACATCAAGGTCAGCACAGATCACAGCACATGTATTCATGTTTCAGATCACGTCTTGCTTTGATCCCAAATCTTTGTCAAACATACGTTAGTGCAGAGTGTAATACTGAACAAGTGAGAAACTGCATCACGATTTAAATCCTTCAACCTACTTCACGGTAGGTCGTCATGGAAATGTTTGTATGTAGATTGAAAATGTTCTGTTGTCCTATTATTTTTTTATTTTATTTTTTTCCCTGTCCTTGAAGACTGAGAAAGTTCATAGATAAATACAGTGGTGTCATTTCTTTTTTTTTTTTATGTTTCAATTCATAATGCTACATATGCTTTGGTTAAATGTGCAAATCACGATGTTGCTCTACAAAAACCGAATTATCAGTAATCAAATTTTTCATCTGACCAATTCACGTACTACTAACTCCCACTGACATCAATCCTGTGCTGTGTTTAGATGATGGGATCCAAGGGACTGCTTCATGCTACAGAGGTGGCCATCCTCAACGCTAACTACATGGCCAAGAGGCTGGAAGGTCATTATAAGATCCTCTACAGAGGCAGGAAAGGTACAGCTGTTAGTGAAAGCTGATGGGCAGTGTTTGCAATCAATTTCCAATAATTTTATGCTTCTTTTTTCTAATGTAAAATCTTTACGTTGGTCTGAACAGGTTTTGTAGCTCATGAGTTCATTCTGGATGTGAGGCCATTCAAGAAGACTGCTAATATTGAGGCTGTCGATGTCGCCAAGAGGCTGCAAGATTATGGTGGGCAGAATTATATAGAAAATACACCCAGTGTCCACATTACTAGATACAGTTATACAGTGTAATGCAGGAGACTGGTCATAAAGTCTACTGTGTGTTAGGGCTGTACATTGGCAATATTCAGGCGATACATTACGTATCACGATACTGGGATATGATTCAATACATCGCATTTTTTTTTACATTTCTGACAATATCAAAACATAAGCATCACAAAACGGTCTCAGATTTTTGTACTGAATTGCAACAGATGGCACAAAAGCACCTAATAAAGTGGGCAAAGAGTATGTGCTGTATTTTAGAAGCACTGTAGTTTTAGTGCCTTGTTCTCAACAGGATCAGTTTTTGGATCTTACAACCAAGAACAACTTAGTTATAACCAATAGAAGTTGTGACTTGTGGACTTTCTTTTGCTGGTATCCAGGTTTCCATGCACCCACCATGTCTTGGCCTGTGGCTGGTACTCTTATGATTGAGCCCACTGAGTCAGAGGACAAGGCCGAGATGGACCGATTCTGCGATGCTCTGCTCGGCATCCGACAAGAGATCGCAGACATCGAAGAGGGAAGGATGGACTCCCGCATCAACCCGCTCAAGGTATGTCACTGGCCTAATTACACTGGACAATTTATAGCGGTGACATCTACCATCTGAGGTCCTCACGTGCTTCTTTGTTTGCAGATGGCCCCTCACTCTTTGGCCTGCATCTCATCCTCCAACTGGGACCGACCTTACTCCAGGGAGTTAGCTGCTTTCCCCTTGGTGAGTGACCTCATCTCTAATTTCTTTACACCCTTGACACAACTTTTCTAGAAGAGCAAGTGAGCATTTGATAAAACTGATGATTTAATTCACGTACTGACATTGAAGTAAAAAAAAAAAAAGCTTAAGGTAACTTGGGCTAATCTTATTTTTTTTACTCTGATACTGATTTGATGGTTGAGCTACGTTGGCATTAGAAACAGTACAACAGAGGAACACTGCATAATCAAAGTAAAAAATAAAACATTTACAACTTCTGTTTTTATATCATTAAATGTCTTTGCAAATGTAGGTCAACTAGAATCATTTAATAATCCGATTTTTTTTAATGTATTAAATTTTAGTGTATTTTACCCTGTATATTTTTTGTTTTAACGTCTCCCTCACTTTGTAAATTTTGCACTGCGCTATTAAGTGTCAACTACTTCGCTCTTACTTATTCCCGCTTTATTCCAAAGCCCTTCATAAGGCCTGAGACCAAATTCTGGCCGAGCATCTCCAGGATTGATGACATTTACGGGGACCAGCACCTCGTGTGCACCTGCCCGCCCATGGAGGTCTACGAGTCTCGATACGAGGAGAAGAGGGCCTCCTCATAGATGCTTTGTCCAGTCTCAGTGTGGCCTGAGCACTAAATTATCAGACTTAACACCTGTTTGCTCAATGTAAGATCAGGAAGGTATAAGAGGTTCAAACAAATCAATACTGTCAGACTCTGCGGAGAGATTGATTCTGTTGCTGTTTTCTTCCAGCTGTCTGTTTTTTAAACATTAGCCCCCTGTGAATTGTGGTTAATTCACTCAGAGCCTGCAGCTGTGCAAAAGATATAAAGCAAAGCCCTCATGCACTTAACTGATTTCACAGTGAAGAATCCCTGATGCATGTCGACTTGTTACGAGTTTTGAGGCGGACGTCGGGACAGGGCTTTGTCTGATCACACCCTCTGTACAGGGTCAGGAGGTTTCCCCCTACTTGAAATCTAATGGATTAAAGGTGCAACTTTTGCTTTTCCAAATCTGCAGGGTAAATGCACCCTTTTAGAGGCTGTTCGTAACGTATCTCTGAAATACTGCACTCTCAGTGCAGTACATTTTGACATCTATAAAAAAATGCACTTGGTGCCTCTGTGTAAAATAGATGCCTTGACTTTGTTTGTTCAAATACGTGCTAAGAGTTTTCTTGTAGGCTTTTGTTATTATGCTTCTGTTGTATGTTTTAATGTATGTTGTGACATTTGTTGACCACATAGTAAATAATCAATGTTGATTTTAATTGAATTATTTTCTAATCTAAACAGTTGTATTAAACATTTTGTCTGTGTTCATGT
This sequence comes from Ctenopoma kingsleyae, assembly GCA_032353495.1. Taxonomy (NCBI): domain Eukaryota; kingdom Metazoa; phylum Chordata; class Actinopteri; order Anabantiformes; family Anabantidae; genus Ctenopoma; species Ctenopoma kingsleyae. The sequence goes on along the minus strand of JAUBNQ010000028.1, from coordinate 19,706,977 downwards.
CCTGTGTACACTACAGGGAAAATCAAACTTCCTATTTTAGGCAACACTGCCACCTGGTGGCAATAAGAACATTTTTCAATTTCTTAGAGAAGATGTGGAAAAAATTAAAATGAGTATTTCAGATTCTACTGTCTTCAGTTCTTTTATTTTAAATGTTACTTTTGGAACAATTTTTCAGCTTTAATGTTTGATACTTCCTTTCCAGAGGCTTGAACTGAATAGATTATCAACGAATTTCTGTTAGTCTAAACATTTCAGAAGGTTCTAGGACAAAACGCTGGGTGGAAAAAACCCAAAGTTTCCTTGTATCTATTCAAATCAGTAGCACATACTCCGCTCCACGTAGCTCTACTTGCTATGCTCTGCCACAGTCCTTCAGCTACTAGTCATAAAATTACAATAAGTAAAAAAATTACTACTCCAGCAGATACTGTTGAAATTCTTTGGTAAGAAGATTGTCTTGTTTGAAGACTTTAAAAATCACTGCACTACAGCCAGACTTCTGGGAGCCTAACATCAAGTTAGAGTTGGACTAAGGTGTCGACAGCAGCTCTCCGCAATAATTTTGGAAAAGGTTTGGAAAACTTACATTAAGAAAGTTTTGAGTGATTTAACTAATAAGATCATGAAATATAAACTAAATATACATTTGGGCTATTGTACAAACAAAATAAAGTTTCGTGACTGACAGTCTGTAGACCAAACAAGCTAACTGAAAACAGCCATTAGTTGCCATAAGTAAAGACAAAGTAGGGCTGCAACTAACAATTTTCAATATGAAATATTTCAAATTTGGCCTTTAAATTGTCAATCACCTACACTGACACTGAAACAGCTTTGCATAAAACACTGATTACTAAAATAGTTTCTTTTGATCGAGTAATCTGACAATCTAGCCATGGGAAACCAGCAGAATCTGGTTTTGGAAAGAGGTTGCATAACTACTTTAACTCCTGAGAAATTGCAATGTAAAGCACATATCAGCAGTGACAGACAGTACAAATATTCCCATAGTGTGGTCAGTCTGAACAGACTGTCTGGGATCTACAGTAACTTACAGCTTTTGAAAAGCAGAAGGAATATGTTACCATCATGAGTCATCCACTTAAAAGTGCAGTATTTAAAGTATCTTTAAATGCGACAAGAAAAACATTTTATAAAGACACAAAACAAGGGTATTTCATATAGCTATTAAAACACAAGATGCAGAAATTAACTTTAAAATGGCGCATATGAGAACTGGTAATACAGTACAATCACAATAATGAAAGTGACAAATCTTAAGAGATTATTCTTATAAAGTTTCCATTTTAAGTGGATTCATTTTAAGCCTTCATCTACATTGTCTATTGCATTGAAATAACTGATGATTGGACAACAATGCTATAAAATCTAAATGATGCTTTTCAGCAACAGAAACCCGAGTATGTAAAGAGTGTGGGGGTAGACTTGACGTTACACACGAGCATGTAGCTTTTTAAAACACAAAATAATACTTCTGCATTTTCCTAAATATATTACAGCTTATTCAGAAATATGATTTTGTTTCTTATTATGTCCTGCTGACAACTTAACAAGTTCTATTAAGAGGACAAAACAAATACGCCCAAACGATTGGGTAGTGTAGTCATACTGCATTTACACTGTAATAAGTGTTTAATGATGAGCAGATATGTCCCATATATACTGTCAAGATATTCAGTGAAAAAACCAAAACCAACAATTAAGCATCAACAGATAAATCTTATGTGCCATAGAGCTCCATTGTTAATATCAGTGATCCACACTGTTGCTCTGTATGTTCCTTGTCTATTTTGAATTTATCTCATATACACAGACCTGCTGCTAAAAAGCTACTAGGTGGCTCTAACACTGTACTGGTTTTTATGTCTTCGTGTTAAAAAGAGTCTGGATCATGTAGGCAGTGAGCAGCTTGCAAATAGAATTTGCTATAATCAAAAAAGTACTGAAAAATAAAAAAGCCCAGTGCAAAACCCAGTTTCCATTTGTCTGTGGTGTGGCTTCTCATGTATCTGCAGACATGGTTTTAATGGCCAAGTGGAACTTGCCTGAACCATATACTCATATACCTATGTTAAAAAGGCTTGAACTCAGAGGAATACTTCATATAATAGACTAAAATCACACCAGAGTTGTTGTTTGGTAAAAACAGTAAATGTCTGGCTAACGGTAAATTAAAACAAGTTAAATAATAACGTAACACAGAGGTCATAAAATGGCCTAAACGTGCATCACATGTCAAATCTGGATTTAAATTCCAGCTGACAGGTGAACAAATACTGGAGAAGCAACAGTGTCTCACTTGACTTTCCCTGTTAGCCAGTCCTCTTGTTGGCTCATCACCTGGTGAGCATCAGCGTCCTCGGTTTTTCTCTTCTGAACAAGCTGATCGACCAGGGCGACAAACACCGCCGAGGAAATGAGGCAAAGGCCCGAGAGGTAGAAGGCAGCGCTGTAGTTGTTAGTCTCGTCCACCAGCCAGCCTGAAACCGAGAACAAGAGAAAGAAGATCCCACAGTGCGTCAGGGCTGATAAATAATTGATCACCTTTAACAAGGTGTTTGTGCCGTGAGTGTTTATCTTAGGACAGGGGTGGGCAATCCTGGTCCTCGAGGGCCACTGTTCTGCTTGTTTTCCAACTATCTCTGCCCTACCCACTGCTGATTACCTGGATCAGGTGTGTTCAGCCAATCAGAAGCTGCAAGTGCATGGATGTTTAGAAAACAAGCAGGACAGCAGCCCTTGAGGACCAGGATTGCCCACCCCTGTCTTAGGATAATAATATCATAAATGATCATAAAGAATGATCCACATGCCAAGCCCATTATTATCCAACCCAGGTAACGGGTACACATGATATTCAAGTCCAGGCAACAACTGTGTGCCATGAAGAGAGTCACACTGGCAGCCTGCCTCAAACACAGAATGGGTTTTAGTAAAATGAGAGGACCTGTTGACAAGGCAGACGAATTTCATCCTCATTCTTTAAACACTGTAATTAATGTCAGCTCTATTTGTTTGCTGTTTAAACAGAACCGCTACGACAATCGGGCACAAAAATGAGGTCCTGTTTGTTAAGGACTGAGCCTCTCTGATGGATTATTTTAGAGTGTAAAACTAAGTTTTCCTTAAAGCCCCTTCATGTGACACCACATATTTTTACAGCGCTCAGCCAGGCAATGAAAATGAATATCCACTTGCATCTGGAGCCAAATAACATCAGGAGTAAGACTGCAACTATGCATACCATACATCAACTCTTAATCTTATGTCAACTCCTTTATCAACTCTTAACCGTCACGTATGCATAGCTGCATAGCTTAAAAGCTGATTCAAATAGAAACATAGGTTGACTGGTACAATTCCACTTCTTTTTTGTTTTGTTACCTGGTCTTCTCCCTGTTCTGCTGTGACACCTTATTTTCCTCATCAGTAAACTGTTTAACTGACATTAAAACTTATTTCAGGTAAGGCCCTATAATTATTCTTCTGGGTGAATATTGACTCTACCACACACCGCTCACCTGCAGCAGGTAGACCGATGAAGCCACCAATGCTCCTGAACATCATAAAGAGCCCCAGTCCACTATCGAACCCCTCTAGGGTTACAATATCCACAATGGAGGTGATGTGAATGGCCACCACGCAGCCAAACAGGAAGCCGTAGAGCGAGGAAAAGACCAGGATTGTCCAGTAGTTGTGGCTGATGGGCAGCAGCAGGAGCACCACACCGAGAAGAGTGACCAGCATGGTGAGCAGCTGCAGGTTCCTCACCAGCCTCATGTTGGCTATCCACCCACAGATCAGCCTGCCGGCCAGGTCTGCTAGCGCCAGCACTGAAAGGATGGAGGCTGGCCAATACTTATCCATGCCCAAACTACTGGCAAAGGGCACTAGGAAGAGAGGTGGGATGAAAAAACCTGCTGCAGCAAAGATGGCAAACAGGATGTAGAGAAAAAGTTCAGGTTTCCTCAGCAGGGAACACTGGAAGATAACCTTCCTCTTTGGCGGGAGCACATCAGCATCTCCTGCTGAACCATCTTTATTTTTCTGGCTCGTTCCAAGAGGTCTCATGAGAGCGCCGCACACACACAGGTTGAGCTGAAGGCCTCCAATGATGAGCAACGCTCCCTGCCAGCTGTACATCTCAATCAGCCACTGGAAGAAAGGGCCGAACATGATGGCAAAAACGCATTCCCCTGAGCTCGCGATGGCGTAGGCGATGGGACGCCAGTGTGTGAAGTAGTGGCTCACCATGCTGTTGGCAGGGATCCATGAGAAGGAAATGCCTGTTCCTGGAAAAAGATGGACATGTTTAACCATCTAATTCTTTTAAAGCTTGGTGTCTTCTTACATTATATCAACAATACTTGATGATTTTGTACAACTACTACGTTCTGGGTGAAAAATATCAACATAATGCTGTAGAGCAACATGTTATTTTAATTTGAAGGCGTTAAAGAACCAGATTTTATTGTGTCACATGTGGCTCTGCGTCATGAAAGTGAAGGTTTACTATTTAAAGATTCAACCTAGAGTTACAATTATGTCCTCAATGTGCCACCTTGTAGGATGCCCATGGTGAGGTAGAGATAGGGTAGACTGAGGTCCAGAGATGCTAGCAACATCCCAGAGGCAGTCAGCAGGCCTCCAACTATGATGACCACTCTCTGAGAAAACTGTAAGGTCAGCGCACTGGCTGCTGGAGCTAAGAAGAAATGAAAACACTATTAAAAACCTGTGGAGGTTAAAACAACCCAGAATTCCAGACTGAAAACCATATCCTTACCTCCAAGGTGAAACATAGCAATCGTAGTGGAGGTGACCCAGGAGGTGGTGCTGGTCAGGACTCCAAAGTGACTCTGGATGTCCAGGAAGAAGAGGCCAAAGTTCTTCAGGACAGCAGCAGTAAGGCCCATGACGAAAAAGGCTGATATGACAACCACCCAGCCGTAGCCCCCGTCAGGGGGTTCAGCTCTCCTAGACTTCATCTTCACCAGCTACCCTGCAGGCTGCTGTCTGGGCTGTGCTGAAACGTCGTCATGCAATAAGCCAACAACCTCAGAGGGTAGGCAAAGCTCATGGAAAAGAGTATGCAAAACACCTACATATGTGAACTACCAGCTGCAAGAGTAGATTAAATAGAGTGAACATTAGCATCGGTGGCAAGTATAACTGAGAATACATTAACTTTAACTTCAGAGCTTTTCCCTCAGTAAAGCATCTGAATACTTCATCCACCACTGTACACAGGTTAAGGTAAAAAAAAAAAACAAACCCAAACATTACCTTTAACTGAAGACATCTGGTGTCTAACATTTTGTAAGATCAGAATTACACTGTGACCATGAAATCCAACACTCTTCGTGGAATTTTCTAACATGTTTGCTTCTCCATATATGTGAATAAGAAAATATTACAAACACCAGCTCTATAGAACTGCACCAGAAAGTATAACCTTCAAAACCGGGCTAAAATCCATTAAAACTAACTCCATTAAAAGTTAGTCTGAGTCTCATCAAAGGTAGGTTTGGTCTGCAGTGCTTTTTTTTTTACTTTCATGTTGTCTCAGCGATTGAAAGTATAGTAATTACGTTCACATTATACTTACTCTGATTTTACAACACTTATAAAACATGATGCATTAGAGTATGGGACATACTTGTTGCCACACAGGTGTTTTCAGTTATGTGGCTGATTGCCACCAATTCACCAATAAAAATGCTAAAAGTTGCAACTGCAACAAACCAGAGTCCATAAAGACATCAATTTATAAGTTTGTTTTACAATAATATATTGTGTGTATAAGAACAATTGCAGTATACTTTTGCATTTCACTTTAAATCGTACAGCGGTTTCTTTAAATTAACAAGCAGTTCCTAGCTAATTCACCAATCTCGCAGCAACAACAACAGAAAAGAAAAAGGATAATTTTTCTGATGAGTTTTTACCCGCTACGGTTCCCAGTCATGGGTTTCTGTTGCAGACTTTCTTCCTTTTGTACCGCGGCAAAAGCGTCAACACCAGCTGCTGATTAAAAATGCGGTGCGCTCTTATTCCAAAATTTAAGGTAAACGCATTGAAACGGCAGAAAGAAGCTAATGTTAGCATGGAGCTCTGCGGTATTATTTCACTGTGGTTCACATTTATTAAACAGCCGTGCAGGAGTTAAGACTGAATCAAGGCACTGTGCGCTATTGTCCCCATTTGCGAATCTGATATTCGCCGGTCAAGCGTCCTCTGCTCTGATGAAGCGACGCCTCCAGCGTACGTCACATCCGGATTTCAAAATAAAGGGCCGTAATTTATCAGCGCGCATGAGAAATTTTAGAAACGTCAACACACACTGAAATGAGAATTCCTTTAAATATTAATACACTGCTACTTCATGAACCTACTAGGCTAAAAAGGAAAACTATTGTGGCTTATTTAAGTTAACTTAATTGAATCAATACTAGGCTTTAATTGTTTTGTTTTCTAACACTGTGCAACCATAGGCTGCAAGAAACTGAGAATCTGAAAATGTATCTAACTCTTGCCTTCATAACATGGGAAGGCTGTTATAAAACATCAAATAGCTGGTATTTGCAGTAATCAAGATAAGCCATGGGAGACCACAAAACAGATTCACATGCAGTAGAAATTAATGTATGTCAAGCAAAGCAAGATAAGGCAACTGTAGGTTTAACTGATAATATGATGATCTATAGGCCAGTTTCTCAAAAATATCTCACAAAATAATTCACTTTTGTCCTAATTTTGAGATAGAAACTTTTTTCTATCTTTCTGTCTATAAGAGTTCCATATCACTCAACTGCGTGAAAGACACACTGAAATTTAATATATGTGAGATTAAACACATCAGAATGTCACTTAAATGACACAGTTGTCACCACTAGTGCTGGGTTTCTACTTGCTGTTATATTTAGTCACTGCTCTCCGTTACTGAAGTTACATAACGTTGTCTAGGTGGAACATACTACACTACAGTGCATACAGGAGTTAAAAGGGCTGGATGGACTACAGTTGAACCTGCTCGTGTGTCGCCTTTAAATATACAGCATTTATACAGTTATACAGTATGTTAAAACCAACCTCTTGTTTACAAAGTCAGCATTATATACACATAAGGTGTCTATAATAAGCAACACAATGTTGTGTTATAACTGCTGTTGAAGTTCTTTAATTTTCACACCATCTGTCACAATGAAAACATAAAACAATAACAGATTTTTAAATCACTTTTGTATATACTTCATTTACACTGACATCTTTCTGGCAGTTCAAATATAGTTTTTTTAACTATATTTTCATATTATAAAATTATACATTTTTTCAGAGATATGTACACAAATATACTATATGTATATACACATACATACAAAAACCTCAGTTCTATCTAAGGGGGAGAGGGAATGGGGGTGGCAAGAGCTAGCCCTGCTAGCTGTTTGTATGGACACACGCACACACGCACACACGCACACACACACACACACACACAAAGGGAACTTGTTTAACACAAGCACCTGTAGCTTTCGGACTGCTAATAGTCTACCAAGTCTCTACAAACTCTTGTCGAAACCACAATGTTTCACCCGACATGTTTGCTGTGTTTCATCATCACCTTCAACAGTTGAACACATCCAAGCCTCCGTTTTCTGGCCATTAAGCTGCTCCTCTATAGAGAATGGGGGGTTGAGTGCCTTACTTAAAGGCACCTTGGCAGTAGTTCATGAGCTGGTCCTTAATTCAAACCACAACTCTTCTCATCACAAACTGCTGCGTTTAGCAGAAGGAACCTTTTTTTGGCTGTTTGTCTCTTTGCCATAAAAAGGGCAGCAATGTCAAGAGCGTCTCGGTTGAAGGGGAGCAGGGCACTTTGGGTGATTCTAAAACTCCTTACTGTCCCTGAAAAGGTCAATGCGCAGGGCAAGCTCCTTGAAAGAAGGACGTAAGCAGGGGTCGTTGTCCCAGCATTCCTCCATGATCTCGTGAATCTGAGAGAAATAGCAGATGCAAACTGATCAACTAATACTGCAGTTGGCTAGTTTGTCACATCTGGATTCATTTACAGACACATCACTGACTGTGGAGGGTGAGGTAAACCAACAAACTCATTATATGTAGACAAATCTTGATGAAAATGTGTGAAATGATTAATCAATTATAAATGTAGTTTTTCAATTAACAGACTATTTATGCTTTATATTTAATCTAATAAACATAATTTTGCATAAAACGTCGTCCATTGTAGCTTTCAGAAAGAAAACAGCAGCACATGCTCCTACCTCCGTGGGACAGCCCAGCGGTTGAGGCAGCCTGCTGCCTGATTTGAGGAGCTCAATCAGGTGATAGACAATCAACTGTCCCTGCTTGTCGTTCCCCATCATAGACATAAAAACCTGAAGAGAATAATGTTGGTCAAAGAA
>JAUBNQ010000028.1:19660906-19674855 GCA_032353495.1 Ctenopoma kingsleyae | reverse complement strand
GCTCTAAGATGAGTCCTATGGCGGCGAACCTCATCAGAGATCCACGGCGAGGGTGGAGTCGCACGTGTCGGTTTTGAGGTGAGGGGGCAGAGTCTATCAAGGGAAGAGGTTAGTGTGGAGCAGAGGATATCTGTGGCACGGTTAGGGTCCTGAATAGAGAGGATGTCTAGGGGTGAAAGTTCAGAGGAAACAACAGAAGACAGTCGAGTAGGGGAGAGGGTGCACAGGGACAATGTTTTGTTTAAAAAAAAGGAAATGGCCTATCCTAAGTGTCTGCACAAAGCTGGAAGCACACCATTGTCTTAAAAAGTGGTTCCTGGTCTGGTGTTTGAGAACCTCACAAAAGGATGCAAGCGAGATCTGAGGTGGTCACAAGATGTTTTTTCCTCTTTGGCTTGTTACTTATGAAGTGCATGTTTTCTGCCTTCTGTACATTCAAACAAGACAAGACTATAGCCAAATATGTAAAAGTGTACTTAGATCCAGCAATTAATTTAGTTAAATGCTAACACCAGGATACTAATATTACCATACCAATGAGTGCATCTGAGGCTGATGAGAATGTAATTTATTTTGCAGGTATTTGGACATATGCCAAAGTATCAGATGAATGAATAATGTGACGTTATTATCACAATAGTTATTGCAATTAATCCAAGAGGTGACATGAATGTGTGAACAAAATGTCATGAGAATCAATCTGACGGTTACTGAGACATTTCACTCAAAACCACAAAGTATTAAAACTCAGATAATGGTGGTGCAGATGGTGCCAGATAACAAGTTGGGAAAAAACATTATGTTTTGTCCTTAGAGCATCACAAATATCTATACAAAATTTCATGGGCCTCCAAGCAACAGTTTAAATAACTGAGTCTGGATTTACCGACAGACGTGACTGGCTTTCAGCACGCCTAAAAATACATGAGAAAATAAATCCTTTGGTCAAACTGGTCATAACCAGACATTATTCTGTTTGTAGTACTAATATTTACATTAATCGTTTCATAGTTAGACTGATTAGCTGCTACAAGGGAAACATTTTGTATCCCTTTTCAAAAACTATGGGCGAATACGTGATACACAAATTCACACATATACACTTGGCTGAATAAAGGCAATAAGGGAGTCCTGGGGCATTCAGGTGACACTGACACACACAGAGACACACTGGAACACACAAACTGAGAGAAATATCTCAAGGATGTCCTCAGGTGTGTCAGGGTGACGGCACTCATGACTACCCTCAGAGGAGATGGGATGAGAAAAATGACACAATAAGAGAGTGTGAAGCAGAGAGGGAGGAAATGAAAGCATGAAGGGGAGATAGAGGAAGAAAGACCAGTGGAGGAACTGAAAGAAAGCACAGAAAAAAAACAAGGGTGGAGTGGTGGAAGAAAGGGAAGTAAGGAAGGGAGGAATGTGAAAAAACACAAGAGCTTGGTTATTTAACTTATACTACATACTACATATATACTACATATATTTATACACATATATACTACCTATTGCAACCCTTTACTGATTGGGAGAGTAGTTGCAGTCCTCCATAAAATAGTGAAAAATGAGCTGAATCACATTGGCCATTAGGCTGTCTGTACTGAGAACTAAGTGTTACGACTACTCAGGTTAGTGGTTTTCCTTATTATATTTAAATACATTTTAAAAAACACTTTCAATTCAGCACTTGCAGTACTTACATTTGTTTTAAGGAAAAGAGTATTGTATCATGGACAAAGTCTGACAAATGCCTTTTTTTAATATTTCTGTTCAAGACATTAATCTGTCAGATTTATATATGCTTCTAGTGTTATTGGACTTTGCACAGAGCCAGTCAGAAAGTACCCAAAGCCATGCAGAATTGTTGTTAAGTCATTAAAACAATAGTTTTACATTTTGGGAAATGCTATAATTTGCGTTCTTTTCAGGGTTAGACAAGAACATTGATCCCACTCCTGCAGCTGTAGGGTAAATATAGATATAATTTACCAGAAAGATTGGAAACTGGGGGACACAACTATCCTGACTCTGTCTACAGGTAACAGCAGCTCCAGTGTTCACCAATTAACATGTCGTATGTTGTTTGCTTAAATGGTAACAATAAATTACAGCTTGTAAAAAAGCAAGCAGCACCTTTAGCCCCTCCTGCAGTCTTTATACAATAATATAATTGCTGGGGAAACCAGGTGGGGCAGCTGATGAGGGAAATGGAAACAGGTGTATCATTAAGAAGAGCAGGTCTGGTAATGGGGAATGGAAACCAAGACTGTGTCCTAGATCATTTCCTATTTACTGTACAGGGAGTATATATTCTCTGGGAGTTTGCCATTTTTTGGAGGTGTCCAAATGTACACTACTTTCAGCTAACAATCCCACAACTCACTGCTTCCCGTTTTAGAGATAAGAAAATTACAGTTGCATGGCTCAAACTGTTAAAAGTGATGGCGCAATATGAAGATGACTAGCAAGTGTCTGAAATCTCAATTTGCACCTCACTATTGTGTGAACTACTTAGTGTACATTACATAGAGAGTAGTCAGTGAGTGTAAAGGGAGTGATTTCAGACACAGACCAAGAGTGAAGAGTCATCAGGAAGGGAGAAACCAATAAGCTGTCTGATGGACAGTGGCAGAAAACTGTTTAACTGTTTTATAGAAATGTAGAATGAAAACAAACACGTCTGGAAAAGTGATTCAACAAGAAAGCAAAAGAAAACAACAAGAAATTTCAAAATTGTAAAACTACTCTTCCAAAATAAGTAAAATTGTTCAATTTCTTTATATTACTATTGTAAGGGCTGATTTAATCAGATAAATTATAAACTGTAAGGTGTCAAATCTTAGGTCTCTGAATCACTCTGATAAAGTTAGAAAAACATACCTTTCTGTGATCATGATTCTTACTCTACTCTGTGAAGGTGACTGCCATCCATAGCAGTTACCACTAGATGGAGCTATGTGTACACAACATGCAGGGAGGGTTCATAAAACAAAAAAAAAAAGAACAGAGCAAGGGAAAAGAGAGTGGTGATGAGACAGAGAGAATAGAGGTAAAAATGTTCTTCTTTTGGTCCCAGGTGGTTTCAACACAGTCTCCAAAGGCTTTCCATGCCTGAAACTCACCACCTGCGCCTCTCTCTCACCCAGCCAAACACACACACACACGCACGCACGCACACACACACACACACACACACACACACACACACACACACAATGCCATTTGTGCCATTTTCTTCTCCACGTCCTTTAAATATCACTGGAGTTGTAGGAGACTTACAGCAAACAGCATGAAGCTTTTGTAACAGTCAAATGGTTTTTCAAATCAAAGGGAAGACATCAGAAGAAAACTAGTGTACTGTTCTCCCACCATGCCATCCTGTGAACACAAAGTACGGCATAATCAAAATGCACAAAAGTCCATCTATGCTCGTCCCTTTTTTTTGTTTGTTTCTTTTTGTGTTCGAGTTAAAATTCTGGATTATAACAGCCTACCGTTCGAATGCATGTTGTTTTCTACCTTTTTTTGTTATGTTTTTTTCTCTGGTCGTTAAGAATCACAGTGCAAAAGAAACAAAAATACATTTGTCAAATTATGGACAAAGTACCAAAACTGAAGCTTGTGATGTTGCTGAGTGACACCAATAATAATTTTTAAGACAAAGTGACAGTAGGTTTCTGAATCTTCCCTGTCAAACCCAAAGTTATTACAGAATGACAAAGAAAGCTGCAATGTTCTTTCTAACAATTATCAACGTGTTTTTGGCAACAATATGAAGCAACTAATCATAAATCACACTGCTGTCCTCTTTCGGAAATTACAATCGGTTCTGAAAAATAGCCGTGTTGAGGAAACTGCTGCTTGACCTTACTTTTGTCAGCGACACATTTGAAAGACTCTCAGTGGCACCCAGTGACAGCCTGAATGATATATATGTTTAATATAAACTTACATTTTATATAACATTTTCAATTTAGAAAGGAAACTGCAATGTACACCACAAATAATAAGACTGGGGTGAACACATGATGAAATACATGTACATTCATTACACCGGGATTTAAGAGTTGTCAGCAAATATTTATGATGAAAGGAAGAAATGGAAAAAAAAAGAATCAGCATCTGTTTCCTGTGAGCAGCATTCCCATTAAACCCACTATATTTCAACACTGTCATATCGACACTTCAGTGGCATTGTAGGTCTCTTCTATGCAATATTCCCCACAGATTAAACGTCATCAGTCTATGATCAATACAAAAATAAGAAGTGAAAACTTTTTTTTAGAAATATTTGGAATCAGACATCTCTCATTTAAATGTGAATGAAATTTGTCTACAACTTGATTGAAGATGTAAAGTTGCATCAACTCTTAGCTGGTCTAGAACCAAAAACCACCTATATGCCAGCAGCCGGAGGCAGGATTAACTTTATCATAAAGATAAAAACTGGTGCATCATTTATTAGATTTATTTACCCACATTGCGATCAGAAACAACATAGATAATGCTGGTTAGCTAGCTAAAGGCAGAGGTTTACAAATGCAGCTGTGACAATGACATTAACAACTTTTTGAGTTGGTAAGTACCAGTCGTGCTTGGATGCCAGTATGTTTTGCAAAACCAGGAGCAACATTTGTGAAGAGACCTTTAAGCTGCCAGTGCCATTGATGCACTTGGTGCTAGCATGGCTGGGAAAGGATAGTTGTTCATCACAGCAACGTACTGACGTGACTCTATGGTAGCTCCACAGTCTACAGTAGAAAGGAAAACCAGTTCTTGGGAGGTTTTGAAGTTGGAATCACGCTGGTCGTGCAGCCAAACAGTAGATGTCAATGCAAACAGGAAATAAATGGGATAAAAGGAGATAAACAGGAGATGTCAATACATCCAGCACTTGAACTTGGAACTGTAATATTGTTGTTGTATACCCATATATTAATGAAATAATGACAAAAAAAACTAAACTAAATAACTTTAAAGTATTTCAGTGTGGCCCTCTGCATTTAGTCAGTATTCACCAGGTGAACCCAGAAATGACTTATGATGCCATGAACCCATCATGAAATGATGCTGACTTGACCGTAACTCATTAAAAAAACAGAAACATCAGTTGCCAATGAGGTTTAGTCAGTCTTGTTACAGACAAGTAAAACTAATGAGAGAAGACGCTAAAAGGATGTTTCTCATGCTTTACTTGATCCACGATAATGTCAACTACATCTTAGTATGGACTTGGATTTAATCTCATCTCTCTATCTTTATCTGTCGCTCTGTATCTGGCCCCCCCTCCCCCCAGCCGACCAACCCACACACACACACACACACACACACACACACACACACACACACACACACACGTGTTTGAACTTCTATAGTTTAGAAGACCTTGCCTAACCCCAACTCTTCCCTAACATTAACGAAAACCTGATTCTTACCGGAACATTAAAACCGTGCCATAACTCTCTAACACGCAAACACCAAAAGAGCTCGTTCTAAAAATGCCCTCATTCTCAAGGACTACAAGTTAATTCAGTCCTCACTAAGATAGAAGCACAAGAACACACAAACACACGCATAGATGCACACAGTACCCATACCTGAAACGACTCAGTTGGGCCGAGCTGGGAGGCACAATTATGAGTAGCTGCCTTCTTGACCTTCTATCTGCCAACCAATCAAATTGAATGATGATTATCATATGAGCGATAAGCTCCTTAAAGCACTTTTATATAATTTTTTCCCTTGCACCGTTTGTCTTTTTCATTTCCCTACTCCATATCTTTATTTCTGTGCTTTACCTGGATATCCCTCTTTCTCACTTTCACTCATCTTTCTCTTCATCTCTCTCTTCCTCTCTAACTTGCTCTTTTCTTCCTTACTGGAAAAGGGCTCCCAAACTTTTAGTGCATCTTGGATTTTACTTAGAAATGTCATGTCATAGGTGATCTTATCCATCACAGTTCTGCACCAGCTGCATTTTAATCTTCATCTATAAAAAAAAAAAAGTGTGATACTGAATCATGCTGAAAATAGATCATCCCGTTTGATTTGTCTTCAGGGTTGTAGCTATTGTTGAGGACACTGAGGCCACGGTCTTTGTATTATTTATGGAGATTTGGGAGCATTAGCGATCACTTAGGGTGGTTTCAATATTTTTAGTTTCAACATATTCAAAGCTATGATAGTTAAGGTTTTTATTCTAGATTTAGATTGTCTAATCTATAGGAATTCACAGGAAATGGTGCACGCATGTCCAGAGAAATCGTATTAATATCATTCTCACTGTTTGCTGTTTTCTTAGTACTGCTGTTCCAGATTAAAACCTTTCAAGCTGTCTTGACTTTTTATTGTGAAGTAGTCACAGGTATCAGAATTTATGGGTCTATGCAGTATGTTGTTCTGCCTGTGTAGTGAAGGTTCTGATGGCCAAATTTATTTACAGAAAATAAAAAGTGCGGTGAATAAATACCGACAACAATCTGAAACACACCAGCAAGTCCACCGCTGAATGGCTCAAAGAAAACAAAATTAAGGTTTTGGAGTGACCTAGTCAAAGTCTGGATTTAAATCTGATTGATATGCTGTGGCATGATCTTAAATTCTGCAAAGAAGTGGGAGAGTGGGCTTAAATTCCTCCACAGTGATGTGGCCAGTTATTGCAAATGCTTGATTGCAAGGGTGAAACAACCAGTTATTAGGTTTAGGGGGCAATTAATTTTTCACATAAGGCCAGGCAGTTTCTTTCCCTTAGTAAATGAAATCATCATTTAAAAACTGCATTTTGTATTTACTTAGATTATCTTTGAGTAATAGAAAATGCTGTTTGATGATGTCAATGGTTTAAGTGTGACAAATATTCAAAAAAAAAAAAAATCAGGAAGGGGGCAAATACATTTTCTCATTCATCAATAATTACTGGAAGTGATAGGTTTAATACATAGAATATGAAAAATCTAAATAATAACTTTAGATATATTATGTCCTTTTGGTGTCTGAGAGAGAAGAGGTTGGAGAACCTTGTACGTATCTTTATTCTTATTAGATTTAATAAGCATTAATAACAGTGAGTTAACAATGAGGGAATATATACAGAATGTATGACATGCAACAATGAAAGCTCTCCAGCTGAAACCGAATTGGGGACAATGCGGTTATGGGGCTGTAAACATTCAGCTACCAGGGCACTTGAATGCATGACCTCGATGTGATATCCTGGGTATGGTCTTGCATATCTCTTTTGTTTAAATTCTAAACTGCTGATTACACCTTTTCAGTGATACAAGCTTTATGACTCCATTTATATTCAGTTTTAAGTTCAAGCAAACATATGGCAGATGGGAAAAATATTTAGTTTAACACTAGAAACATATAAGGCTTCATGAGTGAATCATAATTTTATTTATTTAGTTTTTCCACAGTTGGTCAGACTGTGACTATTGCTGAGATCCCTTTTCCAAAACTCATAATGCAGCTCTCAACACTGCACAATCATATTTGACCAGATGGTTAATTACACACACAAAATGCAATAAAACTCTCAAAACAATGAAGATCTGTCCCGAAGTCGAATGTGTTCACCAGAGCGGTAGCTTCTGTTATCTGCTGAGTGGAGTATTTGGTCAAGAATCACACACAAAGACACACACACCATGAAAGTTTCAATCCTGCGATGAGCCATTTGTCTTTAGAGGATAAGAGGATCTTTAGTTGGTATGCATTGAGAAATTATCTATACATGTATAGTGGATAGGAACACGGCAATTGTTGCATAAATTACTAAAATAAAATCACAAAAAAGAATATGTCATAACAGGCCCAGTGACAGACTGGCAACCTGTCCAGAGTGTACCCTGCCTCTCACCCAGTGACAGCTGGGATTGACTCCAGCACACGTGCGATGTGAATGGGAGGATGGATGTGTGATCACAAAACATACTGTAGCATATGTTGGATGAGTAGCATAATCATTTACAGTACAGGCCGTGTTATAAACGTGTGATAAGGACAAGGATAACAAGCTTTATTGTCATTGATTACATTTACATGTTACAATGAAATTTGACTTCTGCATTTAACCCATCCCTCTTGGGAGGAGCAGTGGGCAGCAGCAGGCGGTGCCCAGGGAGCTAGTGCTGGACTGGGCTGGGAGTCTGGGCTGGGATTCAATCCTGCCACCTTCTGCATTCTAGTCTAATGCTTATCCCATTGAGCTACCAGACCGCCTGAAAACATCTGCATGAAAACCTCTTCACAGACGATCCCTCCATTCGCTGTATTTTCTCTTATACAACAGAAGATCGATCAAAGTCTCAGAAACGAAACGTGTGTGTTCCCTGACAAACCAGCGGACATGGTAAATAGTATTTGTCATCTAGAATGATGTCTTTATTTTGTCAGGCCTATGCATCTAAGTAGACTCACCTTAGCGTGAAAGATCATGTTTACACCACTTCATTAGCTTTCAATGGAGCAAAATTCAAAATTGGTTTGGGAGAGCCAGCACACAACAGAGTGGTCTGTGCGAAAGATGTGATTTCTGGCAGGAGGTAAAGTGTGTGTTTGTGCGTTCATAACAGTGTGACATTTTGCGACTCAACTTGCACGGTTGACCTTGTTTCCCGCAAGGTTAACTATTTGTTTTACCAATTATGGTTTAAAGGCTGCTCACAGTAGAAAAGATGTGTGTGTTGGACAAAACTGTTAATAGTCTCATTATGAGGACTCACACCAATCTGGAGACACTAATTAGGTTAAAGTTTAGGCTAGTGACATGTTTTTTGTTAGGGGTTGACAAAATGGTTAAAGTTAGATCTCAAAGAATTGATATATGTTAATGCAATGTCCTCCTAAGTGACCAATAGTTTTGTGGAAATGTTTTAGTTGCTGGAACTTCAGTGTTCACACTTGCACATAAACAGAGTATTTTATTATTTCATGGCATACAAAGTTGACATTTAAAAAATGATTTAGATTTAGTTTGTGACATACTACTGGTAAAATGAATGAATACTAAAGTGAGCTCCAGCATGCAAAAAGGCCACACTGAAATGTTCCTTTAATTCACAGTTTTCATGTCACATAAGGATGTGTCCTTATAGGATCAACCACACGCAAAACAGGCTTTGATCTGCTGTCTGTCACTTACTTTCTTACTTATTTTTATTCAGACACAGGCCTCATCGGTACTCGCAGAGTATGGTACATGTATGTGAACACTACCTCTTCTAACCCTCATATTCAAGTGCACTACATAACACTAGTCCCTCCCTCCATCTCTACAGTAACCCACGCTATCAGTGGTGACTCATTTAAGCTGTAGGAATAATTTACCTGACACTGGTATAAACTGGTACTGCCCTAGAATGCTGACAACGTTAGGTAGCTAACTAATCTTAGCTAATTAACTCTCACCTTTGCTTTGACAATGAAGAATTTCTTGTCTTTCACCTCTAAAATGGCAGCATTATTGAAAATACATATAGCTGACTATAGCTCTCTATACCCCTGTAAACTTTGATCCCGGTAGCAGTGTAAGAGGAGTGATATGCAGATTGCAAGAGAGAGCTCTGGGAGGAACTTCACCGCTTTTAGTGACTGAAATACTGCAGGTACTGTATATGGATCACAAGTACCCTAGTTTTTCTTCTGTTGATGGGTGATCTACAGTACGTGTTGCTTGCAACAGGTGGAAAATTAACAAGCCTGTGCTACAGTTCTATGGAGTGTCCGACATGTTGCAAGGTTTTTTCTGCCCTCCAAGTCTGCACCATTCTGGCCCCTGTAGATTGAGTAGTGCTAAAAATTGCACTGGCATTTACAACAGAAACTAACAAAGTGTCTGTTGTATCACATCTATAATCACTCGACTAATTAAATGAATTAACAACCGTAGAGTGACAGCGTAGGTTAAAGCCTACCCAGTGTGATTCAGACTGATTGTAGCAACTAAAAGGTCTAAATTAGATCTTTCGTATGTAATTTGACCAAATCACTCAAGATGTCCTTATCATCTTGGATTCATAGATCTAAAGGAATGAAAACAGAGGGACATGCTGGCTTGGTTATTCTTGTCCATACGCCTGTCATTTACATGTTCACACCTCAGCCACCCACCCCCACTAAGTCTGTGTCTCATTTGTCCTCTCTGAGCGCACATTTCTATGCACTGTGCAACTGTGTGTGTATGTGGTCTGTGTGTGTGTGTGTCTGAGTGCTGTTTGTGGGCCCATGTGCGTGTATGTCTGGCTTGGACTACTAATTCCTCCTGCCAGAAAATGTCCTGCAGCAAGAATTTGGAGTTGAGAAAGTGTCCGCTGCTCTGTCGATATGTGACACGGTGCCAAAACAGGCACACAGCCACTTTCAATTAGCATGGTCCAACATTGCCCAACTACAGCTACAGTACTGCCAGAAACTGGTTGAGATTGCTGAGAGAAACTCCATATTGCCAAAAACAAGTTTGAGGTGCTGCAAACAGAAACCTGCAAATGCCAAAAACTTGTCCAAAATGCTATGAACAATAAAAACAATAATCAGGAAATCATAATTGGGATCATTGCTGCTCGTGCCAGTCTTGCAAAACTCCATGAGGGTCTTTGTTCACTGTTGGCCAACAATTAGTGAGAATTAGTGTGAATTAATGAAGAATGAATGTCTTGGCTAACATAGAAAATTCAAGTCCTACTGTCAACAGATCTTTGCAAAACAACCAATATAGCAATGCGCTTCTGGTTTTGCATGTTTTAGTCCAAAAACAATATATTGGACTGGACAAGACAATGAACCCGAAATCCTTGGCACGTCAAGGGGGCAGCCTGTGCACAAGACTTTCCCCAAAGGGATTAATAAAGTATCAGTTATTATTATTTATTATTATTGTTGTGGTAATCTTACTAATGTTTTAAGCCTTAATTTGGTGATGAATGACATGAAGAAACGAAGGAATGACAATGACTATGCAAGTCTTAATTGGCAGGTTTCCCTTAAAAACAATTTGACTGTGGATTCTCAAATCCCACTTATCTGATTTCCAGTTAAAAGTGAAATATAAAAAACAACAACAAAAAAAAACAAAATCTGATCCAAAATGTTTTATCTTAAAATACAGAAAATGATAATATGACAAATTATGACAGATAATATCATAAAAATGACTAATTGTTGTCAATCTGATGATCAAACATTGAAGCTGATGCTGCTTAAAGTGCATCTCTACTTTGGAGACAAAACACAAGCAAATTAAGAAAACAACTGCACCAGTTTAACAATACAGGTTGTCAAATTACCCATTGAAACCTGACAAAATTAAACATGCTACAAATAGCTCAGATGACAAGGGAAATGTTTCCACAGAGCAACTAACACAAATTAATGATAAGACCAAGTTTGACCCCAACTTCTTCCCCTAATGGCAGCTTGGAGTTACCTGACTGCACGTGATAAGAGCATCAAGCATGGACACAAACCCATCACCCTGTGTACTGATGGAGGTTCAGATAAAACCAAAGTTGTGTGCACCTATTGCTGTGATGAACTGTAGTAGTAGCAGTAGTTCTGAGATGAGAACCAGTACCATCTTTAAATGGATTGCGACACACTGCAGACCGGGGGCTTCAAGGTACCAATCAGATTCCCACAGTGGATTCATGATACAACCCTGTGTCCTCCATTAATTTGCATCAACAAACATGCTTTGGAGATAATGTAACCATAATGTGGCCATAAAACATTATGTTAACACAATAATATGTTGTTAATTTATGTATTTGGCAAGTTGCATAATGTATATGCTGATGCTGAACATATCAGTAAAATGTTAACAGACATTTATTTGTTCTGCCAAAATATCCAGTCTTGCTGTAAAATATGCACTTGTAGTATACAGCATTATAAAACTTGTGGTTTTGAATAATGTAGTGTAAGGGAAATACAGTACACTGGTTTGATATAGCAGACGTTTGCCGTGACCTGACAGCCTACTTTGCAAATGCAGGTGCTGTTGTGTTTACATAGGAAAAAAACAAGGTGGAGGCTAACTATCTGAAAGTTACTGTAGATGACGCATAGACCTGCGACCACACCAGTGCACTGAGACGGTACCTGGACTCAATCAGACTTAACAGTTAGGTCCATAAATAATGGAATGATGATAATTTTTCTGGCCTCTGTACACCACCACATTACGTTTGAAATGAAAGCAAAGTCAACACATTCAGCTTTAATTCAATGGGTTTGACAAAAGTGTGGCATTAATGATTCAGGCATTACATTTTCATACACATACGAACCCCCCTTTTTTTAGCAGCTGCCTTCAGCTGCTGCTTGCTTTTTTCTTCTTTCTGCCTTCAGTCTTGTCTTCAGTAAGTGAAAAGCACGCTCTATATTTTTGAGATCAGGTGACTGACTTGGCCAGTGAAGAATATCCAATTTCTCTGCCTTGAGAAACTACTGGGTAGGTTTGGGTAGGGTTCTTCTTCACCATGGTCATAATTTTGCAGTTATCCATATTAGTTGTCTTCTGTGGCCTTTCAGCCCTTTTACTGTTGCTGAAAATGACAATTCCTTCTTCTTAAGAAGGTTCCACACTGTTGCATTGGCCACTCCCAGTGTTTTTTTTCCCCCTTTCTGTTTATTGCACTTCTTCAGCCTAATGTTGACATCCTTTGCTTCCACAGACACCTCTTTGGGTGTTATGTTGAGTGCTCCAGTGAGTAGCTACCAAATGCAAACGAAACACCCAGAACAACATCCAGGTCCATTATCTGTTTAATTTGTTATGGGGTAATGAGGGAACAGTCCACACCTGGCCATGCAACTGCTTATAAATTATTTTCTACATCATTTATGAGCCCCCAAAATGTGTGTGTGAGTGTATAAAAATCATTGTCACTCCTGAATGGCTAATGCCACAACATTGTCAGAACCTTTGAATTAAAGCTTTTCTTGACTTGAGTTGTTGAGTTGAGTTCATTGTAGATGTGATGTGGTGGTGTACAGAGGACAAATGAAAAAACAAAACATTATGCAGTTTTGATCAGACCTGACCATGTTCTATGCTTAATTAGCTGCTTGTTCTAATTGTTATGTCTCTCTGCTGATCTCTTCATGTATTGCTGTATCAGGTAATATAAGGTCAAATAATTTTTCTTTCCTTTTATTTTCATTTGTCTTTTTCATCCTCAAACTTTCTGTCTCCATTGCTTTCTGCTTTCTATCTGTCGGTGCTTTAGCATATCCCTCTCCCTCTCCGCTTCCTTTTGCCCGTTCCTTTCCATCGTGCTGCCAGTATTTTGGAGCCCGGTTAACAAGTCATTTAAACCCCATCTTCTCTGCTCCCTAATCATACATACAATATTCAAACATGGTTGTCAGTCATGCAGATGCATTAAGCCTGTCATTCCCACTCTGCCCTACTCTTCCCATTCCTTTTTCTGCTCTCCCTCCCTACATCTCATCTTCATGGCTCTTCTTCCTCCTCTCCTCTCCACTCTCATCTTTCTGTCTCCCGCTTTCATTTTCTCCTACTTCCTCTCTGCCCTCCCTCTCTCTCGCCCATTCAATCTTCTCCTCTGTTCCCCTCTGCATAGATAGAAAAAGTGAGACATCTTCACTCTTTTCATGTGATCACCCGAGGAGCACAGCAGTGAAAACTGTTTATCTTTTCATAGAGATGCTATGTACAGGATTTTCGTATTAATAATAATTTACCCTAATTCAGCCATGATGATACATTATAATAACAGAAAGGTCCCTCATATTTAAGTATAAACCCTATAGAGCTGCTTGGTGCATTAATTTGCATAATCATGGCCATAACCATAAGCCTGTACACTTGAATACCTGCAAAATATATTCTTAGCATTCTTAGCATTTTCATAAACAATATTGGACTTGAGACTTTAGGCTGGTGTCTCTGCTTTGTAAAGGAAACCTATGTGTTGAACTTAATC
>JAUBNQ010000028.1:19647152-19660806 GCA_032353495.1 Ctenopoma kingsleyae | reverse complement strand
TCATAAACAATATTGGACTTGAGACTTTAGGCTGGTGTCTCTGCTTTGTAAAGGAAACCTATGTGTTGAACTTAATCCTGCAATTAAGGACAAAAGAATTCCAGCGATCTAACATGCTAGTCAGTCATATGCTTGCAGTAGTCAGCAGTTCCTCAAACTTATTTATCTGTCTAACGTGGATGTGTGGATGTTTCAATCTTGGTCTGGTGGAAAATGGGTCAGAAAAATGCAAACAGTTTATTAAGAGACACATTTGTTGAATCCTGTCTTGTAACTGTCTGTAAAACCTCACTGGGTGATTTTGTATCAAGCTGTAGGTTTACCAGGAAAATGTTATATGGCAGTTACCACTTACCATGTACAAACATACTGCTCTACAGTTTAGTGGATACAGGCTCACTTCAGCTGGTTTAAAGAGCTTGCACAACTGTGCAAGCTAACAAATCTCCTTTGCTCACTGCCGTTTCTCCTTTTCTTCATCGCTCTGTGGTACTTTCTGTGTTAAAGCCACATCGCTAATCAGCATGAGTGTGGATGACTATCCAAATGCAATCACAAACAATTATACTTCTTGCTGTGTCTGTGTGTGTCTGTGTGTGTCTGTGTGTGTGAATGTGTACATTTTAGCCCATTAGGAAGTGACGCACTGATTACCCGTCAACTCTCACGCTGCCTGACTGCCAGTCACACAACGACAAAAAGCAAGACTACCTGACTCTCAAACACACACACACGATTTGCTTTCCACCCATAATGCACTCAGGATACTTGCCGCAGTGTTGGTCACAACGCCAGGGTAACTGCTGCTAATTCAATTGAATAAAAAAATGAAAGACCAGGGTAACATTCATCAGCTGAATATGAATAATATTCTGAGATGTAAATGTCAGAGCTTTCATCAGCTTGGTTTGCCTTCCTTGTTTATCATATTATAGTCTTATAGTCATTACTGTTTAAATGCAGCTGGACTCATCTTTCTCAGCTGCACCGTGTCTCATTCTGCTTGTGTAAACACTGCACAGTCTGGTCCATTCTGCAACAAGCTGACCCAGTTGTGAGACATGCTCACCCACCATCTGCCACACTCTTTTATAGTTATTTATATGTTATTATGGTGATTCTGGTACATCAGATTACTGTGCAGAGAGAAGCTGATGTAGTTTATGTTGTCACAATGGCAGTACGTACGATTTGTGCTGCCACACAGCACAGAATAACCATACTGAAATACTGAATATCTGTGGGAGTTTGTTATTGCTCAGCACCAATGAGTCAACACCAAGTACTTACTGAGATTTTTGGATTTCGTAACTCAATTCCCGGGCTGTACTGTGATTAGGAGAAACTCCCGCCCACTGACATTTCTCACCAAACACACACACACACACACGCACAAAAGCACGTAATGTTACTGACAGACTAATGTTACAACACAATTTGACCTCCTGAGGTTAGAACAAGACTTTTCAACAGTGTTGTTGTCTAGTTATAGAAGGTGTGCACATGACGTGACGATGTGGAAGTCACTGCCAATCAGTGGCAAAAGCTGCTTGAGTGGCGGTATTGACCGAAACCGTGGCCAGTGGAAACCTAACAAAATATCTCGAATGGGAAGGGTTGTTCTGTGATTGACTGTACAAACAGATTACACACGAAATCAGAGGTGTCTTTTTACAGAGTGCCGAAATCTAAAGAGAGGAGCGAGGAGATCAAAAGTCAGGTACATATAAATGTCAGGAAGTCCAGTTTCTAGCCACATGTCAATCAGTATGCTTAAGTCCACCAGAAATCTGACTAAATATGCTCTGTAGACATCTAAATATGTTTTTTTAAGACAGTTTGCACTGTGAACAGGCGTGTTGTGTCTATCTGTGTCTCTCTCACAGCACTGTCGGTCACTTTCTTCCACTTCTGTGTTGTATAACCTTTTCATGAATTCTTCAATGAGCTACTGTATATTAGCTCATCTATTTCTATTGTGTTGCTGTAAAAAGTTAGGAAAATATGTGTATTTGCTTCTGTGATAATAGTTAGGGGCACCAGCTAGAGGGTGCCAAAACAAGAAGAAAAGTTTTGCATTTGCTGCTGATCTATTTTCTAAAATCTGTGATTGACGTCCAGTGTTCCCTTTACATTATTAATAAAAAAAGGAATGCACCAAACACCTGAGAAGAGTTTATAGAGAGTATGCAGAGGGACAATGCTGACTCTCTTAAAATCTGCAGTTTTTGTTTGCTCACAGAATTGGCGCACTATTAATCAACTTGGGTCACGTGGACATTGAGCAAATCAGTTTGACAAAACAAAAACTTTAGTAATGAACAATTAGGCTGCTCTAAAAATAAAAAAAACACACAAGGCAGCAAGTCTATTTTGATGCAACTCTGCCTTCTAAAAATTAAGTTCCTATGCCACTAAACTGCAACTGCAATTAGATTTTGTAGTGAACATAAGCATATAATAATTATGTTGTGATGCAACATATTTGTTGATGAATGACATTTATCAACAGAAGGCAAGTTGCATGAAGGTGGTTGGGGTGGAGGGCCGATGTATAATGTACAGGACTGACACACCACAGACCTGAGTTCGAGTCCAGAGCGCTGTGTGAGGTTAAGTTTAGACAGGAAAGGCACTTTGGTTAGGGTTACAGAAATATTGTGTTTCTGTTTATATTTTAACACAGTATTACACTGAATACTGATTTCAGTATTGATAGTCACTTCACACTGTGTGTGAAGAACAGAAAACATAATTGGGTTGCAAATAAGTTCCCTACAAAAACGTATTGGTGATTACAATGGACTTGTATAGGAACATAATTTTTAGCAGACTGGGTTGTTTTGATCCAAGTTAGCATCTATAAGCTGAGATATGTTCTATACCTTAAGTACGATAATTATATGTTGATATTTTACAGGTCGTTTCTGGCTGTCTGACATCCATACAGTAACAAAAATGGAAGTTATTAATCATCACATACAAAGGCACCTTTAGACTTTGTGACAGCAACAGTCATGTAAGTTTATTGCATGTCACACTGTGTGAGATGGGTCTAATAAAATCTTTGTCTCTGTCTGTGTCAGAGTGTGTGATATCAGTTTAAAGCATGTCATGTGAGGCCTGTGTTTGTATTTCATTCCCTTAACTTTATCAAAAAAGTGCATTCTGGGTCATTTCGTGGAGTATTGATTGTTTGGTTTGTACATGTTTCTGAAAGACATCCTTGAGACTTTATGAAACGCCACTCAGTCAGTCACTTTAGTGAAGGAATAGTTAGATCCTGAATAGAACTGAGGTTGAAACAGTTGTACTGTTAAATAAACTGCTAAATAATCATTGGAAATGTGACAGATAAACATTTACTGCTTATTCAATAAAACAACACTGTCTTTCTCCATTTGACCTGTTAAGTTTTTAACTTTCCTGCAGGAATCACTGTACCCAAGAAGGCTACTCATATTTCCTCTTGGTGGACGTCTTGTTTAGCAACAAAGCTCTGTGTTTCCAAAGTGGTATACATGTAGTACATTGTGATAATGAGTCTTAGTGAGCTCATTGAGCAGCTGTTGAGAGTAATTAGTATTTAATCTTGGAGAGGAGAGTGCTGTGAATATTCACACTTTGATCAACAGAACCAGCCCATCTACGCCTGTCCTCTCATTTCATTTTCTCCTCTCTCCATTTATTCATCTCCTCCTCCACCTCTTCACCTCTCCCACTTGTTTGCACTCCCAAAGGAGAAAGACTGGCTTTTAACGGGGGGATAAATTCCCCTCCTTTTCTCATCTCTCTTTCCCTCTTTTTCTTCATTCTTCTTTCTCTTTCACTCTATTTGTCTCATAGCAATGCTAACCATAATAATGTGCAATCAGCATTATAATATCTTTAGGCACCAAAGGCCAAAATGTGACACCGATTGTAACTGGAACGCTACAAAAACCAGCAGGCTCCACTCTGAACACAGCTTTCAGGTTTTTTCATATCGTGAGTTATGGTTTGTAAGATCTTAGAGTTAGAAAATATGTTAAAGACAGAAATTATGTTGTACAGAGAAACTGGCACTAGTCACTTAGAGTAAAAGACAACAACAACAAAAAGTAGTTGTGTTTTCTGGAAATTGTCAGGAGACACATTGTAAACAGATATTTTTCTCTGTTTTTACAAGGATTTAACAATGTTATGGACTTTTTACTGACATATTGAAAACAAAGGTCACATCAAGATGGATTGTAGGCAAGATTGGTAGATAAACCAAATAGATACTTTATTGATTTGATTGTTTAGTGGTTTGAGAAACAAGGGACCCAACAGTTATTTGTGCCAAAATGCTAATCAGTAGAGGCATAGGCAGGTATCCAAATGCAATCACTGACAATTACAATCTGTACTGTGTGTGTCATTCTGTGTATGAGTTTGTGCATGTGTGCCAGTGAGTGTGTCTTTGATTAGTTAGTGTCTTGCTGAGTAGTCATCAATCCTCTGGCACCAAACTCAGACATACAACAAATAGAAAGCAGCAATCACACATCCCTCGCTGGTGTGTGTGTTTGTCCGTCCACATGCTTATGTATGGACATTTACATGGATATGCTGTAGCACAAGCATGCTAGTTTGTTCTACATACTATGTGTCACTTGTGTTCACGTGATGTGCACCTTCTCACTTTTTCTGCGCTTGTATGTATGCACATCTGTATTTTAGTATTCAAGTCGGTGTTAGTCTCTCACTGCAGTGAGTAATTGTGGTTTCTGTTGCGCTCCCTGTTGTTTAGCATGCAGCTAACAAAGCAAAAAGAGGGGTGACAGAGAGGAAAAAGCAGTAGGATAAAAAGGTAAGCGTAAGCAGTGGACAGCCAGGCAGAAGCCAGAGTTTTATGTGAGGTGGTGACTGGAAAATAAGAAAGAAAAATCTATATTTACTGGCATGTTCCCTTTAATTTTATGTACCCACAGAGGTGGTGATTACTCTTTGTGATTATGACTGTGATTAGTTAATGTTCAAATGTTGAATTGCTCTGATTTTAAAAGTCATATCACAATTCATCAGATAATTTGTGAATTACATTGCGTTTCATCATGTCCACTCCAATATTTTTATCCTGACATAGAAAGACTTGCAGGCAAATTAAGTCAGAGCTGAGTAGCTGAAGGATTATTTAGTAGTCCAAAGCGGTTCTAGGTGGATTTATCCAAAAGGTTCAGGTTTATATTTGTTAATTCAACAGGGCAAAGTAATAACTGCCATTGTTTGTAATAAAATGTGTAATTTCCATAATCTGCATGAATAATTGTGAATTGTTTACCTGTGGTTGCAATAATAACTACCTTTTGTAAAATACAATTTCAAAGGATCACAATTAACTTTCAATCTCGACATTAAAATAATGCTTGGTTGTGTGAATTGTGAGCTTTGCCATTTATCTTGGCAGCGCATGTGTATTATTTCCCACCAAGACAGAGCTTAAAACACACAATTACCTTATGGATGTGGATGTGAACAGTAGTAACAGAGGAGCAGAGGAGCAGAGGAGTAATAGTAGCAGAGGCATTATCAAAAAAGAAAGAGTTTTTGGACTATTTGCTTTAAAGCCACGCTAAATCAAAAAAAGAAGGCAGAGTTCTGCACAGTAGATTTCTGGTTCTTGTTGTCTGTCTATGTATTTATTGTCAGATCTCTGCCGTTTGCTCTCTGCAGATCCTGCCTGTTGCCTCACTCTCTTTGTTGTATGACAGTTCAGAAGCCATTCATGACAATGCTGCATTTTTAATTGTCATGGGAGGTGAACCGTTGATTTCACTGCTGTCAGCGCTGGCTCCTGTGATGTCTGCCACTGCACAAGGAATGATGAGGCAGACAGGTGAAGAACGTAGGCCAGCAATCAGTAAGACAACAATACAGGAAAAGGAAAACTGGCAAATTAACTTGGCAGATTGTCAGGCGAGTAATAATAGTGGAGCAGCATGGAATAAAACAGGTAGCCAAATCCATTTTTGAAAAACTGGTGTCACCGAATGTATAATAACCCTGAGTCTCCTGATTTTTTTGGACTGAACAAAGCTTTGTTTATGCTGCAACAGGAAATGGGGCAAAAAAAATGAAAAAAAAAAAAAATCTGTCAGAAGAAAGAGAAAAAAAATCACTGCTGATGTTCATTAGTTTCAGTTCGAGTTGTGTGTATGCAGTGGAACAGAGCAGATATGATATAGCCTTATAATTACTTGAACTGCTTTTGGAAAGCAACAATATGAAGTGACATGAACTGCAAGCCCTGCAGCTCACACATGTGACATAAAGCAACACTCTGCTTGCCCATTTCAAACTGCTCTCACGTTGTTTTTTTTTTGCCTGTGAGCTGTTAATAGGTTGTCTTACAAAGATTTTTAACCCGATTTAGCAGAGGCTGTACCACCTCATGGTATATGAGTAACAGCTTGCATAATGGAGAAAATAAAGTAAATTCAAGTATGCACTCACTCTGATAGAACAACAAACATACTAAATGCATCATTTACTGATCTCCAGTCTGAAATTCAGTGCCTTCAGGTACATCTAATTCGTAGTCAAGTGGACTGCCACACACTTTATCCCTGAACACACCACTCTCTTCTCTTCAGCATTTGTTCAGTGTATTTTGTTTTTACTTGCTTATTTTGCACAAGTCCCTCTTTCAATCCCATGATACAGAGTGAGGAAGTGGAGCGAGGTGTCTCCTAGAGTCACACATGCACAAATTCAGAAGACACAGGTGCACACGCCACACTACGCGTACTTAAGCTCTTATTCCTCGCTCTGATTGTCAATGAAGGCGCTTTGTGACGGTACATATTTCTTAGTGCTCAGATGTGACATCACATTCTTTATGTTGCTGTCAGACTAAAAGTAGTGCAATGCATGGAAAATTCAACCTTAATAACAAATATGATTTTAGTCAAAGACACAAAAAATGAAACAGTCAAATAAATAGGGTCTTTTATTTCTGTTAATTCATCGTCAGCTTGGTGTTAATTTCACGGCAAAAGTGAATGTCTAACGAAAAAAAAAAGAGCCAGAATCAGTTTTGAGTATGAGATTTTTCCATCCTTCACGTTTTATGATACCTTCTGTGATTTCTAAGAGAGAGAGAGAGATCAGGCCACTTATGATACTTCAGCAGGGTTTGCTGCTGTCTAGACAGTGGTCTGCCGAATAAAGAGCTTGTTCAGTACGCTAACTTGCTTATTAAACTTATTAAACAATCTCCTTCCTATAATAATACACTTGGCCGAGAACTGTACAGTAAGTAAAGAAAAGCTAAAAAGTGATCACGTTTGTTACTGTATATTCTTTTTTTTTTAGTATTGTGAGTTGGTAGCTTTAAGGTAGTTTTAAGTTTTTGTTTTTCAAATGTAAAGACTTTCTTTCAGAATGTGGTAAAAATTTGTATATTTATTATTATAGGTGAGAATATAAGTTACTTCCCAGTTGCCGCACTCCTGAATGATGACATTTTAAAAATATTTGTCACTTTGTACAACCTCAGCTTTATTAGACCCGTCACAACAATAGAAGTACTGAAAAACACAGAGTAACACATCCATGAACACAGGCTCAGAACAGACCTTGGAGAGAAAGTCATCCTCAAACACGCTGTGTATTTCTAAGTTCTTCTCACCCTTTTCAACCTGGAGTCATCTGTGCATCCCTCAGGTAGCACTGTGACACGCCAGTGCATGCTAAATCATACCTGAGGCTGCTGAAGCCCTCCCACTAACAGTTGGAGGGTGTTATAAACAAAGCTGCGCTCTTTTCTCGCCTTTCTGCCTCTGCTTCCTTCAGGTCGATCTACTGTCCTCACCTCCTGTGTCTCCTCGGCTTTTGCTTCTTTAATGCTATGCATTCATGTCTCTCCACTTGTTTTTTTTCCATTTTGTCATCCCTCATCAGCTCACCTCACATTGCCTCTCTTCCTCACTCTCTTTTCCTTCCCCTGTCTCTCATGGCTCTCCTGATGCATTTTGCATCCATCTGTTGGGAAGGAAAGTAATAATGTCAAAGCTGAATAACAACATGAGGAGTCAGGCAGAAACACACTGCAGGGTTTAAACTAGATCCAGGTATAATGCCAGACTACCTCGCCTTCAGGTTTTATTCAACACGTATCATTACAAACACAAACAAGAAAATAAACTGAGGCCCTTTTTCTCCTAACATCTGTGAGGGCCGCTGAAAGGTATTCAAACTTAGCATTACGTGAACGAACTATTGCAGCTGGCGGTGACTTTTATCCTGCTTTGTGGCTGTTGTTTAGTGATTTTCTGCCCTACTTCTCCTTGATGAGATGCACAGAAGTTTTTTAAGAAGGCCACATGAAGTTGTTTTCAACCTTGAGTTATTCTGGAAGTCAGTACACGTTCACTGTCAGCCGTTCAATGCATTGTTTCTAATCAGGTCACAGCTCCTCCCTTGTCCGGTAATACAGTAGGATATTCAGATGTGACGGCCTTGTTTTTTACCACGGCTTAATAATTGATTTTACTTCAACTTTGCTCATACAACAATTCGAATTTTGACCTATTTTAGCAGTTAGAGTCATATAGTAGTAAATGACTGCTGTTAAAGGTGATGACCCTGCAATGCACCAGCAAGTTTTGGCATTAAAGCATTAAAGCAACTTTAAACATATTGAGTTTTGTTCTTTCGGGAGCATTATATACTTTCTGGTGTCTGATTCAATGTATTGAACATTTCAACATGTGGACAGAAGGAGGCAGGAGATGAAATGGCATCTCTATGATTAATGGACTCACTGTAGCTGCCACATATGACACTGTGTCCTAAGGATAGGCTTTGATTTAAAATGAGGAAACACACAATTAAAAAAGTGCAACCCCTCTTACAAGAAGGACAGAAATGCAACACAGTAGGTGCTCTACCTCTCCTGTGCAGCTCAGACAGAAGTAGAAGTGGTAAAATTACTAATCGGAGAAACAGATTTTTTCATTTCTCAATGTGTTTTTCTTTCTTTTCTTCTTTTGTGAAATGTTATCAACCAAATCAAAGCCCAATTACTGTTCCAAATCATTACACACATCTAGCTCCGCCCGTTTTATTGAGGACACTCTGGGAGCAAACTTGTGTGGACTTGGGGAGCCAAATGGGAACAAAGGCCGATGAAACAAATGTTTTACTACCTTTGTGTGGAGTGTTAATAGTGGATTTTGCAGGGATTGTTAATAAGCATTGTGTCGAATATTAATGAATAATATATAGCCCATTTAATATAGCCCATATGTGTTCTTTTAAATAATAAATACATGGTTTATTATAAACAGTATATACGTATACATACTGTATGTTTCACTATATTGTAAATACACACTGCAGCAACATTCACACTCTAAGCAGAGCTGCGCTTGTGATGACAGCAGCAACCCTGCTCCATCAGTTGTGTGTTGCGCATTCTGCATCATCCCGTCCTCAAGAGTCGGGACTTTGAGTTCAAACTTACCTAAGTCTGAACTCCCAAGAGACAATATTTGCTCATTTGTTCCATAACGTCACCTGTGGCCAAAACCTTAATTATAATATAAAAAAGACACAATAAACTATAAACTACTAAAGGGCATGGAACATGTTTTACACATATGCACATCACATAACTTCCCAGTGCAGCCAGTCACCACTGCAGCAGCTGTGGTGAAGTGCCTTGCTCAAGGCTTCTTCTTCAAAGGTAGTTGTTAGCGTGTGTAGTCACTCAGCTTAATCACCTAAATCTCTCCAGGATTTGAAAAGAGCCCCTTCTGCTCACCAGACTCCTCCTGTAGCTGCATCGACTCTGACCTTCTTCAACCACGCAAAAACAAACTGAGTACCAGAGATACAGTAAATAAGATTTTAAGAAGTTAAATTTAAGACTTTTAAAAATATTTTAATATCACATATAATATAATTTAATGACCAACTAAAGTATGAAAGTATGATGGAAAACCAATATGGCCCAGGGGATTCTTTATGATATCACATTTTGCTATGTATGTACTGTATCAGTTACTCCCAGTGACTCGTGTGATTCCATGAATAAATGTAATCTTGACTCAGATTGATTCATATTTTAAATTCTTTAGAAGTGCATACAACAGTTATATGGCTGTATAGGTGTATAACGTTAAGAACACTAGTACATTTAAAACTTTCTTTGGGGAAACAAATGAATATTTATATATTATTGTATATTTATATATACTGTACATATTTTTACCTACTGTAGAGATACAGATGTATTTACCCTACAGTATACTTTAAATTACAATTAACAGTAATAATAACAATATTCATCAATACTTTATTAATCCCCTTGGAGAAATTCTTGTGGACAGAGAGCCCCCTTAAGGCGCCAAAGAGTCAGGGTTCAGCGTATTGTCCAGGGACACTTAAACATGAGGCCAGGAATCAGGGGACCTGGGAGTTGAACCACCAGTGCTGGGGTTCATAGACCAACTGAGCCACGGTCACTCCACGGTCATCAGTCTCCAAGTGTTCACACATTTAGAAATAATTAAAATGGCAATATACCCACTAGGAACAAACCGTAAAGTTACTAAGGAGATATAAGACCTGGTCAGATCAAAGCTCCCCTCGAAAATATTTTGTCCATGATGACTAACATAAACGGGGTGGACAAAATAATGATGTTAGAAAAAAGCTTAATGGAAAAGCAAAGAGCAAAAAGCATCATTCAGTCTGATATTTAGACTAGCAGAATCTCTAATGTCTGACACAAAGAGAAGTAAAACTGACTTAAAAATGCTGACTTTTACCAAAACTCTCTTAGGTTTGACTATAACACAATGCTCCCATAGCAACAGAGGAATATTGTTTTTTGCATTGTGTGTGGAGCGAAAGAAATGAATAGAACCGAGAAAATAGAGGCAGAAGAGAAAAATCTATTATGGTTGCCTTTTCCTCACATACTGACAACAGGTATTTTCCCCTTCGTTTCAGCTGTGATGGAGAAATAGACAGCTTGTGTTGTGTCACAAAAAACCCCATTACAATTAAACACAGTGTGTGTGTGTGTGTGTGTGCGCTGAGCAGGTACAGCTGGTGATTTCAGTGGGGAAATCAAAACAGGGCTGAACAGGACCTGATCTGAGAGCAGTGACCCACACACACACACACACACACACCCCTGAATGTAATAGCCTTCCAAGACACATTGGACACTTACCAGCTTCCATTACGATGAGCTGCTATTGTACCACAATACCCTTCTACGACAGTAGTGCCTGATGGAATGATAGCTACAATAGCTGTGTGTGTGTGTGTGTGTGTGTGTATGTGTGTAGACAGAAATGATTTGCCTAGTTTATATCCTGATGCATGTAGATGTGTATGGACTTGAAATACTGGTTATTTGGCAGCTTGATGATTTGTGTGTGTGTTGCGATCTAATTGCTTCTTACACATACACTAAAACTTCCATTAGCAAACATAATGTGCTATTGGAAGACAATGCTAATGTTTGATGATTATAGGCCTCTGTATGTTTATGGAAATATTCCTTTAAAAGACAGATTCGATATACAATAGTCATTTTTAATATTGATAATATCTAAACTGTATTTCAGATGTTAAAAAAAATCTGCTTCTATTTAAAAAACATAGTCATTTCTGTATGTGTCCAAACTTTTGACTGGCAGTGTAGAGTGTGTGGGGATACATTTCTTCTACTGAATGTGGATGTGAACCATTTCATAATTCTTTTTTATCATAGATTTGTTCTATACTGTGTGTGTGTGTGTGTGTGTGTTTGTTTTTGTAGCAACACACACGATATACGTTATAATACAGTAGATAGCAAAGTGTATGATTTTATGTGCAAATATCCAGGTCACTTGAAATTGTTGGGACCAGTGGAAGCAGAGAAGTCAGATGGCAGCGGCAACAAAGGACCTTGTTCCTCCACACAGCGCAGGTGGAGCAGCCGATCGCTGAAAGTGCTGCTCGGGGTGCATTTCTTCGTTTGCTTTTTCAACCTCACCAGATGGAAAGCATCCAGTGACAAGTGAGAAGGAAATTAGTTCATTTGGCCACATCCTGGTACATTCTCTGGTTCTTGATCAGCATTAACACCATTTTACTAGGGGAGGTCTTAAATTCCTCACGATGGAAGGCAAACAAGCTTTATACTCTCCCAGTTTTTCTGAGCATTTCAGCTTTGTACCTCAGCCTCCTAAGCTTCTGGGGGATTTTAGGTATCTCTCCTGAGAGCAGGCCTGTGTTTTGCAGGGCTAATAACTATTAGCAGAGCAACTGTGTCAACAGTGCTGGATCCATGGTAACATACACCTCCTGACACAGTCACCAAAAACTCCCACACAAGTGCAAGGAACAGAAAGACTCCAGTACAACCATGTCTGCCTATCACCTCAGAAAAGGAAAAGCAACAAAAACTTAAAAATCTTACACAAACAACACATAAAAAAGAGAAGCTGCTGTTACTGACTGCCATCCCACAGGCACCACTCTAGAAAAAGTACAATTTCATATAGACTAGTTTAAGAGTGGAGAGGATACAAACAAGTTATACTTTGACCTGATAGAGACTGTTTGGCTGGATTGATCTGTGTCCAGTTCCTAAATTCTCAATATTTATGAAATTTTTGATAAGACAATATCAAGAAAATAAAGAAAGCCAGTTGCAAACATCTGGTAAAACCTTTTCAATTATCATCTCATGCTCACAGGGGTTGTCATCGTGTATCAAAACGTCAAAATAAAGTTAACAATTACTTCAATAAATATAATGCTATACTGTCTGTGACATCCAGTGCTGAGCTGTAAATCAAATCCTACAAAGCAGGACCTACACAAGCTTCACACAATGTTTAATAACAGTAGGCAACAAAGGTACACCTAAAATTCCTTTAACCATCACAACCAAATGCCTAACCCTAACCCAAACTCAGGATTTGAAACCTAAACCTGAGTCTAACCTAGTCTAGCCTATAGGAATTAAGGTTAACCACAAAATATCCCTTTGAAGAAGTGAGGACAAGGCAAAATGTACTCACTTTACAAAAAAGTCTTCACTCAGCAGGTTGACCACAAGTTGGTCCTTACAAAGATAGAAATGCAAAACAGACACACACCACCTGCCTGCCCATTCATACCCCAAACCATTTGTACAACACACACACACACAAGGCTGAACAGAGTGTGCATGCCACCGTGAATGAAAATCGATAGAGCAAGTTTAGTGTAATTGAATGACTGTGTCTGTGTGTGTGTGTGTGAGAGAGAGAGCCTTTATAGTGAAGCGATAGAGGTAATCTGTATAAGTGCTGCTACACTCCTAAACCTTTTAAAGCCTTGTCTGTGCAAGATTTACCTAAGTGTGTGTGTGTGTATGTGTGTCTGAATGAGTGAGTCTGCCTTCCACACTACTGAGATGCCATTTTAAACAGGCTTTACATCAGCAACTGAATCAGAGACAAGAAAAGACACACACACACACACACACACATACACAAACTGCATTAACACTGTCACAACTGTATAGAGCAGACATCTGGTTTTCCTACACGTACTATTTAAGAAGATGCTAAAAGAACCTAGAGAAATGGATGCATTTACAGTCTTGTGCTGTGCTCCCAACCTACATTCTGGCATC
>JAUBNQ010000028.1:19572211-19596745 GCA_032353495.1 Ctenopoma kingsleyae | reverse complement strand
ATATATAAACAGTAATGACAGTAACAAAGTACATGCACTTACTTACTAGTTTTTCAATTTGAGTATACAGTAGGCAATTGAGGTTACTGGGAGGAGGCAATTCAATAACACATATGCATCATAGTGAACGGTTTAAAATCTGTGCTTACATTCAGCACAGGTAAGAAATCTCTCTCTGTTTGGCTAATCTCCTATATAAATAGGACTTCACTTTTACATAGTTTATAAAGCTGCACCAATATTTAAGTGACTATAATCTGAAGTTGAGCTGCTCATATGAATATCTGTGCTACATTCCCTTCTTTTATTTTGGTTTCTGTTGGTCTCTAACTTTACCAACACCATTAAGAGGAAACACTGTCCCTTAAAATATGGTTGAAACCAAAAAGACAGAGACATAGTGAATATTAGGCTAATCAGCTGGCCAGAAACAAACTGAATGTTATTCTGTGTTTACTATCACATTCACCATCCTGTATCAGCTCTAAAATGTGACAATATGTTAGCTTATACATGATATGAGGTTACAGCTGCTAATGGAAACATTAGAAAGCAGAAAGCAGACTGTGACTTGTTATTTGCAGAGACTGATAGTAATGATGTTGACTTACTTTATACTTTTATCTAGCTTTTTTTCTTAACTATGGTTCTTGTACATTGTAATAAAGAGGTAAACCTACACTCTTGCTGATGAGGGGGTGGAGGATGCAGTGGCTTGTGGTTTCCTGTTAAAACCCAACTTCTTTGACCACAGCATTTTTATCGACTTTCAGCTCAGCCTTTAATACCTTTGAGTGGCACCAGAGGATCAAGAAACTTCACCATTTCAGTCTGTCTTCATCTTCTCAGCTTTACTCACTAGGTTGTGACAGGCTCCATATAGGCTGTACCCTTCGCGTGTCTCTCTGCTTCCTTCCACATTTTCCACTTGTGTCTCTATGCATTTGTCCCTGTCTTTTAGATCACACTCATGTATTTCTTTCATCATCTCAACATCCTTCTTTCTTCCTCTGTCATACTTGTGCTGTAGCTCTCTTGACTCTGTCTCCACTTCAATCTGGTCTAACACCCTCTCTACATGTCTCACTTTGCTGTCTCTCCTTCTGTGTCTCCCTCTCTGTTTTCCAATTTCACTCCCTCCTTCTCCACTCTGTGTAAATCCCCTCTTATCCACTCCCAGTAACAACTTGCCGTATCCGGACCTCTTGTTCTGTCACTATGGATATTTGTTCTAGATTAACCTCTCACATTTTCTCCCTCCTCTCCTCTCTCCCTCACTTTCTCAGTCATCCCTCACCCTTTTCACCCTTTTTTCTTTTCCCCTCTTTCCCCCTCCTTCATTTTTTCCTCTTGTTCTACCATCTCTCCTCCCTCTCCTCTAGAGAGCTGCAACATCAGTTTAACTGGCATCACAGCGTCTAGTCCAATGAAATATAAATGTCTGTCTCTCTCTTGCTCATTCTCTACCTCCATCTCATTCCCATTTGCACAGAAAAAGAGAAAGAAGGACTCTGATGAGCCACCAACTGCAAACCAATTCCCGGGGATGACACGCATGTTTGTGCCGCGCCGATTGCCGTTTGCTTTTCATCTAAGGGATAGAATGAGCTCTTGACCCCTACCCCGCACTATCCTCCTGTCTTTTTTCCTATTTCAACATTTTTCCCTCTCTATTTGTTCTTACAGTCTGCAGATGGCCTTTACAAAGAAAAAGAAATGTGTGTTTTCTTTCTTGTTTCCTCATCTCTGACTTACTACCATTGTCTACCTCCACCTTTTCTCCCTTATCTAAATCGGTACCTGTACAGCAATGTTGTTTGCAGAAGCATCACTGTGGTTATAGGTCACAATGTGTATGTATAGAAGCTTTTTTAAAATGTTTTTTTCTAACAAATGCTAATTTTCAACACAATTAAATACATTAAAAATTTGAAATAATTTGTAATATTTTGATATCAGAAGTTAGAACCAAAACAGTACATTACTTGGTAGCACTTGCTTGGTAATAATGGGATAACAGTAGGTGTAATACCTTGTTAGTTACAAGGTAATTGGGGTTACATTTCAGTAATAAGGTAATAGGGTAGTAATAGTTTGGTATTAACAAATAACAGGGTTATTATGTCAACGATAAATCATTATATAAACAAATGTATCATGCTAGTTACTAAGGTATTAACCATGAAATAACCAGGTGTAAGCCTGGTATAAGCCTGGCATAAGCAATGGATTTAGGCAATAGGAGGCCTACAGGAGAGCTACAGAAAGTATCTGAAAACACTTTGTTATTTCTGTGTAATAACCATGAAACTGAGCTGTAGAATACAAACATTTCTAACATCTAGATATTACCCTATTATTACCTTGTTATTTCTGAAATATTATCTTGTTATTGTTATTATTAATAGCACGCTACTATATTTTTCAACACCTTACATAAATGTGCTTTTCAACAAAATCTTGATTTGGATTTAATATAACATACTAAATAAAGACAGCCACACAGAATATAAATAGCATTACATTACAAACAAACATTAGCTTCAATAATCTGTTTATATTGAGATTCAGTGTTGTATTTCAGCAAAAATGTATCTGACTGCATAATATATTTTTTTAACATTATGAAAACAATAGTTCATGCTATTATGATTACTCAAGCATTCTCCTAAAACAAAGTTGAAAAGACAGGAGTGTTGCATGATGTGTTTCCTAATGGCCAGTATACAGAAGACAAACTGAATCAATTTATGAAGATATGAAAGAATAAATTAACCAAGCAAAATCTGAAATTTAAATTTTTCTCTTTTTTTAAAGAAGGTGCTTTATTTATGTATAGGAAAGCAAGACACCACACAGAAAGCTCACTGGTTACCGTCTTAAACCTTAGCAACATGACTTTAAAATGTGGTATTATTAGGTATTCATTTGATTTTAATATAATTTTGAGAGAAAACAGTAAAAACACT
This sequence comes from Ctenopoma kingsleyae, assembly GCA_032353495.1. Lineage (NCBI taxonomy): Eukaryota > Metazoa > Chordata > Actinopteri > Anabantiformes > Anabantidae > Ctenopoma > Ctenopoma kingsleyae. The sequence continues at coordinate 19,593,776 of JAUBNQ010000028.1, read as the reverse complement.
GGATTTCAAACCAGTCTGTTATGGATTTGCTAAGTGAAAAACAGCTGTCTGAGGTTTAATTTATGTGGTGATATCTGCATTGCACATGATGTGTGTGTTTCCAAGGTGTTTCTGTGCATGTGTGTAGTGCCCCACTCCCACTGTCTGTTTTCCAACTATCCCTGCTCTACCCACTGCTGATTACCTGGATCAGATATGTTCAGTCAATCTAGAAACGTCTTTATGTGTTTGCTGCACTCACTAATTAAAGCAGTGCAGGCCAGCCTAGCGACAATGTAATACCACTCTAATCATCCTCTGCTCTCCCATCTGTGTGCCCAACATGACTCTCGCTAGCTCGCTCGCTCTCCCTCTCTCTCACACAGACGCACGCACACACACAAAACCAACGTTCATATCTTTTCTACATGAGAATTCTCACTTGAGAAAAGAAGTCACAGAGGGGAAACCAGAAACACTCAATTAGATAAAGACAGAGTAGATACAGACAACCAATTAAAGGCAGACAGAGACATATTTTTTCTGCATAGTATTTGTGCTATGACGACTGAGTTTAGGTATGGAGTGAGCGAATATATTACTGCCCACAACTCATGAGGACGATCACAGTTTGCCACGATTTTACCTTTGACAACAGTAATTTAACCTCCGTTATTCTATGTCTCCCTTCGTGTTTCCTCTCTAAATCTATCTTTTTCAAAAATTGCTCCACCTCTATCAGAAGAGGAATAAATAAATAAATAACTTATAACATAAGTTAACAGGCACAAATGGATTGGACTCCATGGACCGGAGTAATAACTGTCAAACAGAGTTGTTGGCTGTATTTTGGATGCTGATACACAGACAACATAAAAAATGTAATATGTAAAAGAGAACAGTCACTAATTTCTAATTTGACTCATGGTTAAGGTTGTCTGGAAGTTGACTTACGGCAACTGGACTTATGAAGTTGAAATGTTTCACTACTCATGCAAGTCTCTCCTGAGGAAGCTACATGAATGGGTAGTGAATTATTTATTTTAGTAGTAAATGGCCTGTTTTTCATAATTAAGGGAAAATATTTCTTCAGATAGAGTAATGACATGGTATCCAAGTTGATGTATGACATCTGGTTGAGTTGTAACAAAAGGTGGCCCTTTACCTTTTTACTTTTCACTTATACAAGTATAGACAGAAACTTACATTATAATCAGTTGCTATCTAGCGTGGAAAATTTGCTTGCAGCTTGCTGCATTTTCAGAGCCCTGAAATTTGCTTTGGCCATCTGTATGTTATTCAGTCCTAAATGCTGAGCGTACAGTGCACAGGTGGGAGGTTTATTTAAATGAGGAAGCACTAAGTGAGTTGTTAGTTGATTAAACACTCTCCAACCAGTAGACATATTTAAATTGGCAAAAACCTAATGTTAATGTTCAATGTGAATAAGACATGAATGTTGGTAAATCCACCTGCACAGAAAAATGAATGACAGAGATTCTACTAGTAATTATTATCTACAGATTCTTAACAATGTATAAAAAGCTTCTCCTTGAGTTCCTGCTGCCAGCTGAAGGCAGCAGGACACATACAGTATGTTGCCAAACCACAATCTGCTGTGGTGCAACATACATTTCAAATTTGACATTTGAGATATGTTACTCCAGAGAGTACTGCCAGTAGAGTTTACCTGGAATAAATAATGTGCAGTTAAAACCAAAAACTATTTTATCTGCTTAAGTGAGAGAAGACAGATACAGTGGTTTATGAATTTGGTGAGTCAATATGTCATTTACAACTTCCTTTTTATCACAAGCAGCATTTTATGGCGTGATCATAAAATACATAATGGTGCAAAACCTGCAGTGTCACATTTAAAGATGTCGTGGTCATTTATACTGCGAGATATGGTAGAATTGAAACTGAGATAGCATTCGATTTTTGTGTGTAGCTTTTTCCCATTTTTTAATCATTATTCTAAAGTAAATAAAATCTCATACTCATACTGCCTTTGGCTGTTGTCTGTCAACACTGTATGACTTTGCATTATCCAGACATCAATATGATTTCCTGAAGAAACAATGGAGACGCCCTCACAGTCCATGTGCACCCATGAAATGAGAGCCCATTGACTGGTAAGCATCTTATTTGCATGTGCAAAAAAAACATCTCAGTAAAATTACTTTTCCTTCATGCAAGACATATTGACATACGAAAGTAGAAAAGATGAGACAAGACTAACTCAACTTATGGCTCTAGCCCCCCTTTTGTCCTGTTGTACCCTTCTTCTGCTCCTCGTGCCTCTCCTTTTCTCTACCACTTGGAAATTGGATGGTTTAATAGCCACCCACTCTTTACTGCTGTGTCCAACAGGCTGACTGTGTGGTGTTCAGCCTGTTGAACACAGCCTGTCAGTATATGTAACATTTATGAGTAGGAAAGCTTAATTTCCATGCCTGGAGGCAAGCTTGCTTGGCTCTCTGCTAACACAGAGTCACCTCATGTTGACAATTCCAACAGTCAGAAGCACGTACAGAATCGTATTAATTATCTGGGAATGCTGAGTGGGTTGTGGTTTTGACTCTTTAAAGAGATCAGAGGTGGGAGAGGAAGGGAGCAGAGTAGAGTAGAGTAGAGATTTTGGGAGTACAGTTGTAAAAGGTGAGCTTTGACTATAGATGTAAATGATGGAAACAGCCACTGGTGGAAGTATCATTTTGCTAATAAATTTATTTTAAAGGGGCCAGAGTAGTATCTGTGCTCTGAGTGGCCTATAGCACAGACAGAAACATAACTTTGTATTTTTCAGTAAATGCAATGCATTTTTTTTTTACTAGAGCCTAAAACCATGTCCTTCATTTTTAATAACCATATCCCTTTCTAATGCACCCCTTTCTGTTTAATGACACAACACAGTCAACTAGTCATTACTGCAGAACTTGGGGAGTTAGGATAACTGCAGTGTGCTCCTTCTGCTACACAATCTAACAGACATTATAGTTAAGTTTTCCTACCTTTTTGGAGCTTTACTTGGAAAATGTAATGCATTAGAGGTTTGCATTATTCATGTGGGTCACTGATGCAATAAGTACACGATCCCTCACCAGCTTCCCACCTTCAAACACTATCAGATGTGTTTTTTGTTACAATAATGGGAGCCAAACTGAGACATAGAGGTGTGGGATAATTTTGTCCTTTTCCCTGAAGTTATTTTAACAACAAATTTAAGTTCATAAGTATTTGCTGCAATCTACACACTCTTCCATGATGAAATTTGAGGTCTCCCTTTGACAATTTTTGTAAGTAAGCAGTATACAAAAAAGGTCAGAACCACGTCAAAGTGGTTTATAACATATTAAACTGTTAAATATGCGTCCCCTTCCTCTCCTTCTCATCTTGTCCATTCTGTCCCCAATTACATTACCTGCTTTTTATATGTTTTCCTTGTTTTTTTCTTTATATCTCCTCCACTTTTCTTGTAAACTCAATTTCATTTTGTGCTTCTTTTCATTTTCATATTCCTTTTCCGCCTCCCCTCCTCCTGGTCTCTTGATCAGCTTGGGGAAGTAGAGCTCATTTAAGACTCTAATTCACAATTACATGGACAGGGGCTCAGGTTGACCCTGTAGACTCTCTCTCTCTCTCACACACACACACACACACACCTCTTTCTCTCCCTATCTTTCTAAATTTCACACATGCACACACACACACCTGCCTGGCTACTGCTCCCCTGTGAGGTTTTTATAGTGAAAGGTTAATTTGAGTGTAAGGAGCCCAAGGCGATGACTGGGAACAAGGGGATAGAGAGAGAGCAAGTAAGAGAGACACGGACGGAAGAGTGCTAATTCAGTTCAGGAAAAGCACCCACTTTAAGGAAGGGAGTGAGAGAGACAGCAAGAGACAGGAGAGAGGGATACTTGAGCACTCAGAAACGATATTTAATTAGCCTTGGATGACTAGCTGACTGGCTAGAAAAAGGCCACTCTCTCTGCACTCTCCTCTCCTGTCAAGTACCCTGTTAGTGAAACCTCCTCTGAGGGAGATAGAGGGGGTGGAGGAAAGAAAGCAACAGATGGAGAGAAGGAGAATGAGAGACATAGACAAAATATTGGAAAGGGAAACACAAAGAACCGTCAATTTTGTCAACTACATTACGCAATGATGATGACGAAAAACACAGCACAAGTTTATATGTTTAATCTGCAAAAAGATATATTTTTACAGCTCTCGAAAGCCACACCACACCACACCGATATCCACATCACAACACCTCTGACTATAATGTGTGACTCACTTAAATGATAACCGTTTATATCAGTTTCCTCAAGGAAGTAAATTTGATCTGCAAGATATAAGTTGTGAGTATAGTTTTATGGATGGCTCATAACTTTAATAGTTAACTGTAATGTCTTTTCTATTCAGCCAGAACCAATTTACCAGGGTAGGTGTCAGTTTCTTGCACAGTGGATCTGTCATCTTGAAATAAAAACTCTTAACGTCCCCTTTCTTTTAAAGAAGTCACATACATCCAAAGGTTTAAAAACTAAAGCCTCAGAACAGCTGGAAAGTGAAGCATCAAACAACAAAATCCAGCATATTTCCAGGAGCATCACTCTGCCCGAAATGAAGCACATACCTAACCTAACATCTCTTGTGCTTTTTCTTGCTTTTAATCAAGTAGCCTTTTTTGTTTGTTTCATCTTCTGCCAAAGGCAGCTGAGAAACTACAAGAGCTCCTAATAATCCTACCAGATTTTGAGCATGTATTGCATCACAAACAAAACTGCAGATCTGACAGATGTGTTTGATTCCCAGCTGAAGTGTTACTGATGTCAGGACCTGATTTTCTCTCTCTCTCTCTCTCTCTCTCTCTCTCTCTCTCTCTCTCTCTCTCTCTCATTCTCACAGGCTAGTGATCTCCACTCCTGAGATACCCGAGTAAGTCATCTCCACACATTATAGGAACTATTCAGGAAGCTGCACGTGGCAGGTAATAAATCTAAAGCATCTTTGATATAATTGTGGTGGTTGTTCAATTGAGTTGAGTGGAGTAAGATTTAATCTCTAAGCCCTTTCCACTGCCAGATAACATTTGCTGACCATTAAACCAAAATGAATCTCTTCTCTTATGGAAAACCTGGAAGAAAAAGGCCCCCTAATCATCTTGTGTGTCCAAGTAACTGAGTCTTTTCATTTCATCTTTCTCTGTTTCCTTACAGTACACTGCATGTCTTTCCCATCTATCTGTTTTGTTCTTTTTATTTCTACATTCCTGTACTCTCGTGTTCAGACAAGGACTAACTGTAGAAGTGATCTGAAATACTCACTGCCATGGATTTTATGCTCAGTTCTTGTCATGTTGGAGTTATCATAATTATAATTTTCTCATTTGTAAATGCTATCAACATCAAAGTTCCAATATTAAGTGATACATGAAAAAATAAAAGTGGATTTCTCACATCACACTGTTTTCAAAGTAATCAAATGTACGGTTTAAAATGCACAGTATTTAATAATGGTTCTGTCAGTCAAGCTGTATAAACACAACCTCTAGCAACACCAGTTTTCAGTTATCCAGTAAAGTTTCTCCACTTTTACTAGACAGACTGCCGCAGACATTCATGGTTCTTGGATGATCATAATGAATTTTGTGATGCCCCAAGGCACCAACATGTGGTTGACTATTGTGAGTGAAATCACTGGATGGATTGCTATGAAATTTGGTACAGACATTAATGGCCCTTCCTCAGGATGAGTTGTAACAACTTTGGTGTTTTCTTCTCTTTTTGCATGTTTGTTTTTTTGCTAATGATAAAATGTAATCACAATTAACACACGCCACACAACTCTTCACCAAAGGCTTTTGAGTATCTTATGATGGACCTGGACCAGTCTGAGCTTCCATGTCTGTAATTTGTGACAGTAATTACATAAAGCTCTTATCTTATGAAAATTACTCATTAATACAGCAGATGTCCTATGCTAGGAATTACTTCTTCACTCTCATCCAAAGTGCTCCCATCTAAATAGTTAATTTTGCTTCACCTGTTTCTCTATCTGCCCTGCAGCCACGCCCCCTTTTCTCCCTGTCTGTCTACCTTGATAAATTGCAGCTGCTTGAGAATGAATATCCACAGGGAAATGCTAAATACCCATTGAGAATAGATTCACAATCTTCAAACACCTGTCCAAAAGACAGTTCTCACCTGTGAGGAAATACCTCTACTCTATTTCTCTCTCAATTTTTCTTTCATTGTTTCTTATCTCCTCTCTTATAAACCTTTTAATACTTTTTTTTCTCCATCTGTATCTACACACATTTCTTACATTCACTACCCACAGGAAACACTTCAGTGCCCTCTCTTCGTCTCTCTCCTACTCTCTTGGTCCTAAAAGCCAATTTGGACGTCTTGACAGCCAGACTATCATGGATACCTGGAGTTAAGCCAGTGAAACAAATGCTCAACCTTTCCTCTGTGAGAAAAAAAAGTCTATTTCAAGAAATGTGACTTTGTAGAGAATGGTCAGGAGTGTCACTATATAGGGTACAGGGGGACTAATGAATATTTTATACATAATCTCTGGAACTAACTTTGTCACTCTAAAAGTTCATATGTCATTTGAGTCAGCAGTTTATTATGACCAACACTTAACTTATTACAGTGAGGCAACTTCTAGTAGCTGTAATAATTAAGACACAAGCACAGAAGAAAGTCAGGTGAGCGAGTATAGAGGGAGAGAAAGTCCAAAGCACTATCATTTCCAAGGTGTAAAATAGTGACACTCTGTCTTACTGATGCTAATGGTACCCTTTTGCATATTTATGAGAAGCACAGCGATGTCAAGTGACTGTAATGTCAACACTTTTTGACAGAACACAGATAATCAACTATTTCATAAAATTAATCACTTTCATTATTGTAAGTAAGTAGTTTTTTTAAATGTTTTTGCTTTACTTATTTATCTTTCACTTAACCTAATCCTGTAACCTAGTTGTCTTTGTGCCTAAAGTCAACCAAACTGTGATGTGTCCACAACTGTAACTGCACTTTAATGACAACAGCTCCGACACGGCAACCACCATTTTCATGGTTTTTTTTAGAGATGTCTAACCATTGTTATTCCCATGGGGTCAAATACTGCTGCTCATGGGGTATCAAATAGTGAAAAAGACACAAAATGGTTTCTTTAGCATTAGGGTGTTGATCAAGTATCACTAGTTTATTCTATGGGAAAGAGAATGTATCCATCTGGAAGAGACTGGGGTGGATGGATGAGTGGGTCACAAAATCCAAGAGACCAAATCATAGATTTACAGTTCATTCTCCTTGCACTCATCAAACTCATTTCCATTAACAATAGTCACCAAAAGGTAAGTAGTGTACATAGTGGAGCATTTAGCTGCTTAAAGAGGCAGATATTTACCTTAATTGTTGGTTGAGACCAGAAAAGTGGTAAAAGGAGAGTGAATATTGAACTCAGGTTTACTTTACTTTACTTGGCACACGCTTTTATCCAAAGCGATTTACAAGGAGAAGACACAAGCAATTACCATTCGGGTTCTGTAAATTATGAGTTACTGCAAACTAAGAGCCCTGATAAGACCCAAACTTGTCAAGAAGAAACACATGTTAGGAACTGTTAAGTGCTAGACAAATTTTTATTTTTTATTTTTTTGGTTTATGTGTGTGTGTGTGTGTAAGACTCATTTGAAACTTTTTAAACAAGTGAGTTCTCAAATGTTTTTTAAAGGTGGTGATAGTCTTGGCTAGTCAAATAGAGCAGGGCAAGTCATTCCACCAGCCAGGGACAACAAAGGAAAATAGACTTGACTGGGATCGGAGACCCCGTGAGGAGGGAATTTTCAGTCTCCTCTCATTCGCAGATCTCAGAGGGCATATAGGAGTGTAGCTAACTATTAGCGTGTTGATATAAGAGGGTGCACTTCAGAATTTCAGCTTTGTATAAGTTCAATTCGGACGTGTCGCTCAGACATCCATGCCAATATGTCCGAAAAAACAGGTCGAAATTTTAGTTGAAATATTGTTCCTCTGGTGGGAAGGACAGATAGAGTTGAGTGTTGTCAGCATAAGAGTGGTAGGAAAAGCCATGTGATTGGATGATGTGACCAAGTGAGTGAGTGTATAGTGAAAAAAGAGGGGGCCAAGAATCCTTTCTTTTGATGCGTTTCAGTTTCAAAATGACCTTATTTTTAACTTAAAATGGTCCATTTAAACATGTTATATGCTGAATAAAATATGAGTCTGTATTCATTTAAGTGGTATCTGCCTAAGTAATTTGAAATGTTTGTTAAATTGGCACTGCATTTATTTTTAGAATGGCATGATTTACAGACAATTAGCTTTTGTTCTTATTTGTCCTTTAGAGTTTTAAACCAAAAGTGAGAAGGCCATTGTAATATGTGTGTTTTGCTACTAATTTCATCTGGATTTACACACAAACAAAGTCACTTAGAGGAGACTTTGTTTTCCAGCTGAAAAATATGCTACAGAATACATTATTGTTTATTCATCGTACAGAAACCAAAAAATGACTGATGGAGTTAATATTGCTCCACAAAAGATCTAAGACATTCATCGCACTGAGTGATAAGTAGAGAGTATTTCTGTCCGAGCCAGTTTTGGGCAGATATCCATCTGAAAATGTCAAATAGTTTTTGATTCAACCCCCCAGGTATTTGAACAATCACCCAAACTCTGAGCCACAACATCAAATAGTATGAATGAGAAATCCCTTATTGCGTTGGGGGACCATGTACGTCAGCAATGGAATATTTGAAGCATTTAATTCCAAACACTGTAAATCCATTTGGGGACAAGGTGTTTTAGGATAACATGAAAACAGCCCATTTCATCCACTCATTATTCAAACACGCTGGCCAGCTGTCTGCTAACTATTTTCCATTAATCATTTTAGGTGAACATTCATTTTGACAGTCACTCTCTCTCACACACACACACACGCAGAGGACAAGAGAGTTATTAAGTAGTGGGTCATGGTATTCACATAAAGGATGGGGGCCGGAACATTAGAACATTAGAAACACCTTTTAATATAATGCACTCATGTACGACTCCACCACCCACTATGACCTCAATAATAAACACATAATAGATTTATCACCTTTTTGACAGTTTCGACAAAAACTTAAATAACTAAAAATAGAATTCACGGCAGAGCTGCTTGGCTGCATTAGATTGTGCAGGTGTACCTGATAAAGTGGCCACTGAGTGTCATCATGATGACCTGGCTGAGGTTTCCAATCTTCTAAGGTAAATAGTCAACATGTTTAAACAGAAAATAGATGAGGAATCCCTTCACGTACTCAAACACCAGCATGGACATGAATTAATATACACACATAGACATATACTCTTATGTTTGGGCGTATACAGACATGCTTATAGAGGTTTATCATATGCTATGGCACAGACATGTACATAGACATGTTAGAGCTTTTGCTGATTTCTTCCACATTTACTTGCACTTGACATGATGTATTGTTGTTTATGTAATTATTACCATTAAAATGTGTGCTCATTCAGACTCCTGGGAATGTCATGATGTGTATGTGTGTAAAAGCAGCCTTAATTCTTCAGTTTCAAAAGGGTGACCACTGTAAGAGGACAGAAAAGGGAGGCAGCATTAACACGCATCACTTGACAACAGTTCTGCTGCTCTCATGCATGTGATAAGGTTTGGGACAAACAATCCTCCTGAGAAGGTTTTCAAAATGAGGAAGGCCTTCATAATCTCATAATTTAGTGCAGAAGTGTTGTGCCATGGCAACAACATGCCATGTAGCCTCCTTTCTGCCAAACAAATAGGGCCACCTGTTATCCCAAAAGTGCTCAATTTAATTTCCCCACCTTCCTAAATATACTGAACATATAAATATTTTGGGCTATATTTAATACACAATATAATGCAAGCTCACACTAATGTACTGTATCAAACATTTTCTTCCAAAGACTGTTCATCCAGAGTAGAAACATTCCCTGAATGAAGGCCCAGAATGAAATGAGTGGATGAAGTTACACTGACCTTTGTCTTTTGTAGAACTTTTGAAACAGAAGTCGGCTGAAACCAAAAGACACCATTTATACAAATGTCAAAAATTGATGCCTTTGAAACAACTCTACAAAGCTGATTTTTTATGTTTGAAGCTTAATTGATTAGACATCAACAAGGGGGCTGGGTGAGAAGAAGAAAGAAATGATTATCTCACATAACACACATCAAAATCCACTTATTATTATTATTTATGTTTTGCAAGTTAAGACTATTAACAACACATGATAATTGATATAAAAAAGGAACTATTCTTCCAAGTGATATTTGTGGTTATATGTCCCTAAATAATTAGGCTGCTGGCTACTCATCCAAGCTTCCCTTTTCCTACTGACAGGCAGTGTTGGTTTTAATTTGATAAAATTAAAAAAACATCCAGTGACAGGGAAAACCAAATCAAAATGAAATATAAAGGAAATACAGAAAAGGAGTGGATACAGACAGAAAGACAGGACGACGAGGAAGATGGCCAAAAAAAATCTATCTAGGCATCGTCCTAAATGGCAGCCAGCAGTCAAGTAATTATATTTGAGCAGCCAACTGATTTCTCTTTGTGATATATGTGCGTACTTTCTATTGTATATATGAATATGCGTGTTCACTAGTGTGTTTCTCATCTCATCACTCTGAAGATATGAATATTAATGACCCTATTAGCAGACACAGATACCAGATAGTGCTTTGGTTGGAGTAACATGAGGCTCCATTTGAAGCAAATGAAATAATTTGAAATATTGTCTTTGCTAGAACTGATTTGAACTGCGGGAGTCAATGCTGAGGTCACATCACTGAGGTAGAGCTTATTATACATTCCTATCAACTTGTGATAATTTAAATTTGAGCGTGTCAATCCAAGTGAGACAGCTAAATCGAAGATGAAGTCTAAAAAAGTGATACCATTAGAAAGTGATTTCAGCTTAGATTCAGACTTTAGTAGCGAGGAGCTTTTGCAGATGTCCCATTTTTTTCTGCTGAACTGCTGCTGAACTTTGTGCAACCCTAGAAAAGAAAATTTGTCTTGGTGTCTTAGTTTTTTTTTTTAGAACAAGGTGCAGTCTGGGTTGACAGAATGTTAATGTTTAAATCATTAGTTTCTCCAATGGTACAAAAAAGAGTAAGTCTTGTACTATTAATATATGAAATAGAGAAGATGCAGTTACTATATAGATGGGAGCACAGATATTTCTACCTAATTGGCATTTCTACCTGATACACCTCCACTGGTGCACTGGACAAGATGAAGTTTTGATTTTATAGCCCACAACTTTAAAGTTTTGTCTGAGTCTCTGGCTTTCATCTGTGTCTTTTTCAAATGGAGCAGGCAGATGCAGAAAGCGGCAGCAACAATAGCTTGGATCATTTAAAATAACATTTCTCATAATGATGGAAGACAACAATCTGTTTAGCTGTGTCCATCTCGCCCATGCTTGTTGACACTTTTTGATATTTAGCGAGCTTGCAAGCTTCCCTGCGGTTAGAAGACCCATTCCAATGATGTGCTTACAGCATTCTTTCAGTATTTTTGCCACTCTCAACATCAGGGGAAAGCAGGAGTTATGAAGTTTCCACCACAGCAGGGGATCATCATCTCCTTGGATCACAGGCTCTACAATAGTCAGATCAGCTGCTGCTTATTTTTTTCCAATGGTACAACCTTTATTTTGCCGGACAGTGTTTATAAATGCTGTTGCTCCATGTGTCAACAGACGTGTGTCAGCAAAGAGCATGCTGGGATGATGCTTCTGGCTTCCATCCTGCTGTGCGTATGAATGCTGACAAAACTGCCGGTGCGTAACTGCATCGGTAACTTCACTGGTAAAAACATAAGCGGTGCAGGAAGGCGTTCATATACGCAGCAGAATGGGACAGCAGTCAGTAGTGCTGTCTGTCTGTTTGATGAGATAATCTAATGTCTTCTCAAATGAGCATCAGCAACACGCTTTCATTTGGAAGCTTTATACTATACAACATCCTCAGAGACATGCAAGGCCCCGAACTCCCATAACACCCAGATGGTTTGACCCCTCTCAGAGATGCCCGGTAGTTAACATTCAGTAACCACTGCATGGGGCACTTTCTTCTCTACGTTGCTTAAACTGTCATTACTGCGGGATATTCAGCATCCATGCATCAGATGAGCCAGGAGCCAGTGTGAACACCATCCACAGACTGCCAAGCTAAAAGACACGACCTTGTACTGACTTCTGGTTTTAGTCTCACTCCCATAGACTGTGGTGACCCCTTCCTGCTTGAGCCGGGACTGCAAGCTGGCTGAGTGGACCAAATCAACAGTCAAGAGTGTTGTTATTTGGGAAAATATTTTTTTGAATAGATATATTTAATATGAGTGTTGTGCAATTCACTGGGGAAAATCTTCCTGTTAAATTGTGTCTGATGCTGTTACTGTAAACAGTCTTAAAAATGGGCAATGACCTGCTTCCTGTTCGTGGAATAATAAGGAAAGACATATAGCATGAAGCGCTTCCCAACCTTAACCCTAATTTTAGAACCATACCATTATTTTACAGCACCCTAACAACAACATGACACACACACCCCAACACCTCATAAATCAAAGTGGTCCAGTGGTTTAGGAACTAACAAGGCTATGAGCAGGCACAGCACAAGCACAGTCTAGAAGCTCTTGTTACAGATAATCTGATGCGCTGGTTAGAGAACTCAACTTTATGTATTTATAAAGCGCTTTAACACCAGCCACTGTAGCTGAAACAAAGTGCTGTACAACAGAGATAATTAATTAAAAATGAAAAAACAACATAAAAGTTAAAGAACATGATAAAAGCAATAAAAAACCAATACAAACAATGAAAATAATAAAACAAAAATAATAAATGTAAAATTATGAACCAGCTGTAGACGGGCAAGAGAAGACGGACTGATTCCAAAATAAAGTGAGTTACAGTAATCCAGTCTTGATGAGATGAAGGCATGGATTACTGTTTCAAACTGCTGCCTGGAGAGAACTGATTTAAACTTTGCCAGTCATCTTAGATGATAAAAACTCAAGTTAACTACGGTACTAATTTGACTATCTAATTTAAAATCACTGTCCATTTTAAAACCAAGATTAACAACTGTCGGCTTAGCGTACAAGACTAGGGGACCAAGCTCAAAAGGAAGGGTCTCACATGGGCCGTTTGGGGCAAACACAATTACCTCTGTCTTCTTTTCATTAAAATTTAAAAAGTTTAGGGCCATCCATGCCTTAATATCCTCAAGACATGCTAAAAGAGCTTTAATTGACCCGACATCCCTTTGCTTCAGTGGTACATAAATTTGACAGTCATCTGCATAGCAGTGGAACGAGATGCCATGTTTCCTAAGAATGGACCCTAGAGGACGTAAATAAAGTGCAATAAGCATAGGCCCTAAAATTGAGCCCTGGGGCACTCCACATGACTGATGATTCAAAACCCCAAAAGAGAAGAGCATTAGTATTTATTGCTGTTGAAATGACACGTGTCTTATTTGCTATGTACAACTTTGTGAAGAGGTATTAATTATTGTTCCACATCCTTTGAAGACACAGTGTGTTTTTTTTCTGAGAAACAGTGAAGAAACTAGTTTAACTTTCAGACCCTGATTTCTGTTGGAGAGTTTTGATTTCTGGGTCATTACCTGGTATTCTAACATGGTTTATAATGTGCATGGAAATAAAATATTTACTGACAACAGTAGTGGAGGATGGAACTATTAACTCACAGTTGTCCTTCCCTGTATTAAAGTCTAAATGTCTAAAAGTCCACAATTTGTACAATAGGCTATTTGGTAGATGAAATGCAGTATACTGTACAGAACAGACATTAGTGCTGCTTTTTTCAGTTTTGCTTGTCACTTGTTTTGACAAGGTTCTGCCAAACACTGGGCAGAGAAATCATTAGCACATTTTTGTAAACCTGACTTCCAAATTTGCACAGGCCCTTGCTGTGTTACTTTCTATATTTCACCTCATTAGTTGATATCAATCAAAACTGTAACCAACTTGAGAGAACTGTGTTTTTTTGACAATGGAGCCAAGACAGATGCTCAATTCTGGTTGCTCTCTCGCACACGCACAAATACACGTGCGCATACACAAAGGATCTGCCTCATTATTTCCCTCAGTAATCAGCTACTGTTGATTACTGTGTTCAAGTTGAACAGGAATAGTCTATTTTGAAAATATTATTTTGATGTTACTACCTTCCTTTTGCAACTGAAAGGAATGAAACAGACCTAGCATAAATAGGAAAGGATATTAACTGCTGGACAATGTTTTTCAAAATCATTATGGGGACTGGTTAGCTTTGAATGTATCTAAATGTACAAGTGAAAATCCAAAATGTGCATGTGAGACACAGAAACAGAAACAGTGTATTAAACATCTATGAAATGTCTGACCTGAAAGTAGTGCTGGCCGGTATTCCGGTTCATAGCAAAAACCATTTTTTGTTTTTGTTATAATATGGATTTTTCTTATAACGTGATACTGGTTTAAATAGCCTAAACAACGTTCAGAACGTGGCGCAGCGAGAAACTGTTTAAAGGGGGATCTTTTTCACTGCTACACATGTAACAGAGTACCAGACAAAGAAGTTGAATATGATGACACGGAAGAACTTTTGCTGATAAAGAAGTTGTGTTTGGGCATGGATCAAACAACTATTTACTGCGGACAAGCTACAGTTGTTACCGGAGGTGGCAACACAAGCAATTTGCTGCACCACTCCAGTCAGACATCACATGTAGACGCATTTGCTAGTGCTTCTCTTAGGTTTACCGCGTTGTTAATTTCACAGATTAACAGATTTTGTACACCACCCTGGGAGCATTTAAAAAACGCAGTTATTTTTGTTGCTTTATAGGTGGTTGACCCGACATATTTTCCAATGCACTGTCTCTGTCTGTTGGTGGGAGTCCAAAGCTAAAGGTGAACGTGTGTTTGCATACATATTGGTAGTGAAACACCCAGATTTCACTCTGCCCGATTCACAAAATGCTGCATTGGTTGACGTCAAGCAGCGTGGAAATCCACAACCCGAGTGTTTGTGCAGAAGTCAATATCTATCACAGAAAGTTTTTTTTTGGTTGTGAGGGAAAAAATCTTCAAACAACAACAGACACAGTTACAGGCCGACAAAAGCCTTCAAGCTAAGTTTTTATCTGTTCATGGTTCTTCATGGACGACCTGCCCTAGAATGCAGCAGATTTTTTGACTAGGTTGTTGCTGAAAGACTGTACTGTAGCAACAGGGCATAGTTTGGCCCACAGGAAGACTTCCACAAGCTGACCAATCAGAACAGAGTGGAATGGGAAATTAAAGCTACACAAGCTCAAACAAGTCTTTTTAGTCTCAGGGCCAGAGGAGCCATTGCATAAGGAGGCATTATAACATTTATCTGCACTTTTATAAGTTGAAAATCAAATAATGTTGTATCAATGGGGCCCCAGAGTGAAATACAAACTCTATATTAAGCATAATATGGTCATTTTAATAGAAAAAGTTAATTCATTTACATAAAGGCTCAGTGGGCTAAGACATGCAAACAAATGGGTCTGAATTCAATTTAGCACCTTTGCTACAGAAACTTGCTAAAACTAAATAATTATTTCATTTTGTCTTCACACTTTCACATCAAAACACATTAAGCAAACCATTTAACACATAATATTAATTCAATACAAATTTCACACAAGGTTTGTGGTCACTGAGGCCTCAAGTTTCTTTCATATCTGGCAAAATCAGCTGCAGGTGTGTTGAGTCTGTAATCACGTGCCAATACAAAGAAGCAGAGCTTTTCATTGAGCAGTGACAAAAACAGTCACACATGGTCACACAATGACAAAAAAATGTGAGACAAGAACTGAGCCAATTCTTTTCTAAGAAAAAGACAGAAAAACCTATAAAGTGAATAGACTTCTGGACAGCACAGTCAATATACTGATAGGGTGGAAAGAAACCAAGTATTGAAAAGCTAAAATGTATACATGACTAAAAAGTCAGTATTACCAGGGAAAACATCACCACAAACTTGATTTTAAGAGAGATATCCAAAAATGTATCAAAACAGGGTTTGATTTCATTACATTTAAATCTTAAGGATTATTTGTTTAAAGGGGGTACAATAGAAAGGCAGATAGAGACTTGTTTACTGTAATATTTGGAGCTTTGACAGTGAATGCACAGTCACGTCTTGTCTTAAGGGACAGCTTGTAGAACTTATTTACAGGATTAAAGGTGTTGCATTGTTACATACTGGTATAAAAGCTTACAAATGGGCGCTGTAGCAGATCATGTGTTTTAAACATTTAAGAAATACACATATAAACCAGTCACTGCAAAAACAAAATGAATCTGCATATTTTAAACATCATGAGTGCAAAGTAACCTTGTCGTTTCATATACTTCTGTGCTGGGCCGTCCCTCGCCTGTCAGTTGTCTAGTTACATATCTCATGATTCTCTCCAATTATATTGCCATGATATGGATTTACAGTGGAGGCAGTGATTAAGTGTTCTGACCTTCGCTTGAAAGACCTGGGTTCAAGCCACTTGACAGCAGGCGCAGGTCCTTTTTGAAGTATATGCGAGCAAGACAGTGAATCCTCTGGAGTTCCAGGCAAGCTGTTCTGTTGTTAGTGCTGCACTTTCACCTCTCTGTGGAGAGAAAACCAAAAAGACACGAACAATCAGTTGAGGCCTGCGCATCAGCAGGACTGCATTGTGCCATCAGATTATTCAATTACATCTTTTTAGATGTAGAAGACAGTAACTTCAGTAAGCTTTTATGATTACATAAAAAAGATCTTAGATAAGGCCTTGTGACTGAAAGGTTGGGGATTCAAATCTCAATCACATAGATAAATCTGGCTGAATAAGAAAGCCTCTTATATTATTGGCACTTAAGATGCTCAATAGTTGCTATACAAGGCACTTTTAAGTGTGAATGAAATAACTGCGGATGTTTACAGTACTGCTGAGGAAAAAGCTTTGGTGCTTCCTGGATAAAAGAGAACATTTAAAAGAAACGACCGAATCACAGAGTTGAGTAAAAAGGCTATTTCAATTAATTATAGGATAGATGGAATCAGGAATCACAATCCAAAGAGTTGAGAACAAATTGTACGTGCTCACTAATTACGCAGTCCGAGAAGTGCTATCTGAGAAAACACCAGCCTGTGCATCCCCAGACCCTCCCTCTCTACAACATCATGGATTGCTTTGTTGATGTTGCGTGTTTAAGCCAGTGCATTTGGAAAATGAGGTATTAGCAGCTCTTCTTTCATCATATATTAGCTACTAATTACTGACAACACATAAGCTTATTAAAGTCTTTGGAGGACTATGAGACCAATAAACCATGAGCTCCTTGATCATGCAAGGATAAAGGTTTTATCAAGGTTTTTGCAGGTTCACATCAAAAGATGGACAAAAGCCTAAACACACACACACACACACACACACACACACACAGGATAATCTTTATGCATAAGGCTTTTCTCTCTCTCTCTCTCTCTCTCACACACACACACACACACATCTTTTTGCACCTCACTATCAAAATTTGCAGCTGTAGGTGCAGTCATGCCCACAGTTCACTGGAGTCTGAAGCATACTGGAAGTGTACTCACTGGACTTTTGGATTGGCACAAATTGAAGCTTGTAAAGAAATTCAAAAATTAATAGGCCTACTGTAACAGTTATATAACCTTGCTTGAGAATTGGCATTGTATGACTGCAGACTCATGAGACTGTGTATGTAAAATACAGATCCATAGCAGAAAAGTATCATTCATTTTGTATCTATGTTTGATGAAGGAATTGAAATAATGTCTATGTGTCAGTTCTGCAGTAGACTGAAGATTTTTCCAGGGTGTACCCCATCTTTTGTCCAGTGACTGCTGGGATTTACTCCAGTGTAACGTTTGATTTAAGACAGCTTTAAAGGACTTGTCTATGACTTTTCTATTTAAAACATATTTTTCAATGAAAATTGGTACAGAAATGAAAAAGGTGACACTGAAACATTTTGTTTTTTTCAGAGTTTAAGAAACTCGTCTGCTTCATTGGGATTCTATGGGTGTGGTTTGATCACATTTGAATGGAAGCAGCCTGGCAACATTAGCAAACAACCCTCGCCTTTCGATTCAAATGACAGCTGTGGGGGTTACGCACAGCGTTACATGGCATTTCTTTTTCATTTTTTCAAAATGATTTCCTTCAAACCAGTGAGAAACCACATTCAAAAACAACACAGATAGAAATCTCTCAAATGATTTAACAAAAACTTGACAGCCCTTTGAGCCCTTCTCAAATAGTAACAGTTAAAGAAAAGTTGTCAGGGCCCTTTTCATATTGAGCTGCAGACATTACAGAGTACTCTGCGAAGGACTCTACATATAGGAAAACAGACGAATGCATGAGCAGTTTATCACAACTCCAACAAAAAGAACTGAATTGATGAGGGACAACAGAACTTGGTGTGCAGAAAACAAAATTAATTTCTGTTAACACAATTAAACTTTCCTTCTTTTTGCATATGATAATAATTCTGCAATATTTTTTGTCCTTTAGAAATGTAGCTAGCTGTGAATTTATTTGAGTCATATGGAGTCCAACAGGAAAGCAGAAGCCCAGTTGTTGTTTTTGGATAGATGCTGTAATTACCTGTGGGCTTCTCTTTCACTTGATAAAGGAGGAAAAACTAATCCTGGAGAGCTGGGACTGAAACACACACCAGAAAAGATGCAAAGTGTGTAGACATACCCACACACAGTTACATGCACATACACACACATTATGTCTCACAGAAGCATAAACACACAGGCGAGCACACACCCACACACATATACACACCAACGCAAAAGCCCAGAGGCCCACAGTTTAATTGAACCTTCCCACCGATCTACTGACTGTTTTTTTCTTTCATACACTTTTCATTTTCCTCCTCTTTCTTAATCAGCAGAGAGTTAGAGGTGGCAAAAAGAGAGACAGGGAAACCAAAAAGGAGGCTGAAAAAGAAAAAAAATGATTTACAGAGGGAAGAGGGAAGAGACAGAGTGAAAAAGAAGCTGAGGTGAATATCCAGAGAGGAAAGTAGAGGAGTGGAGGTGTTAGATGGGTAATCTTATCCTGTGGAGGAAACAGTTCCAGTGAGGGGGAAATGAGCTTTATCAAAGGATAAATTGGAAAAGTGGAAAAGGTACACTGCATAGTTATCGAGTAAACGCCCACAGCCGTGGAGGAATTTAGAAACTGATTATGAGATACTGAAATGGCTGTCAGAGGCTAATATTTATATCATCTTACCAAAATACCTTTAATTGTAAAGCATGTGAGTTTGAGCAGTTTATGAAGGTAAGTGTTGTTTAATTAAAATACAAATTTTTGTGTTGCTAAAGTTGGAGATGCAAAATCTAAAACTAATTTTTCAGGTTTAATGGAAAAAGGTATTCACTTATTTTGGTGAATCCAGCTTTAGTGCATGAACTACTGCAGGGAAAATGTGTCACTATAGAACCTGGGAGAATGGAACAACACAAGTAATTTAGGAAAACATGTATCAGGAGACAATTTTGTTTCATAAGTTGGCTGTTAACAGAGAACTGTGACTGTGAGGAACTGTGTTTAATATGCCTTTTTCACAGCGAACATTTTGACCCACTGCAGAACAAGACTACTACTACTTCTGTTGCTGCTGCTGATAATAATAATAATAATAATAATAATAATAATAATAATAATAACAACAATTGTTGAGGTAAGACATGTCACAGCGAGGTGGTATGAACAAAATCAGGCCCCTGAAACTGAAGAATCTTTTAAATTCATCCATCATTATTTCACTCTTGTGCTCTTTCTGCTGTCAAAAACCTCCAGTGAACAAATAGTATGTAATCTTTAAATCAAAATTTCTCTGCTCTCCTTGGTAGAAATTAAGCACACGTTGCATGTTGTTACGTATCATCAGCTAAATACTGTCTGTCTGTACTGTCACTGCCACCGACTGTTAGTAGCTAATCAATATGAACAATGTACAAAAACATTTCAGCACAAACACACATTTCCACAAATAATGTGAACGCACCTTCAGAACTCTTTCAGTCACAGATGGTGGTGTGACTGAAAGGTCACTGGAAAGAAAATCTCATGGATTCTTTATCGGAATATTATAATGTAAACTGCTTTGGCAATTTTGTTTATTTTCTGACAGTGATCCAAAGTGAAGCATCTTTGCATTTGTGTGAGCGAGCGGGAAAGAGATCAGGTGCACATACACCTCGCTGACAGCTGAAGCTTTCTGTCTTCTTTTTCTCCCTTTCTCCTCAGTAATTGCAAACACATTTACTGCAGCTTTGTAGCAGGCTTATTCACAGCTGTGTCTAGATAGCAGGAGGCAGTTTCAGACACTTATTATTTATTCCCCAAATTGAGAAACATACTTATCAATGCAAATGAAATGAGTGCCGAGAAAGGATGAGGAGGAGGAGCAGTGAGAGGAATACCTAAAAACAGAGGGAGAATGAAACCAATCAGAGCTCAGAAGAGAGAGCGAGACAGGCAAACAGAAATCAAAAAAGTGGCCATTTTTGTCACTTAATTTTAGTTGTATACCGCAACGTTCAGAACAGTGTGACAGAGAGAGTGTGAAGGTAATCCAGTTAGTTGAGAGACAGCCTTGCTTCGACTCTCTTCTGCTCACAGACTGGCTCTTTGGTGCGGGCACTCTGATTGGCTGAGTGCTGACCAAGCTAAAAGCTTTTGAAGTAGAGGTGAAGAGCAATTAGAGTCACTGTCACACACAAGCACATCTACCCTTCCCACATACACTCTTCAGCTACTCTCTACATCCACTTCTTCCCTCTTTCACACTCTTAATTGTGCACATGCTATGACACAAAACAGCACTGAAGACACGGTCATGATTTTCTACACATGCACACATTCAATCAGTTACTGTACGTACTCGGCCTTGATATGAAAGCAATAATAATAATAGATACTTTATTAATCTCCTTAGAGAAATTCTTGTGGACAGGTTGCCCCTTTGAGGTGCCAAGGGTTTGGGGTTCAGTGTCAGGGTTGTAGTGTCCATGGACAAGACACTGAACCCTGATAATACAAAAATAATATTCAAATAGAAAAATGTTTCGACATAGCTTGGATCTCATTCTGGTCAAAAAGTCTCAAAATGCTTTAAAACTGCATCTATATTTATCCCACTAACATGCCCACTAACAGACTGACCCTCCATGATGGTGACAGGTGTGGTCAGTGATTAGGACTTTTTCTGTGAGGAAATGTTTTATTGCAGTGTTTTACCTTATTAGGGCCCGAGCACAAAAGTGCGAAGGCCCTATTGTATCTGCTCTGTTTATTATTATTATTAGGGCCCGAGCACAAAAGTGCGAAGGCCCTATTGTATCTGCTCTGTTTATTATTATTATTATTATTAGGGCCCGAGCACAAAAGTGCGAAGGCCCTATTGTAT
>JAUBNQ010000028.1:19493157-19504935 GCA_032353495.1 Ctenopoma kingsleyae | reverse complement strand
CACACTGTCAACAAATCCCACTAAAAGGCTGATAAGACTACAAGCAACATTAACATTGCTTAAGTCCATCTGTGCCTTTCTGTCTCAAGCCAATTTCAATAAGCAGGAGAAGCAATGTAGTTTTTTACCATGCATTAATCAAAAATAAGTAAACATTAGTTGGTGTACTAATGAATATTTATAGCACAATGACATGAAATAAGTGTACACAGTACATTCATCATAATGAAGAAATCATCCAGTACAACAGAGTACAGAGGATTTTTATTATTATTATAATGGAGAGGACAGAGGAATAAAATACAGTCTGATTCATAAATATTAAAGTAATAATAGTTTTTTTGGCATTTCTCCTCTGTACACTACTTGATTTGGTTTTGACAAAACCATGACAACACCTCTGACCTATCACAATACAGCTTGCAGCTATTTATGTATTTATCAAAGTAGTGTTCAGATTATATTTTACCTCAGACACACTGCCAGGCTGTTCTAGATTGACTGACTCCCTGATATTGCTCCTCTGCTTCCTTAAGTGCACGCTCAGTACAGCCAAAACTACAAACCACTGTCAAATCATTTTAATTAAAGCTGAAAGTTCTGAGTGTTTCATCTCAAATTCAGTGTGAAAGTGTGAGGTCAAAAGCCAAAAAAATTATTAAATAACAAACTTAACATACTCCAACATGTATGAAACGTACTGTATATCAGCTTCTCTACAGTTACTGTTATTTTTGACCACAGAAGCCCGCTTATCACTGCTTCTTCAAGATAACTGTACTGTGCCAATACACCACCTCGCAGTGCTGTATAAAACTAACTTTATTCCATTAATACCGCAGAGCTGCACATCGTAATGTTTCGAGCATTTCTCATCCAGCTTCACCCACACACTGCTGCAGAAAACTGAATCTGTGAAGAGCATTAACTGTATTTAAGTCCAAATCATGTCTTAAATGTGCAAAACTAACAAAAGCACATCACAGTTCATCCACTAGTAATGTTTTGTATATCTGACGTGCGTGTTATACAGCACAATATACATTACGCCACTCATACTGGGGTGCCAGTACCTGTGTAAAACACACAATGGAGCATCTTTATGACAGTGTTTTAAAGTGTGGTTTAAATATGCAAAAGCATCTTGAATAGGGGTCCAACCTCTCACCAATATGCCCCCGTTTTTGCTGGAGAGATCACAGCAATTAATCCTGATTGGCTGTCCCATAGGTCATAATGCCTTTGATATGTGGATGTAACATTTTTCTCTTAATCAGTCAACCAACCAATCAATCATCTGTGCCATCTTCTCATCTGCTATCTATAATGTCTATTTGCTCTCCTGTGCTTCTACCTCTCTTCGTCCTCCTCCATTCCTTCCTCCTACTGCCTGCCAACTTCTTATCCTAGCTCTGATCGTTAGCCAGCTTCAGAGCCAAGGGCAGATCTAGAGGAATCAAAGGTGTGAGGACATGGCAGATCTTTTCAATGCCACAATACACAGAGGACATTGTGTAGCCATGCCAAAATCAATCAGACTTCCATTCATCACCTAACCCTGTCTGTACAGGGTTTAAAGATGCCGTGCCTGGATAATTTGTGTGTCTGAAGGTCTCCATGTCTGTAACAGTTTGTGTTAAAGTATTACTCTCACTGATAAACTGCCACTGACTTCAACCTGTAATGTTAATTCTCAGTACTTTATAGCTTAACAGAATACAGTATTTCATGGAATCACCATTAAATGGTTACACCACCTCTGGAGGAACATCAGAGCTAACAGGAAGTGACATTAAAATATTGAAGACCGTATATGGTAGAAAGTATAGGTTAGAAAAAAAAACTATGAGTGATGAGAATTTGATTACAATTGTAAAGTTTCTTTGGATAAATTGATACAATGGGACGTTATTTGCTGTGAGCCATTGTAAGTGTTGAGAAACCAATCAGAATCATTAATCATTGTAATTCTAACCTTGACCTCAAACCCATTACTGGATTGTAAGTTAAAGTTTGACTCCAAAGGTTTAAAACCATTACAAATCATTGATAAATACAACTTAAGGTCTACCAGATTTTGATTGCTGCTCATCCTTTTGCACAATGAGACCTTTGACTGTTGAAGTAGTTTGTTATTTTAATAATGTAATTGTGTTTACTAAAAAAATTAATAATGTTAGCAAGTCATTCATAAAGGTAACTGGGCCCAACTTTACAACAACCAGTTCTTCAGTTACACATGTTGAAGCACTAGAACAACTTCATTTTGAATGAGAAAGACAGGCAAAGCGAAAGAAGGATGATGACTGAATGGGTGAAACACGTATAGACGTATAGGAAGAAGTGGTGTTGAATTGTGCTCCGTTTCTTAGAGGTGTGATAAGAACGCCTCAGGGTACCACAAATAGAAGGGAGGAGACATCGAGTGAATCCTTCTCATGCTATCTCTCTCCCTCCACCTCGCTATTTTGCCTGAGTAGCTGCACCAATCAGCAGAAGCATTTCCCTGAAGGCTAACAAAGATGGCTTGTGTAAAGTTATCTCTGCGATTTAAAAAAAAAAAAAGTTATCGGCACTTCAGCAGATGTCTCTAAGGCTCTCGCTGTGGCAGTCCCTGCTTCACCTTTCTCCAACCTCACCCAACCAAATCCACCATATCTACCTCCTCCTCCCTGTTTTTCAGTCATTATCTCATTACTTTTCCTAAATATCTTCTCTATCTCTCCATCTACCTAAATAGTTTATCTGATAATGGCAGAGTTTCCTGGAATATGTCAAAACTACCGTTTTCCCATTTCTCTTCGCATAACAATGTCAAACTTCTCTTAAATGCTAATAAAATCACATATGTCCCATTAGGGACCTGTTTGGGTGACAGAGGAATGTAGTATAACAAAATTAACACTTCATTCATACGTACAAGGACATAAATGTACTTTACGCAGCATGTACATTTAAAATAGCCACAATCATTTATGAAATAATCATTGGCATCGTAGCCAATAACTGTATCTAAGGCTGCCCATATGTTGATGATTAAACTCAGGAGTCAAGAAGCCTGTCGAATATATGAATTATTTGTACCACTGTTAATATACAAAGAGCAACGCAGAAAAAGAATGGCAAACTCTAAACTTCGACAAACAGAGTCTGTCTTAAAATTACGTAACTACAAAAGTAAGTAAAAGAAACAGAAAAGTACCAGCAGATAGTTTTCTGTTCAATGTTGGTTGCTCTGTATGATTCCAGAGCTAAATGTTAGCAAAGTGAGAAAATAGAAGCAAGAAGGAAATAGAATTATTAAAACACACACACACACACACACACACACACACACACACACACACACACACACACAAACACACAAACACACACTTAGCACAAGTAAGTGAAAAAAGTTATTTAAAGAAAAATGTAGTGGACTTTCCTTTGTCCTTTTCTAGACTACTTCTACTACTCTATTTTGTTACTCTCAACTCAACTCCTGCCACCCAACCTGTTATTTCCCAACATAGATATAGAGGAAATGATGGCATCATCATTTTTCAGAGGGCCACACACACTCAGAGAGACACATACTGTAGTCCACACACACTCAATGATTAACGGCAACAAAAGAGGCTTTTGCTGTATTGAGATTGTTATCATTTCATGCATTAATCTTGGTCTACATTACTCGATCTCCTACTTTCAAATGTCAGGGAAAGGGAATCACTTTTCTACCTATCTATAGCAGAAAAAAAGAAATGGGGAAGACAAAGACAGTCTATATTTTAGACAGGAATAGAGAGAATTCTAAATGATGCATTCAAAGCCAAATGAAGGTACAGTATGAAGACATGGAGATTGTCTGCTGTAATCAAAGACATTGTGTACTTTTATCTCTCTAAGCAGGATGGAAGATTCAACAGAATAGATATTAGGTTTTAAAAAGTTCAAACAGTGGGCAGATAAAGACAGAACCACCTTGAAACTTGACAGATGTTTATCAAACTCCTTAATTATACTCACTCTGTGGAAATTCGGTAAATGACTGTCTCATCACTTCTGTAATTATGGTATAATTGCAACACGATGGTAAATGATGTAAATTAAGAGTTGTTACATAGAAACGACTAATAGTATAAAAATATTTCTAATTATATTTCTATTACCACTGTTTTCCTCATGGTGTAGGTTATAAAAGCTCATAGACAACATGCTTTTGACAACAACATGCCATAAATCCACAATAAATTTACAACAAGCCTTCTGTATATTACATTTCCGCTCAACTTAAGACTCAATTAAATTCTTGTATTATGTTATGTCAACAGGTAAAAAAAAAAACCTCAAGCATAATTAGAGTGATCATTTAAATATAATCAATTAATAGAGAGGCATTTAATTAAGCTAATCCATCATCTAAAAAGTCAACTTTTCATGAGCTGAGGGAAAAAAAAATTTCCTTGGTTTTGTTACAGTGGATGTTCAGAGAGTTCATCTGGTACTTGTTTATTTAAAGAAGTAGTCTTCTATGTTCAGACCACATGTTAGAAACGTTTTATCTCAGAGGACCCACATATTCAGATGCTCAGTGGCTGAAAAGGGAACATGCACTGAATTATTCTACAACACCTCTTTAAGATAAGAGTCCGTGTGCTTCAGCTGAAAATTACTTCGCATAAATAATTTCAAGCAAGACTAGCTTCAAATTTGTTTTTCATTCTGTGGTATAATATATTCCATATTGATTACCCAATCTGCTTACTTGCATAATTACACATACTTTTCTGAAGTTTTTTAAATCCAAACATGTTGCACCACACAGTGAAGTTCTTCATACTGGTTATATAACACAAAACACTATGAATATTTAAGACCTGTAAAGTGAGTCTCATTTCTGCATTGCACATCTGCATCTCCGTGGTGATAGATGATCCAGGACATTGATTGGTGCATCAATAATGCGATGACGTTGTCACTGAGAGAAACCTTAGACACCCCAAGGTCCCCAAAACTGCTGATGGTTGAATAAGTCTGCATGTTAGAAGCACAAACACCTACACTCATTACACACATAAATACATACAGTAAGTGCATGTACATTCATTTTATCAATTCTATTACTATCAGTTTGTAATTAGGGTTAATTTGTACCCATGGACTCTACTTGCAGTATTGACAATTTTAAATATTCATGTGCAAAAAAAACAAATTAAAACCTGTCATTTACAGGGACTGTCCTACTTTGATGTTACATTTTGTGTCACTTGGTTTGCAAAATTTCTAATGTTTAATGTTGAAGTTGTTATTCTTTCCCCTACGGATCAGATTTTTATGTGCAAAAAAGCTAAAACTTCTTACAAAACAGACTTCTCTATTTGAATTCCATTATACTGTGAGAACACGAAGGAAGCTAATGGCCACAATCCCAGAAATGTTGAAATTGCAGGTTAACCAGAAAGCCTAAAGGCAGCTCAATACAATCTCACACATGCTTGTTCAAGACACAAAGATGAAATAATCGCTTCAATTTCAATCTCTCCCTCTCAGAACAAGATTACATTACAGCTTCTTTTTGATGTCTGCCTGGGAGGTTGAGTCCAAAGGTTTGGGAAAGTTTTTATGATGTACTCCTTGAAAGTTTGGATTTAAACTCATGCAGATGCAAAATACAAGCTCTATTTTACCGTGATGAGTTTGCAAAGTGATTCACATCAAAACGCTGTCCCTCTCCTCAGAAAAATACTCTGCCCTCCCATCTAAATGGAAATGTATCCCAATCACCAAAACTCTCTTCTTCCATTGCATTTCGTCTTTTTCTGCTTGCTTCATTTTGCTCAGTCTTTATCTTCTTCACCACTGCTGCTACGTATTTCCATCAGATAACTTAAGAGCATCAGCATGTACTTCCCTTGATAACCACTCAGATTTAGCAAGCATAAAGAGCTCACTGACAATTTCTATTCCACGTGAAAATTTCAAGAGGCTGCATGGTTGCCAGTTGCCTGTGTAATTCCTGCATTAGATACAGAAATCAATTACACAAGCTCACTGTACATTCTCAAATGCAGCCAAGAATAAAGAGTTATACTGTAGACATGACTGACAATGCTAAAAAAATTTAAAATGAAAATGATGCATACATGCAGTAGAATTTAGATCTTCTCATGTACAGTCCTTATATTGTGGGATAAGTAATGTAATAAGTTGCTGTAATTCAGCTTACAAAAATTAAGTAAGTAAAAAAAAATTGGTAAATATTATAGTAAATATATCTTATGTTTTCTTTACTTTTCAAGGATCACTTAAAGAACATGTGAAAAAAATCGTACTAATGAGTTACATAAAAATCAATACTTTTTGAACATGATCTGGTTTAGTGCTTCCAAGTGACATTTTCCCCTCTCCATAGAAGCAGGCTAAAGGGACATGAATGTTTAGTATGTTGTGTCAGTCTGGCCTGGTTTTACTTTGTCTGAATACAATCTGACTGAGCTGTTTTTCCACTAGTGTCAAACACAAACCTCTTAACTGCAATGGCCACCTTGTTTATAAATCAAAATTGTAATTCCTGGAAAGAAATCATAACTGTAGTGTAAATTAAGTTGTTTGTTGGCTATTCAGGGGCAAGCTCAACTTGATGGTTGCATTTTCTAATTCTGGATGTAAGAGGCTTTACCAGTTTGGACATTTTACATTCTGGTGTGCACTAGTGTAATGGGATCACAGAGGACTGGGCCCTGGAGAACCCTGCAGGCACGCTTGGTCTGTTTAGCCAAACACCCCCCCCAAATAGATCATGTCCACTAGTTAAATATGACATACTGGGCGGCTGACTTATGTACACGTGGTGCACATTTAAACAACACACACATACTGGCACAGAGTTGTTAAATCTCATCTACCCACTTGCGGGCATATTTGCATGCATACAGAAAAGTCATTCTCGCTGGAGCGCAGCACTGTTCTCGAGATGAAAGTGTTATTACCGTCTGGTCATTACATAGTAGAATCTAAAGAGGAAAAAGGAGGAAGAAAAGAAGAAAATGAGAGTTGAAATCTGGGTGAAAATAAACATCATAAACACACTAATGAAGAGAAGTGCAGGAGCAAGAAGGATGAACCTGGGCTTCCAGACCCATGGCAGTCACTAAGCCTAAAAAGAAAAAATATGTAATTTTAGCTATTAGCTAAGTGTCATGTCATAATTTGCTATATATTTTTGGTACATCCGTGTAGATAATTTTGTCAAATATACCAAATGTCTTAGGTCTATCCAACAAATGTCACATGACAAGAATTCAAAATTTGCGCTTTACTACAGCCTTGTTTTGATTGACTGTCCGGAAGGTTGAGTCTAAGAGTATGTGAATGTTTTTATGATGTACTGTATTTATGAAGTTTGGATTCAAACTCAAGCAGATGCAAAATACAAACTCCACTTTACTTTACAAAGTGATTCACATCAAAATGTCGCCTCTTTCCTCAGAGAAATACCTTAACTAAACTACTGTTTTCAGTGTCTACATGTGCTTACATCATTATGGTTTAAGTCCTTAAAAATAAATGTACATGATTAATTACAAATGCAACAGTTGACAAGAACCAACAAGGAAAATGCACAAAAAATTCATAGAACTTTTAATGTAAGATTTTAAACACAGCACTTAATTTCTTAATAGTTTGTTATAATAGAAAGGAGAGAGAAAAGATTGTTTGAATGAGTTGTAATCTTGTTATAACAAGACTAATAAATGTTCTAGCACAGGGTAATGAAAACAATTGCATTCCTTTGGAGTACGCAAATGCTGCTGAAGCACAAAAGCTTCTAGATTACTTCTAGTAGTCGGCATATTGGTGTACATGTAAATGCAATCAGTGATACGAGCAAAGGGCCATGGGAGAGTTGATAGAAGATGAGAGCAAATACTTTGATTATTAAATACATAACTCTTGATTTGGAACGACTGTACTCATGTTCTTACTAGAGCAAAAGGGAATTTTTGTCTAACGACACCCATCATTATATTATGAAATATTAATGATCTTTGTATTAGTCACAGCTGTTAAAGATAATCTATGAGAAAAGTACCTGAAATTCTTTAGAATATCATTATCTAACCACTGTGTGTTGTATTATAAGAATCCATATACATTACAGTTATTTCTTACTCCATCTCCTCCCCTGTCTTTCTGCATGGATAACCATCCTGTTTTTCAACCATTTCCAAGTCTGCCATGATGTCATTTTTCTCCCCTTTTCCATCTTGCGACTCCTCTCTCTCTCTTGTTCCAATGAAGTCCTACAAGAGTTCGAGCAAGACTAACTTATCTTGCTGCAGATTCAGCGCCCAGGGTCAATTTCCCTCCAAATGAGAACATTATCTGCGACAAGATGTCCCCTGATGTAAGCCAATATCCCTACTGGCTTCATTTGTTTCAGGCAGACAAACAGAAAGCTAAAACTCTCCCTGTGTTTTGTTGTCGCTGGCTGATTGCTCTGTCAGACTCCGTGCTTCTTTATTTGGTCTAACGCATGATAAGGAACAACCAACAGACTGGAACAAGATGTCTTCATTCGCACTACGAGGGCACAGAGAGGGTGGACACAAGCAAGTAAGTCTGTGTGTCTGTTTGTGTCAGGGGGTGAGGTCAGACAGGAGCAGAAGGCAGTAGTATGTTGAGAAAATGATGCAGATATTTTAGTCAATAAAGTTGTACAAAGAGACACATTGGAACAGGTTAGAAGAGAACTTTCTGACCAGCATGCAGTTAAGTGAATTTGGCTTGGCCCCACTGGGTGCAAGGGTTGTAAAAACATTTCACTCCTATATTTGTATTGTCTGGAGCCAGTACCAAAAAGGGTAATTTGGCCATAACCCTAGTGTAGCCTTAAAGGATTATAAAAAAAAAAAAAAAGACAGTCAAAATCAATCCATCAGAGGCTATGTTATCCTGACTTTTTGTCCCTTGTATTGGTCAAACTCCAAGAACCTTGGAACCTACAACTCCCACAAACCAACTCTGTACCATCTTTTGCCAGATGCTGACTACCTGGTACCACAGTTTGTACAACCATGTCTCCTAAAAATTGTTTCTATACAACTTAACCTCAATCACAAATAGTGAAAAAAGTTTTTGTAGGAACATAACTGTTGACAATGGCAAATCACAAATATGTAACTGAACATTTTTATATTTAGGATTAAGCACAACCCAGTTGTGATCTGGTTCATATACTGTGAACTGTGTCTTTGACTTCATCTGTATGTGCTTCTTTGAATCTTTCTTTGTGTGGGTGTGGCTCTGGGTAATAGGCTACAGGGGAATGTTTTTGATTGGTTAATGAGTGTGAATTAGATTAGGTTTTCCTAGGAGGTGATTGGTGGAAGCCTTCACCCATGGGTTCTAAAGACCAGTTCTAGTGGACTCTCCTCTTTACTGCTGCCAGTTTGCCTGCCAGCCCCTTGTGATCCACTTTCCTATCCAGCATGTTTTAAATAGTACCATGTTTAAATCTAATAACCATCTCCTGCATTTTCCTGCTTTAGGATGGTTGAGGGGGAAAGTGAACGGACAGATGGCAGAGAGTGACTTGTCGTTTGACTTTAGGATTACTGGTCTCAGTCTGTGCTTCAGCCTGCTGGTAGGCTGTGAAGAAGGGTTTTGCCAGGTAAATATAGTCTGTCCCTCTCATTTCTCTCACACAGCTGGTCTATTCAAGCATTTTAGAACCTGCAAATCAGAAAACACTAAGAAGCAACAAAATGTGACTTTCGCCATCTGTTAGCTTGTGAACTGAACGGGTAATCTGACCATGAAGAGATGCAATGCAGGTAAGGTTTGTCCCCCTTAAATTAAAAAAATTACTGTAATATTATTCTGAAAACAACATGTCAAGATCACTTTGGATTTAGTAAAATGTAGAACACTACACAAACTGCCTCTTTAAATGAAACAAGTTGAAGTAAAACCTTGGACAAAAGACATTAAGCAAAAAAAAAGAAACATTAATAAAGCTGGGGGCTCAGAGTGACAGTCCATTATGCTTGAGGATTATATATGTTGATATTAGACTATAGATCTAATCACCTCAGTCAACTTGGTTAATTAGTTCAAACAGGTGTCATGGTACAGTGACTACAGTAGAGACAGACAAAGCAAATATTAGCCCTGAACACAAACACACACAAACTCAAGCACTGTCCCAATTACATGTAACTCAGTTGGAAGAGCAGTTGTTCATAAACCACGCAGTTAGTGGTTGGACTCCAGGTTCCTCCTGGCAACGTGTCTGTTTCCTTGGATAATGCACCAAAACCCCACAGTACTGATGTTGTCTGTTAGACTCCATACAAGTTTGACACAGCTAATGTATAAAAAAGCAAATAAGATTCACCCTCAGAGTCACAGCAGGGCTTAAATGTTTCTGTAAAATATGTTTACATTTTTAGTTTGTTTTTGTTTCCAAAAAGATCTATCAGCAGGTTTTCACTTTGTCATTATAGGTTACTCAGTGTAGATTTATGGGAATATTTGTAATTTATCCATTTTAATTTAAATGTACACAAAAGTGAAGAAATACTCAATACTCTTAAGTCACTGTATATCCACCAACATAAACAGAAACCATATTTACACTTGACAAGTTACAATATTGTCAATCACAACAGAACAAACAACAGCAACATCATATGCTATGCTCAGGGAGGTATAATGTACCATTATATGTAAATAATTCAATTAACTAAATGGTAATCCACCTGACCCTGAAGCTACCCCCAAGTTGGGGCCTCACTTTGATGCAACCCCACGTCATGTGGCCCAGCTGCTCATGGAAGAGCTTTCCATCCATGCCTATAATATCAAGAACAGCAAAGTTGTCATATTTGTATAATATGCATAAAGGCTGAAAAGGAACGATCATGAGAAAAACAAAATGGAGTCGATGAAACTAAGTGGGAAAGAAAATTAGAGAGGAAAGGGCATGATGTTAGAAGTCAGGTGTACAGCAGATGAGTGGGGAGAAAAATAATAGATGAATGGGCTCAAAAGGAGGTGAAGGAGTGACAGGAAAATAAAATGTATGGGAGCTGGAATTAAGTATACAAAAACTGTCTAAAAGGAGAAGGATAAGAAAATGGAAAGAGGTCAAAAAGCATAGGGTGAAACATCTTAGGAAGCAGAAAAGTGGCAGGTAGAGGACAAAAGGAAGTGGGGAGGGACAGAAATAGTGTGATGGAATGAAGAAGAGGAGGAGAGAATGGACAGAGGAAAAGTAATAAAAAGATGAGGCAGCAAAAAATGTCAGTCAGGGAAGAAGGTGGCTGAATGAATGGGGTGTAAAACGGGAGAAGAAGCAGAAGAGAGGATGGAAAGGATTAGAGGGAAATGGAGTGAAAGGAGCTGGATGAGGGAATGTCAGACAGCGGAACTGATATGGAAAAAAGGAAAGACAGAAAAAAATATTTTGACAAATTTGACAAAGACAAGAAATGAGTGTAGGTGGGCATAAGAGGATGAACGAGTGAGCGCAAGGCAGACAAGTAGATGACAGAATGAGGCATTTGTTGGAGAAAGACTATGAAGGAGCTTAGACACCAACTGGGTGACAGAAAGGTGAAAAAAGGAAAGACTTCGTGCAATATATGTATACAGTGCATGAGAGAAAGAATAAGTAAAAATGTAAGCACGCATACAGAAGAGAAACAGGATCTAAGGGTGTGTGTGTGTGTGTGTGTGTGTGTGTGTGTGTGTGTGTGTGTGTGTGTGTGTGTGTGTGTGTGTGTGTGT
>JAUBNQ010000028.1:19474284-19493057 GCA_032353495.1 Ctenopoma kingsleyae | reverse complement strand
GTGTGTGTGTGTGTGTGTGTGTGTGTGTGTGTGTGTGTGTGTGTGTGTGTGTGCGCGTGCGTGCGTGCGTGCGTGCGAGCGTGCGAGAGAGAGAGAGACAGAAAGGGGGTGGGGGGGTATTGCAGGACTAAGTGGTTAGAGCGCACTCTGCCAAATATAAAATCAATAGACACTATCTCAGTCCGACCCCTGTTGCTGAATCCATCAAAAAAATTTAACAATTCCTCAGCAAGGCAGGACCAGAAAACCTGGGCAACTGTGTGTGTGCGCACATTTATAGAGTTTGAGTGTGTGTGTGTGTGTTTTGTGTGCATGTAATATAGGTTTGCATAAACAGAGAGGACGTTTGTGTATGAATCAGTTAGTCAAACTTACAGTCAACAAGACAGGTCAGTGCATCTGTGCACCTGTGTATGTGTTTGTGAGTATTCAGGGCAGTGTTCGTGTGTGTAAGCTGACAAGCGGTTTATGCCAGAAGTCATTTCCAGGTACATAAGCTAAAACGTTGCCACCATTTTATGGACTTGCAATTGTGTTGATGTTGTCAAGGTCTCTTTGTACACTTGACATGCACGCGCACGCACACACACACACAAAATGCACTGCAGCACAAACAAGGCAAGCAAACTAAATTATTCACTGCTGTGTTGTCGTACCCTAACACACTCAAACGTGTGCGCACACACACACTCTGCTGACAAGCTGACCAACTGTCTGTGAGACTGGTACGACAACACATGGTCACTTAGGTGCTGTGCACACTATTTCTGTGAGGACCTATGTAGGCACAGAGGTGCGTGAATGTGTGGTGGGAGATGAAAAGTAGGGCTGCACAATTTGGGGAAAAAAGTCATATTGCAATTATTCAGATCAATACTGTGATATGCGATTGCAATATGACAAAGGGCACATGTTTGCAAAATTACAATAAAGACATAGTTTACTTCATACTACGAAGAATTTACACATTTTCAGAGCTGCTTCAGTCAGTAAGGATGTGAAATTAACATAAGCCACAGAGATGGCATCCTTAGGTCCTGTGCATTTTCTACTCTGTGTGTCAGTAGAGTTTTTGATAAACTGTTGAACTGTGGAATATCTAATGTGATAGAGTGTCACAATATTATGTTAAACAGTAAAGAGCATCTTATAATATTACTGGTCATACACAGGCCTCATTCATGATTATTAGAACTGTTAAAGTTACCTGCATGGAGAGAAGGATCTGAAAGGATTTTTTCTGCTGTTAATGATACAGACGTCCTGAGACCTGCATCATTACTCTGCAGAGTTACTGTGTCCTGCTTTAGCTGCTGTGTTACAATACTGTGAAGTTTGGTTTTTCAGGAGCGTTAATAAAAGTAAAAGTCTTGACGCTTCACTGATGCTGCAGTTCACACAGCGTCGGTCATATCTCACGTTTTCCTATTCTTATTTTTATTAATACTAATGGTGATAAACACATTATGGTTTCTACGTCTGACCACTACAAAGTAGAAAATAAAGTCAGCTGCCCTGAGAGCGATGTTATAGTCACACATTGATCAATAAAAGCAGAGGAAATTGTCATGCGTTCAACACATAACAGCAGATCAGGGCAGATGGAGAAGTGAGAATGCGCTGTTCTGAGTGAACAAGCAGATACACATCGTATACCTGCGTATACCCTGGACTAGAGCTGGGTGATTTGGACCAAAACTTATATCTCGATATTTTTAAGCTGAATGGCGATATATGATATATACCTCGATATTTTTTGATCCCATAAAGTAATTACAAAAAGACAAATTTACATGTTCCAAATGTCATAGGTATTTTATCAATGTATGACAAACTACTGGCAGTTTAGAGAAATTTGGCACATACGAAATAGGTTTTGTAAAAAAAAAAAAAAGCTGCATTGCTGATTAATCAATTAAGAGTTGTTAAAAAAAGAAGCCCTTTTTTGCACTGTATAAAGCCATGTTATTCCACTGTTTATGGGTACCGTGTCTTTAGCAATATGATAAGCTACTGCTTTGGTAATGTCATTCCACTTCTTGATTTTTCACCTGTAAGAGTTTTGTAGCAAGGCGGGGCTGTCTTTGAGTTGTCAGACAACAAAACAGGAAAGAGGCAAAAGAGCTCTTTCGGGATTTGCGATAGCATCTCATTTTATATCTCATTTAGAATTATATGGATAATTTTAAAATATCGATATATCGCCCAGCCCTACCCTGGACTACACCACTGGGTGTGACACACATACATGTGCTATGGTGTTTTGTTTTATTCGGCTTGTAAGTTGTTAATTTTCAGCTACCAGTTCACCATCGCCCAACTCGACATTCATGCCCACACCTGTGCTCACCTGGGCCGCTGTTGTTGTGGTCTGTGCTGTGCTCTGTCATCAAGCAGGACGACCGAACCATACATTAGTTTAACTGTGCACTATGTTGACAAGGAGTCTGAACTGAAAAGATGCTTGTAAACGTCATATTTGACTGAAGATCATACAGCTGTGCCAGATCTGGGACCCCTGCTGATAGCGGCAGGAGTGAGAGAGGTGGTGTGGGGAGCGTCAGGTCGTTAACAGTACCAACATTATCAAAGCTAAAAAAGTGGAGGCTTCACTTGGACATCGGTAGGGTTAATAGGTTACAGAAAATATGTTATACAACTTTCTTAAGCTAACAAAACTGAGCAGCCACTCTCACGTTAGTCAGGTGGTAAACTTGGAGTGAATGAGAGATAATAGGCGACAGTCTATTATCAACCCATGTTCTCATTATATAAATCGCAGCATTTTGCATTCATGTAATCACACAGACTGATATCGCGATTGTGATTTTGTTTCGATTAATTGCGCAGCCCTAGAGAAAAGAAAGAACAGTAAAAGGTAGATGAGCATTACAGATGGGCACACAGCGGGTGAAAAAAGGAGAAGGAGATTGAAAAGAGTAGAATGGCAAAGAGGAAAGTCGGGTGGAGGGGGTGAGTGAGAAAGATAGATGGAGGGACAGGTTGAGTGAGAAATAAAGAGAAGGAATGACGGACAGAGAGAGGAGTGTAAATTTGCATAGGGGTGAAATTGAAGTAGCTTTGAAAGGCAATTCAGTTAAATCAATTTGAAGTCCTCTATTGAAGGACTAGGGGGATATCTAAATAACTCAGCCAATCTTAGAGGTCCATACACACACACACACACACACACACACACACACACACCATCTCTGTGAGGACATTTACATTGTAGCTCCTTACTCTTACCATAGCCATCACAACTAAATGTCTAACTACAAACAGTTCTGAGGTCAATGTGTGGACTGTAAAAAAAAAAAAAAAAAAAAAAAAAAACATTCTCAAAATGTCCTCACTCCCATGGTCTAAAGGTCCTCACAATGCGTAGCCATACAGTACATGTTTAATCTAGATATGTAAGCATAAACATACACACCGTGCCCCACACATGAACATAAGATCACTGGTATCTAAATTTGTAAGCAAATCCAAAAGCACACACCATTTGGGAGTATAATGGAGTACAGTGGCTCTTTTTAGCCATGTGTTGCCTTAGCAGGCGATGGCTGCACCCAACTAACACTAATGCAAATTTTATGTTGGTAATAATGCAAATTGGTGAGTTAATGACCTCTATTTAAGCACAGTTGAGCTTTATTCTCAGTCATCTTAATTAAAAATTATAATTGTTTCAAAATTGGCCATAACTCTATTATTCTTATCTATATGAAGTCAGTCTAGACCACACCAGCTGCTAAAATAGATGTTTCTAATTTTGGTTTTTCATGTTTCTCCTGTTCTTTTACACTTTTACACTAAAGCATTTATATGTCAATCAAGCAATCAATTATCTAGTAAGCAGCAGCTACTATTGTAGACTTGTAACAAGTACTGACTCAAAAAACAAGCTGTAGGTCACCTGCAGGACAGCCACCTGCAGGTGACCTGTAAGGTCATTTTTGAGCAGCCTGCCGAGGTATAGTTTATTTGTAGGAAACACTGGATTTTCGTTTACAACCACAGCAGATGAGTGTAAAGAGAAATCCAGCACATGCAGGGACAAAATTGCTATTAATATATTGGAGGGAAATACTTCAATACATTTACTTAGAATCTTAATTACTTACTGAATATTTCTAAAAGAAAAACAATCTTATATCTTCATAGGGGTGTTAGATCTGTTATCAGCTTACATCTGTCTCATGTTTGATGAATAACCACAATTTAGTTGTTTTACTGTTGTTCATCATCTGTGATGTCAAAATGTGTTTTATGATCACAAATCAGCTGTCTTGTTACTGCTGTCCCAGGCTACAAGACCTCATGTTACTGCACGCCTTTCTCGTGCACTTACCCCACATTACTGCCAGAAAAGTTTTCCAAACCCTAAAAAGAAGTTCAGTCCCACGTCCTGGAGAATACTGCGCCGCAATTGAGCCCCAAAGACTTAATTTCCATGTTCACCTCCACCTGTTACAATATTCTTGACTGCATCATGCCTTTTTAGTCTAAGCGCTCCAAACCCAAATTGAAACTTTGGTTAAATGACTCATTGACTTCCTGTACAAGTCACTTCATGGAGAAGCTCCCCCCTACCTTTCTGAGCTTCTCAGCCCCCCCACACCCTCTAAGGCACTCAGGTATTCTCACCAGATGCTCTTAGGAGTACCAAGGTCTAGATTGAAGCTCAAAGGCAACTGAGCCTTTGCGGTAACTGCTCCTAAATTGTGGAATAGTCTACTGCTCAATATTGGGACTGCAACAACAGTGGCAACATTGAAGTGTTGCTGAAAACACCCCTTATTTTTTCACCATGGCTTTTAAACCAGCATGAGGCATCTTTCCTTATGTATCTGGTGTTCTTGTGAATGTGCTCTGTAATTATGTGTTTGCATATATGTATATGCACTTTGTGCATCTGTTCATACATTATATGCAATATGTATGTGTGCGTATTTTTGTTGTCTACATGTCTTGTTTTTAATATAGTACAGCACTTTGGTCAACTTGTGTTGTTTATAAATGTGCTTAAGACTTATAATTGCCTTTGACTTGACTTGGCCTCAGGTCTGTTCCGTCCATCCCTCCAATTCTTGTGAAAGCAATATTTAAAGAATGTCTTAAAGACATTCAAATTCGGTCAAAATGTCCAGTTGAACTCAAGGTGACTCGACTAGATTTTGGTTGTCAAAGGTCAAGGTCACTGTGATGCTACATCCCACGCCTGGAGTCATTATGTCATTACATCTAGGACAAACATCCATTTGAACTCCTCACGCATGTAAACGACAGACCTGAATGAAAACTAAAACTTCAGTGGTTGACAGAAGCATATACATACTTGTAAGGCTGTACGTATAACTCTAACTTAATTAAAAGTCAGTACTGGAGCTGAGAGTGTTCCAGAAATAATAAAAGTACTAAACAGTAGCAGCACCCTGCATGGCATTTAAACTCTAATTCTAAATATATTTTTTTGTATAACTTTTCAAAAAAGTTTTGTTTGTTTTCAGTACTTGTCTCATGTATTGATAATTGAATATACATCTATGTACAACTGCCACCAATGGCATCTGCATTTGCCCCTTAGCACTTTGTATGTTTGATGTGCAAGTGATTCTGAATTAGCAGTATCAAAACTACAGCAAATTTCATTTAGTCATGCTCACATCACAAGCATGATAATACTAGTTTTCACATTCATTTTAATACCAGCAGCATCATTTGATTGTCAGTTAGTCCCCTGAGAGAATAAATCATCCAATTAACACCGAGCTAATGGGCTGGATTTTAATTAGAGTTGTCAACACCCCCCTTCTCCGGTTCTGTGTTATTTCACCAGCTATTCATCTTTTCTTTTCTCTTTTCAACACTTGTTTTGTTTTGCTGATTGATATTCCATGGGGGCTGCTCTCCTGACTTCTTAACACAGAAAGACACATGAAGAAACAGTCATGTACAGCCACCACTACAACCACACACAGTTCTGACTATGTGATCACACTGAGCCAGTGCTCAAAGTGAATGAGAGCTAGGGGAAAATAGAATGCAATGGCTTAAAGTTGTAAACAATGGGCCTTCATGTCAATGTATCATATTATTATCACTCAAAGTTATTTCAGTACAAAGAAACTGGGAATGCTTAAGTACATAATCTGACACCTTTTATATAAATATAATCCTATTTGCAAACACATTCAGGCAATAGCTAGTTGATGAACATCCAGGAAGTCATGTAATTTAGATTCAGCATAATCTAACTGCAATCTATATTTAACATGCTTATTAACAACTACCATAACAAACCACAAATATAAGCAAATGCATGAAATGCATACACTCATTTAAAACATCAATACATTTTGTTTGTTTCAACATGAATACTTTAATCCATTGATAATGTATAAATCCAATATTGACTGACTCGAATAGTTACGACGTCACCTACATGTAGCCCTCTGGTGCTTAACAGTTCTTGTTTATTCTTATTTCAGTGTGATAATTTAATACTCTTAATGCACAAATAGAAATGTAATAGATTACCACCTCCACTGCACATTTCAGATATTGCAGTGCTATATCATTACAGACGTCACTCAGGCTATTAGGTTCATCCCTGCTTGAATCAAGACTTCTAGTCCACGTATTACACTGGCTCGACCTCTGTCTCCCACTGAGTCTAAACATTGAAATCGGCACCCCCCGTGCCTCCAGGAAAGCACAGATTATGGTTTAAGGGAGGATGTGTGTTTTGATGCACTGTATGAAAATTAAATGTTTTGCAATCAAGCAATAGAACATCCACTAAAGAGCAGCTTTTCTTTGAATAAAGAAACTGCCTCTGGCTTTGCCGATTCAGCTGTAACAGTTTTACAAACACATCTCCTACACAGTCTGGGCTGCTTGTATCTAACCCCTCAGTTGGGTTGCATGGACACATTTCACCAAAACCAGATCTATTTCCTACTCACACACTTTCTCAGACACATGCACTGTTGCTTTGCCTCATGTGGCCAACTCACATAGGTCTCCATGTGTGTATGGCATAACCACCTGCTATCCTTTGGTGGATAAACTCACCAGAACCAACCTCACAACATCACAATATTGATGTTGCCAGCTCATTTGTCAACAAAAAATAAAATCCTTCTGTATTTCAGTACATCCATACATTTACATATACAGTAAGTCACAAACGGAGCATACACCTCTTCAAGCCAAAGCTAAATGAGTCTTCAGTGCAATCTGTCCAACAAAAGCTGATGTGAGCAGTTGATGGGTGCTCTTTTCGTGACCGACTGAAATTTTTTAGCTCAGTACAGAACATCTTGCCAGTATGAAGCTGATAACCAGTGTTTGCATATTTCCTCATAATTATGTTAAGTACCTGTCTGCGGTAGAAATTGATTTTTTTCCCCACCAGCAGTGTCAGGGTGAGTTGATTGAGCTCACCTTATTAATCATTCACAGACATCTGTGCAAACATC
Organism: Ctenopoma kingsleyae; assembly: GCA_032353495.1. Lineage (NCBI taxonomy): Eukaryota > Metazoa > Chordata > Actinopteri > Anabantiformes > Anabantidae > Ctenopoma > Ctenopoma kingsleyae. The sequence goes on along the minus strand of JAUBNQ010000028.1, from coordinate 19,485,570 downwards.
AGTCTTTTCCTGACCATTGTAGCAGTCTAATTGCGTGTATCAATGGTTAGTGTAATTACATTTCCAGCATTATACCATCCAAACTTTGTTAATAGTTAAATAGTTTTGTTAAATTTAGAAATTTAAAAATCTGTTTAAAAAAAAATTACATTTGCCTTTCCCCAAAGATCTGTGTAGATATTTATATTTAAGATAACCATCAAGATGTGACAAATGTTAGTTAACAACAACCTTTATTTTATACTTGTTTCAATTATTACAGAAGATGTCCCTGACAATGTGCAGATGCAGATTTGTAACCATATTCTCTGACATATACCACTGTTGTGCTCAGTTTCCTCAACCCTCAACCCCCAAGTATTTTTCTGGTTCATACTCATTACAATAGATGTAACTACCAGTCGTTAATGGAATTAATTAATTCCTTTAATAATAATTTATGTTTTAAGGAAAAACAACATTATTAACATACAAAATATAAGTCAGACTTAGTGGAATATTAGTGGCAGGCCCCACTATGGGCATTGGCCTCATCACTGGCCAGTCAACACTGACTGTACACAGGCACTACACATAGCCAATGCTGTTGACACAAAGAAAAATGCAGAGACGTAACCAACTTAAATATCAGGAAGACCTTAGTTTAGCTTTAGTTACTATATTTGTGGTGTGCTGTAAACTGCCCATAGTTCAGAGCCATGCTTTTGCCTTTACCCCTGCATGCTGAGGAGAGTACTGCAGTTTTTGTTGATATGCTGCCTTATAAACAATTTAGGATGCTATGAATTGAGTGTCACAGAAAAATCATATCATTAAAAGTTAAACATAAAACAGGAAGCTGGGCTGATTCATCTCATTTTATGAGAGGGGTAAATCAAGGAAAAAAAACACCTGACATACTGTAGATATTTCATGTAAATGAATGCAATTGAGTATTTAACACCACCCTGATTAGAAGCAGTTCCTGCACCAAACTCTAATTATGAGCCAAAACATCAACAGTGGACTGACAGCTTGGTGGATCCTCCCACCGACTACTGTGTGTGGGAGGTGTTAACGGCTCCTTCCTGCCTCGCCACTCTCTCTGTTTCTATTGTTACTGACTTTGCATCTTCTATTGATCATTGTATCTGCCACTGTTGACATGGAGGTGAGGTTTTAAAAAGTTGAGGAACAACTTTAAATATGGAAGCTCTGTGGTTCTTATACAGCTCATGGTGATTTCTTTTGCATCCCAAGCTTGTTAAGGCAGTGACACAGCCAAACACAGTCTCTCCCACTTAAATGTACAGTCAATGGTAGGGTAAACATTATGACACAGTCACAGGACTTCCTCTCCCAGTCAGCAACTCATTATTACTATAACAAATGCAGCATTAAAAATGTTTGCCAATTGTTTGACACTTTTTGCATTGACGTGTGTGTGTGTGTGTGTGTGTGAGTGCATGTCCAACTGACTTCCTGTTTGTGTGTGAAATAACGTGACAAACTGCTCTCTACAACTGGCAACTGCCACTATTAACAATCTCTCTCGCTCTCTTTTTGCATGCACACGCCACACACACACACACACACACACACAGACACACACACACACACAAACACAATGTGAATTTCTCACAGTAAAGCCAACTTACCTGCTTCAGCAGCATTTTATTACAATGCTGACACACTAAATGTAAATGTGTACTCTTTTTGTCTGCTGTATACTGATGTTTGTCTGTTCGCCATATGTGAGAATGGATGTGTGTCTTCCAACCTTGTGTGATTTCTGTGCAATTCCAGTAACATGTCCTTTGGTTGTGTGTGCATACGCGTGTGTGCACGTGTTTTTTGCCCCGCTTTCTGGCCTCTTTGTTAGAGCAGAGATGTACTACCAGCTTTTAAATTAGTCACGCATCACTTCAGGCATAATATGCACAAACACAATGGGACAAGTGACACACACAGGAATGCTGCGCAGACACCAGTACTACAAACGCACATACAACACACTCAGTGGTGAATAACAATAGGGACAGGGATAAAGATGGAAAAATGTTTTCCTCTCTAAAAGGTGAGAGAGGAGAGAAGCAGAGTGAGAGGCACAAAACAAGTGATGGGAAAGAGATGATGAAATTGGTTTGGGTGACTAAAGAAATCTGAAAATGAAGACCATCACCATCACTGCTGATTTTTCCATGACTCACAGTTATATGGTCATTTATGACAAAATAACACCTTTACTCACACAGAGACATACACACAGGAACTTAAGTAAACTCCTGATTATTGTTAATGAAAACCGCATATGACTTTAGAGTATGTAATGGTAAAATCACATGTAAATGCACTTAGATGCAAACAACTAAACAGTCAGGATCAGAAATTGACAGCATCAGCATCAATACCTTGAAAGCAGTGTGTTGACACCTTGTTTCAGGCAGAATGGTTGGTCAATATGTTCTGAAATTTTTTAAAGCAACCTGAAGAGTGCTAGATTGATCTGCAGTACAGTATGCAGTATTTCCCAAAGAATTTTACTTGTGAGGGTGGTGGCCAACTGTGCCATGGTAGGAGGAGTGACAAAGTGACTTAATCTAGTGTACACTGCAACACACTGCACACAATAAACACTCACGGTACAACTAAAAGGTGGTTTTTGGTTTGTTGAAATGTGAATCTAGACTAGGACTGATTAAAGAAATGGGTGGCCAAACGTTTTTGAGCAGCCTGCCGAAGTATAGTTTATTTGTAGGAACTGGATTTTCTTCTTACAACCACAGCAGATGAGTGTAAAGAGAAATCCAGCACACGCAGGGACAAAATTGCTGTTAATATATTGGAGGGAAATACTTCAATACATTTACTTAGAATCAGTCATGAATATTACTAAAAAAAAAACAACCTTATATCTTCATTGGGGTGTTAGATCCTTAGAACAAAATTTTACGTTTTATGAAATTAAAACAGAATTAAATATGTTTACATTATTCCATCAGATGTTTCAGTAAAGACAGTAAAAATGCCTGATTACATTGTACTGCGCAAAGTGTGTGTGTGTGTGTGTCAGGTGAACTGTTCTTATCCAGGAGAGTGTAAGCTCATTCATCAAGTCATAAACCCATAAAGAACTACTTTGCCACTAATGGAGTCATTACAGTCATCACCGTTCTTTCATGCTGTAGCCTCCCTCTTTCTTCTCCTTTTCATTTTGTACCACCCTCTATTACTTTTTGTTTTTCCTGACCAATGACAGATGGACATTAGTGAGACAGAGGTTATGATGTCGGTGCTTTACATTACATAGGCTGTATTCAGATCAGTTTGAAATAATTAAGTACGGGTTTGAAGAGAAAATGAATCTGATTTCTTTGCTTCCCTTCTCATCTATATAACCTTTTCCCTTTCTTCCTTTCTCTTACTGTTTTCAACTCACAGCAAAGCTCTGTGATTGTTTGCCTCCCTGCATCATCCCTTATAGTGAAGCTTTATGACCTCCATATACATTTTCTTAAGTCACTGAGTTAGAAGTGTGCGTGTGTGTGTGTGTGTGCGCATCTGCACATTCGTCTTTTCTATTGGATTATACTGTAGCAGCTATTTAGTCCAGCACATAGGGAGGAGAGAAAGTTCAGCTATATAAACATCAGTCTTGATATCAACATTTGAGTCACTTTAAAATCAGATAATCCTGAAGACATCAGTAATGAAAGAAAATGAAATACTCATTTTTCCCTTCCCTTTGTCTTTTATTATGCATCTCAAGAGGTACTAAGAAGAAATGCAAAGGGAAGATGCAAGACATAGTGGAAGAGTTTAAAACAAAACAGGCACACGCAGAGGCTTCAGAAAGTATTCAGACCCTTCTAAAATTATACATTTTGAGTAGCACATTTAAATGGATAAAACTGTAAGATGTGTTTATCACTTAATACGCATTAAATTCTGACGAGTAAAACCACGCGTGTGCAAATGTTTGACATTTCTGAAATCATTAATTTACAAAACTGTTAGTTTGTAACACATTTTTATAGCTGTGTTAAAACATTACTTTTAGTCTTAGGCAGAATTGAGAGAAGAATGAACGTCCATACTATGACGCTGCCTAAATTGTGGCAACAGAAGTTCTGTTTTCTAATTTTATGCACTCCTCATGTCAATATAAGATTGGAGAATCTTTAGATCACGTAGCTGTCATGCAACTCTGCTGACACTTGTCATCTTGATCTCTCTTCTGAAACCTATTTTTATGCCCACAGTGTGTTGATACTACTGCAACATCTTGGCAGACTTTGGAAGCGATCTTCAGAAGTGAAAGCTGACCTTCCTCTACAAGACTTGTCAAACACCCACTTATGAAGCTGCAACATGCAATTAAAACTTTGTGTATAAAGTAATTTCAGCATAAACATTCTGTATTGGACTATTAGTTAAGAATATCAATACAATTGAGAGAGAGACAGAAATGGTTTAAAATTGCTTAAAAGGTGTGAAACAAGGGGAAAAACTATTTTGAGAAAGAGTAAATTATCTTGGAAAGCTGAGATCATCACTGACTCTGGGACTCTGGCACTGACTCTTCACAAAAATTCCCTCATCATGTCAATGAAAATAAATATCACTGCCATTTCTGAGGCATTGATAAATTAAATCTTGCTAATGCCAACTTGTGGACTTTCAGTGAGATCAATGGAACAAACAAAAGATTATAATTACATGCTAAAGTGTGAAGATGAAAAAATGTACTGTGTAAGAATTTTAAACAAAAATGTGTATAGAGGGCGATGTTGAAAAACTTGAGGGAAAGGTAATGGGAGAGGAGGGATGGTGGTGATAACTCAGCAGAGACAGAACCTCATGAGAGTATAAAGAAAGATGGAGAAAGAGAGGCAGAGGGTGAGAATGGGGGAAAACATGAAAAGGAATTGCACACTGACAGAAAGAGAAAAACAGATGGTGTGAATGGAAATAAAAGAGGTGGTGGGGTGACGCAAGGACCAACAAATTAGCAGAAAAACAAAACGGCTTCCTGAAGGACTTCAAGTGGCAAATTAATATTGTTTCTGAATGCCATGGGGACCTATGTGACAAGCAAGAAGAAAGGACAATAGAAAAACAAAAAGAATTGGACAACAGAGGAATGAAAGGGAGACAAGCCTCTAAAACATCAAGATCAGCTGACTTAATGTCATTAGAATTTACATAAAAAACAACTCTTTCATTTTGGAGCCTTCAGACGCGGATGGATGCATGCTTGTGTGCATAGGAACAGTTTGACGTATTAAAGCAATGTTACTTATGTTTGAGAAAGTGAATTGAACACAGACCAACAAGTTTTATTTCAAAAGTTCTTCAAGGTTTTCCCAGGACATATCTTGATAGGAGAGAATGACTCTGTTGTTCTTGTTTTTCTTTTCTCTTGTTGCATTTTTAATGATATCTGGCAAAAGCCTGTGTATATTTAATAACTTTCAAGGCAATATTACAGTTAATGGGTCTGACTTCAGTGACAGATTATTAACAAAATTATTAAGCTTTATTTCATATGTGGCACTGGAAGTGAAAGTTGGATTCAAAGCTTAAGTCAGGTAGACATGGGAAAATGAATAGCAGTGATGGAACATACAGTGCATCCGGAAAGTATTCACAGCGCTTCACTTTTTCCACATTTTCCTATTTTACAGTCTTATTCCAAAATGACAAAGTGAAAAAAGTTTGCTTGAAACTAAAAAAGCAAAACAAAAATAAAATAAAAACGGTTGGGACTGTTGGAAGATGAACCTTTGCCCCAGTCTGAGGTCCAGAGCGCTCTGAGCAGGTTATCATCAAGAATGTCTCTGTACATTGCTGCATTCATCTTTCCCTCAACCCTGACTAGTCTCCCTGTTCCTGCTGCCAAAAACCATCCCCACAGCAAGATGTTGCCACCACCATGCTTCACTGTAGGGATGGTATTGGCCAGGTGATGAGCGGTGCCTGGTTTCCTCCAGACATGATGGTTGGAATTCAGGCTAAAGAGTTCCATCTTTGTTTCATCAGATCAAAGAACTTTGTTTCTCATGGTCTGAGAGTCCTTCAGGTGCATTTCGGCAAACTCCAGACAGTCATGTCATGTGCCTTTTACTGAGGAGTGGCTGCTGTCTAGCCACTCTACTATACAAGCCAGATTGGTGGAGTGCTGCAGAAATGGTTGTCCTTCTGGAAGGTTCTCCTCTCTCCACAGAGGAATGCTAGAGCTCTGTCAGAGTGACCATGGGGTTCTTGGTCACCTCCCTGACCAAGGCCTTTCTACTCGGAATCTGCTGGAGGGCCAGGTCTAGGAAGAGTCCTGGTGGTTCTAAATTTCTTCCATTCATAGATGATGGAGGCCACTGTGCTCATTGGGACCTTCAATGTTGCAACAGTTTTTCTGTACCCTTCCCCAGATCTGTGCCTCGATACAATTCTGTCTCCGAGGTCTACAGACAATTCCTTGAACTTCATGGCTTGGTTTGTGCTCTGACATGCACCGTCAACTATGCGGCCTTATATAGAAAGGTGTGTGCCTTTCTAAATCATGTCTAATCAACTGAATTTACTACAGGATGATCAGTGGAAACAGGATGCACCTGAGCTCACTTTTGAATGTCATGGCAAACACTGAATACTTATGTACATGTTTTACTTTTGTTTTGCATTTTTAATAAATTTGCAAAGGTTTCAAGCAAACTTTTTTCACTTTGTCATTATGGGGTATTGTATGTAGGATTTCAAGGTAAAAAATTAATTTAATCCATTTAAGTATAAGGCTTTAACATGGCAAAATGTGTAAAAAGTTAAGCGCTGTGAATACTTTCCGGATGAACTGTAAGCGGTTTAATACTTTATCTAAGCACGCTACAATAAATGGGAAATACCTGCAACATATGGTCACATCACCCTCTGTTTAGTCAGGTTCACTTCTCCAAAAGCAGTCATGTTACTGTAGCAAATGGAGGCAAGAAACTACATGTCGCACAAAAAAACCCCCAAAGGAAACAATTAATTACTGTAAAAGCTGACAGTTCAGCTGCCCTCAATGTTGAACTCAATCCTCAAGCACCTTAGAAATTTACTTAGCCTTGACTCCGTGTGACTGATTTCAGACCACTCTGTAAATGCTGATGTGACTGAGGCTCTACCCAACTTGTAAACTAAAAACCTTGCTGTGTGAAAGATGTGTTGGCATGATGTCCCCTTGACGTGTCTGCGTAAATACTGTTCTCAAAATTTTGACATGAACTTCATGTAGGTACAGGTTTGCTTTCCTTTTTTTCATACAACACCTCCAATCATTAACACCCCATTTACCTTCTAAATTGTTTTTCCTATTCAGTGTGGTAGCCACTGATGAAGTCCTGAAACTGATTAACACCTGATTGGCAAGTCTCCATTTGTTATGGTGGGAAACCCCTCTTAAATGGAGCACAGGCAGCATATCAGTGGTAGGTAGGCCTCTGAATCTCTATTAGGTTTTAATCAAACAGCAGCAGGTGGCAGAAATGGTGTAATAAATCCTAATTTATTTTTTCACACCTTTTTTTAAAGCATTGGCAGAAACAGTGCATTTGCTTTCATATATCTGAATTAACCCATGTGCTCATTAGTCCATTTTGTTTACTATGCGCTTGGTATACGATATTTTGTTTATTTATACTGCATATAGCCATTGATTCGTCTAGTTGGCATACGATAGCATGTGGCATTTTTGTGCCAACTTTCCTGCACCACAACAAGGTATCATCACAACCTGCAGCTTCCCAAATGTTATCACAGTAACACTACACAACACTTTCTTTTAAATTACCAGCAAAATCTGTTTGAGTAAGCTAAGAGTCTAAAAACAGACACCAGAATGCCTCAAGACCTCGGTGGAAATAGAGGAAAACAGAAGATCACTTCCTCTTCTGTTCACTCGCTCTGAGTTGGTGTAACAATATGTAAACTACACAGAAACTGGCTTTTTACTCACCTCAGGGAGTTGGAAAACACACAGGAAGCCTCTGGTGGAGTGAAGGTTTAGTGTCTTGCTTGAGGACATATAAGTAGCAAAAGCGTTTCAACTTGAGCCAATATGCTACAGAAAAATCTTTTTCAAAGTGCTTACAACTCACCAATTACAAAAATACAAATATTAAATATTAACTGACAAACATTGCTAGTAGCTTTATTGTCATTTAATCTACAGATTTTTTTTTCTATTTAATTTCCTCTGACATAATTAGACTATACGGGAGCTAACAATTACTGTATGTGCTTCAGACATGCAGACAGAAGACTTAACTTACTACACTAACACTAACTCAGAACATGCTGAGATGAAATGCAATAAGATGTACACTTTGTTTTTTGCCAGTTTACTAGGACCTTTATTTGTCTGACAAGTATTTTCACTGACTAACTTAATTGAATTTTCTTAATTTAAGCAAATTTGTTTTTATGCCTGCATCACACTCAAAAAAAAGTTGCAACAGAGTCATGTTTACCACTCTGTTGCATCACCTTTCTCTTTAATTACACAAAAAAATTGTTTCAGAACAGAGGAGACTAATTGTTGCAGTATTGCAGGTGAAATATTTGCCCATATTTGACTGCTCAACAGTCCATGGTCACTGTTCTCCTTTTTATGATGAGCTGTAAATTTTCTATAGGAGGCAGACATTAACTGCAGACAGTCCACACACGTACATACTCTGTGTGTGTACAGAGCCACACTTTAGCACATGCAGAATGAGGCCTGGAATTATCCTGCTGAAATATCCACTAATTTCCCAGGAAAACAGTGTGACCACAGAACATTTTTCCACTGTCTTTTGGCTCATCTGAAATGAATATGGGACCAGGCAACTCTGCTGTGTTTCACTGAGGCAAGGCTTCTTCCTTCTTGTATTTCTGGAGACTGTGTTGACAATGGTGACACGGTTTTCAAAATGATTCCTGACCCCATGTGGCTGTATTCATCAGCATGCCAGTTTCTCATGCAATGCTGCCCAAGGACTCGAAGGTCATGCACATTCAACAGTAGTTTCCACCTTTGGCCTTTACACCGATTTCCCCAGACACCGTGAATCTTTTCACAGTATTATGTACTGTAAATGATGGAAGACCTAAATTGCAGTGGAAAATATTCATTTTGAACTGACAATTCTCTTTGCTTGGAGCCCTTGGTGAATGTTCCTTTTATATCCAATCAGGAGACCCTCACCCTTGCTAATTAACCAAATTTTCTGAACAATCCAGATCTAAATTACTTTCATGTTTTATGAACTTATTTTGTTCCAGCTTCTTTTGAGTGTGCTGCAGGCATCAAACTATAAATGTGCATACATTTACAAAATACAATTACGCTAACGTTCAAGCAAATAAACAAATCACTTAACTTAGTGAATTTTTTGTTGTTTAGGTTTACATTTTTCAAAAACATTTTTTTTGATGACTGCTTCTACCTCATTGCCTTCATTTCTTTCTCCCATATATCTGATTCAAATGGTCCCAGGTTTCTATTCTATGATACAAATAAGGCACTGTAGCTTTGTTAACTGTTGAATCACATCCACATTCATTATAGGAAATTGAGGCTTAATCTACTCATCCACTCATTATAAAATCACTCTAGATGAAGAGTCTCAGCAAAATAACAAATATGTAAAACTGAAACGGTAATTTGCTGCCTGTATTACTGAAGTGTAACAGTGGGTCTCAAATGGGGTCTCGTGCCCTTATGGGCTGTGATAATTTGGCAATACACAGTTGATGGAATCATGAATCATGGTATCATGAGAAGAAGAAAATCATATACTGCCTCCATTGCGCTTATGTATTTATTCAACAATTTAACTACGGTATATTTTCACCATGGGAACTAATGAAAACTAAGAGTTGTAACACTGTAAAGGAGTGAAATAAGTACAACGAACAACTGATATAAATATGGGTTTTTTCAGTTTTTATAATTTCTTGCACTAAAACACTTCAGTACGATATGAAAGGTTAAACGCAGGTGGCCAGCTGTTCCCTAAAGAAATATAACACCTCAGAAACAGAAAAATCTTAGGAGTTAGGAAGGTTCATTATTTCAGCTCATCAATTCCATATAAGCTGTGACTGTATGCTCCTTTCAAACACTTGCACATCTGTCAGACACTAATCACTTCAGTCAAAGTGGACATTTACATGTAGATGTAATGAAAATTTGGGTAATGAAAAAGATATTGCATTGATGAGAGGCTACAATGCCTTTGAATTTTGACCACCAGAAACTCATCATTTTACCACTGAGACCAAGTAGACTTTAGAGCCTATGTTAAATAAATTCCACTGAGTAGAATAGGATGAACAATCTGAAAACTTTTGAAAAATTTTCAAAAAGTGTGAAACCTATTTTCAAGTAGTCCGCCTAGGCATACTCTAAAAGTTTGAATGTTTTTGCAGTGTTATTAATAAACGTTTGTATTTTTATATTAAAGAGTTTTAAAGCTAAGGGCATGAAATACAATGATGATGTACCGTACAGTAGGCTAGTCCTATGAGATTATTTGAGATTTTTTGATCAATTTTCAACTTTCAACACTTTTGAAGCATTTAATGTTTCAGTCATGATCACATGCAACACTACTTGAATAGAAAAAAATACGTGTCTACCAATAGGTAGCTATTAAGGTCAACACGTTCTGTATCTCCCAAACCATACATTGCACAGTCACAACTTTTATATCCATATCCTCCCTGATTTCCTCTGAAGACATAGGACCAGTGGGTGAGGTGAGCAAAATGCCCATGCACAAGATTCGCTTGGACACCTGTCATAACTGCTTGCAGATGTAGTTAATGATTGTTTCACTTTTCTGAATTACTTTTTGGACTCTTTTGCTGTGTCTCTCTTTTAGTCCATTTCGCTCTTAGTTTATTAAGTTATAGTTAGCATTCCTAGTTTGTTCAAGGACGCTTGTATTTTGCATTTAAGAATAAACAGTAACAGACACATGGAAGGACCAAATTGCTGAGTAAAAGCATTGAAGGTTTATAATGTATCTATGTGGCAGAGAGGCAGGGGTCAAAATTGCCAGTGTTTAAACTGCTACAGAGGAATTTCCAGGAAAATCCAGTCTACACATTTGGTAAATTTATAAACAAAGCAAACACATACACTCATAGCAATTAATTTAGTCCATCAAAAAAAGCAAAAAAAACATTGGTCACACACTGTTAAACTTGAACACACACACACACACACACACACACACACACACACACACACACACACACACACACACACACACACACACA